>CM037853.1:210401082-211061942 GCA_021234595.1 Delia radicum
TTATTATGCCAATCAGACACACAACATATAATGTTATGTCTTCCCATGATTTAATCATTGTAAACATCATTGTATTTGAAAAATTTTCAATTTGATATTGTTTAAAAAAATAAAAATCAAATCAATATATTAGTAACTTTTTGCTTTAAAAATTAAGCTTATTTCAGCTTTTTTCTGTAAGCAATCGGTATTTAGAGAAAAAAATAAAAGAATATAACAATTTCTCTGTTGTACCTTTACTTGACTGACGATGTTTCAAAGAAAAAATATTACACAAATTTTATTTGTAGTAACGATTTTGATAAAAAGATTTAAATGTATATAAATCTTAAATTAAATTTATTTATTTTAAAATTTACTATTAGAGTTTGCCACGAAATTCAATTTTGGGATATCATTACTTTTACTGGGTTACAATAAAGCGAACATTTTTGCGCCATTTCTCTCAGCTAAAAATGCTTTTTGATTATGTCATAATACTTTATAAGTTTTTTGATGAAACTAGATTTTTTCGACCGCTCTATTTCCTAAATGGTTCACTTTAAAAACGGTAAAAAAAAAATTTTAAATAATTTTTGGTGTAGAATCGAAAGGTGAATTTAAATTTGGTATAAATAGAGTTATTTTTGTTCTGTAGGTAAAGGGACCCTAAATCAGCGTTTTGAGACGCCAAAGGAGTTAGAATTAAAAAAAAAAATAATAACGTCATTTTTTTATTCATGATCCTTATTCAATTATAAGACTATCACGGCTCGAAATCGCAATACGGATGGCTTAGATCGCAATAACGCCATTTTATTATTCATGCAAAAGCATTTTAAAACGTGATGATATTCCGGGTAAACATAGTTATATCTAGTCATATATAATATGATTAAGTCATATCTGACTTTGAATGAAGTCACATTACGGCTAATATCATTATATACAAATACATCTGATCATTTTTATGGAGAGATCTTTTTTATAAGGTACTTGATATTATTATATGTCTCCAAATCTTACTCCATATATAACGAAATAAGCCATATAATAATAATCGAAATATATATAGTGATCGATATGATTATATAGGGTCCCATGCTAAGTCTTATGTGACGCCATACTGAAAATATTTTTCTTATAATTAAATATATCATTATATATAATCCCCATACATATTTGGTAAAGTTCAATATGAAATTAAGTTATACGCAAGTTAAGTTTTTCTTACATATGGCTTCACATATAACCCAGACTAATTTTATAACGAAATTATTTACAAGTGATTTATTTTATATAATTTCAAATAAAAAAATGTGTAAATTTTATAAGACAATACCTTTTAATTATATATTTTTGAAACAATAAATTTGTTCTTGATAATTTTTAATAATTTCGTTGTTTCATTTAAAAATGTTGATCTTTAAGTTGTTGATTTCTAGCAATTTTAATTTTATACTTAAATACTTTTAACCCTGCATTACTATCCTTATTCAACTTACGCCATTACTATCGTTGAGTGTAATCCAACCCTACTTATTAGTATCTGTCATTCTTATCAGTTAAATTCAATTATGCAAATAATATTTTTTTTTTCAATAATGAACTCCAAAATACAGAAAAAAAATTTAATTTTATAAGTTTGGCAATTAATTTATTTTAAATAATATTTTGTTAATGTACATCTCTCTTGAAAAAAGCAAAAAATTCAGCCCAGACGATAGTAATGCAGGGTTAAGCATAACTTCAAGTTATTGAAAGCATGCCTACTATCGGCTAAAATTTTATAAAATCAGATATATTTATATCTAATTAGATATAATTAGATGTCCCGGATATGGACAAATCTCGGATAAAATTGTATCAAATTATATCTGATTTGATATAATTAGATCCGTGAAGGGCACTTTTGCAAATCGTATGTACGCGTGCATAGGAAAAGAAATGCTGCTTGTGTGACGTCGACACATGTACACTATAAACTTCTTCGTGTGGCCTCTGGCAATGTACGTTCGGCTGTTGCTTTGTTGTCATTTCGTCAAAGTTATTTAAATCAGTTGCAGATCAGCACTTGTTGAAGTAAGATCTCGCTACGCAACTTTTTAATTACACCCAAAGAAAAATGTTCAACGAATAAAGCGAATATGATTTTTTTTTTATTGAGAATATGGATGGTGAGGCGGAATGCGTGATTTGTTATCGCGTTATAAGTAACAAAACTTTGTTTTGTTTAAGAAGACATTACTACTACTGCCATGGAAATTACGATAAAATGAGCGGGGGTGATCGATCGCTGAAACTATTTCAATTAAAAGCAGAATTTTTCCTAAAATTTATTTTTGATGAAACTAATATTCATCATCATACCAGTTTTCAATTAATAAGAGAAAATGTTTCATTGCAGAATTTTTCCTAAAATTTATTTTTGATGAAACTAATATGCATCATCATACCAGTTTTCAATTAATAAGAGAAAATGTTTCATTGCCTCTAAAAAGCATCCTATGTAGTTGCTTTGGCTTTGGCAAAGCAATGTCACCCATTTGAGGATGTTTTTTTTTTAAAGATTTAACATCAGATGTTTTGAACTGTTTTGGTGAAAAGTGTCAAGAAGGTTTGAAACTTTGCCGAAACATTCCTTATCTCGACGTACAGTTGCACGTAGGACGGAAGAGAAGTAAATTGATTCATTCTGCAGCTAAAACTAGACTGATAAATTGCAAATAATTTTCATTATCTATTGACGAAAGTACTGACATTAATAATATTTGCCTGCTTATTATTTGCATCAAAACAGTTGATGCTAATTTAACCTGTTTTGATGAAGTTTGAGAACTAGTTTCTCTTCATGGTAATGTTACGGGACAAGTTCAAATAAAATAATAATAATAACAAAAAAAAAAAAAATCTTTTACTCTCGACTGAAAAATTTTTCGAGTGTAGAATTAGTGAGCGTCATTCGTTTTTTGCTGCTTCCCACACAAGCTTAAATGTGGTAGTATGAGTGTTGCCCTTCACTGAATTAGATACATGTATACGGCCGATTTTTCGGATCAACTTGTTTGTGCTTATGTATGGGAACTTATCAAATGAGATATAATTTTATTAGAATCCATATTAAAAATGTTACCCGGATCCCAACAACAAAGAAATTTATACTTTTCTGACGAACTCTAATATCTCTCTAATATCTAATATCCTCACTAGAGTTGCAAAAATAATGAGTCTAAAAATAGGTTTTCAAAAAATTCTCAGATTTACTTTATATTTTAAATAATGATAAAAAATAAGTATTTATCTGTAACTCATTATTTTTTGTATTAAAAAATGTTAAAATTAACTAGTTATTAGTAAGTCACTATTATTTGTCATTACTGGTAGTATTAATAATGATATGTCATTATCGTTTCTACACTGGGTATTTTAAATCTATTAACCCATTCCTGCCTATTGGGTATTTAAATACCCAAAAAGGAGCCATCTTAAAAAAATTATAGCTAAAGACAGGTAAGAGTTGCATCAAATTGATTTTTACAGGTAGGTGGAGAAAGGATTAAAATACTTTAGGAAAATGTTGGTGTAAAATTGGGGATTGGTAATTATCTGTTCAATTGTCTGCAAATTTACATATTCTGAAAAATTGAAAGAAAGAATTGAAATTGCCTCTGAAAAATTGGAGAAGCGACACATCGGAAAACTTTATTGTTTGGCTAATAGGGTTAGGTATTCTTTAAAGTGCAAAAAATTTGTAGCTGGGTAGGACCACTCACTTGGACTACAGGCATGGTTTCATAACATGACCATCAAAATACGTATTTTACAGTTTTATGAAGTACTCTTGCTTGAAATATCGATTATTTTCAAGTAAAAATGAAGAGTTTTACATGAAAGAGCATAACAAAATAATTTAATTAAAAAACCACAGAGGAATTATTTATATCAGTGGTTAATTCATAAGTCCCAAGTATGGGAAATCGAAAAGAAAATTATATCAAATAACTTCTAAGACCTTAAGTAAAGAATGTGTGAAATTTCATCGATATTGGACAATGGAATCGGGGGTCAGGCATTAATGGGTTAAAAAGGTTAACAATAAATTTCTTTTTACAAAATTTAAATTTTTTGTCAACTGGTTTATAATAATTTTAAAGCACAGTAAAAAAAAGCTAAAAACACTTAAAAACTCAAAAGTTAACCTTTTGAGACCCATAAGCAGCATGCAAAAAGTTCTTGATTTTTAAAGTTTAACGTAAAATAATTTAAAAAGTATCACACTTTCTATATATAGTTATACATATTTTATGAAATATAATTTAGTTATAAATACAATATGAGATTGAAAAATCGCAATAAATCTATTACTATTGGCAATATTCGTATTTTTATGAGAAAACATCAAAGCTAACAAGAAATTCTCTCTGTGTACTAATTACTAATTAGTACACAGACGTTATCATGTTTGAACAAGTTTATGACTAGGGCAAGGAATTTCTTGCAACTAAACAATACAAAATATGCGATTAAAATATTCATTTAAATGGCACTCAAAGGGTTAAAAGCAAATAAAATACTATTGAATAAGTTTCAGTGATTTTTCCAAACAGAGGCCCGAAATTTATCACAGATGCGGTTTCGAAGCCCCGGCATTTCAATGCAAATCACTAGAAAATGCTGTATTATAATACAAAAAGAAGTGTTAAAAGAATATAAAAGTTTACAAATTAGATAAAAAAAAAATTGTTTAATAAAATATTTAGCCAATAATTTAAAATAATGCAAAACTCTAGAGAAATAGCATGTCAGGTTAAGAAAAAATATTAACAAAATGAGCAAAAATGCAGCAGAAGGCTAAGGAAATGTAGTGAGAATTTTTTTTTTGCAATAAAAAAACAAAAGGCTAATGACTGATAAAAATAAATTAATATTACCTGTCTGAAAAATATAAAACAAAAATGTCTACTAGGAATAAAACAACAGATTTGTTTTGTATTTACTTTTGTTTTATTCAAAAACATTTTTATCAAATATCAAACATAAAGCTTGAACAGATAAAAATGTCCGAATATAAAATATTTATTGAAATACTTTCTTTGTTTAACATGATCACATTTAATAAAAAATGTTTTACAATTTTATACGTATGGATGTATTTTTGAATAGAATAATTTTAGAATAATATGTATTAAATACGAATTTTTATCTGTTTTTCTCATTATAAATATTTTAACAAACAAAAACTTTTTTTTAGAATTACAATAAAATTTTTAAAAAATGTTACAATATGCAAATTTAATTTATTCCTTTTGGCTAAAAAAATAATAAAATTATAAAAAATTTAAATTTGTTTTGTTAACTTTTTGTAAAAAAAAAAAGAAATTAACAAAAATACTAGTTTTTAAATTATTTTTATCAGACCTTAGCACAACAGCTGCATCAAAACTCAAACTGTAGTTTTTTTTTATCAAAATTTCAAAAATATTTTTTTTATAAAGAGAGCGCTCAAACTCTGATTAGGCAAACAGAGGTAATATGATACTGTTTTGTTCGTTTTTTTTTTTATCGATAGTTTTAATAAATTTGGTTCGAATTTTATTATTTGTTAAGTCTTTTGGTAACTGAAATATAAAAGAAAGTAAAATAAGAGAGTATAAGGAAATTAAATATATTGATACGAATTTGTTAGATATTTACAAACAAAAAACAAAACAATTAGCAACAGTAATGATTTATTAAATAGCAAAAACATTAAAAGTATGAATTATGCTACTAAATGGACAACAATTAAAAGATTTTAATAAAAATTATTTTGTTATAAATATTTGCCAAATTACTAATGAAGATAATGATTGAATAATTTAGTTTAAACCCTGGCTAGGTATTTTGTAGGTCGATCGACGATTATCGTCCATTTTTCGAAGTTAAATTATTTCCATATTAAATAAAAATTTAAAATAATTTTAACAACCAATAGTGTTTATGTTTTTTCGACCTTTTGTTTTAAAATCCAATTAAATAAATAGTCAAGCTCGAGGTCTTAGATTTTAATAAAATTATTTTATTTTTATTTTTATTTTCAATATATTTCTCCATCCATCGGATGGCATCTTCAGGAAAACTGAGTTACAATATTCAAAATAATGAAACAACCACACGGTTAAGTATTTTCTATTTTGTACAACAAACATTTAGTTCCATCAAATTCCCATATTTGAAAAAAAATATTTTAATACAAAAGTCTTAATAAGCACATAATTTCAGTTTTGTTATTTAGGTCAAGCGGTAACGCAGTGCTGTTCACATATTGGTGGTTGCGGCAAGGAGTATCTATATTTAGGAGATGCAATCAACATCGGACAAATCATGCGACACGACATCGGAGAAAACACTCATGCGTCTGCATCCAAATCCAAAAATGTTGCACAGATGAACAAAACAGGATTTAAGAAAACAGAAAATCGAATTGCTTAGTCGTGTTCAGGGAGATGTAAAAATAACCGGAAAAATTAAATAAATATAAACAAAAATTATCAAATTATAAAATCAAAATGAATGTGAAACAGGATATTATTATAATTTTTCAGTTATAATTCGTTTAATGAAAAATATTTCATTAATTCAATGAAACTTCCTTTGGGGACTTTTTAATGAAAAAATTAATTGTATTAATAATGGATTTCATTAATACAACGCAGAAAGTTGTGTTTGTGTACAAAATATTAGCCAAATCGGATTATTAGTTTGTTTACAAATGGACTCTGAATAAAAAGTGAACCAAAAATCAAAACAGCTTTTTACAAAAAAACCTTGAATTTCTTACAAAAAAAAATTGCTTAATTGTCCAGAACTTAGAACAATCAAATGATATTAAGATTCTTTTTAAATAATTGATGAAGGCTCAAAACGAGTTCCCAATACTGTACCAGCAAAAAAAGCTCTTCAGAAAAAATCGCATAAAAGTCAAACAATTATGAATGTCGGAAAATGCTCAGACACCCCCTCGATTAAATTTAATAGGCATTTATATACATATTTTTTTAGCTTAATCCAACTATAATTCTTTAATAAAACTAGAGTTTTAATATCAAGGGGGTCTTCTGGTTTGAAAATTTTTTTTTTCCATTTTTTTATTTTTGGATGTTTTTTTTTTTTTAAATTAGATATTCAAAAATATTATGCTAACATTTTTCAAAATTCTAAATAGTTCGGGAGATATTTTTCTGAAGCAATGTTTTTGCCTAAATGAGGCATTCATTGAGTGCCAGAAAATTGAACTCAAAACTTAAACGCGTTTTTCTCGAAAACACGTTTTTTAAAATGGAACTCAGGGTTTCTCAAGTTCTGCTGATCCGATATTGATGATATAGGGCTTAATCGACGCAGAATTAATGTGGCTATCGTACCATGCTGTTGCTGTTTACTATTTGTTTTTTACACTAGACTACAAAAAATTGTTAAATATCGATTTTTTATTTTCCAACGGCAGCCATTTTGACAAATAATTTTTTTATGTTTGATAATGGGACGATAAAGGCATTCATACTAACCAATTTCCCGTTTTGCTTTCAGATAACCGCGAGTCCCAGAAAGCTGTGTACCAAAAACACCAATTTGCTTATAGCTTAATAACTTACGATATATACGAACTATTATTCAAAAAACCTCAAATTGGGTCAGTTTTGACCCCCACTTTTTTACCCCTAAACTTGCGCAAAAATAAGTGTCTAATACACTTCGTTACAAAAATATAATTATAACTGATTTACATTTTCTAATATTTATTACAAACATTTTTATAAAACATATAACTGTTTTTAAGGTTATTATAACTGATTTCTTATTGTGTAAAATTTAAGAGATAACTTAATTGATTTAAGAGAAAAATTGTGTAATGATGTTTTATTAATGTTTCATAAGTATAATTACACCCAGAGAAATAAAATGCCAACCGAATTGAAAAGTGTATTTTAAGGGTAACAACTTATAACTTCTGTTAGTACAACGATATTTGCATTAGATTTTAGAATATTTTTGATGTTGCAACTAAAATTCAGTTGAATTAACCGAACTTTGTTGTGAAAACTGATGTTTAATTGAATTAAGCGACTAAAATTCGTAATAACCGAATTTGAGTCGTGGTCACCGAATTTCAGTTGGCAAATAGCAATATAACGGCAATTTTAATCAATTTTTAAAAAGGGCAAATTTCAGCCTATTTAAAAAGTGGCTTAAGTTTTCGGGAAATTGCTAAACAAAAAGAAATAATAGAAAATACTTAACCGTGTGGTTGTTTCATTATTTTGAATATTGTAACTCAGTTTTCCTGAAGATGCCATCCGATGGATGGAGAAATATATTGAAAATAAAAATAAAATAATTTTATTAAAATCTAAGACCTCGAGCTTGACTATTTATTTAATTGAATTTTAACAACTTTGGTCACAAACAACAATTTTCAACGTTTTCGTAAGTATCATCGGCTAAACGATAGCAATATAGGTATAGTTTTGAACAAAACGATATCATTTTTCTTAGAGAATCTGCCACCTGGTTTTTACAAGACGTTCGCCGCTACACGAATGAGTGACTACATGTATTTTGTTTTTGTATTGCATGTATTTTGTTATTGTTTTTTCGTTCGTGCGAAGAAAAATGTTATCTAAAAACAGGGTATACGTCTAATTGTTGTGATATTTACATCGTCAGCTCTGATAAAATGACTTCTGAATTTTGGACATCCATGTCAATGATAGCATAGCATGCAGACGATATTTCTTTCACGCTTATACAAAAGGCAAGTAGACAACCCTTCATTAACCCTCAAACCGTTCCAAGTTTTAGTGTAATTCTTTTTTCGTTGCCTACTTTAGGCGATGTGGGCCAAAATAGGTTTAGAGCGAATCTCAAAAAGCAATCCATAAAAATTAATAAGTTTAGGCATTAATTACACAACTCGACGGCAAAAAACCTGGCTTTGAAACAGATCATCTTTAATAAACCTATGTACGCTGATTCCAAGTCTGACAAATATTTTGTATTTCTCATTTTCAATTTTGAAATATCGCGGCTTTAATATCTATATCATTTTTTCGAATATTTTGCTTAATTTTGCGAAATTTTATCGCAAAATTATGGGATTTTTTTTAAGAATAAAAATCTACGCAAAATTCTCTTTAATTTGAGTATAATCATGTCGCACTGGTATTGCTAGGAAATTGAAACTTTAACTTTTTTTGTTTTATCGTAATAAATTTGTGCATATTAAAAATTTTTCAAATTATAGCATTGAACATAAACTAGACATTCCAATAAACAAATGCCTGTATTAAACTTGCGAATCCATTGAAAATGTCCTAAAATATTCAGAAAAGGACTTAAAATTTTAATTATTTTTCCACATATTCAAATGCTAAAGAAAAAAAATCTCCATATAAAAATATATTATTAACATTACTACGGAAGAATTTGCAACTTTTTGCAGAATCTGCCTCTGTAATATACTAAAGGGTCCGCCAAATAACTTTTTTTTTTGAAAATGCTATAAAAAAAAACTACTGAAAATTTTCTCAAATTTCTTTTTTATTTGAAAGTACAATCCTTCCGGTTAATAATGAAAAATAATTTCATTCAAATGGCTGCCTCGGCTGGCCATGCAGTAGCCTGCACGATCGGTCCAATTTTTAAGCACATTATCGATTGTGTGCAGCTGTATTTCACCAATGGCTTCATGAATATTGTCCTTTAAAGCGTCAATTGTCTCTGGCTTGTTGGCGTAACACTTATCTTTGACGGCACCCCACAAATAATAGTCCAACGGTGTCAAATCGCAGCTCCGAAGTGGCCAAACAACATCAGCTCTGCGATCTTCAAAAACAGGGCGCAAAACATCGAGTGTAGCTTCGGCTGTGTGGCACGTAGCGCCGTCCTGTGGAAACCAAATGTTGCCAATAACCACCTCTTCAATTTTTGTGAACAAAAATTCGTTCAACATGGCCCGATAACGATCGCCATTGACTGCTCATTTTTGAAGATAAATGGCCCAATTATGCCTCTGGACCAAAATCCGCACCAAACAGTGACTCGTTTTGGGTGTATCGGCTTTTCAATTTCTGTGCCCCAAATGCGACAATTTTGCTTGTTTACATACCCGCCAAGATCAAAATGAGCTTCATCTGAAAAGATGATTTTTTTGGCAAAATCGGCATCTTCTGTAAGTCGATCGCAGGCCCCCTTAGCGAAGCGAAAGCGTATACACAACCATATTCGTTCAGCGGAAAGATAAAACTAATTATCTGTCAAATCAGACATGAGCTAAGTGTTACCATTCACGAAATAAGCACTAGTTGAAAAAAAAAATGTATTTTCTAATAGACATGGGCACGCTGAGTCTAAATCTGACAAACATTTTTTTTACTCACTTGTAGTTTTTGAAATATCGCAGTTTTTATATTTACGTTATTGTTTTTATATAAATATTTTTCCTTTGCTAAATATTTAAGGATATCTTCAATGGATTTGCAATTTTAATACAAAAATGAGTTCAGTGGAATGTTAAGTTTAAGCTTAGTGATAATATATAAATTTTTTAGCAAAACATAAAATTTATAAGGATAAAACTAAAAATTTAAAGGATAAAACTAAAAATTTAATTTAAAATTTTCCATTCCTTGCAATACCGGTAAGACATCCTGAAACAAACACCGACATGATTATACTCAAATGAAAGATAAATTTGTGTAGATTCATATAAGATTCATATTTATATTATTAAACTTCGGTTAAATTTCGAAAAATTAAGCAAAATATATGAAAAATGAGTTGAATGGTGTACGAGAGCGGTCCCAAAATTATCCGACCTGACGTATAGATGGCGCAAGTACTTTGTAAAAAATTAATTTGGCTAAAAGTGGCAACCTAATAAAACATATGTTTTAAGTTTCAAGGCAGAAAAATCTACTAAACATTAGTTCAAAATGACGTTGTAGAAAGAATTGCAAAAATTAGCAGCCTTTTTTGCTAAATATTAATAACATAAAAGTAGTAAAAATAAAAGTGTTAACTTTACAAAATTTTAGTTAAACTCGAGTTGGCGCCTTGAAACTTAAAACATATGTTTTATTAGGTTGCCACTTTTCACCAAGAGTTAAACATTCCCATAGTATTTTACTTAAGCTTACATAGTTTTTTGTTATTTTCTTAGCACTATCATCAAAAAAAAATATATATTTTCCCGCCATTAAAACACGCATTGTATTATACTATTAAAAAAATATATTTAAATTAAAATAAGTCTTAAAAGCTTTTAGACAGGGTAAGGTCGTTGTTCCAAATCAATTAGTAAAAAAAAATATATTATTAATATAATATGCATTACCTAATTTTTTTCGCAAAAAATACAGTTCAACTATTTCGATTCCGGAGGGACCAGGATTTTGTTCGAAATATATTGCGTGTAAGCACTGGTTTCTATATCCAAAATGCTTTTCTTTCATATCTCATAAATAACTGCTTTTAACAAGTACATTTTTGCAACTTTCGTGGTTCTTAAATCGATTAAGTGTCTGAATAACCCGTTATTGTTTAAAATTCCAGAATAGGAAAAGAAATGAAAACAAAATTGTGAAATGTGTTTTACGCAATTAAGGTATCTAGGCTAGCTAAACAAAAAATCAAACACTTAATTTTAAAGCGAAAAAACGAATTTTAAACGAATTATGACAGAAAACAAATAGTAGTTACCGGCTATGTTCTGCATTTTGAAGTGATTACATTTCAAAGAGAAATTGATATGTATGTTTTCTAAAATGTTTTTCTATTTGATAACAATATTTTTCTATTAAATGCCCAATGTACAATTATAATTTACTTAAATTTCAAAAGAAACAAATGAAATTGAGAAAAAAAAATTATGAAATTTGAAATACAGAACATGGCCGTATATTTTAAAACAAAATGAAGTTTTGAATGTTTTTTATATGAAACAGTTAAAGTAGTGAATGTTATTATAAATTAGTTACTGTTTCAGAAAAAGATAAGAAAAGTTTTCTAGCTCATACTAACAAAATTTAATATATTAGAAAAACAAGACAGAAAATACAAATTAAACTTACCATCATCAGCTTCATTTAGTAAAGGATCAAAAGCTTCCAAAACGCTAACACGTGAACTGAAAAAAATTTAGGAAAAATAGTGTTTGAGAAATCGAATCAAAATTAACGGATGATTATTATTAAATGAGATTTTTTTTTGAATGCTCCGATTTAAGTATTTCTTTGCATCTTAAAATAATATTTTGAGTCTTCAATTTCAATTTTTATTTTTACATATATTGTCTAAAGGAATAAACACTTTTGACAAAATATGTAAAAATAACGTGCAAAAATTAGTTGCACCAAAGTATATCCGAAATTTTTCTTTGTAAATTTCTATAGAAAAAATTAAAGCAATAGATATAAATTTATTGTGGACCATTTTATGATGGAATTAGTTCCGATTTTTGTATACAAAGGAAAAACTAAGTCATACTAAATATTACCAAAATTCGCGAAAAAAAATCAAAAATGTTTTTTTTAATAAAAAATTTAATATAACAAATTATAAAAAGTGCTTCACAAATGCCGTTTTAAGATTTTTGTTAAATTATAGCTGGTTTTATTCTCAGTTAACTACAAAACTGGTGTCTGTTTAAAATAGTTTGAAAAAATTAAAATGTGATTAAGAAAAATGGTTCCAAAGTACGTTCAAGAGTAGTTTCAATGTATATTTAAAAACCTTTAGATTTCCGCGTACCTCGACTGTAAATAATCATACATTGGCGTTTGAATGAAATGTAAGATATATATGAGCTACTTCAACAATTATCGACACCTGTTAAGACTGACTTTGGATGGCTCTTATATTTCAACGTTTTATGGATTGAGAGAAACGATGGACTGGGTGAGTTAACTAGACTATACATACTTAAAGTTAAATGGCCATTTAAAAGTCGAAAAATTAAAAAAATTACTTGAAATTCTAAAAAAAAAGTAATTTCCATATAACTATTTGATGAAAAATTGTATGGTGGTGTACAAGTGAAACCAAAATTTTCAATTTTTTGAAGTTTAGCAGTTTTTCACATAGGGGTTTTGCGCCGTTTAATGAAATTGAGTTTTGAGAACAGTATTTACAAAATTGTTGTAATTTTATACAGTTTAAGGTATACACAGTTGATTCCAGCGCACCAATAACGGGATCCAAACATCACAATTTTATAAGAAATTGGCGTAAATTTTTTAAAAATGTATATTTATTGCGTACCACATTTACAATTATTTTTTAAATTGGTAAGTGTATTGCGTGAAATGAGTATCTTAGTAATAAGCACCTACGAGTCCAAAAAGCATTTAAACGCAAACATTTTATGAACTTATATTTTGCGAAATTTAATTATTTTTTTCGCAGTTTTTTATAAAAAAAAAAAACATGGCTTGAGAACATATACACAGTTTGTACACTAAGGCAGACAAAAAGATTCTCATAGAGTTTATTTTGTCTCTTATATGTAATGCCTTCTTTTTCTATTGCAGACAACTGAAGAATTGGGTGATGCCAATGAAACAATTGTATAATCTATCATGAAAATGATCAAACTTTTAGAAAAGTAACAAATAAAATCTAATATGACAATATCATATTAGATTTTTGGACACGAGGAGAACAATATTCTAACTAAATATATTGGAATTAAAAATATTTAGCTAAAAATGTCGAAAATTTTTTAAACTCCTCATAAACTACTTATGTTGCAAAATTAAGTTGCTAAATATTAAGCTCTTGGAATACGTTATCACACGTTATATATTATTTTTGACCAAAAAAAAACAAAAACTTACTCGTCTTCATGCGATAAATCAATTAAATCAGAACCTGGAACACGTGGTTTACGTGCTGGTGGTGTTTGACGTCTAAAATTTGTTTGGCCATTACTTTGGCCCATAGATGATGGAACAATATTTTGATGTGTTTGATTAAAACTGCTATTTGAAGATGATAAATCGGAGGAATTGACAGAATGATTATGTTGATGAAAATTTGCAGCTGCAACGGCAGCAGCAGTAGAAGATGCCATAGATGATGTGGAAGCAGATAATGAAGTTGAAGCCATATTAGTAGGATAGTAAACCTGATTTGGTGTTACTACATTATACTGAAAACCATAAGGATTTGGATAATTAGCTGGTGCTGTATAGGGTCCGGCCGTTCCAGCCATTATTGGTGGTGTTTGTGGATAATAAGTAGCTGCTGTCATATGAGGTGGCATAAAGCCCATATGATGACGTGGTCCGTAAACAGGAGCCGTATGCGGTGTTGGTTGTGACATACTATAGAGTTTTTGTAATTCTTCATTGGTTAGAGGTACTTTTTGTTGTTGTGGTGTGGGTGTAAATGGTACCAATTGCATGCCAGCAGCACCGGCAGCAGTTGTTACACCATATTGAGTTGGTGGTTGTACAGCTGCAGCACTACCAGCATACATAGCCGCTGGTGCAGGAGCGGCAGCAGCCGTATGATAACTTGGATACATGGGTGCTGCTGCCGTAGGACCTAATGGTACTAAGGCAGTTTGTGGATTTGTGGCTTGTAACTTTTGTAGATCTTCTATTAATTTTTCAAATGAAGAATTTTCCGGTTTCTTAGATGTTGGACTTGCAAAATTTATTAAATCCGCCGGTGGTGTTTTCGAACGTTCTATATCTGATAATAGCGTAGTTGGTGGTAGATTATTTATTTCAGAATAACGTCGTTGTGGTTGTTGTAGATTTTGTGGCGGTGGCATTGATAATGCATATCGGGTGGAAGTAGAAGCAGAAGCTAATGTTTCTGTGGAATCCCTTCGTGCATAATGTTGTCGCCTCATTTGAGCATAATATTTATTCTTGGCTTCTTGCTGGGCCGATTTTGCATAGGCTACACCATACTTTTTTGTACGATTATATTCATCTAAAGCTTCTTGTTCTAAACTTAAGGCGGTAGCTTTAGCTAAATCTTCCTCAAATTGTTTTTCTAAATCTATCTCTGCTTGATTGGCCATGATTTTTCTTTTTTACTCGCTGTTGGCTCAATGGTGATGGCTTTTATTAAAATATTCCTGTAAAAAATAATAAAAATTGTATAAAATAACGATCTTAACTCGAGACTATGTAGTATGTTTAACTTTATTGTTGTTCTTTTGGTAAATGGGCATTATTATTGTTAAGCTTTCATTTCTACATATTAACTTTATCTAGCCCGGTTTATATAGTGGCCCCACAATCAGTTTATTTGCTTGTAATTGTGTTTTCATTTCATACGAATTTGATAATAGAATAAATGTACTTTTTATCTTTGTTGCTTTGTTAAATTGATAATGAATTTAATTTTTGTTATAATGCATTCAATAAAAAAATTTAAGTTAACATAGACAATTGTATTTGAAAGAAGTTTGTGTTATTAAGTTAAACAAAGAGAGTTTGAAAGCAATATCAGATTTAAGAAATTTTCAAAAAGAAAATCTTAACCAACACGCCAATGGTAAAGAGCACTAACACGTTTCCACATCTTTCGGTTCCTTGCACCGGAACGACTTGGAGCGCATTGGACACCGACCACAGTCAGTTGTGTATTTATTGTTTTCGTGTCGTAATCAAAATGAATTCGTGACCATGTTTATTGTTTTACATAGGGGCGTATTGCACCCTCTGGAAACGGTCATGACCTTAGAAGCCGCATAAAATAGTGTGAAAACAGTGTTGAAATATGCTGTACTAGGTTGAAAGCCTGTGGGTTACAGCGTAACTTGATTCGAAAAAAAAATTTTAGAATTCAAAAATCTTGAATATATTGTAAATAAAAAATCTTAATAAAAATTTTACATTTTTTTCTTTTTTATTGTTCTTACTCTTGTACAATATCGATACAAATTATAAAAATAAGATCTTTCCTACAGATTGTTTATTTACAAAAGGTATCAGATTTCTGAAATCGAATCAAGTTACTGGTAGTTTTAGAAACCGAAATATATTTCGACCTTAAGTTAGTTAACCAATCAATATAAATATATATAAATCAATATAAAATATAAAGAAATCAATATAAAGTTGAATATGTTGTAGAGGACAAAAAATATTAGACACGTTTTAATTTTAGGTGCACAATCTCAAGTTTAGGGGTTAAAAAGTGGGCCAGAAATGACCCAATTTGACGTTTTTTTAATATACTTCTTATATATATAGTGTGCATCAAATGAAAGGTATTTCCAAGACGCGTCCACTGGTATATATACAGTGGTGGTCTCCAAATTAGCCCACCTAGCATGAAATTTTCTTTGTCATATTATTATTATTTTTTTTTAAGAGTTTTTAATGTTTTTATTATTTTAATATATTGAATACAATATACTATTTATACTAATGACTTTCCCGCATTTCGCTTGACAAAAATTGTTATTTTTTTCACCTTAAATCAAGAATTATTTTTTTTTACCAACTTTGAGGACTCCTAACGGGGAAAATTTAGATTTACCGCCCTCCACAGTTTTGTTGCCCCAAGCCTCCACTACAAATTACCTTCGGACATACAGCTGTGCTCAAAATAATAGGAGTGTTGATACCCAATATTTTCACGAGCACAATTTGTTAGTGTAACAACTTGCAAATGATTCGATCTCCTAACGGTACTTCTAACGTGATTCAAGAAGTAAAACACAAAAGAGGAACTCATGATAACTATTATGTGTTTGATGTTATTCATTCATTTTAATATTTTTCCTTGAGTTTAATTGATTAAAAAAATAGGAGTGTGATTGATTTATGAATAAAAAAGTGGATTAGATTAAAATTCTAAATATAAAGTGAGAAGTAAGTATGGAAAAGTGATATGAGTCTGGTTTCTTTAATTTTTAAATATAATTTTTGTATTGTACTGCTCATAGTAGGAAAGCACTGTTCTGAAGAAAAGCGTAAACTAATTCAAAACCTTCGAAAACAAGGAAAAACATACAGAGAAATTAAAGATATATTGGTGTGCTCGGATCAAATGATCGCAAATGCTTTAGCATTAAAAAAAATACCGAAACACGTGGAATAAAACGTAAAACATCCAGTGTAGATGACCGCCGCATAGTACGATATAGCAAATGTGACCCGTCGGCGTCGTCAAAAAAGATTCAAAAGGATCTTAATTTCCCCATAAGTACTGTTACTGTCCGTAGGCGCTTATTGGAGAACAATTTATTCGCAAGAAGCCCACGAAATATGCCATTACTGACCAAGAAACAGGCAGTTACACGCTTTAAGTTCGCCAAAGAACACATCAACTGGACGAAAGAAAAATGGAGAAACATTTTGTGGACAGACGAAAGCAAAATCGTTTTATTTCTTGGAACTGGTTCTAGATAGTATGTCCAACGTCCACCTAACACAGAGTATGAAGCACAGTATACAATAAAAACCGTTAAACATGGTGGTGCAAAAGTCATGATATGGGGATGCTTTTCATACAACGGAGTTGGTCCGATTCATCTAATTATAGAAATTATGGATAAGCACGTGTATGTTGGAATAATGGACGAAGTGATGCTACCATATGCAGAGTGGAATATGCCACTGAAATGGGTATATCAACAAGACAATGACCCGAAACACTCCAGTAAATTGGCAAAGGACTGGGGTTGAGGTCGTGTCGTGGCCTGCTCAGTCTTCTGACATCAACCCTATAGAAGATCTATGGGGGGACGTTAAGAAGTGTAGCAGAGAGGAGATCGTCAAATGCTGAAGAGTTAGGGAACACAGTGCGAGATTCGTGGCAGCAAATACTGTTGAAAGGATGTCGGGCACATTTGCGATTTTTGATGACAGCGCAAATGTGCTGTTGTCATCAAAAATAAAGGTTATTCCACTAAATACTAAATTTATTTAACTTTTTGTAAGATAATTATAAATTTTTATGTATTTTAATTTATAAAAATTAAGCCTTGGGCAAATACTCCTATGATTTTGAACAGTGAATTTTAAAATAATTTTGTTTAAGTATTTTTTTTTTTAATTTTTATGTCTTTAATTCAATTCAAAATAGGTTTAAAAATTAAAAAATAAATCAATAATTAATTTTAATTGAAAAAACTGAATAAAGTTGTGCTTTTTGTTTAAAAATTTAAACTTTGTTTTTTTTTTTTATTAAGCCCACTCCTATTTTTATGAACACAACTGTATTTACTATATATTTTACCTGGACAAGCATACATGTCAAGGCAAAAATATTATGGCAATTAACAGACACATCGGCAACAATGTCTATTACATATATTTCACAGAAATTGTTTTTTTTTTTAAAGAGATTTTAAATTGAGAATTAACTTTAACAAAAATTATGTGTGCTGGATGGGCTATTTTTATGACCAACACTGTATGTCCGTGCATGTCCTAACATTCTTGTTTGGTTTGTGTTCAAGTTAAAATATAATAAATCTTATTTTTCGTAACCGATCGTCTTTAATCCGGCTTTTCCCGAAGTGCATTTATAACCCGAATTTTAAAATTTTTGATTTGCATTAAAATGGTAAGAGGGTAAACTCAAAAATTACAAAAACAACCAAATTTTAAGTTTTTAATTTTAGCGGGTTATGCAGACCATTAAGAGGAAAACCTTTCCCCTTTTGAACACCATTTTAAGCTGTTTCTGACGAAAGCTATACTCTAAAACTAGGACAAATAAAGTTTCACATTGAAAAGACTTCACCTAAAAATTTGTGGCCACTAAAATGTCGAAAACTTAAAAAAATTATTTGAAATTTTTACAAGAGTTTTTTCATTCCTTTTATTTTTTTGCTCATATTTTTATCTTTCAGATCCAAACCAATACATGGAGTCACTAGACTTGGGAGTTACATTCACCAAAAAAGTAACACAAAAAGCTATACAAAAAAATTTTGAAAAAATGTTGCGTCAAAGTGACAAACATTTTTAAAATTCCTCATACAGTTGCGGTCACAAAAATAGTAGTGCCGCCAATGAGTTTAGAAAAACTGAACAATATACTCGAATTATTTCATTATCAAATCAAATGTTATATCCGCTAAATGGAGTAATTTGGTATTTATTTGCCCTGCAAATTATTTTTCAATCGGTCCACTATTTTTTTTCAAAATGGTCATATAATTATTCGCCCGAGTAAAAAGTGCTATATATTATGTTATATTATTCAATACAACTATATCTCGCTATATATGGCTTTGTATGGCACAATATATCAAAAGATATAGTTTTTGTTTTTCGAACAAATTTTATATTGCCCCATATCTAAATGTATCCCACTACATTTAAGCAGATCTCCCACAAGGAATTTAAATTGTAAGATCAAATTTAATACAGTAAATTATATTTTTATTTGAAATCAATTACATTCCATTTATTATTAGGAAATGTTGTTTGAACATATCTTGGGGAAACTATTATAAAAAAACTTGTGTGGAAGTCCATTTTCTTTATATTTATCTGTCGTATATTCTTACTTCAAATAAGAAACCCATTCAAATATGAAATCCGTGTTTTATTTAAAATAATTGAAAGTTACAACATTTTGGCACACGAACACTCTGCTAAGACACGAACCCTCTGCTAAGACTAACTATTTCTGGAAGTCCCACAAACAAAGTTTTATATAATTTTACATTTTTAATACAAACTTTCCAAAGTTTTGCAATTTAAATGAAAATAAATTTAAAAATCTGATTTAAAAATTAATAGTGTTTATAATTTTAAGAGAAAAAAGTTTATTCTTCTTCTTAACCTCAAAATTTCTAAATTAAATTTGTCAAATGTAAAATTAATGACGTTAATATAACACTGTACTAAAATACATTATAAAATTTGACCTGTGGCGATGTCTCAACTTAAAAACGCAAAAGTTGTCAACCCTGAACGTAAAAACCATACGTAAATCTGGTAACATTGTGAATTAGAGACGGAGGAGATTAGAAAAATAAACAAAAATCTAAAAATAGAATATTGGTGTTGTTAGTGTTGTCACTTCTGAGTATAATATACAATAACAGAAAAAGCTAATAGGAAAGAAAACTGCAATTTAGCTGCATTAAATTCGAGGCCATACTTGGGTGTGATCGCTAAACGGTCATGCTTGGTATTGTTACGTTTGTAATGTAAGATGAGCGCAGGTTTGATTCTTACAGCCGCAGGTTGTTGAAAAATTTATCATATAAAGATAATCTGACAATTATAAGACACAAATAATAATACAATTTAAATGGAAAATCACTGATGAGCCTGTCCATAAAAAGGCAGAAGCCAGTCTAGTCTGATTTAAAAATTAATAGTGTTTATAATTATTAGAGTAAAACGTTTATTCTTCTTCTTAACCTCAACATTTCGAAAATTATTCAAGTTCGAGGTCATACTCTATATTTCTTTATTATGATATTGTCCTAACAAATAATCTATATAGTTTTTGTTTTCAAATTTATTAATTGACCACTTTCAGGAATGTGTTGATAGATCTATTTCGTAAATTTTCTAGGTTCCCATCTTCAGAACACGTTTTTAAAGAAGGGACAATACCATGCAAACAAACATCAAACATTCATATAACCTAGTTATCCCACTAATGCCCAGTTTTTAACTTCGTATTTAAATATGCAATTAGTTAATTGCCATTTAAATTTAAGTTGTATTTAAATACAGTTTCAGTTTTTCAGTCTTAAATGATAATTGTTATTTATTTGCGACAAAAGTATGGTAGCATCATGAAATGTCAAAAAATTAATGATCATTATTCATAAAACAGCTGTTTAAAGAATAGAAAAAAGCTGAAAATATAAAATATATAAATAAAAAAAAATAAAATATATTGTACATATATATAAATATATATATAAATATATATATAAATAGAAATAAAATATAAATTAAATTAATTAAATAAAAATGAAGAGAAGTGAAAATTTCATCCGAAGTTGAATTTTTATTGTCTGCTGTAATTTAATTTATTTTTTATTGTATGTTTTACCACGCGAAAAAAACAAACTGTCAAAATCATATGTTATATTTGTACAATTTGAATAGACTTTAAATGCCCAAGATTGGTCACTTAAATGTGATTTAAATTTTAAGCTAAAAACTGACGTTTGCATTTTAATAGAACTTAAAGTCCAAATGGCATTTAAATACGAAGTGAAAAACTGGGCATAAATGTTTGATGTTTGCCAAAAGGACATATCGAGGGCTTATATTCAATACCGTCTATCTACATTTTCACGAAATTTTTTTTTTATACCAAACTCATCTCTGACCCCATCTGCATGTACTGTAAAAATTTCAGTGGAAAAAAACTATTTTTAGTACTATATATCCTGTATTTTATCATTTGTCTATCTACAAAGATACTTATTTATGAATTTTATGACGGCAATACCGTCTATCTACATCATAGAATTTTGTCGTTTTATTTAATTTCAGGCTATTTCTCTGTTTGATATCTATGTATTCACTGTTTGTTTTTCGGATAAATACTTCTCTTGTCGAACGATCAATACCTACCATAATACGCTGTGTATGCGGTGGTGTGCCCTTTATGTTATTTTCTAGCTACAAATGAGTATGCAAATAAATGAATTCAAACGCAAAAACTCAAAAACACAAGCAAGAATGTACTAATTTGATACTGATTTGAAATTGACCACTTCACCTCGATTTAAAATCTAATGCCCAATTCACACGATGATTTTTGCAACGTCTGTTTTTCTTATTTTGCTTTAGCAGTTGCTTCCAAAAATCATTTGCATTTACCACTTTTAAAACCAAAGCAGATGTTTTTAAAGATTACCTTGAAAAATGTGCCGAGAAGGGAGTAAAGCCCGTTTCAATTTTTACATTTTCTACAGTTTTTGCCGAACAAAATTTAGCGCTCTTTATGCCTCGCAAAGATCAGTGCGATACTTGTGTGGGGTTTAAGGCCAAGCAAATAACAATTAAAGAATACGATGCACATATTATAAACATAGGGCTCAACTTGAAAAACAACAAGACAAACTTGCAGCTGAAGAAGAACGATGTCACGTGTTCACCATGGATGCACAAGCGGTAAAGATTTGCCCTGACATTAACGCCTCAGCCATTTATTATAAGACACGCCTACAAGTGCACAACTTTACAGTGTATAATCTCGTCACGCAACAATGTACAAATTACTGGTGGAACGAGACTGATGGAGACCTCTCCGCTCCGACGTTTATTTCGTGCATAATGCACCATTTGTCAACACACTGTCTAACAGATACTCTACCAATAATAATTTACTCCGATGGTTGCGGTTACCAAAACCGTAATCACTTTTTGTCGAATGCTTTGTCCAATTTTTCAATAGAAAACAACAAAATCATAGAACAAAAATACTTACAGAAAGGACACACCCAGATGGAGTGTGACAGTGCCCATGCAAAGATAGAGGCTAAGTTGAAAAATCAAACCATATATTTGCCATACGACTACGTCAGGGTAACCAAAGATGCCCGCAAAACAGTCAAAATCAAGAACAAAATTATTAAAATGCCATTTGATGCATTACATTTAAAGTATGATTTTTTTAAGAACTATAAGGATACGAACCTTATTCGATTTTCCAGTATTAGACCTGGTCGAGCAAAAAATGATCCGACAGTATCCCAACTAAGATCTCTCTTATATTCCCCAAGTGGTACCATTAAGTTTAAAGTGAATTTTGATCATAATTACACTGAACTACCTATTAGAATAAAGCAATATGAAGGTCACATAGAACCAAAACAATTGTATACCGGTCGACTACCAATTCAGCAAAACAAATGGAAACATTTACAGGAGTTAAAGGCGGTAATTCCAGAGGAGTATCACTACTTCTATGATAATCTTAGCCACGCGCAGTAAAAATTATAATAAATTATAATAAAAAAATTATAAAAAAAACATTGTCTTTGAATTTAAACTGGTTAAACAATTCTTCTGAACACACCTACCCTCTATCTGACACCCTTTTTGAGACACCCATGCCAAAAACAAACAAAAACTAGTCAAAAACAACCCCTAGCTCCCTAAAGGGTTCAAATGTTAGAACAGGTCCTACTATTTTTCTATCCCCAACATTTCTTGTGAACATATCTACCCCCTATCTCCCACCGTTTTCGGGGTCACCATACAAAAACCGTAATACAAACTTAATTTTTAAATAAGGCAATACCGTCTATCTACATATTATTTTCCTACACAATGATTTCATTTTTGAGGCAATACCGTCTTTCTATCATAGAAGCTAAAATAACGCGAATTTCAAGAAACTTTTTAGTTAGAACGTTTGTTAGACACATTCTGTTAATATTGTAGAAGATGAGTTCATCGAAATTGTTGCTTATTTGCGAATAAAACAGTTTTTTGGCTCTCCTGAAAAATTGTGTTTTTGTAGATAGACGGTATTGAATATAAGCCCTCGATATACTCGATACATGTATGCTAATTTGTAAATAAATTAACTTGCTAATTAATCGACAATTCCGCCATCCAAACTCAATATGGAATACAACTCTCATATATGGGCAGGGGCTCCACTGTCTATTCTGAAGCTTCTGGACCGTGTTCAGGGGAGGACGGTGAAGCTTATCAATGACAGTAGTGTATCCAACTCTATTGATTCATTGGAGCATCGTCGGAATGTGGGCTTTTCAATCGATATTACCATGGGAGATGCTCATCTGAGATAAGTGAACTTATTCCACGAGCCCGAGTTTTTATTCGTAATACTCGCTTATCTAGTAGAGCACATCCGTTTGTAGTTGATTGTCCTGTGTTTTGCACAACGCATTACAGAGAAAATTCGTTTTTAGTCGAACGATTCGTATGTGGAACAAACTTCCAGCAGAAGTCTTCCCTGTTACTTACAATTTAGAAAAATTTAAATGAAATATCCACAAACACTACTCCCTCATTCCTCCTTCCCATACCCTATTTTCCTGATCAATATAATGCACTGCATGAGTAGGGGGCATCCCCTGAGTATTGGTTAAATTAAAAAAAAAAATTTTAATTTATGTTGTAGCATAAAGTATGGAGTGAGCAGATCGTAGCTCATAAGCCATCACGAAATTTGTATCCTCACCGCGGATGCAGGAACGAAGTTATTAAACATACATGTCAGAGCATGGATGCTTTATGAAATAGGCCCTTTACAGCTCTGCTCAAGGATTTGGTCCAAATAACTAATTTTAGTTAAAAGGTTGGAAATACATATATATATTAGAGTTAATTTTGAAAACTAGATTTTTTGATATTATCACTTTTTAGAAGGTTTTTGTATCAATAAAAATAATGGAGTTTTTTTTTTTTAATTCCAACTCCTTCCCGTGCCTATAGCCGAAGAAGAAGATAAAATCAAAGTTATGCATATCGTTGTAAGGCGTATTTACTAAAATACAATCTCAAAATAGAGAATGGAGAGTTTTTGATCAAATAAAATTCAAATGATCTAAAACGGAGATAAAATGGAACAATGTTTAAAGCACTACTATTTAAATGACCGCAGATATATAGTTTTTTAATCAAAAATTTTAACTTTTTCTCCAGACTCAAAGTTTATGTTTAATGTGCAATTTGTGGTCCTCCTCTGTTGAAGATTGTTAAAAAAAAAAATGAAAGATAACAATAAAATAATGCATGTGGGTGCGTTTATTTTCAGCTCTAAATAACATCTCGTGTTTATGACCATATTTGTCAAAACGTAAAACTTTACACATATTAAGTGGTTTTTTGTGGTTTTGGTGAGTTTCCAACGAAAATAAAAAAGAGCATGCCTTTCGTTATGCCTTCATCTGATGGTTTTTAATATAGAAAAACCGAATATGGAATTAATTTTCTTGTACTTTATGATTGTATATAGAAAAAAAAATAAAACTTTACATTACAAACATATTTTGAATTTGTACACACTTACATAATTATGTCGGTAACCATTAATTGAAATTGCAAATTCATTAAAACTAGTGTTTTCAATTATTCGACCTAGGCGGTTAACCGGTTAAGGTATTATTCGAAAAATCGCTAAAATTGATTAACCGGTTATTCGGGTTGATTAATCGTTAAAATCGACGCTTAATCGATTAATCGTTTAATGCAAAATAAATGTATTTCCTTGGATTTTAATAAAATATAAACACTAAAGAACTGTTTTGTTTTTAATATCAAGTAAAGTCAACTGCATAGGCATATAAGGTCTTTGTTTAGGATCATTTAAAGTATCCTGTGATTTTTATATCCTAAGGTTATTTTTTTAGAGAAATCTAAGGACTCTTTAAAACAAAATGTTATCAGATAAAGGGTCCGCCATCTAACGTTTTTTTTCAACTAGTGCTTATTTCGTGAATGGTAACACTTAGCTCATGTCTAATTTGACAGATAATTAGTTTTATCCTTCCGCTGAACGAATATGGTCCGTATGTTCGTTATCTTGTGAAAAAAGTGAAAGAAACTGGCATCCTCATCGTTAAACCAAAGCTCTTAGAAGCTATTATTGTTACCATTTGTGTTTTAAATGTGCCTTTTCGTATTTGTATCCCCTATTTCCTTTTTAACAATATTTTTTTGCCATAAATGTAAATAGTTACGCCATCTCAAAAAATGTCAGTTACAACAAGACTACACTCAAAAAAACAAAAGTTAGTAAAACGTCTTGTAAATCAGGTGTACTATTTTTTAGCAAATTATTTGCTAAAATATGTTTTCAGCTAAAATTTTAGTTATACTTATTCAGCACCTAACTATTTTGAACTAATATTTTACTAATATTTTACTAATGTTTTACTAATTTATTTTGCTAAAAAAAATGTGCTAATTATCACATTAATGAATGAATTAGATGTCGCGGCATGTCAAGATGTAGTAGGGACAAGGAAAATGATACTAAAAAGTACAACTCTAGTAAGACATAAAAAAATCAACCATGAAAGATTTCTGTATTTTTCGCTGTTTGAACCAACAACTACTGATTGCTACACAAACAACTGTCACGAAGTAAATGTCAAACTTTTTTGAGTACGGGTTTGAGTTCCATTATGATTGGGAACCGAATGTAAAAAAAAATAGCGGGATATAAGAAAGAAGCATATAATATATTTTTTTCTATCAAAACTTATCGAAGGAAGGCTTGTGGAATTCTTTCACTTAATTTTAAAAGAATTTAGTAATATTTTAGATAGATTTTCTAGATTTATAAGCTTTTCTTTGATATTTTATTCAAAATTAAGAAAACTCGTAAGTTTTGGTTAAAAATAAAAGAAAAATCAATATAAAAAATGTAACCGGTTAATCGGCTGATTTAACAAATTAATCGGGTCATATAATTATTTGAGTTTTAAATTATTTGTTTCGACATTAACCAAATTAGTGACGATTAATCGAGGTATCGGTCAATCGATTAACCGAGTTGGAGACACTAATTAAAACAATTAAACAGTACTGAAATATTAATAATTTTTAAATGAAATTCTAATGTACTATATTTAAAAAGTAATCGCAGTAGATTTGCCGGTGCAATATTGTTAAAACAGTTAAACAGGACTGCAATATCAATTAATTTTAAACGAAATCATAATGTGCTCTTTTTAAAAGGCAATTGTAGTTGATTTTACAGATATAATTAAAATCACATTGCTACAATTTGTAACATCGTCTATCCCAAATATAATAACACTATAGTTCACACTACCACAGGTTTTAGGAATACTTAAGCTTAATCCTTTGTTAAAGTTAAAATTCGAAAATAATTACAGTAGCCAAGTTGCTTTGGTTGGAATCTTAATATGTAACAACGGTATTTCTGTATTTGGGACAGTATTTAAATTCATCGTTAGAAGAAGAATAACGAAAAGAAGAGTGTTTTCATTTATAATTGTCGCTATAAAGGGTGATTTTTTAACAACTTTCTTTTTGGCAACACTGTTTTTGGCAGCTCAGCTGTTTTCGTGTAACATGTTACTGTTAAACATGTTCAGTTTGGCCTATAATTTAACCATGAATCGACTTACAAACGAACAACGCTTGCAGATTACTGAATTTTATTACCAAAATTCATGATCGGTTAAGAAAGTGCATCGTGCACTTTTTCCAATTTGTGGTCACCAACACGCATACGTAGAGTGCGGACAGAGGAAAATATCGCAGCTGTATCCGCAAGTGTTGTTGATGACAGTGACTTATCGATTCGGTGCCGTTTGCAGCGATTGGGCCTCTGTTACTCTACTGCGTGGAAAATTTTGCGGAAGGATTTGGATGTAAAACCTTTTAAAATACAGCTGGTGCAAGAATTGAAGCCACACGACCTACCACAACGGCTAACTTTTGGTGAATGGGCGCTGGCAAAGTTGAATAAAGATCCACTTTTTTTATCGGAAAATTGTGTTCAGCAACGAAGCTCATTTCTGGTTGAATGGATACGTGAACAAGCAAAATTGACGTACTTGGTGTGAAGAGCAGCCAGAAGCATTGCAAGAACTGCCAATGCATCCCGAAAAATGCACTGTTTGGGAGTGGATTATGGGCCGGTGGCATCATTGGACCATACTTTTTCAAAGACGACGAATGCAGGAACGTTACTGTGAATGGCGGGCGCTACCGTGCGATGATTACAAATTTTTTTTGCCCAAAATGGAAGAGCTGGACTTGGGTGACATGTGGTTTCAACAAGACGGTGCCACATTCCACACAGCACCCGAAACAATTACCCAATTAAGAGGCGAGCTCGGTGAGCAGTTTATTTCACGTTTGGGACCGGTCAATTGGCCTCCTAGATCATGCGCTTTAACGCCTTTATACTATTTTTGTGGGGCTATGTTAAGGCTCATGAAGAATATCATTCGTGAGATACCGGAAGATATGTTTGAGAGAGTATGCCAAAATTGGACCCAGCGTATGAACCATTTGAGGCATAGCCGAGGTCAACATTTACAAGAAATCATCTTTAAACAATCTTTAAACAATGAATATAGATCGTTATATCGACTAAAATAAAGATTTAATACATTTCTCTAAATTTTATGTTTTTTTTTTATCAAATCCGAAAGCACTTAAAAAATCACCCTTTACAAATTGTATACAATTTTACTTTTGTGCAGATTGTTTATATTTTCTTTTTTGTTTGTCGAGGTTTTATTTGAATAGTTAACCTTGTTTAGAAATTTACCCTTTAGTTCGTGTTTCTTTCTTTATACTATATAATATGTTTTTTTTAATTTTATTTTTATATTGTTTATTCATTTAATTTGTTTCATCTGTTTATATTATAGATATGTACAGCTGTGTTCAAAATAATAGGAGTGCTGGTACTCAACATTTTTAAAGTTTTGTTTTGTTAGTTTAAAACCTTTTATACCACGTGATATTCTAACAGTTCTTTTAACGGTATATGAGAAGTAAAACACAAAAGAGTAGCTTACGATAACTACTATACAAATGATGTAATTCATTCATTTCTAATTTTGCCCCTGATTTGACTTGATCAAAAAAATAGGAGTGTCAGTGATTTGTGAAAAATTAAAGTGGTTCATGTTTAAATTCTTTTAAGAAAGTGAAAAGTAAGTATGAGAATGTGATATTAGAACGTTTTTAATAATTTTTAAATTGAATTGTGGTGTTTTTTTGTTATAGTGGGACGAGGAAAACACTGTAACGAAGAAAGGCGTCAACTTATTCAAAACCTTCGAAAACAAGGAACAACCTATAAGGAAATAAAAGAATCCGTAGGATGTTCTGATCAAATGATTGCTAATGCCTTAAAATATAAAAAAAGCCGAAACTCGTGGTTCCAAGCGAAAAACATCAACTGTGGATGACCTCCGAATATTACGATGTAGCAAAATCGACCCTTTTGCGTCATCAAGTAAGATTAAAAATGAGCTTAATCTTTCCGTAAGTAGCGTTACTATCCGTAGGTGATTGATGGAGGGCAATTTATTTGCAAGAAGTCCACGAAAGGTGCCTTTGCTGACAAAGAAACAGGCAGCTGCACGCTTAAAGTTCGCCAAAGATCACATTGACTGGACAAAAGAAAAATGGCGGAACGTATTGTGGACTGACGAAAGCAAAATCGTTTTATTTGGTGGAACTGGCTCTAGAGAGTATGTCCGACGTCCGCCCAACACAGAATATAATGCACAATTTACAAAAAAAAAACCGTTAAACATGGTGGTGGAAAAGTAATGATATGGGGATGCTTCTCTTACAACATTGTTGGTCCAGTTCATCACATACCAGGAAGTATATGTGGATATATTAAACAAAGTAATGCTGCCATTTGCAGAGTGGAACATGCCACTAAACCGGGTGTTCCAACAAGACAACGACCCCAAACACACCAGTAAGTTGGCAAAGAAGTGGTTTCGGGACAATGGGGTTGAGGTCATGGGGTGGCCTGCTCAGTCCCCTGACCTTAACCCCATAGAACATTTATGGGGAGACGTTAAGAAAAGTGTAGCAGAGACTAAACCGAAAAATACAAAAGAGTTATGGAACGCAGTGCGATTTGCGTGGCAACAAATTCCGTTAAAGCGATGTCGGGATCTTATTGACTCTATGCCACGCAGATGTAATGCAGTCATCAAAAATATTCAACCAAATACTAGAAAAAATATAATTTTATAAAATAAATAATCAACTTGTATGCCATTTTGTAAGTTACATTATAGTCTGGACGTAATACTCCTATTATTTTGAAGAGCGAATTTTTAAATAATTAATTTAAATGAGTTTTATTTAATTTTTTTTAGCACTATTAAACTTATAATAAGTTAAAAAATTAAAGAATATATTAATGATTAATTTTACTTTAAAAAACTGAATAAAATTATTTTTTTTTGTTAAAAGAAAATAACTTTTTTTTATAGTAATTAAATGTGCTAAAGTCCCAAAACTTATTTATCCGGATTTCATTCCTGCCTAAGGAAATCTTCAGGGGACTTTGTTATTCGAATTTCTAGAGATATTTGTTATGTTAAATCACAAACTCAATGAGAATTTCTTGTCCTCGTCTAGGAGCGAGATTCAAAATTTAAAATATCAAAGAAAAAACAAAAACAACAACAAAATATTGTCACAATTGGCTTTGTCATCTTCCAAATACTACTCTGTTTTTTTGACTGGCGGCACTCCTATTTTTCTGAACACAACTGTATATTGATTTCTTAAAACAAAAACAAATTGCGTTTGTAGCCTCTTCTTCTGTAAATACAAAATTCATTGTTCAGGCTGTTAATGTGCAATTGAACATGACGAAAGAAATTATTATTTTTATTGTAATCAAATCTTATCAGTAAGTTAATGATACGTAAAGAAATTTAAACAATTTATTTTAAATTTAGAAAATTGAACACTTTGTAAGTTAAAATTTAATTAAAAATTGTATTTATGTACGAGATTGCGTGTTAATTGATATTTTGACTTTTAGTCATGAAATACAATTTGCAACGTCAATTCTAATATTAAATTCATAATTTTCTGTACAAAGTCTGACAAGTAATGTATCCTGACGCGGAACCTCAGATGGAAATGTAACTAGGACATGGTGCAGATGAGGGAAATAAGTTACATACATACATGCTTAAGTTTAAAAAAGATTTTTTAAAAAAAATTCTGAAAATTTTAAAATTTGTCTACAAGGTCCAATGTTCGAATACGAAAATTATTGTAAAGAAAAATTTACCTGTATTTTAAAATTGTTTCTATGAAAAAATCAATTCGGGAATTTCTCAATAAAAAATAGTGCAATATTTAACAATGCCTCCGAATTTATCACAATTTTAGCTCACTATAGAACCTACATGATAACACAGTTCAGCACTAAAAATGCATCGGACATGCGACTAAGCAATTCTGATAGAATTGACGACGTAGATCACGAATGTGAACACCAAATTTTAATATTACCACCGCCCAGTCAGAAATTGTAAACGGTACAAAAATTAAGTAATGGCACAACACCGTCTTTTGTTCTTTCAATTGAAGTTATTCGCGGGTGTTGTCAAAAAGTTGAAATTCATAGTAAGTTAAAAACAAAATTTTTAGTAATTAAAAAAGTTTTATATAATTTTTATTAAAAATAAAAATTATGTTTTTTTGACCTTTAAATTTGCAATGAAAATGAAAATTATTCAAGTTCGAGGCCATACACTATATTTCTTTATTAGGATATTGTCCTAACAAATAATCTATAGAGTTTTTGTTTTCAAATTTATTAATTGACCACTTTCAGGAAACAAGTGTGCAAATAAAAAGGAAAAAACAAAAAACGTGTATTGAATATCTTACCAATGGTAACGAACAAGTTTTCAATTTATTTTTGATCAATGGTGATATTCTTTAACTTCGAGCTCATATATTAGTTCTCATTAAGTGGGATAACTAGGTTATATGAATGTTTGCATGGAATTGTCACGTCTTTCAAAACGTGTTCTGAAGATAGGAACCTAGAAAATTCCCGAAATAGATCTTTCAACACATTCCTGAAAGTGGTTATTTAAATAGTAGTACTTTAAACATTGTTCTTTTATGTATCCATTTTATCTCCGTTTTAGATCCTTTGAATTTTATTTGATCAAAAACACTCCATTCTCTATTTCGAAATTGTATTTTAGTAAATACACCTTACAACGATATGCATAACTTTGATTTTATCTTCACTTAGTTAAATGTAATCACGCATAAAAATAGTAGTGTAATATTTGGAAAAATTTAAAACAACAGTATGTCATTTTATGTTAAAAGTGTAAATACAAAATATATATATGTGTATTTTCAACCTTTTAACTAAAATTAGTTATTTGGATCAAATCCTTGAACAGAGCTGTAAAGAGACTATTTCATAAAGCATCCATGCTTTGATATGTATGTTTAATAACTTCGTTCGTGCATCCGCGGTGAGGATACAAATTTCGTGATGGCTTATGAGCTAGGATCTGCTGACTCCATTCTTTATGCTACAACATAAATTTTAAATTATATTGAGTTTGGATGGCGGAATTGTTGATTAATTAAATCAACCCTAGCAAGTTAATTTTTTACAAATTAGCATACATGTATCGAGTATATGTTCTTTGGCAAACATCAAACATTTAGTGGGATAACTATGTTATATGAATGTTTGATGTTTGCATGGGATTGTCACTTCTTCCAAAACGTGTTCTGATGATGGTAACCTAGAAAATTCCCGAAAAAGATCTATCAACACATTTCTGAAAGTGGTCAATTAATAAATTTAAAAACAAAAAGTATTGATTACTTGTTAGGACAATATCCTAATAAATAAATATAGAGTATGGCCTCGAACTTGAAATATGCAGGTGCTTGTGCAAATTTAAATGTAACTGACACTAATAGAAAACATATGATTTTCTATTGTTGATTTACTTGAATAAACGTCACTACATTGCTAGGTCTGTCAAAAAAACAGAGTAGTTTTTGGAAGATGACAAAGCCAATTGTGACAATTTTTTGTTGTTGTTTTTGTTTTTTCTTTGATATTTTAAATTTTGAATCTCGCTCCTAGACGAGGACAAGAAATTCTCATTGAGTTTGTGATTTAACATAACAAATATCTCTAGAAATTCTAATAACAAAGTCCCCTGAAGATTTCCTTGGGCAGGAATGAAATCCGGATAGGGACACGCCTACATCAGATTGCTTTTCACAATTTGTTAAATAAGTTTTGGGACTTTAGCACATTTAATTACTATAAATTGAATAATTTTCATTGCAATTTTTAGTAATATTTATTAAAAAAAAAATTATTTAAATGTTTTACAAATGAAATGAAATAAATTTTAATATTTCCTAAAAAAAATATGAATTAAAAAAATTTATTGATTGAATTTCTTGAGCATAATTGATTTAAATTATGAATTGACCTTTTGTGTTTCTATATTAATAAGTATTTTATGTATTTTTTACGTTTTTTTAATGTATAACTTTTAATCTATTTTTATTCACATTACACAAATTTTTTGTTTGAATGTACTGACAAATCAGTATAAAGTACTAAAGTACTAAATTTTTGGCAAAGTACTGTATATGGTGGTCAAGTGTTGGCAGAACGTCCGCTTTTCAAAAGTTAGTGTTGGGCCAACCTTGAAATGATAACGTCAATCTTCGGTTGGCCGTTCGTTTTTTGAAACGTTGCAAAGCGTTGGCAACAATGGTATTGGAAAATTTTTTTATATTTATCGTGTAGAATGTTATCATCTTATGCATTAGCTACTTTAAAAACGGATTATGTAAAGCAAATTTTAAGAAGATTTTTTAAACTAATGCCACATTTTTATGGACCAATTTCGCAAACAAAGAATTTTCATAATCTACTTCATATCGCGGATGACGTTGCTAACATTGAACCTCCCGTTTCACAATTTTCTGCTTTCGATTTTGAAAACAGTTTAGGGTATATTATAAAATCTATTGATAAATCTCCCAAAATCCAATAGCACAAATTTATAGAAAATTGCATACTTTAAATGCCACAACCCCGATGCATCAAATTTTCCCAAATTTTGTTGAACTGTGTTATTGTGAAAATGAATAAAAAATAAAATGTTGACTTTATTTACACAAGAGTCACAAACCTCAACATTGTATTAGTTTTTCCACATAATTTTGGTTTCATATAATTTTGGTTCCATATAATTTTGGTTAGTTTTTTATAGAGGTATAGTACTTTGAAATGGCTATATAACGGCTGGTCATATATAAAGCCGTATATTGGCAAATAATGCGGCGAATGTTGTCCTCCAAGTGGTCAATAGTTTCGGGCTCATCGGCTTATCGACTAGCGACTTCACATATCCCCCACAGAAAATAATCCACCGGCGTTAAATCGCACGATCTTGGAGGACAATTCACGGGTCCGAAACGTGTAACTATGGTATTGGTATCAACGGAAATCTTGTTTTGGGCCCATTTACCGAAAATACGCCTTGCTAGGTGATCGTGTGGCTTCAATTCCTGTGTACGATGGCGGATAGATTGATTGGGGTATTCCACTACGCTACGCTCTACAGCAGCAATGACTTCTTCTGCACGCACTGTACAACGTCTCTGTGGATGCATATTATCATTTAGAGTACTGCGCTCCCTTTGTTTGAGATGTAGTTTGTCGATTGCTCATAACTGCAGACCTACACATTATGATGTTGGCAGAAATTCTACTTCACTGATCGATTTCTTTTTGGTTAGCAAATTGGAGATGATCAACTATTCTGATCAAGTTCATTGCCCCTCTTTATCCGACCACGCCCTAATTTTTGCTTCCTTGGTTTTCGTTGTGGAACGTGTACAAGAATTTGTTGAATTTCGGGACTATAATAACATTAATTGGAGTGGGTTATTGGAATTTATAGAAAGTTTTAATTTCTTTTCTTTCTTTGATACCATGGATGTTGACTATAAATGCTCCATTATTGAATTGCTTTTTGATAGACTTTTATCTTATGTCCCGCTTGTTAGAAGAGTAATTCGGTATGGACATGATACTTGGATGAATTCGAGGGAGATTGTATATGCTAGATCCCTTAGGGATCTAGCATTCTCTTCTTATAAATTATATCGCTCAGCTGAAAACTGGATTACTTTTTGCCGGCTTCGTAATAAAGCGAAAAGTGTTATTCGTAAAGCAAAGAGAAGACATTATTCGAAGATTTTTAGTGGGTTGGACTCAGCGGGCCTGTGGAGGGTTTTAAGGGCTTCTGGGTGTATTAGTAATGATTGTCCCGATTGTTAGTATGATGTTGATGAACTGAACAACTTTTTTGTAGGTACTTCTGATTCTAATGATAATGGTAATTTTGATTTTGGAAATTTCAATGATCACGATAATTTGTTTTCCTTTTATTGTGTTAGTGAAGGTGACTTGTTTGAGGCTTTGTCGAAAGTTAGGTCCAGATCGGTCGGTATTGATAATATTTCGGTTGATTTCATTAAAATGGTTTTTCCTTATATTACGAATATTATTTTAAATTTATTTAACACAATTTTGATGACCTCCAGATTTCCAACTGCTTGGAAAACTGCACGGGTTGTGCCTATTCCCAAAGCGAGAGTGGTTCATGGGCCTGATGATTTTAGACCCATTTCTATTCTTCCTGCGTTATCTAAGGTTATGGAACATCTGCTTAAGAACCAGATAATCGAATGTGCTAATACTAGAATTTATGAATCTCAATATGCTTTTCGTCAGGGTTATAACACCACTTCTTTGCTATTGAAACTTACAGACAGCGCCCGAGAGTATGTTAATTATGGCAAACTTAGTGTTCTGGTATCAATTGACTTATCTAAGGCCTTCAACTCTATTGACCATGTCCGAATGATTACTAAACTTAGAGATCAGTTTAATTTTTCTAGATCGGCATGTAGGCTTGTTATGTCTTACCTGAGTGGTAGATCTCAATTTGTTTCTGTTAATGGTGTTGAATCGAGTTTGTTATCTCTTTTTTCTGGTGTTCCTCAGGGGTCTGTTTTAGGACCCCTTTTGTTCATTATTTATGTCAACGACCTTCCAGGGTGCATAAATTGTAGTATTTGCAAGTCCTTTCTTTATGCTGATGATATATTTTTAATTTTTGGGGGTAGACGTGAATTTTCGGAGGTGTTAGAAGGTAACATTAATGATACGCTTGATCGTATTTTGCTATGGACCGCAGAGAATTCGCTCACTATAAATCCATCTTAATCAAAGGCAATGATGATTGGGTCTTCTGACCGTTTTATTTTTGATCTTGACATATTCTTGGATTGTGATCAGATTCAGTTTGTTAACCGAATGAAGTGTTTGGGTGTTATTATTGATAGTAGGCTTTCGTTTAAGACTCACATTGATACATTGTGCTGTCGGGTTTGGAGTGCTCTACGTAGGATTTATTCGTCAAATATTTACTTACCTTTATCGGTAAGGCTGAGGTTAGCGCATGGCATTTTAATGCCGTAATCTCGGGTATTACTGGTGTAAATTTTACTAGGCTCAAACGTGCTGTGAATGCTATTGTGCGATTCGTTTGACCATATTTCTGAATACGTGCGGCGTTTTCTTGGTTGCATGTTTGAAGATTTTATAAGTTATCGATCGTTGCTTCTGTTTTATAGAGTTGTTAAGAGTGGTAGACCTTCTCCCTTATGTAGGGACTTTGATTTTACGCGGTCTACAAGAAACCCTCAGATATTTATTCCCAGAATTAGAAATTCAATGTATGAGAGGTCTTTTGTGATTAGAGTTGCTAGGCGCTGGAATAGATTGCCTTATAGTTTACGTGTCTTTTCGCATTCTAATAATGTCTTTCGGTTGAAAATTCTTCAACATTTGTGTAGCTAGTGGCTTCTCATAGCATTTTATTTTCTTTTATATTTGACTATTGATTAGTTGTCTATGCATATTTATCAAGTTGGATTACTAGATTTGAGGATATAGATATTTATATACCCGTTTGTCACTATTTTGGGCTTATTTTAACTTCTTACTTTTTATATTTCTACTGGTGATATTATCTTATTTTGCGTGTTTATTTCGGCTGGGGAGCCAATATGGTAGGACAATGAGTGTACTAGTTTTATATTTAATATTTTTATTGTATTTAAGATTTTGTTTATATATATTAATTATTTTTAAGTATTCTTGCTCAGGATTTCTTTTTTTCTGTATAATGCAGTTTTTGGCCTTAATGGCTTTTGTATTATTGTTGAATGAATAAAAATAAATAAATAAATAAAACGTTTCATAGTTAATCGAATTAATTGCTCTGATGGACTATTATGTTGACCGTACAATGGACGTAGTGCGCGATACATATTTAAAACAGAACCAAGATTTTCAAAATAAATTTGCACAATTTGGAAGCGTTGTTCAGGCGTCAGTCTATTCATGTTGAAATGCCAAACCAAAATAAACATAAATCACTTGACAGCTGACAAAATGGCCGACAGTTAAAAAAGTGTTGCCAACTTAAAGTTCTATACATGTATAAATATATACTTTAACCTCATGTTAAAAATTATGAATTTTTATATTTCGAAATAAAAATTAAGATATCTCTAAGGGTTTAGCAGAAAAATTTAAATCTCATAAACATATAAGTCTGAAGGACCTAGATTAACTTACTAGGGTTAAAAGAATTTTTAAGGGTGTTCTGAAAAGCGAATTGACATAAAACTACTCATGTTCACAGAAAATCTAGTAACGTTGTCGTTGAAAAGGAAATAACTTTCGTAGATTCATTTTTCAGAACTTATCTGATCAAATATTTGTAGAAACTAGATCAAAATTGGTATTCTGTCTACAAGATTTATAAACAAGTTTTTTTGCCCCAATTAGAAAGAAAAAATCTAGACACGCCAATGTATTTTTCAATTATATTTTGATTTGAAATCAATTGACTCTATTAACTTGAGGGTTAACTAAAACATAAAATGCAAATAAATGTTTTGATTCTCTTTACATGACCATACATTGAAAAGCGGAAAAACAATGAACATTTTATATTATCAACTAAACAAACCAACAAACCAACGTAAAATCAACCCACTAGTAAAATTCATTAAGCCAAGATATAATAAACAATTGTACTACATACAACACATGACAAAGTAGTACTCACTTGTATTTGTCGTAATTATAAATTATAATTTATAATAAACTAGCAAAGCAAGCATTAAACAAACTTATGATAAAAAAAAACTTAAAGATAATGAAAAATGTAGGAAAAGAAACAAAAGAAAGCAAAGCTAAAAAAAAAATACTAGAAATGCCGACGAAACAAAGGCCGGTTAAATAAACAGTTCAATAATAGAGCCAAAGGGCAAAGAGATAAAGGGGAATTTGGGGAGATGGCCACTGTAAACTCAACTACACTGTTAACTATGTTTTTAAAACAAATGATAATGACACAAAACGTCAATGAAGATAATGACGACGTAATGACACACAAATAAGTAGAAGATTAATAAAAAAATTGGACAAGCCGACTGATATGATAACCTATACCAAACACAGTGGGATTTTACTGGCAAATAGTCCGTTTTTCGAGGGTTAAATATTAAAAATGTAATGAATCAGTTTTGTAGAGAATTGTTTAATTAATTAATCATTATTTTTTTTTTAAAAAAAAAAATTTTTTGTCCAAAATAACGCGGCAAAGTCACCTAAACGGAACTCTACAGTAACTGCCTGAGATTTTCATGCATTTCAATGGTCCGGGTACATAATTTCTTTTTGTCACATATATTTGATGTAAGTATATTTAAAAAATATAGTATTTCAACATTAGTTTTGAAAAAAAAAAATATTGGATAACAATAATAGTTTAAAAAGTATTCAGGTTTTTATTATGGCACTCAAAAATTCAGTGTTTTTAGAATTTCTTGGACAAGAAAAAGGTGGGCTTTATCGACCTTTGTGTTCTGGTTGCAAAAAAATTAAAGGTGCGAGTGTTTTCTTTTGATTTAATAAATAAAATTCAGATAATATTTGCTAATGTTAAAAAAATAATAAATTTTATAAATAAAGTCACACGAAATTTCATTTCAGTAATTCAATGAAACACGATATAAAACGGTGTATACTTTTAGGCACATGTGTTTTATGGGTTATATGGGCGAGGGGCGATGGGCGTGGTTGATTTCCATTAAACTTTGTAGATATCTCAACTTTATAACATTGATCACTTGTGTCAAGTTTCAAGTTTTTTGGTGAAGAAATAAAAATTTGGTGCGAAAAAATCGTTGCGGGTTATATGGGCGAGGGGCGATGGGCGTGGTCGATTTCCATTAAACTTTGCAGATAGATCAACTTTATAAGACTGAGCACTTGTGCCAAGAAATAAAAGAAATAGAAAAAATCTCTTCCGGTTATATGGGCGTGGACAATTTTAATGAAACTTAAAATTTTTCTTAAGTTAATGAAAGGCTTTGGGCCAAATTTCAGTGTTCTACGAGCTCTCCTTATACTTTTTACCAAGAAATGTATAAAGCAATCCCACTGTGCCAAGTATTATTTTTGATCACATTCTGAATAGGGAACTGACCCCAATTATATAGTCGTATTAAACAATATAAAGAAACATCTAAATAAAATGGCCGAGAAAGTTAATTTAAGCAAATATTGGAAAAAATTTTAATATGGGAAATATGTAGGTTTGCAAGTGGTCTGATCGTTGTGTTAGAGGAGTAATTTATGGTTCTATATTATAATGACTACCCAAATAACAATCAGATATTTATGGCTATGTAAGGTTTTATAATTTTTTTAATCTGATTTCAAAAAGGTCACTTTATTTGGCATGTACGTCTCAACATAAGTCGATTTTTACCAATGCAATGGAAAATATAATTCAATAATCTTTTAATTTTAGCACATGTAGTTTGTTTATTAAAATATTAACCTGGATGCACAGACAGAATATGGGCAAGGTATAGTTTTATTCAAACATCAGCATAAACTTACTGGTGTAGAGTAAAATAAAAAAGTTATTAATTGCGTCAAAGTTTTGACAAAAATCATTAAAACAAAGAGATGTTCGTATTATATGTATTATTGGGGGAAAGAAAAAGAAAACTATAATAATTAAATACTCTGTACTTACTTAACACTTGAGTTACTCCAAATTTGGAAGTAAAATTTTTTTACTTTAGTTTGCAAAACTTTTTTCTTTGTAAAAATTTCACTAAACACTTTTTTTAATGATTCTTCTTTAGTTTTTCTTTCTTTTTTTTTATTTAACACTTTTGCTGTGACTCCACCAAAACTTGTACGTGAGACACCCAAAAAATATTTTTTTTTTTTTTTTCTTGAAGCTTCTTTGTAGAATTTTATATTTTTGTTAACAATGTTTACAATTTGTTTAATTTTGCATACACTTATATTCTAAATTGTTTAATACTATTTTTTGAACATTTTTTTATAATTTATTTGAAAAACATTCCACTATTTTTTTGTTTAATTAAAATAACAATTGTTAAACAAATTTTCACCGAATTAAATTTTTGTTGGAATGAAGGAATGAAGCAAAATGCATGGAAAAGTCAGCGTACTTTGACAACTGAGGTTTAGTACCCAGAGTTGTATAAAACTAGTAGTAAATGAAGGTTGCCAGACTAAGAATTAATAATGTTGCCAGAAAAAAAAACATTGGGAAAATATGGGTGTTCAGAAAGTAAATCTGGTAAAAGTAGATTTACCACCTGATTTCAGTTTAAACATATATAAGGTGGCGCAAAAGTAATCTTCCTATCAGAAAATGCTATACATAATAATTACATAATAAAAAAAAAACATCGGAAGGTTATTTTTGCGCCACCTTATACATATCCACTTTTTACTAGATTAACCTTTCAATCTGAACTCCCTGCAACTTTGCTTTATGCCACGTTTTCACTGGAAGTGTTTTGAAACAAAACATGTTTAGTACATGTTTTCACATACATTTTGTTTCACCAAAACACATGTGAGTGGAAACACAGAGTTCACATTCACAATAAATAGTAAAACACATGTTTTGCCAAAACACGTATTTTTCAGTTCTTTTCCACTCGTTTTGGCAAAACACTTGTTTTGCTATCTAGTCTGAATACAGTATTATAACGAATATGCACTGAATAGTTAATCGATAAAAAATGGGATTAGCTGCTTAATCAAGCATTAAGCAAGTCGACTACAGGAAATTCACATAGACAAGTTAATCTCCTGAAAATGGGATTAACAGCTTAATCAGGCACTAACAAATGCGATTAAAACATTTTTTAATCTTTTTGATTAAAAGTTAATCTATTTTTTTTTTAGACTATTTCTAAACGATTATATTATATGTAGTAAACCTAACTTGAAACTTATGTAGTTGTATAATTTTATTTATTTATTTCATTCATTTGCAATACAATAAGCCTTAAAGGCCAAAGACGTATTGCTAGTGTGCTACATAAAGTCAAGAACATATTTACAAATTGCTTAGATTAAATTCAATAAACAGTATATATATATAAAAAAAACACGAAAATATCCTTAGAACAGGATAGCAATAACTATAAAATTGTACACTTTATTTTTGGATATGGTTCAGCTGTTTCAACATCACTAAGAAAATGTAAAAAGTCCATACTAGAGAAAGCCTGTCCTAAAACAATTTGAAAACACTCATTCATACAGTGTCCCGGAAATGTGACAAAAGCCTATTCCTAAAAACATTATACGATAATGTAAAAGTACGTAAATTCAAAGGCAAAAAATTCCAGCTTCTAGCAGTTCTAATAAGTAAAGATCGTTCAAAAATTGTATAGTTTATAAGTGGTTCAACAATCTGAGGGTTTCTCTCAGACCTAGAAAATATAAATTCAGAACGTAAGTAATTGGGTACACCAGATCTAATGACCTTATAAAAGAACAATAAATTGCGAAGTTCTATATACTGTGTTAAGGGGCAACCGAGAAAGTAAATAACTGCACTAGATACGTGATCACGAAATCTAATTCCATATACAAACCGCACAATTATTTTCACAATTAGCTCAAGCCGCACTATATTATACCCAAAAGTACCAGAATCAACCTAAAGGCAGTAATTAACATGCGACATCAACAAAGTGTGATCAAGACTATATTTCACCCTTACTAAGCACTTCGATAATATTCCAGCAGTTTTTTCTGCGTGTACAGTTTGTTGTAATTAAATTCATAAATGTGGCAACCTTTTTTTAAGAAACACAATTCAAAACAAGTGTCAAAATATTTATTAGTACTTGTTGACATACAGCTGATTGTAATTACAAATTGTACCAGTTGCTTTCTAAATATTTGGAAAACAATAAATTGGAGAAAAAAAACTTAGTAAATCATTGAAAAATACTACAGTTTATAAAATGTTAAGTAGTTTAAAGAAAAAATTTAATAATGCCTTACAGGAGGCTTCTATAATAACAGAAAATTTACAGCAACAATATCGACAACGTGTCACAACGCCCGAGGTAATTATACCCCAAAAATTGTGACAATGGGGGATTATAATGGAAGATTAAAATTGATCTAAATTGTTTAATTAATTGTTTACTGTATCTGTAGAGCTTAAGCAGTAGTCGCAGTTCTTTGGCCAACTCAACTTTAGAATTAGGTTTACCTTCCGATGTCAATGTAGCTGCCGGCTGTAATATATTGGCTAAATATGAAGACGATTGGAAAATAATACATCAAAATAATGCGGATAATGCCAAAAAAGCTCAAGAGGTAGCCAAACAAATACAAAGCATAGAAAAACGTATGACAAATCAACATGTTGTAATGACCGATCTAATACACTGTCTATCGGGTATACCACAATTGGTACACAAATTGAAAACGTGCCAGGAAACGCTAGAAACAGTTGAAAATTTAACACAAGTAGTGGATAAAGAATTAGAAAAACTTGAAGATTTGTGTGAAGAATGTGAATTTCAAGAATATATACTAGAGAAACAATGTCAAATATCAAAATACAAACAAAAGAAAATGGGTAAGTTTAAATGTTGTCAACACTTGCAGGCTTTACTTAATATTTCTCTTAATACGTTAGAGGAATTAGAATTGTATCGCCAAAAAGTAGCCGCTGAACATCAGCAAAGAATCAAAGAACATGAAGAGAAATTACGACAAATCCAAAAAGAACGTCAGGCTGTATTTGATGATGCATTTCGTAATGATTTGGAGGAATTTAAACAAAAAGGTCATATACCTAGTAAGTGTAATCAGTGTCTTAATTATATATATTATTATGCAATTTTAATTTTTAGAAATTCACACTGATTTAAATCAAGAGGTTACTTTGGAAGAAGTTATTTTAGATGATACCGAGAATAAAGATGCTTTGGAAGAGTTTTTAAATGGTTAACAGTATTTTTAATTGTTTAATTATTTTAAACAAATCATAAAGTGCCTTAGAAACAATTTTATTGTATTAGTGCAATATTTAATATATTATTTTTGTAAAATTATTATCATAAAAAAGTATTTGTTATACCATTAATTGTAATAAAGAATATATTTTGTATTTCTTTCATATGGTTGTATTTAAAGCTTTACTGAAAAGATTTGAAGGGCTTATTGTAAAAACTTGATAAGCCACATTTTATATTTAGTTTGTTTTAGCATTTTAATGGTTAAAAGAATGTAAAAATAAATGGATTTTGCAGGACATTTATAATTTAGATACCTGTAATAGGTGTTTAAGCGATAATTCTGTCAATTATTAATCAATAGATGTCAAGAAACTAGCGAAAATCCATAAAACAATAAATGTGGCATATAAAGTTTTTACAATAAGCCCTTCAATTCTTGTTAATTTCAATTTAAAAATTAAAATTTTAATGAAATAGGCAAAGATCATAAATGTAAGCAATTCACGATTTTAAAAAAAAATTGTCTAAAAACCAGCGACAACTATATTGCTTAAACTGTGGATTACTTTAGTGATTTTTAATGAATGTATGAGATGATAAGGATTCTTGGTAGCACTCTTTCGAAACAAAAAAAGAATCGCTAACATTTTTCAGATTTCAACCAGTTAGAAAGATTTTTAGTACTTAATATGGAGTTTTTAGACTAAAAAGTGAATCTATTAAAAAGGAGATTAATAGGGAGTTTTCACTGCAAAATTAATGTACTTGATTAAAATTAATCCACCTTTTTAAATCTTCCTCGTTTATGTATGCATTTTTTGACAGTTTAAAATACCAAGGTAGAGCCGATAGCTATCCGTCATAAGAGGAACAAGGAATATGTCGGCTTATGCAAACTACTATTTCCCAGTATTTTGTCATTTTTAAAAGAGAATTAACAATAATTTGACAATTCGCATCAGCAATAATGGGAAATTGTAGATATAGCGTGAATTTTTTTTTTTTTATTAGCGTTTCATTTAAAATATAAGGGAATATCAGCGGCGCACTGCCGCCGTCCATTTTTACTAGATTTTAGCTGCAGCCGTCTTACCCGACTCGCATCGGCTTAAAATGTGAGCCGACAAAAACAAAGCCGCTGGTCTGATCATCTGCGCCGCCGTACTAAAAATAAATTGTGATCTATTTTTTGGAAATTTTTTTATCCAAAATTTCTAATTTATATTAAAACCCCCAATTTCATAGCAAAATTGTGTAAGCCGACTCTTTAGCCGCAGCCAATACTTAGTGGTTCAAGACGCCGGCGCACCTAAATTGGTCACGCCGCCGATAATTTAGGGTTGGTTTGGGTTTCTGATGTACACCCAGAAACAAAACTGGTTAATAAATACAAAACACCCATTTTGACAAAACGAGTTTAAAAGAATACAGAACTTTTGTAATAGCTTAAATATGTGTCTAGCTGCGTGAATAGCTGTTTTTAGAAAGTTTCTCGAACAACAGCTTTTTCGTACATTTTCGTTAGGGCACATTTTGGCCTGCGGAAAACATTTCAAAATAGTAATGATAGGATTCCATTTAAGTCTAGTCGGAGTAAGGAAGAAGTAAACGTTTATGCAACATTAAAATTGTATATCTTTAATTTGTATATATTAAATATATATTTTTAAATTTAGATCAATCATCTGTTAAATCTACCATTAATATATTTTCAGAAGTTTTCACGCATTCCCTCTCTTTAACAAATATAGTTTGATCATTAGAAGTTTTATTTAAATCTTCAGATTCCTCAATTATTTTGTCAACGGAATCCATATTATTTCTGCTTTTATCTAGTATATCTTTTATTACAGATGCATTATTTGTAATCTCCTCATCTGTAGGTTTATTTGCTGTAGATTCATTTACTTTTTCTTCGGTTTCCACGATTTCTAGTTCTGAATCTGAAGACGAAGTGTTTAGTACAAAAACTTGACTAATTGTAATTGCTTCAAGTTTTTGAGATTTGTCTGATTCTAAGGATATGTGTGATAAAACACTTTCCATATCATCTTCTTGTGGTTGATTGGAATTTGCACCCTTTTCGTTGCATTTCTTTCTAATATTCTTAGCATTTTCATCATCTGATGACAATTGAAATGTCAATATACCATTTTCATCCTCCTCTGCTGATGATGTATGCAGACTTATGTTTAGACTAGAACCGGAATCTGCACAGGATAAACTTAAATCACTTAGAATCTCTACACTCTCCTCCAATTCTTCTGTCACCAATTGTTGCTGGGCAAATTGTTGTTGATGTAGCATACGTTGCATTTCATTATAGGCCATTGCGGCATAAGCCATATTGGGATCTATATAGTAATTAAAACCTGGTTCATTTGCAACTGCAGAATAGTAATCTACTTCATATTCTTCTGTGCCTTTAGCTTGATTTTTATGTTTACGTTTTTGTCTTTTACTATGACTTGACGAATTTGTACTATCGCTATCGCTCCTACTACTACTGCTACTTGTGTTGGATGAGGACGAAGGTGATTTCTTTCTTCTCTTCTTTTTTTTCTTTTTAAGTTTTTTACTATTTTTATGTTTAGTCCCTTCATCCGAACTACTACTTACAACTTCATGTGAGCTTTCCGACTTGCTGCGTCTTCGTGGCTCCCTTCGATGATTTCTATATCTTTCATAATAATCACGCTTTCTTTGTTTGACATCCAATTCCTTAAGTTTCCGTTGACATTGTTGATAATTGCGATCATTTTGTCGTTTATTGTGGGTCAGCATTGAGTTAATAGTTCGTCCCAGAAATCGTTTATTAGGCTTTCCTAAAGGATTTATTTTGCGCTCTGTTGGTAAGCTTTCTTTTTCTTTATATTCACTCATTTCCTTCATCAACTCCTCAATGGCTTTTCTAAAAGTTAATGGTAATATAGGGATTTGTATTTAATTACTTTGCATTATATTACCTTGTTAATTCAGATTCATCCATTTTCTAACAGATTTGTTAATTTTATTTCTGTAATCTTTATTATCTTTATTAATAATTAAAAAATTGTAAGAGTGGAAAAAAATCCGAAAAATTGTTTACATCAGCTGTTTTAAATGGCTGCCATTATCAGTGATGCCAGATTTTTTGGTCCAAAAAAGTCGGCAAAAAATTGCATTTACACACAAAAAAATTGTTGCCAAGTAATAAGGAGCATTTCAACTAATAAAATATAAATAAAAATGATGTGAAAACTTGTACCAAGTTTTGTCTTGCTTCTACTGTTTGAATAATTTATGTGAAAAAACGTTATTAGTTGAAAAGATCTTATTTACTTGGGAATGATTTTTTTGTGTGTAGTTAAAAATAGTACAAGCAAGATCGGATATAGAACTTATCGATATTGTTAAACTTTCATTGTGCAGAAAATTATTCTATTTTCTTTTTTAATATGGAAGATTATACAAAAGTTGATAAAAATTCTCAGAATTTTAATGAAAAAAAATTTAAGTATGTACACAAAAGAATCTTTGCCAAGTAATAAGGAGCATTTATTTCAAAAGTTATGCGAAAACTATTAACATTTTACCAAGGTTTTACTCTTTTCTACTTTATTATTGAATAATTTATGTGAAAAAAAACTGTAATTCTCCTATTTACTTGGTAACGATTTTTTTGAGTGTGCTTTCCCTCTGGAAATTTTTTTGTGAGCAAGTTTATCGGTGTAATACTCTTTGGTACTCGATACCCGAAAAATTAATTGGTACTAAGTACCAAGTACATAGTACTCAAATATTCAATACGTTTACAACACTACAAGCTTTCAACTTTTCGGTATCTATTGAAAAAATTTCCCGAAGAATAGACGTGTTTCCCGAAAAATTGTAAATTTTTTTGGGAAAAAAATATAATTGTAGAAATATTTTAAAAAATTAGTGAAAAAATAATTGAAATCGGGTAAGTTAACTATAATTTGATTTGTAAAATATTGTAGCAAATTAAAAATCAACTTTTTCTTAATGACGCCATCTTTGATTTATGAATGATAAAAAAAAAATGTTAGCCGGTGAAATTAAATTTGAGAAACCATACATTTTTTATTATAAAAAAAAATTGGAAATTACTAATCAAAAAATAGTTACAAAATATAAAGTTAATAATTTATTTCTAAATTAAACGGATATTTGAACGAATTTCTAATGTACTTAAAAAATCTTGAGACGAGGTCGTCGTCTCGTCAAATAAAAAATGGCCGACATTGGTGCGGTTTTATGCGGCGTTTATATTTTTGAACTACGGGTTTAATGTAAATTCTATTTCTTGATGTTTGTTTATTTATTTGTTTAAATTTATACATTTTAAGTTAAAATGGTTTTGGTTTTTGCATAGAGAAAAGAAAATGTCAAATGATTTAATTTTAATTTAGAAAACCCGGTGATAAAGTTTCGTTTTTTTGGAAAATCGGACAACGGACGTCAGCGGTTCTGATAATTAAGATATACGCGACGTCGCCGATAAGAAGTCTCGCCCGCCTACACATATATATCAGCGTGATCGTCGTTAGCCGTTCTACGCGTTTTCTTCATCATGCCCGGAGCAGGCACTTTTAAGCTGTTCATCGGTAATCTTGATGAAAAAACTCAAGCTTCAGAGTTAAAACCGCTCTTCGAAAAACACGGTACCGTTGTGGAATGTGATGTCGTCAAGAATTATGGTTTCGTTCATATGGAAACTGAAGAACAGGGCCGTAAAGCCATTGAAAATCTCAACGGCTTTATGTTAAATGGCTATGGCATCAAAGTTGAAGCTGCCAAGAGTCGTCGTGCCCCAAATACGCCAACTACCAAAATCTTTGTGGGCAATCTAACCGATAAAACTCGTGCGCCCGAAGTACGGGAACTGTTTCAAAAGTACGGCACCGTGGTCGAATGTGATATCGTTCGTAACTATGGTTTTGTTCATCTCGACTGCATCGGTGATGTCCAAGATTGTATTAAGGAATTGAATGGTCGTGTTGTCGATGGTCAACCTTTGAAGGTACAAGTTTCAACAAGTCGTGTACGACCTAAACCCGGCATGGGTGATCCAGAGCAGTGCTATCGTTGCGGCCGTTCGGGTCATTGGTCCAAAGAATGTCCGCGCTTATTTGGCGGCAGCGGTGGAGGTCGTGACATGGGTCCGGGCGGCTATAGAGATCGTATGTACGGACGTGATCCTTATCCACCACCGCCACCACCACCACCATTCCTACGCGACCGGATTATGGATGGCTTTAGGGTAATAATTAAACTTTTTTTTACATATGTATATATCATTTATTATTTCTTTAGGTATATTGTTTTATGTAATCGCATTAGAAAAAAAATATTTTTAAAGATGAAAAAGTAACCCATCAATAGTGTCCAACTGTGAAGTTTGACCAAAAAAGTGATTTTCAGACAAGTTCGTCCAAATTTTATTAATTTACATTTGTAATTTTTTTTTTGTAAAAATATAAAAAAATACAACAAAATCGCGTTGTATGACTTTTTCTTTACAAAATTTATTGTCATTTGAAATTCTTCCCCTCAGATTCAATCTTTACAATATCTTATACGGATTTCGAGATATCTTGACATACACATTTTAGTAAAAAACGGTTTGTTTGCAAATTTTCACAAAATTGTAATAAAAAAGGTTAAACTTCGGAAAAATAGTCAGTTAAAATTCTTTGATATACCTAGTATTTTTGCAATAAATACAACATAGGATTTCTCAATTAGGGTCGGTTTGGGTTTCTGATGTACACCCATCAATAGTGTCCAACTGTGAAGATTGACCAAAAAAGGTATTTTCAGCCAAGTTCGTCCAAATTTTGGTAATTTCGAGTACAAACACAAAATTTTGTATTACATTCGTTAATTTTTTTTTGTAAAAATATAAAAAAATCAACAAAATCGTGTTGTATAACTTTTTCTTTACGAAATTTATTGTCATTTGAAATTCTTCCCCTCAGATTTAACCTTTACAATATCTTATACGGATTTCGAGATATCTTGACATACACATTTTAGTAAAAAACGGTTTGTTTGCAAATTTTCACAAAATTGTAATAAAAAAGGTTAAACTTCGGAAAAATAGTCAGTTAAAATTCTTTGATATACCTAGTATTTTTGCAATAAATACAACATAGGATTTCTCAATTAGGGTCGGTTTGGGTTTCTGATGTACACCCATCAATAGTGTCCAACTGTGAAGATTGACCAAAAAAGGGATTTTCAGCCAAGTTCGTCCAAATTTTGGTAATTTCGAGTACAAACACAAAATTTTGTATTACATTCGTTAATTTTTTTTTTGTAAAAATATAAAAAAATCCAACAAAATCGTGTTGTATAACTTTTTCTTTACAGAATTTATAGTCATTTGAAATTCTTCCCCTCAGATTTAACCTTTACAATATCTTATACGGATTTCGAGATATCTTAACATACATTTTAGTAAAAAACGATTTGTTGCAAATTTTCACAAAATTGTAATAAAAAAGGTTAAACCTCGGAAAAAAGTCAGTTAAAATTCTTTGATGTAGTATTTTTGATATAAATACAACGGACGATTTCTCAAAGAAGAAAAAAGATATCAGAATGGTTAAACCTTATTTTTGTAAACAATAAGAACGAATTGCAGATTGCATAATAAATTTTGTGAAAAAGTCATAATACGCAATTTTACAACGTCCCAATAATAGTAAAAATCTGGGGTTTTCTAAAATTTATGTTAAGATGTCTCGAAAACCTTATGTGATGGAGAAATTCTGAGAGCAGATTTAGCAGACTTTTTTTTATTCCAAGGACATCTAAAATTTTGTTGGCCTGTGTAGTCGTAACTTTTAAATGTGTCTAGAGATTTTTTTTTTTTTTTTTGAAAATAGGTTTTTATGAAATCGTAAATTTAGGGTTTCAACCCTTATTTACGACTCCTTTGTGTAGAGTATTTTTTTTTTTTTTGTCAATACCAAATTGTAGACATGTTTGCTGGGTTGAAAACGGAACAGTTGGTCCAAAATAGTTTTCTTACCGATTTACGGGTACAATTTTGAAAAAACAGCTCGAATAATTTTTAAAAACCTTTGACATCTTTAAAGATAACTTTTTTTTTAACCAGTATAAAATAAATCAAGCTTTTATAAATTTGATTTTAATATTTTTTATTTATCGCACAATTTTTTTTTTTTTTATAGGATTATGATTACTATGATCGTAGATTCGATGATTCGCGTGATTTATTCGAACGCCGTTATCAGGGATCGCGTATGCGTGATTTTCCACCACCACCATTATCGAGACGCGATCCAATGCCCTTGCCACCACCCTTGAGCGGCAGCTTAAGAGGTGGTAGCTTATCACGTGGTTATGATAGCATGTTTAGTAGACGTTCACCACCACCATCACGTGGCACCAATGGCATGGGTCGTTATGGCGGGTATGTTTTCAAAATGTATTAAAAAACACAATTTCTATTTTTAAAACTTGTAATTTTTTACTTTCAGTTATGAAGATTTTAGTCGCGATTCATTTGACGATCGTATGATGTCTTCGCGTAATATGCGTGGTCCCTCACCACCCGGTCGACGTTATGCACCGTACTGAGATGAAATGTTCTCGTATTATAAAAAATAATGGTTCAAAAACCGACACTACCAGACATTGAGTTTATGGGCAAGAGTAGTTTTTATAATAGATTTTCTTTAACAACCCATTTTAGGGTTTATTCTTATTATTAATTATATTCGAAACATGATGTTTTTTTTTTTTAGTTGGAGTTTGCTCTTTTATCACATCGAGCATTTAAGCATTCATGTTTCAACTATATATTAAAATAAGATAATTTTAAACACTTCCATTCATAAGCAACTATTAAATGACTTTCTCTAGTTTTTTTTTTTCATTTTGTATTTGTATAATTTGAAACTAAATTTTTTTCTCAAGGTTTTTTATTAAAACCTTTTATAGTTTTATGTTTTTTTTTGTCTTATCACTTTCTAAGTTTGTAGTTTTATAGAACTAATTATGCATCTCAAAAACATAATTGTGAAAAATTCCCACTAACCACCACATTTTTGAGAAGACACATTCGTCATTGTATAAGAATATTCAAAAGTATAACATTACCATGAATATGATCTACAACTGCCTCATTCCAAGGCACACATCAAATATTTAATCAATATTAAAGATTTACATTATGTAAATACACGTAAAGAGAAGACATTAACAAATAAATACACAAATATTTTTGTGACAAAAAAAAACTAATCTTTTTATTTAGTAAGGTTTTCTTGTATGTTTTAATGCAGAGTCCTTAAGTTAACAACGAAAAAATAAAATAATTAAAAAAATAACGTATAAAGTAAAAAAAAAACGATTCTTATAAAAGAAAAAAAAATTAAAATAGCATATAACAGCAAAAAAAAAGATGATAAAAGATTTCTTTTAAAATGCAAAAATTTAACTGGTAAAAAGGATGAACTAAAAATTATAATTCATTTTTAAAAATATGTTTACATTTGTTCATAAAACACGGTAAAATGTTTCAATCCTGCTTCCAAATGTCATTTTAAACAACATATTTTAGTGGTGATCAACACTTGTCTTTTCCGTTTACTATTGATATACAAGGAAGTTCTCAGTTTTGCTAATTCGTTGGGCAAATGCTTTACCCATTTCTGTGGGAGCACTAAAAGCAATTTTATCCAAGGAAACTTCTTCACCAAATATTGTATTTAATTGCACTGCTTGTATAAGTTTGGAACCAATATGAAAACGACGATGTAGCGGAGAAACCCAAATTCTAGAGATACCACATCTAAATGTTAAAGGAAATAAAAAGAAAAAAGATTTGTAAATGTTAGAAATTAGCTGTAATAGGGACTGATTAAATGGCTTGGCTAGAAACGATAGTCTGTCAATAACACTGTGCAACAAATTTCGAGTCATGGCAGACACCTGGACCATTTCAAAGGAAAATGAAAGTAGACCATTAGCAGACTAAAACCCCCAAAGGGTTTTGAAATCTTTGCTCTTGTTTTGTTTTTATAGGCTTTTAAAGTTCTCTTTTTTAGCATATTTTTCCTCTTTTTTTTTTTTACTATGGATGAAAATAAAATGTTGAAATGGGTAAAAATAAAATGCAATAACGATGAAAGCGAGAATGCTCATTTTCACACAGACTTTGGTAGCTTCTTTAGAAGTGCGGTTTTCAAAATGAGTTAAATCGGTCTAGCGCCTCAAAAGTTGAGTGAAAATGTAAGGCAGCCTCAAAATGTTTCGTACAAATTGGCGAATTTTACTAAATTACGTGACTTGTCCATTTTGTAAGCATACATATAGAAATGAATAGTGTTGAATATTCACCTCAAGTACTTTTTTCACCAATTTTTTTTCACCTCGAAATTTTTTTCAAATCCATTTTTGTTTACTACAAGCAAAGTTGTGGGTGTAGTGGTTAGCGCGTTGGACTGTTACACAGATGGTCCCGGGTTTGATTCCCGGTGACGACAACATCAATTTTGAAAAATAATATGTATGAGTTTTCTACCTTCGGTGTTCCCATAGCACTTAACCCCACCGAAGTAAAATAATGAATCAAAAAAGCTTCAATAAATTCGCCAACTCTACATCAGGTGGCGAGCAACAACTGTCCTAAGACTTATCTACTCGCGCAATTACAGTGTTGCCATGTTTGAAGCCCTTCATCTTTCACCACCTTTCATCTCTCCACTATCCCCTTTCCAAAGAAAGCAACACATTAATTAATAGGAAGAATTTCCTGAGGGTTGCTTCTCTTTTTTTTAAAAAAAAAATACTTTTTTCACCAAAATTATTTTTCACCTAAAACGTTTTACACCTTGACATTATCTCAAAATTTGTCATGGAAATTGGTCAATTCTATTTAATCGCGAGTAATGACAATTACGTAATTGCGTGTACTGAGTTTGTCAAAGACATCTTAAAATTAATAATAATTATTGTTCATCCTTAATTTCTTTCGAAAATGTATGACGGTTTTTAAAATAAACGTGAATTTTGTGTAATTTTTAATAGAAACTAAAATTTGTCGTTTCTAATAATAATTTTGGTGAAAATAGTATTCGAGGTGAAATGTTCAATACTATTCACCTCTATGTCTCTGGTTACAAACTGTCCAACTTTTCTTGTAGTAAACAAAAATGGAGGTGAAAAAAAAATTTGTTGAAAAAAGTACTTGATGTGAATATTCAACACTATTCATCTCTATATGTCTGGTTACAAAATGGACAAGTCACGTAATTTAGTAAAATTCGCCAATTTGTATGACACATTTTGAGGCTGCCTTACATTTTCACTCATAACTTGAGCAAAGATTTCAAAACCATTTGGGGGTTTTAGTCTACTAATGGTCTACTTTCATTTTCCGTTGGAATGGTACGGGATGTTTTTTCTTGTTGCACAGTGTAATCGGCCGTACTTTGGCGTCTGTATTTTAATTTTTAATGCCCAGCGTTGGAATATGCAACAGGGGAAACTAAACAAGTAGTGGTGAAAAAAATAATAGTTCGTATTACAGTAGTTTGATAAAATCTTTGTTATAAAGTGGATTACTTATTTTCAAAAACTGCTAGATTGTACAAAGTTTAGTGGTCTTACGTTAACCAAATAGGGCCAAATTGTGCCATGTAAATAAAACATGAATTATCGTTTTGAATTAAAAAAATATAATAACCTACAGTCTTAAACTAAAAACAAACATAATTTCAATAGGTTGATAAAACGGAACTTTGAAAATATAAGCCGTTGAAATGGTGTCTAGTGTAGTACCACGTCAGTGGAATTGTAATGAAAACTAAGTCACGTCAGTCGCAGAGGGTTACAAAATAAATTTCCGCGATTCCTTTCACTAAATCAACTAAAATTATAAAATGGATTTGAGATTTGCTTAAAAAAAAATAACACTGTATGACATCAAAAAAAAAAATAATAATAAGGTCCTATAACTGAGCCATGTGGTACATCTAAACACTCCGAATTGAAGTCATTACAAACACCAAACTGACGTCGTCCAGACAAATAAGAAAAAATTAATTTGCAAGAAGAATAAAAGAAACAAAAAATTGCATAGCTTATGTATTAAGATTGCATGACTAATGTTATCAAAGGCTTCAGACAAGTCTAGAGATAACAACACTGCCACGTTATCCTTATCCACTATACGTCTAATAGAGTTCGTGAGTCCAATTAAAAGCAAAGTCGTGCTATATCCTGTACGAAAACCTGATTGTAATGAATTAAGTAAGTTATGCTCGTTCAAAAACATCATAACCTGATCCTTAATAACGTGCTCAACAATTTGAGACAAGACAGGAACCAACGAAATTGTCCTAAACTTGTGACGAGAAGCCTTCTTCCTAATAGTGATTACCTTAGCAATTTTCCAATCAGCAGGAAGTTTAGAATTAGTAAAAAATATTATTTATTAGATACAAAAGTGTCCTATGAATAAAAGGAAAAATTATTTTGATAAATTTTAGGGGTAAATCATCAGAACCAGAAGAATTAGACTTGATATTGGAAAGAGCAATACGCAGATCTTCAAAATCAATGTTACGAATGAGAAAACGTTTAAGCATTAAGCTCAAATTTTGCGTAAAATTTTGACTTTGTACAAAACAAATTTATTAACTAATTTTTTATTGTATATTCTTTCTTTCAGCTTTACAAAATACCAACCCAAACGATCTTGGTACCAAAACTTTATAAGTTTTATGTAGGTTTTCAGAATTCTTTTTTAATTTTGTTTTTTTTTTTTTCAAGTGAGTTGCACATTCACTAAATATAGTTTAATTGAAATACTTATAAAATTAAATATGTTTAATTTTCTTCGATCTTCTTTTAGTATATGATTCTTCTTCGAGCTTAAGATCTTTTGTTAAAACGATTGTAAATTATTAATTTCCAATATTTCGTCTCCACATTGTTAAAATTAAATTAAAATAAATTTCCCTGAAGAAGTCTCCCAATGTGGAGACGAAATATTGGAAATTAATAATTTACAATCGTTTTAACAAAAGATCTTAAGCTCGAAGAAGAATCATATTATAAAATTAATTTTTTTTCACTTTAATGTAAGACCTCACTATATATGTAAGACCCCACTATATAAAGGGTTTCGAAATAAAAATTTTACTTTATAATAAAGATTTCATTAAACTGTTAAAATACAAGCTATCGTTCCTATTACTTCTTCACCACTGAATGTAATGAAATGTATTTTTAGTTTACCAACGCGAATTTCTCAATTTAACAAATTTAAATTTATCTTAAAACACGAACATTGTCTTTTTTTTTATCAACTTACTTGGCCTCAAATTCTTCTTCTGTACAACAATCAACACCATTTATACATAAATATTTATTAGCCTTATCCAATGGTTGTACCAGACATAAACCAACAATTTGCATTTTTCTAACAGCAAAATATGCCACAAATGTTTTCGGTATTATATACGATGAGAAGCCCAATTCTTTATCTACAATTTTTAAAATATCCATTAGACGCTCCCGGCGTTTGGGGGGTGATGATTCAGTTAAACGTAAAATACGACCATCTGGTGCCCATTCCGGATAAATTGCCACAATGTCCTCATCAATCCAACCCTTAAAACGTAGAATATGTAGAGAGGCATGAAAATCTCTATGAAGTTTTTCCTCTTCTGGTTCGTGTATGGTATAAACTAGACCACATTGTTTGCACTGATGGGCACCAAATTCTTTTTGACCAGCATCAATTTGATATTGATTCGCACCGAAACCAGCATTCCAAGAGCGTTGTTGTTGTTTACGACATGAAGAAGGTTGTTTTAAAGGTTGACAACCACCAGGATAGAAAAGAGGAAACAATTTCTGTTGTGATGTATTAATACCATTTGCAGTTTCAACAGTATTTTCTATTGTAGGTACTTTTGGTGTAGGTGTGAGGGTTTGTAAAATTTGTTCGGGTAGTGTTATATCCTCATAAATATTTATGGAATTAACTCTATTTGTACTTAAATTCACATTCGTATTTTCTTCAGCAATTAGGTTGTTATCATGTAAATCAACTACTACATTACTCGAAGTAGCTGCATTTGTGGTGGTAGTTACATATTGTGATAAAATAGCATCAGCTTCTGATTTTCTCTGATTATAGTTGGCTATAAATATATCAAAATTTTCTTCTGTACATATATTATTTTCCAATAGAAAATCTAAAAAACTATGCTGTTGAGCTGTAGTCTCTGGATCAGTTGTATTACAAGGTATTCTCTGGCGGAAATCGGTATTTTGATGTTCCGTTACTATCATTACCAATTCATCAACATTCCGTTCAGCCTCTTCCTTATGATTGTCCGGATCTCCAATAAATATGGTAAAATTTTCTTCTGTACATATATTATTGCTAATAAGAAAATCTAATAATAAATGTTGCCTTTCTATAATTTCTGGATCCGTTGTACAAAATGGTAATCTTTTACGAAATTCGGCAAAATCTTGATTATCATCCAATTGTATATCATCGATTAGAGGCGATTCATCATCGTTCATTAATGCCAATTGTTGATCTATTTCATCCATAAATTCACTGTTTGTATCATTTTCATTAATAGTTTGATCATCATCATCATCCTCTTTTGGTAGTGTTAAATCACCAAAAGCTGTGTCATCTAGATTGCGTAAAATAACATCAACTTGTTGTTGTTCATCAGAAAATGCATTGGCAACTGAAATTAGGAAAATTATTTATATAAAAATAAAAATATTAAAGCCATGCTCAATGCAATGCATTTTATATGCTAAGATTAACTTTCTAACGGGTAAGGCTGCCTCAAAGCAGTCTTCATAAAATTTACCACAAATGCGTCAAATGAGCGTTTTATACTTAGAAATTAATATATTCCGATAGAAAACTAAATTTGCTAAATATTTTTCAAAGAAATTTTTCGTGTGTCGTACACGGTTTGGAAGCGAGAAAGCTTCAAAATCAGAACTTCGTAGAAATTAGTCCAAGGACTCACAGGATTTTATCATTATTCCTCTAAAGAACATCGTTTTAACTTATAAACTAATAGACGGATTTTTATGAAATTTTGCAGAAAGAAGACATTAAGTATTAATAGCAAAGCGTTTAAGTTTGAACAATATAAATTAATTACGATTGTCATTATCTGACGGTTGCAAAACACTTTCTAACATAAATATAAATTGAAGTTTAGTTACTTTTTCGCCTAATTTCGCTTTTTCCAAAAAGTGTCATTTACTTTGCGTTTAACAGCTGTTCAAAACATACAACCTCGTGGATTTTTTTAAAAATGAAAAAAAGTGAATTCCGAGTGCTCATTAAACATTACTTTTTGCGAAAAAAAAACGTCAATCAAAGGAAAAGCTTGATAAATACTATGGAAACTCTGCAAAATCGATTTCAATGGAAAAAGGGATTTACTGACTTTCGTTGTGGTCGCTCAAGTACAAATGACGCTGAACGTTCTGGATGGCCAATTGAGGTCAATACATCCGAAAAAATACACGATATGGTGTTGGCCGATCGAAGATTAAAAGTGCGTGAGATTGTTGATGCCATAGGCATTTCATATGGCAGTGTGGTTTCGATTTTAAATCAGTTGGGTTTAAGAAAGCTGTCTGAAAGATGGGTGCCGCGTTTGCTCTCAATTGACCATAAACGTAATCGTGGCCAATAAGGTGATGGCAACAGTTTTTTTTTTGATGCACGCGGGATAATAAACATCAATTAACTTCAAAAGGGTAATTGATGATCACTTAAATTTTGGTCCCCATATTGATGCTATTTCTGCTAAGGTAACTCTAGGTCTGAGATCACTTTACCGCTCTGGACTTCACCAGCCACTCAGGGTTAAACGTATGATCGCACATGCTTTACTCATGTCACACCTTAAATATGGCATTGAGGTTGTATGTGGTATGTGTTGATAGGCTTGAAAGTGTGCTTAGGAGAATAGTAAGATTTGTTTTTGAAATTGCTCATTATGACCATGTTCGCGTAATTGGTGCTGTTAATGAATTTTTGGGATGTTCCTTTAAGCAGTACCTTGAATTACGTAATATGCTTTTCCTGTTTAAGATACTTAAATTTAATGTGCCACAATATTTGACTTCTAAATTTGTATTTGTATTAGTTTATGAACGATCATTTCTTGTTAGAACTGCGAGATTTTGGAATCAGTTACCCGAAAATTTGCATGATTTAACTGTTTCCACCGATACTTTTAAAAATTGACGTAATTTTCAGAGGAATCATGATCTGAATATTCGGTGATTTTCTTTTTTTTTTTTTAATTTCGAGGATTGGGGCTATTATTTCATAATGGTCATGTCATATTTGTGTACCTGTGTCATATCTTACAAGTGTTTTTTTTTTCTTCTTTTCTCTATTATTATGGTTGCTATTAATATTGTTTTCTTTATTTTTATAATTATAATTAGTGAAGTATTTTGTACTACTAAGGCCGAGTTTTTGGGATGTCAGTTAAACTTAGTTTAGTTAAACCGGTAATGAATTTGGTCAGCCATTTCCAAGTTTATAAACAAAAATTTGTCGGAAGCACTTCATCTTGTTTAGAATTTTGGTCTTTATCATGATAAAGATAAATACACCACATTTTAGAAGTAGTATTCCATTTAAAAACTTCGTTAATCTAAGTTTAAAGATAATCAACATCCTAAAAACTCGGTCTAAGTAATACGTTTTGGCCTTGTAGGCTTATTGTATTACGAATAAATAAATAAATACTATGCCAACTTATTGGACCGATTTAACGAAGATTAAAAAAAAAAAAACGACCCCATATGGCCAAGAAATGCCCATTTTATGGACCTCGAAAAATCCTATTTTTTGGAAGGGAGAAACGTTAGACTAAGTGTATTGAGCTAAAATTAGATTATGTTGAAAAATAATTTTTTTTTTGCAAAAAAAACTGTGTTTCATTCAAAACGACACGGACTTATTGATCCGCCCTCGTATATTAGATATTTGAACGCAATTATATACTGGGATTCATTAGGGAAAATTTGTAATAGGGTTAAAAGGAGGAGTATTTATATAAGTATTTATGTATATGCGTTTGTACCTATCTATTTTTATTTTTTTATTTTTAAATACATATCGCACTTGATCAACAAGAGGGTATTAACTCAAAATTTTAGAATTTTCAGTAGAGTCAAAAAACTGTTTATGGCCACATTTTAACAGAATTTAAGCAAATTCCATTTGAAAATATATATACATTGTTTTTGTTTAAAATTTTACCACTCATTGCAAAAAAAAAAATCAATTTTTTGAGTTAATACCATTTTTTTGAAATTTTATCGATTTAAATTTATAGAATAAAACATAAAAAAAGGCTCAAATCAAAATAATACGTTTTTTATGAAAATATACGATTTATTTCTATTTGAACTTTTGTATTAACTCGAAATAATACCTTTTTGTTGAAATAAAGGTAATCACTACATTATCATGAAAATGGTCTCAAAAGTGGTTTTCGAGAGGAAAGAGTAATCGGAATACGTTGAAATTTTTACAATAGATAGATATTGATGTTGTTAGTTGATTTCTTGAAAAAAGTGTTATTTTAAAAATGTTGAGTTAATACCCTCTTGTTGATCAAGTGCGATATATATAATTTAATGTTTTCTGAAATTTGTTTAGTTTATGTTAAGAATTGATTTATTGTTTAAATATTTGTATAGTAGTATTTTCTAGTGAGTTGTACATATATAAGCCATATTTGGCCCCAAGGGCTTGGCTTGAAATTGTATAATAAAATAAATAAGTAAAACTTGGTTGTTATTCACTTTTTATATGATTGAAAATATTTTATTCATGTAGCGTTTTTTTTGCATCTACACCATTAAACCAGGAATTCACGTCTAAAATTTTTTTTTTAAAAAGGAAATTAAAATTGATGTCTGTTTTGACATATTCATGCAAAAAAGCGAAAGGTCCACTTTAGTAAAAAGGCTATATTGGCGAACATTCCCCTATACATTAGGGTTCCCCGGTAAATGCTTTTTTATGAACTGATTAAAATAATAGCAATATTGATGCCTAGACAAAAATAATGACCTGAATATAGGAAAATAAAAACAATACATTTTTGGAGTATCGTTAGTTCCCTGCCATCGATTAAAGATTTTAATATTAGTTTTTTTTTTTACGAAAAACAAATTTAGAATTTTTCTTTTTGCAAAATTTGAGCTTTGCATTAGAAACATAATTAAAAAATTTTGATAAAATTAAACTTCGTCTACCATTGCGTTTTTTAATGCAAATTTTGAACTTTTTGCAAAATGGATCTTAAAAATTGCAATTTTGCGAACCTGTAAAAAACAAGTTTGTTCAAAATTTTTTAACTTTTTTATCGACATACATAGACATTACCAGATTTAAACGCTAGCAGGTAACTTAAGGGGGAAAAGAGGCATATTTGTCTTCCCTGGCGATGACTTTGCTTTTTAAAGAAAAAAATCCCGGCAATAATTTTCAAACAAACTTAATTTTTTAATTTTAAATTTAGAATTTTTCTTTTTGCAAAAGTTGAGCTTTGCATTAGAAACATAATTAAAAAATTTTGATAAAATTAAACTTCGTCTACCATTGCGTTTTTTAATGCAAATTTTGAACTTTTTGCAAAATGGATCTTAAAAATTGCAAATTTGCGAAGTTTGTTCAAAATTTGTTTATTTTTTTTTATCGACATACATAGACATTACCAGATTTAAACGCTAGCAGGTAACTTAAGGGGGAAAAAGACAAATTTTTCTTCTCTTTTTAAAGTAAAAAAGCCCGGCAAGAATTTTCAAATTAAAAAATACTCAATTACATAAGGAAGATAAAGCAAAATAGAAACTAAATCAATACTCTCGCCCAGTGATTTATGTATTTTATAAATTTCTGCTTGCAGTTAATCTTAAAAATATGATTTCTTGAATTGCATTCTTCATTCTTACCTGCATTTCTGATTTTAATGCGTCTTTTGATTTTTTTCTTTTCCGGCACTAAAGTCAATTTACCATTTGAGCTTACGGTCGCTTTAATATTATCCGTAATGTAAACTTCCTTTCGTGTAGTTGTATTACAACCCGATTTGAAAAATTTTCTCTTCAGATTTGTTTGTGAAATATTTTCATCAGATTTGGCAGATAGAGCATCATCAGTTTGAAGAGAAATTATAGGTATAACTTCTTCTTCCATAGCCGTTAAGGTATGTTTTGAATTACCACCATCACCACTTTGATCCAACTCGGAATCACATTCAATATCAGAAAAATCAGTATCCGTAAGTTGATAAGTAGACTGTGAAGATTCTGATATGTTTAGGGATTTTTGTGAATCATTTGGTAAATTATTATTATTCGAATCATCGTGATTTGATATGGATGATAAAGGTCTAGCCATGGCTATGGGATTAGAAGCTTTACGGAAAATATTGTGAACTTTTTCAATTTGTTGTTTTTCTTCACGTTTAGCGGTTATCAGTTTCCGTAACTTTTCATTGCGTACATTATTAAGTATTTGATCTATATCAACGGGAGCATAGTGCTTCTGTGGCACAAACATGGTATGTGGTCTTTTGCGTATTTTATGATGAACACCACGATTTATGGAGGCTGATTGTGAATTCAAACTACGTCTATGCGAATTTTTCGATTTAGCTTGATTTGATCCACTACTACTGCTGCCCTGTGATGTTTGACCAAATAAGTTTCTACAACTTGAATGCCTGGACAAATTGGTGGGTGAAATTTTATTACCCGAATAAAATGATTTTGTTGAAATCGATACACTATCGACGGGAGAAATTGAAGTTTTTGCCATCTTGCGCATGGGACTCAAACCAGTTGATCCCTCAACTTCACAGTGTCTTTTATTTACAAATTTTTTTAAGGTCTTTCGTTTTTCCTTAACATGTTCTTGCTCTTCCTCACTGGAAGTCTCTTCGATGATCATCGACTTTTCTCTGGGTGTTATTTGCAGAGAATTATTGAACATTTTTTGTAATTGTTTTTCTTCTTGAGCATCTTTGCGAGTGGGCGTTTTCATGGGAATATTTTCTTTGTGGGGCGAAGTTGAAAATTCTGTTTCATTGGGTGATTTTTTTAAACTTAATCTCACACTACGTCTGGAGGGTGAAGGTTTTTGTTCTTCGGAATTCTCGGCCTCATCTGATTCAGTTTCAAAGAAACTTATTACGCGTGGCGTTTTCTTACATGAACCCATTAGAGCCTCTATGGTTTTTGTACTTTTAGGTGTTTTATTACCATTTTTCAATTTGCGTAAACTCAGCGGCTCTATGCCCCTTAACATTTCTTCATCTTCGTCGACCGCCTCGTTACCTTTTGCGTTTCCAAATAGTTTCTTTTTTCTTTCCGATAATCGTGGTGTATGATTACGCATTGTCCGAGTTTGTTGACGGGCACTTTTTGGAGTTTCCATTATTAAAATGTCTTAAATATTTGTACACACTCGAAATTATTTAAATAAAATCGACTTTCCTTTGTTTTTCACGTGGCACTTTTCTTAACACTTTTCTATTGAAGTTAGACGAAATTCTAGACATTAGATTTTCTTACATTCCTTTGTACAAAATTGTGGGACATCAGTGTTCTAGTGGGTTTTTAGCGGGAAGAAAGCAGTGTTGCCAAGTATTTTTCTTACAAATCCTTCCTATTAACAAAAAAACCACCAAGATTTACTTTAGTACAAAAAATGCCTATAAAAATTTATTTTCCCCAAAGGTGCTCATACACTGGCAATATTATTGCGCCAATTAATGCGATTTTGTCCTTTAAACTATTACCATATATTGTAATAGAATAAATAACAAACACGAGAAGTGAAATAATATTGCAAGTGTATTAATATATAATAATTTTTTAGTTTTTATTTCAAATTTTTCTAAAGGTATCCATACACTAGCAATACCATTGCGCAATATTTTGATTTTGTTACTTAATCTGAGATGTTGGGCAATGATATTGCTGGTGTACCTTAAGTTACCCATACACTATGCAATATTATTGTTCAACTATTGCGCAAAATATTACCAGTGGTTATTTCAGATTGGAAGTTCGTACAATATATTGGAAAAAATTAAAAAGGTTTTGATTCTTATTGCGCAACCAAGAAATGTGAAAAAATATTTTATAGTGTGTTGGCCACAATGTGCAATTTTCATATCCCTCCACAACAGAACAAAAGAGTGGTTCCATATTTTGTGCAAAATAATTGTACATCTAATTGCACTGTGTAGATAAAAATGACAATAATAATATTTTTTCTTTCTTTTATTTCTTGTCAAAATTTTAAGAAATTTTTTTATCCTGTTTTTACCGCCTCAAATTTCCACCTAAACTTTCCCTAAACGACAAAAAACCCCTAAATCTAAGGAAACCCCATTTAACTGGCAACAATGAGAGAAAATAACATGAGCTATCACAATATAGTGAATACCATTAACATGCAGTGCTGCCATATATATTTTTTTAAAGAAGATAATAGAGTACACAAATAACATTAAAAAAATATTGTATATTGTATTTTTATAATACAAAAACTAATTAATTCCGTTTTTACCGCCCCAAATTTCCACCTAAAATTCCCCTAAACGACAAAAAACCCTAAAACTAAGGAAAACCCAATTAACTGGCAACAATGTGAGAAAATAACATGTGCTATCACAATATAGTGAATACCATTAACATGCAGTGCTGCCATATATATTTTTTTAAGGAAAATAATAGAGTATACAAATACATTAAAAAAATATTGTATTTTGTATTTTTGTAATACAAAAAATTAAAACACTATTTTAAAAAAATATTTTCTGGAAAACTGAAAAAACAGTTAAAACTGTTGATATGACAACGCTATATATGTATATACCATCACAAAAAACTAAGGTGCTGTAAATTTCAGTACTATATATTAACGCCGTTATTATGTACTAGCGGGCGGCTTATGTTTTAAAAATATAAAGATAGAAATTAAAAATGATTTCCTTCTTGAAGCCACATTCACACTAGATAGCAAAACACGTGTTTTGCCAAAACACGTTTGAGTTCTCATAACAGAATATCTTCTGCTTCCTCTTTTAAACCATGGATGGTAACCGATTCGATACGGGTATCGCTAATGGTAACGCTATTTTCGTTTATTTTGGTAACGGTATTTTAGGGGTAACGATAGTTCAGTTATTTTGGTAGCGGCTTTTTAGCGTTAGCGTATCGGCAAATATTTTATAGAGTGTTGGCCGCATTGTACAATTTTTTTTATCTCTCCACAACAGAATATAAGATTGGTGCCATATTTTGTGCAAAAGTATTGTACAACTTATTGCACTGTGTAGGGCAAAATGACAATAATGCTTTCAATAAGATTTGTAATAATATTGGAAATTTTTTACTACAAACGTGTTTCCGTTTTGGAAAAACGAGTGTTTAGAATTTAAGTGTGAACGGTTTATAAACTCTTTTGAAAATCGCTACGTCTGGCGAGAAATTGCCACATCTGACAGCCGTGTTATCAGTGATTGATCTGGCAGCATCGAAAATTATTATTAGGAAACGGACATACAACTCTGTCTGTTTAGTTTCCAAACTTACTCACCACATCGATCCCGCTTAAATCATTATTTCACCTCATTTTAAGCAAAATCAGTGGTGACTTAAATGAGTTAACTTTTTATAATGGCCGCAGCAAGTTCTAGTTCTTTTATCAAGTTTTATTTTTGATAAATTAAAGTGTTTTAAATGCTTAAAAATTAAAATTCTTTGTGATTTTAAGAAAATGTATTGTTGTAATTTACAAAAATGAAAAAATCTTCTTCAAAATCAGTGGTTTTATAATGTTTTTCTTGAAGTAAAGTTTGTGAAAATTATTTGCAATAATGGTCCCTTGTGTGTTGTGTTTTTGTAGAGCCAATTGGAAAATAGCTTTTAGCTTTTGGCAAAGGGGCCAGTAGGAAATGTAAAAAAGTTGGTAATCTAAATATATGCAAAATTATATTCCAAATTGAAAAAAAGCAATAAAATTAAAAAAAGCAATAAAATAAAAAATTTTAAGCAAAAAAAAGTTGAAAATACATATAATTTATACAAAATCATATTAAAAAAATGCAATACAAATAAGAAATAAATTTAAAGCAAAGTTTCATCAAAAATCGTCATATACAAATTTAGCAATTATTAAAAAAATAGTGTCAGCTTTTAAGGAAACGCTTAAATATTAAGGTAAGTTTTAATCATATCTTACTTATTCTAATAGGAAATTGCATGAAATTTATAAAAACAAAAACCTAAATTCCATTTATCTGATTAATTAAAAGGTTTATACCCAAAATTGGTCGAACCTATCGATTTCTGCAGTAAAAAGAGCACTTCGTTAAAAGAACCTAAAGATTTTTTTTTTAAATACTTTTTGTATTTTAAAATTTCGAAACCTATTATCGGTGTAACGTCCAAGAAATTGGACAACACTTTCACTAGGCCTTAAAAAAGCATGTACTCTAATATTGCAAGTTAAACAATTAAATTGAAAAATTCAAAATGATTTGGATTTTTGTTTTTCAAATCCATGTTATTGGAAAGTTTGTGGGTAATATTGAATAATTAGTTTTTTGGAATTAGTTTTCTTCTTATTTGAAAATTTGTAAATTAAATAAAAAAAGTTTATAAATTATAGCGAAATAAAGAACAATCTCTATAAACGTGGTTTTGTTTTAAAATGTGTTAAATTTTGCATTTTTTTTTTGCAAATGGAAAATATTGATCAATTTAAATTTAAATCATAATATTCTAGGCTTGGGCATTTTAGGTCTTTCTAAAGATCGCTCTTTACAGTTCAGCTCAGCTCCTTTCAATGAACTAGTTCGCACTTCTAGTTCAACAGCTCTTTATCCTAAATTGAGCTGTGCGACACGAACTATTTGAAGTGAATTGAATCAGCTGATGCGAAACAAAATGTGTAACTTTCTATTAACTTTACCATCGGAGAATAATTCAACACTTTAAAATATATTTAAAATGATTGTTAAATCATAAAATGGTACGTAATTATAAAAATTTTAAATTATTTTAAAAAAAATTGAGCTGCAACATTAAAAAAAAAAACTCAAAAGCAACATAAAGAAAAGAAATATTACTCAAAAGACAAAAAGAACGAAAAGAGCGAAAGACCTAAAAGAGCTGATAATTGTGATCCAGCTCACTAGTTCAAAGAAGACACTAGTTCAATTGAACTAGGTCGTTCACGAACTACACAACTCTATAATATTCCAATAACATAGAAAGTATATGTGCAAAGTTCAATAAAATGTAAATCAATTATATTGACCGTCTGTGTTCAGCTTAAGTAATGCTACACGCAGAAAAAAGGCACCCTACTGGCAATATAAATGCTGGTAATTAGTGTCCGACTGAAGACTTCGGTGAAAAAACTATATTTGGTCGGTTTTTTGGTATTTTTAGACAATGTGGACAAATTTTGATATTGAAAACATATTTGTTGAGCCGTTTTAAAATAAATAATAATAATTTTAAAATAAATAAAAATAAATTTTACACTCAAAACCGCATCTTAGCCCAATGATACCGACAAAAATCATTTTCTGGCCGAAGTCTTCGGTCGGATACTACTGGTAATATATGTACTTTTGCTTGTAACCCTGCAGTCACACGATCAAGACTTTCTTGATAGTCTTTTACATATACTGTTTGTCAACATATATATGTAAAAATTGACAGCTGTGACGTAGGCTGCACGCAAGTTGAAAGCAATTTCAATATTTGTGAGTGGAAAAACAAAAACAACTTCAAAAGAATTGTAATCAGCTGTTTTCTTGAACGTAAATTGATACACTCCACTTGAAACAGAAATCTGAAGCAAGTTCGTTTCAATTTTAGAAAGTGTGAGTGTATTGGTAAAAAAGTGTGAGTGTATTAAAACTTAATAGGCAAAACTTGATCGTGTAACCCTCAAGTAAAACATTTCCGTTTCCCATGTTTCTAATATAACATCTTTGCTTGCAAATATAATTATATTTGTCTGTAAACATATATGTGTTTGGATCTAGCGAAAAACCAGGGATGGAGGCAATGCCGCTAAAACGCGGTTATCGATTCAAAACAATTTCAACTGACTACCGTTATCCCTAAAATACCGTTACCGAAATAATTGAAATACCGTTATCCCTAAAATACCGTTACCGAAGTAATTGAAATACCGTTACCGATATAATTAAAATATCAATACTCTTAAAATACCGTTACCGAAATAATCTAACAAGATCTGAAAAAAAAAATTGCTGTAAATAGATATATTTTCCCAAAGTTTGATCATAAACTAGCCAGTCATTAAAACTCGGGAATAATGAGGCTAAAAATATCGGTGTGCATTAACGTTACCTAAATAACTAAAATAACGTTACCGAAATAACTGACAAATCGTTAGCCCTAAAATAACGTTACCGAAATATCTTAAATACAGCTACCGCTAAAATACTGTTACAGAAATGAATAAAATACCGTTAACGCTAAAAACCGAAATAACTGAAATATCGTTACCTCTAAAATACTGTTACCGAAATGAAAGAAAATAACGTTACCCTTACTGATACCCGCATTCGAACACCTATGGTAAATATTTTCAAAATTGTTTCTTCTATCACATGAATAACCTTTTGTCTATATGTTAACCGACGTTTAAGCCATTCGCGCTAATCATATATTAAATTATGACAGTTTTAAGTGTTAATCAAATTACAAATATTAAAAATACAGTTTTTGCTTAGATTAAATAAAAGCTACGCAGACAAAATTGGAGTCAAAAATATTTATATTAAACTTTTGTTTGATTTCAAACTGTTTTTCAATTAAAAGTTTAATAATGTCTATTAAATGTTTAATTTTCAATTTTTTTAACCTATAACTACAAGAAACCCTGCGGGAAATAGATCAGTCACTGGTATGGTCACGTGACTAGAACTTTATGTGTATGAACCTGTCCTAGTTTCGGTTCTGTTATATGAAAGTGACTGGTACTTTTAACATGGGCTTATCATAGGAGGTGACAATTTTCAAATTTTGAGCTAATTAAGATATGTCGGAGAACTTGTCGAATATAACATATCACCGAACTGGTTTATGTGAATTCGCAACAGAACGAGTTGAAAGTATCTAGTATGCAACTAGTCCCATGGTAGCCATATTATGTACGGGCTACTAAAAGAATCCGGACGGATTCAGTCACTGAACTTATCTAAAAGATTATGTCACATTAACTGTTTTTATAATATTGCACAAGTCCAAAAAAATGTTATTTTTTATTAAATAACAGAAACATGAATAGTCCAAATGCCGTTTTTGGGCCGAACTCTTTGATTAGACTCAATAATTTTGCAGACTCTACCCTATGGAAAATTAAGACGAAGTGAAAGCGACAACTGTATATGGAACGCCCCTGTCCTTTAACAAGATATGGGAAACTGACCCCATGTGACATGTCACAGACCTAACATGATACATGTCCCCTAGAGTGTCCATTAGAGTGTTCCATAAGTTTAAATGTTGGAAATGTTAAAATCGTTACTTTGATGATAATTTAAAATGCTCATATCACATTAGAGTGTCCCTTAGAGTGTTCCATAAGTTTAAATGTTGGAAATGTTAATACGGTACCCTCTAATTTTTTTATATTTGACTTGAATATAATTCATGTGTAATTATAGGCCTCTACGGCAAAGCCTACCCTAAGCGACTATGATTTAAAGAGCTAACCATGCGTTTATAAGGGGAAAAAATAACTTTTTTTCCAGTTTTAGTAAATTTTTATATATACTGTAATAGTTTTTATTCTAAATGATAAATTATTCGACATAATGATAAGATTATGTATTCAAAAAGGTATACAAATCCCAAATCGGTTAATAACCAGCCCAGTAATAAATACTGCCCCAGACCACTACTGTGTCAATTATTACTTGACCGAAAAATTTGAGCGCACATCTTAAAAATTTTTGAAATTGATTACTACAATAGAATTTTTTTATTCAAAAGACTCAAAATTGTGTGATATGGAAGAAGATTTTTTTTTTTGGTGTCGTTAACCTGTCTTAAGGTGATGTCAAAAACGCACAACATTTTTGGGGTGCTTTTCAAATTTCTAATTTCAAATTTTAAAATGTTTTCTTCGACAAAAGCGAAAAAATTTATATTTGCACTCCAGGGTCTTGTTTAAAACATCTTAGAGAATAAAAGTAAAAAAATGTAAAATTATCCCCAGTACATTTGGGTAGGGCAACGATTTGATTTTTACGGGTTTCCAAGAAATTGTGTTTTTGGTAATATTTATTATTTGTTGTCATAAAATATTTAAAATCGAAAATTAGCTACTTTAGTAGCTTTTGTTGTTCTATTTTATAACAGTAACTCAAGGTTGAAAAAAAACTTTTTTTTGACCATCATTAACGCATATGGTCATGTGTCCCCAAATGACCCCAGACTTATTTATTTCAATTTTAAAGAAAGGTCAAAGCTTTCCTTACTACTATTGAATTTTAAGAAACGTGATCTAAAATATTATAACACAATAACTGAAGATTCTGTGCCAACAGTTTTGAACAAATTAAACAACGTTAACCCGTGTCGTACCGCATTTAGATCAAAGAAGATACTGCGGGAATTTATATATACATATTTAAAAAAAAAAAATTTAAATTCCTAAAAAATTATTCTGAGCTAAATTAACCCTTAGATGCTTTTGGTGCTAAAATGACCCTCTGTCGAAAAACTTTAAAAATATATACATATATATATTTTTAACCTGAAAGAAAATTTTACCAAAATTGTTATAAAAAGCAGACAAACATCACAAGTAATCTTTTGAGAATACTTGACCTGTTATTTTAGGAGCTGTTTCCTATACAGAAATTGATTCTTATGTTCCTAAAGAACTGTTAAAAAAAAATGGCACCAGCATTTATGGTATTTGTCAGCAGAAAATATAGCGTTAGCTCTTTTTACGTCTGGTGGAAAAATATGACGTATATTTTATGATATTTACGCTGCTAAGAAATTTTACAATTTGTACGGAAAATCTAGATGTACCTTCACATTTTTACTCACAACTTTTAAACCGCTGGAACGATTTTGCTCATTTTCAGTACAAAACTTTTCGGAAAATGTACATCTGTTTATTTTTATCGAAAAAAAGGAAATAAGAAATAAATATAATAATAAATAAATTTTTATAAATCTTTTTTTTTGGCAGCCCTGGTTCCAATACTGGTGTAGATCGGTTTTACCGACAACATTTTTCATATACATACAAAAAAAAAAAATACTGAACACATTATTACATTTTTAATTAAAATTTTATTTAAACTTAAATCACATTTAATACCAACTTAATTCTAAGTGTGTTTTAACAAGTTCTTATTCTCTTAAAAACTAATAAATATCACAGCACAAATATATTTGTTATCACTACATTATTCAATATATGTCTAATTTTTTTGAAATATCACAGATTGCATCCATTGTATGTAGTTGCTGACACGAGTATAAACGCCTGGTAAACCAGGTCTGGCACAACCAACACCGGTAGATACGACACCAATTAGGAAATTTTCTTTGGACATCAAGGGACCACCAGAATCAGCCTAAAAAAGACAAAAAAAAAAGAACAAAACTAAATCAATTAACACCTAATACTATGTTTGCACTGAACGTGTTTTGGACGTGTTTTGAAATAAAACATGTTTTGTACATGTTTTCCCATACATTTTTTTTTTCACCAAAACTCATGTTTTGCTCAAAACACGCAAGTGGAAACATAGTATAAAATCCAATTATTTATTAATAAAAGTATAATTAGGTTGTCATATTCAGAATAATTTTACATTACAATCTGTTAAATTATAGTTCAAACAACTGTAAATTTGGTTAAAAAATACAGCTATAAAAACACAGTAGTTTTCTTAAGTTGTTTTTTTTTAATAACTGTCATAATAGTTTTTTTTTTAATTATTTCATAGAAAAACAATTGTAATTGGAGTTAACAACAAGTACTGGTTACTACACAAAAAACTTTCATGTAGTAACTGTAAAACATTTTTGGGTGTAATAATTACAAAATATCATGGCATCTCCAATGCATAAAAACATACACTCAGAATATTCGTACAGTAACTACATGTAGGTCATTCGGGTAGTAAATAGTAGTAGATGTTTTAACTGGAATTGTAGTCATTGTTCGGGACGGTGATTTAAAAAAATAACAAACCAAAAATACTGTACTCTTGTAACAGTCGTTTATTTTTTTTTTTTTTTTTTTTTTTTTAAAAAGAGAGGCAACACTCAGGAAATACTTCCTATATTTAGTGTGTTGCTTTCTTTGGAAAGGGATAGTATAGAGATGAAAGGTGGGGAAAGATGAAGGGCTTCAGACATGGCAACACTGTAATTGCGCGAGATGATAAGCCTTAGAACAGTTGTTGCTCGCCACCTGATGGAGAGTTGGCGAACTTATTGAAGCTTTTTGGTTCATAGCCCTGATTCATTATTTTACTTCGGTGGGGTTAATTGCTATGGGAACACCGAAGGTGGACAATGCGATACGTATGAGGGATAGAAAAAACTCATACATATTATTTTGATGTTGCCGGCACCGGGGATCGAACCCGGGACCTTCTGTGTAAAAGTCCAACGCGCTAACCATTGCACCACAACGCCCACATAAGTAAGTATTTTAATAAACAACTACCAAAACAGTACCCAGCCAGAAATTCATGATGGTTCAAAAAACTAAGTACTATCAAAGCATACAATATACCAAATCCAAAACGTTCTGAGAACGTTTGAAAAAAACATATTTAAATTACTTTAATAGCACTTTTTAAACAAACTTTACTGATGTTTATTGAAATAAAAATGATATCTGTGGAATTTCGATAAAATAGTGTAGTCAATAAAACTTTTAAATGTGGATACACTCAAAAAAGTTTTACAGTTACTACATGACAGTTGTTTGTGTAGTAATCAGTAGTAGTTGTTTTGAACTGTAATTACAGTTGTTTTTGTATGAAATAATGCAAAACAACTATTTTGACAGTTGTTTTCAAAAACAACTAACGAAAACTACTAAAATTTTTAACAGTTGTTTAAAGCAGTTGTTTTAAAATTTTTGTAAACAACTACCAAACAGTAATTTTGAGGTAAACAGTTCAATTTTGTTAGTTATTTTAAAATAAAAAAATATATTTTGAAAAACTATGTTTTGAAAAATTCTCGTTTAGTTTATATTAATATGTTTAGAGTTTGCAAATAATAATTAGATAATTTCATTGTATCTCCAATGCATTAAGTAAGATGCTAGAAATACTAAATTTTGTTGTAATTGAATGAAGAAAAAAAATTGAAATTTTTTTTAAAATACCAAAAAAAATAACCTTTAAAAACAGTAGTTTTTACTAATTTTTACAGTTGTTTCAAAATGTTTCTATTAAAAAATTGTCAGTTGTTTTTACGACATTGGTAGTTGTTTTTACCACATTTGTTAGATGTTTTTTAACAGTTAAAAACAACTACATTTTTAGTTGTTTTAACTGTAATTACCTTTGTCGCCTTTTAAACTGAATTACAGTCTTTTTCAGTAGATTCTACTGTAAAACTTTTGTGAGTGTATTTTAGTCTAGTCCGCACATTTCTACTATTATACTATAAGATACCAGACGTTTTTCAAATCAACTTATTTCAAATTGAATTACTAATAAAATATAAAAAAATAATTAATGTGTTTTTAGTACTGGGAAATTACTTTCTTTTCGGTATTTGGAGTACTGGAAAATTATTCCACATTTTGTATTTAAAAGTCTATGAAAGCAGTCAATTTTTGCATTAAATGCACTTTAAAATCATTATACTTTTGGGTTTTCAAATGTTTTGGAAGCGTTTTAAAAACAAAAGACGTAGCGCTTTACAACTACTTTATATTTGGTTTTTGTAACGTTTTAAGAATACTCTAAAATACCAACATGAGACCGTAAATCTGGGTTATCATTTGAGTGCCCTGAGAACACTATAATCATTAAAAACATGTTGCTTTGGTAACGTTTCAACTACCATACGTAGTGCTTTCAGAATACTTCTATGTTTGTTAATTTCTGGCTGGGTAATTTTTCAGTAAGCAGTTAATTTTTGTTAGTTATTTAAAAATAGAAGATTATGTCGAGTATTTAAAAATTCTCGTTTAGTTTATATTTGTTATTATTTATATATTTCGTAGTTTGCAAATAATAATTAGAAAATTTAATGTCATAACTGGAATACCTTTTAGAAATTTGACTTTGAATTTTAAATAGGATGTATTAAATACAAATGTGTATTGTAATTAAAAGAAAAAAATAATTTATTTTTTTTTTAACAAAAAAAATTGTTAATATATCAATTGTTTTTACAACTTATGTAGTCGTTTTATGTTCATTGTTTTTATTGTTTCGGTTCGTGTTTTTATGGTTTATACATTTGTTTATGGTTGGTTGTTTTTGACCGCTTCGTCAGTCGCGGTCTAAAGAATAACTGTTAATAAAAGCCGTTTTTTTTACCAATTTGTTCAGTTGTTTAAACATATTTCTAATAAAAAATGTTCAGTTATTTTTACAAATTTGTTAGTTATGTTTATCAAAAGTTTTAGTTATATTAACGGTAATTACTTTTGTCGCCTTTTTAACTGAATTTGGAGTTATTTTTACTGTCATTTTCGTTAGATTTTACTTTGAAACTTTATTGAGTGTAACAGTTATTTTAGGTAGTTGTTTTGTTTGTTTTTTTCATAGTTTTGCAAATAAAAAAATTCAGAATAAAAACCGAATAAGGTAAAAATAATTTTATACATTTTACGTGTATTTTTTGTAAACTAGTTTTCTTCTTCGCAATATTTAATAAAATGTACAACCCATCGGTTCTAAATTATCTTTTTCTGAATTTAAACATTTGTGTAGTGAATTTTAATACAATATAATTCAAAACACTCAAAAAAGTTTGACAGTATGACAATCTACTGAAAATGCCAGTTAAAACAACTATAAATGCAGTTAAAAACGCGACAAAAGTAATTTCCGTTAAAATAATTAAAAACTACTAAAAAAAAGCAACTAACAAATGTAGTAAAAATAACTAACAATGTAGAGTGTCGAAAACCGTAATAGAAACCCGGTTAGCCCGTTATTTTATTATGTTTAAAATATCCAACAAATAACTATGAGAAACAATTGTTTTTATAACTTATGTAGTCATTTTATGTTCATTGTTTTTATTGTTTTGTTTTTATGGTTTATGCATTCATTTAAGGTTATTTGTTTTTGACTGCTTCGTTAGTTGTTTTTACTACTATTGTAGTTGTTTTATCAATAGTTAAAAATGACTACATGGTTAGTTATTTTTATGACATATACAGTCATCGCGTTTATGACTACATTTGTAGTCGTTTCAACTGCAATTTTTAGTAATTTCTACCTTCCTTATTTCCTGAGTGTAAGAACTGTAATAAAAATTGTTGTTTTATAACAATGTCGTAAAAATAACTAACAATTTTTTACTACAACAATTTTGAAATAACAGTTGAAATTGGTAAAAGCTACTGCTTTTTAACAGTTATTTTTCGGTATTTCAAAAGTATATTTTAATAAAAAAAAATGTTTCTTTCTACCTACATAATTCCCTGAGTGTAATTTTAAATTGAATAGATTATACGATAATTTTTACCCAACAAGAATCAATGCCACCATTTTCATAACCAGCACATAATTGAGAATCGCTGATGGTACTACCGGGACGACCATTCAGTTGATATGATCTCTCACAGGCATTATTATTCCAAATTCTAACGGCAGCTTTACGTAGACTATCGGCACGATCACCATCAGCTTGATTTTCATGAGTCCAACCCCAACCGGATACAGTGGCCACTTCATTTTCAAAACTTCTTAAGTTGACATCAGATAAACAACTCGGTTGTATGTTTCGAGAAAATCGTATGGGTTGTACTAGTTCCAATAATGCTATAAAAAGAAAACAAATTAATTCACAAAGTGTTATTTATCGAGAATCCTTTAAATTTTTTAATAAAAAATATATACCAATGTCATTTTTTGGATTCGTGCATTTATAATTCGGATGTGGTACAACAGTTTGAAAATTCACTTTTATCGGCGCTGTTCCATCACGATCATTATGTATTCCATTTATATATTGCGATATACTATGCAGACCCATAACACCCTGTATGTGTACGGCTTTCATAAAATTATTCAGTCCATTGCATACGCAGTGACCTGCGGTTAATACCCATTTTTCATGGATTATTGTTGCCCCACAAAAATGTCCACCTCTTCTTGTTAAACTAACCATAAATGGCATTTCATGTCGGTCAGCCTCTAGGCCGCCAACAATTTTCGGACTACGTTGTGAACAAGATACTGATGTAACTGTAATTTTATGAACTTAATTTTAAACTGTTCCCTAACTTTTGCAGTCTTTCTACGCTTCAGTGTGATTAAAATTTATAATAAGGGTTAAAAGGGAATGATACTGGGTACTAATAGATCGGCTCAAAATAAATAATGCAATAATTGGTTGCTGTGTTTTAAGAATTTATTTCAAATCAACGAATTTTAATTTTAAATAAATTTTCCTTAAATAGATAAGTTTCCTATAAATATTTTGGGGTTTTTATAAAAAAATGTCACAAATTCAGGAAATCACAATTTTTGCAAGAAATAATTGATTTTTACTAAATAAGCTTTTATTTGTTTCAAATGTTTAAAACAATCAATGTCTGGTATTCGATCACTTTTTGTTATTTACCAGTATTTTTATATAAAATAAAAAAAAAGTTTTATAAAATTTGGATTCCAATCATTTTCCGTTTATTGATATGATTTATGCCGGGAACTCCCTAAACTCACCTCAGACTAACTAGAGTTTATTAAAGCAAATTTAACTCCTTTTTTAAGTTTAATATTTAACTTTAGCCCTAAACTGTTGATAACTTCTCTTTCAGTCCACTCAAAATTTTTTTACAGTTGTTTGTGTAGTAATCAGTAATAGTGTTTTTAAACTGCAGTTACAGTTGTTTTTCTATGAAACAATACAAAACAACTATTATGACCGTTATTTAATAGAAAACAACTAAAGAAAAATACCGTATTTTTGCAACAATTATTTAAAGCAGTTATTTTAGTATTTTAATAAACAACTACCAAAACTTTAATTTTTTTTTTTTTTTTTTTTTTTTAAAAGAGAAGCAACACTCAGGAAATTCTTCCTATTAATTAATGTGTTGCTTTCTTTGGAAAGGGGATAGTGGAGAGATGAAAGGTGGTGAAATTTCTAGAACATATAAACTTCCTGGGAATTGGGTTTGCTACCTATGCACCTGAACAGGAGAAAAAAGGAAAAAAAAATGAAATTAAAAAATTTTTCACTTTTGCGCGCTACCTAAACAGTGTTAAAAATCATCTCTAGGAAGTTTATATGTTCTAAAAATTTGTTTATTGAGATCTTAGGTAAATTTTTGTAGTTGATTGTTTCCTTGAATTTTGAACGGTTTGCTACCTATGGACCTGAACACGGGAAAAAAGGTAAAAAAAATCGAATTTTTTTAAGATTTTTGCGATTTTGATCTGGAAGGTGAAGTTTTTTTGATTTTATATGTTTACAATTTTTGTTCTTTATGACAAGAGCTACAACTTTGCCATAGAGAGTAAATCGAAATTCTGAACGGTTTGCAAGATATGAGCCTGAGAAAATGATCACTTTTTTGCGAAAATGATACCGAGGCCCCAAATCTTTGGCGGCCCATAAACAAAAGAGGAGATGACTTTGGGAAAAATTGGGAGACACGGGTCTTTTTTTTAGTCTTTTATCACGTAGTGGTGTCCGTATATGGTTATTTTGCCATGACTTAAAAAATTACACACAGTGTTATTTTACTTCGGTGGGGTTAAGTGCTATGGGAACACCGAAGGTGGGCGCAGCGATACATATAAGTGATAGAAAACTCATACATATTGTTTTTCTAAATTGATGTTGTCGTCACCGGGAATCGAACCCGTGACCATCTGTGTAACAGTCCAACGCGCTAACCATTACACCACAACGCCCATACGCATGACTACATATTACTTTCTCAAAAATATTTGAGGTGCACGCTCAATAGTCTGGTGCAATATTTAATCTTAAGTTTGATCATTGCCATAAAAAAGTTTGGATATAATTTGCATAGACAAAGCTTTGACGCAATTTTTTTCTTTTTAATTACTATTTGCTTGGATTTGGTTTACTATACTGCCAGATTTTTTAAAATTTTAAGTTTGGTGACTCCAATTTGTACCATAAATACTACTACAGGTATTGTCCTTGGTAATTTTAATTTGCAAAAATGTATAAAAAATTTAAAATAATAAATAGTTTTATATATTTATTTACTTATTTGATGTAAGCCGCGGATAAGTTTTATAGCTAAATTTGTTATTCCATGACTCGTTTTTGCGCATTACCCCATTATTTCGCAGTTTATTACATGCAGTTTTCAAATAATTAAAATCTGGGTACTGTTCGCTTTTCTGTGGTATACTATGTCTTGTATCACAATTTATAATTAACGGTATTGTCAATACATACCACAAAAATACGGATTTGACACAATGTACGTCGTGGAAGGATTTACACCTCAGTGTACTCATGTTTTTGTTCGAGTTTTTTTCATTAACACTTGCGAAAATCTTTTCGACATTATTTGTAAAAATATTATAAATTTTTTGAGCTTAATACAAAAGTTGAAAAAAAAAATATAAGAACTTTATTTTGCACTTTTTAGTACTCCATTCAACTTTTTATTTTCAACTTTGATATTTATTTTTTACAACTCTTCTAGGGCGTGATGGTGTAATGGTTAGCGCGCTGGACTGTCACACAGATCGCCCCAGGTTCGATTCCCGGTGACGGCAACATCAATTTAGAAAAATAATATGTCTTCGGTGTTCCCATAGCACTTAACCTCACCAAAGTAAAATAATGAATCAGGGCTATGAATCAAAAAGCTTCAATAAGTTCGCCAACTCTATATCAGGTGGCGAGCAACAACTGTTCTAAGACTTATCATCTCGCGCAATTACAGTGTTGCAAATGTTTGAAGTCCTTCATCTTTCACCACCTTTCATCTCTACACTTTCCCGTTTTCAAAGAAAGCAACACATTAATAAATAGCAAGAATTTCCTGAGTGTTGGGTATCTGCTTTTTAGTTAAAATCTAACGAGTAATTGCAGCACGTTGTACTCTCTGGACACTTCTTCATAGAGCGTGGCCAAAATGTTAAAATTATCGAAATTATAAAAAAAAAAATTATCAAATTTTAGATCAAACTCAAGATTGGGAGAAGCTTTGTAAAAAATTTGCTGTAACATCAATGAAAAATGAGGACTTTATAACCGGACAACCGGACATCCAAAACATGCAATGGTTACACTTTGGAAGGATAATCCTTGGAATTTCTCATACAAAGAAGATCTTATAAACATTTTTTGAAAATCTATATATATAAAATAAAATGTTTGTATGTTTGTCCTCTATAGACTCTAAAACTATCCAACCGATTTGGCCCAAAGCGGTTTCATTTGAAAGGTTATAGTCCAAATTAGGTTTCAAGTGACAGTGGCCCCTCCCACATAAATTGAATAACATCATATATCTTGACTATTGTGATAGCAAGAGTTTTGAAACACTGCAGTATCCCATATGTTACTGATTTGAATAGTCAGGAAAAAAAATAGGCGGGATCGAACCAGTGGGAGTGGCAGCTCCATTACAAAGTAAATATTTAATATCATATATCTACAGTTCTATAATAGCCAGAGTCTTAGAAATTTGTGCACGTTGATTATATTATGAATAGTCATTGGAAAATTGGGCGGGATAATACCTTAGGGGCGTGGCATAATCCAATTTTCATATTGTACCACCAATGACATATACATATACATATATTTATTTTTTTTTTTATTTTATTTTTTTTTTTTTTTTTGAAAGTCGTCATGTTTTTCAAAACGAGATATCAAACTCTTAAATCGGTTATGTAGTTCCGACGATATTTACAAAAAACCTATGTTAATATTTACAAAAAACCTATGTTAATCTTCAAGCTATGTTACACGAACACAACAGCCTCATCCGTCTATTCAAAACAGCCCTAGACCAGATGCCGACAGATGAATTTACGGTTGTGATAAGAGCTGACCAGAGAGCTGCTGGTGAGTATGAGCGGCGCTTTAATGCACCAATAATAGGTGACGTCGCAGTTGTTATGGCAGTTGTTTTCAGCTATTCATTTTATATACTTCAGCAAATAAAGGCGATAGAAGGACAAAGAGGCGTTGGGCTTCCCATGAAATTACAAATTTTAAAATGATTTACTAATGTGAATTTATTTTTTTAGTTATTTATTTGCGTAAAAGAAATTTCTTGATTTAAAGAATTAATTACCATTAAAATTTGAAGGCAAAACAACGTTTGCCTGGTCAGCTAGTATATTAATTATTTCTTTATTCTAGTAAGTACTTATATCACTACTTATTTTTGATTTTTTGTAAGCTGGAAAGTAATGACATTTTGTGCAGGAAAATCATTTATGTTTTTATCTATCAAGTATAACATGTCGAGATAGCTCAGATGGTAGAGCGGTTGACCGACAACCTGTAGTAACAAAAGCCGTGTGGGCGCATTTTATTAAAAAAAAAAATTTTCAATAAATTTTTTTTTTTACACACAAAAAAATATTTCTTAAATTCCGCCAAGTAAACATTTTGTTGAATAAAAAAAACATAATCAATTACTTTTTTAATTGACTCAATTACTTTTTTAATTGACTCAATTAAAAAGTAATCAATATTTTGAATAATATTGATTACTTTAAATAAACAAAAATATTGATTACTTTTTAATTGAATCAATTAAAATAGTAATTGATTATTTTTTTTTATTCAACAAAATGTGTACTTGGCGCAATTTTTTTTTCTGTGTAAATTGAATTTCGGTTTTTTGAAAATTAATTTTAAGATTTATTATATTTGTCCATACTAGTAAGCATATAGGTAACCACATATTTTTTTGATTTTTCATAAGGTGGTTTGTAATGATTATTTTGCACGACATTCCCATATAAAAGCAATGACATTTGTAATGACATTTGTAAGTACTTGCCATTACCAAATATGTACTTTCTACACTGGGTTTGTATGATGTACCCCCTGAAAATAAAGAATAACATGTTTTATGATCATTCCTAAAATATTTCGGCCGGTTTAAAAAAAACATCCTAAAACACTACAGTCAACGAAATAATTATAAGTTCATCCATAAAATTGTGATTTTTTCCAAAATATTGCCAATGCTTAAAAGTTTTTGCTGCCACATAAAAATTACAATAATACCAGCCGATAACAAACCCCTTTCGATCCATTTTTTGCAGTTTTTGCTGGATTTTTAATAGATTTTAAAAATTATTAATTATTTGCCTGCGAAATAAACATAAATTCACTGATGTTACACTCAGATTTTCGGCAAAATATTTAATTTTTTACAGTTTTATTAATTTTTTGTTTTTATATACATCGAGATTAATTTTATGTTATTTTCAATTTATAACGAGCTTTTAACCTCCGTATATTTATAAAAATAAAGCAAATCAAACATATTAGCTAGGTTGATACTAGAATTTCGATCTGTCTAAAGATCTCATCAGAACTAACTAAAATTCAACTGGAATATAACTAAAACTTTGTAAAGTTAACAGTTTAATTTTTGATTTTCTTATTTAATAATTTTGTGTATTTAGTAAAAAAAGAGGGAAATTCTTCCCCTTGGTTTAATATGTACCTTCCCACAAAACAATAATTTTCATATTTGATTACAAAAATAGAGTATTCAATTACAAATATTATTGAATTTCCTGTGATGACGATTTTTGTACTATTGATTACAAAAATTGTAAGTATGTTATTGAATATTTGTTTTATTTAGTCAATAACAAAAGTAATTGAATGAATGACAAAAGTTGTTGAATTTAATTTCGTTTTCAATAAAAAAAAATATTAATTTGAATAAGAGAGTTATTAAATATTAGAAAAAATTCAAATATATAAATAATCAATTCAATTACATGTGCTATTGAATTTTGAACAAATTTCAATGACAAAGAATTGAATTGAAATAGAATGCAATAGAAATATGCGTTGATTTGATAAAAAGTTGCATTGATTTTTTAAAGTTCCTGCAATAAAAACTACTTAAAATGGTGTTCATTATTTTTATTAAAAAAAAAAACAACAACAAAAACATTACAAAAATAAATTCCAGTCTTTAAAAAGAGTAATAAAAAATAATTATTTTTTTTTTCTAAATTTGGCTCCATTCTTATCCGTCATAACCATTTGTTGAGGTGTGAACAAATTGTGTATATGTCAGAAAATACAAAGCGTTTTCGACTCTGAAATTCAAAGAATATATAAGTATAGCCTTTTGATAAAAAATTCGAGTATTTAATATTTACCTTCATCATAAGAATATAAATCTTGCAATTGCTTCGAAGCAAAAGCACTCGTAACTTTGGTTTTAAGTATATGTATAAGGTTGTTCTAGTAAAACGACGATTTAGATTTTAAATCGATATCAATCTGTAATGAGTAATAACAAATATTTACAAGTATAGATAACATATCGAGGGGCTTATATTCAGAACTTTACAGGAGAGCAGAAAAACTATTTATTGCGCTAATTAAAAGTGTTTTTAAAATTTTATGTTCGACAATATTTTTTTAAAGCGACTACTGAATCTCACGTATATTTTTTTTTTTTAATTTTACATTATTGGTAATTTTGCATTTGAAAAATATTGATGTGTTACAAAAATTTTATTAGATAGAGCGTTTTTTAAAGTCATAAAAAAACAATATCATGAATTAATTTATGACTTTCGCCAATTTTTTTAATTTTTTATTGAATTTAGCAGCCATAATACAACATAAGGTGGAAAAATAATAATACATAATATTGAAAAACAAACTAACTTGAAAATTATTAAAAATTACAATGTGCTTTAACTTTTTTTTAAGCTATTGGAATGGCAATGAAATTTTTTGCCATTGGCATTGACCGGCAGTAATGGCAATCAAATTTCAATGCCAATAAAAAATTCCCAAGTATATTTTTTCTATGGAAATACGATAGGAGTTCTTTTTTAATAATGATTTTGAAAATTTTTAGCCCCGGAAACTAAAAAAAACCAAAAGTGTTGTTTTTAGTAAAAATACCATATTTTTCAAAAATTCATCTTTTTTCAAATCCAGAGTGGCCAAATTTGTGACAAGTGCATCTAAAACACAAATTGCATAAAAAATGCATCTCAATAATAAAGTAGGGGAGTGTACCATTCCACACTTTTCAATATTTCTCATTATTCAAAACAACAAAATTTTTTGAAATTTGAAAAACTAAAAACGCCAATCTTTAAGTGGCCCAACAGAGTTTCTGAATGCAAAATTCGATGAAAATGGTAAAATGTTTTATAGAAATGTTTTGAGGAGTTTCAAAAATGTATGCCTAGATGTCTTTTATTTCTTATTTTTTTTTTTTTATTATTTTGATCTTTTATCATAAATAAACTTTTTATTATTAATTTTTAAATATTTGAAAGTGAAACATTTTAAAGTTGCAGAGTACGGCAAAACTGACTTATGTCCCTAATGCTATAGCCAGAAAGTGTTATTGTTTTTTTAATAAACACTAACAACACAGTGCATTATGACTGGAGATTCTAGCCTGTACACGAACAATTTTTATAAGTTAAAAATGTTTTATTTTTGATTTGAATAAGTTTAATTCTTCTAATTTTACTTATAATCAAGTAAATAAAACAACACGGATAAAGCATTCCTACAAAAATTATAATTTGGGTTATTTTTGGAGACGCGAAATGAAACATGTAAGGACCTGTCAGTAGATAAAGTCTGCATTAAATTAGCGGATGAAGAAAGTTTTTAATTAATAAATAAGCCTTGCACGGTTTTTGTTTAACAAAAAACAAATGATCTTGAACTTGAATAATCTTGCTCACATCATAAAATATTTTTATGTTGCATCACTCGATAAAAAGCAGGTTTTAGTGGTTTTTTAAATGCGTATTTTTAAACCCAAATAATAAAAATATTGTGTTAATTGTGCAAAACGTATGCAGATAATGTATTACATAATATAAATTAACTTTAAAATTTAATTAAAATTGCATAAAAACATGAACATAATTAATTAATTCTAAGTGCATATTTTTTTAATTTTAATTGCATATTTTAAGATTTTTCGTGCATATAATATACACCTAAACCACTATTTTTTAGAGCATGAAGTTTCTGTCCCTGATGATTACATAGCACTTCGATAATAGTTCCCAGGTTTTTTCTGCGTGTAAATAATTTTTACGTCATAAGTTCTAAGAAATTTTAATGGAAAAATTAAAATAGGCAGTACGAATAGTATAGTACGAATCTCACAAATTGTGATACACACAAGCGCCAACTAAATTTAAATTCGATTAGTACAATCATATTCAAATGTGATTTATAAATAGTTTTGGTGTAACAACTAAAATTCAGTTGTACTAACCGAATTTTGTTCAGAAAACCAATAATCAATTATACCAACCAATTTCAGTAATATTAACCGAATTTCAGTTAGTAAAAGGCTAATTTTTTTTTCTGAGTGTTACCATTGAAAACCCTGCTTTTCCACAAATTAAAGTAAAGTTCCCTTTTTTGGTTCCAAATATCCTTATCTGGCAGCACCGAATATTGTAGTTTAGAGTCAATAAGAGAGTTCACACAAGAGAGTTCAGTTGGCAATAATGTTAGTGCATCACTATCTCTATTTCTTCTTTACACACTTTTAGTTTTTTCGGGGTTCTTATAATGATCAGTTGTTTTTACGTCAAGAGTGTGGTTTAAAAACAATAAAAATTAAAATCATTATTAAGATTATTAAATATTTTGGCAAAAGTGCTGTATAATACGGGCCTTAAAATAAAGTGTTAATAATATAAAAATATCCAAGAGAAAAAATAAAGTAAAGTTCTTAAGGTGCCGGTTGGTCATTTCTGTTCGTTGTTAGTTTCGTCAATAAGAAAAAAGGAAGAAAAAAGTGACAACATTTATAATAAATTAATATTTTTAATCAATATTAATCATTTATTTATAAAAAATAACAAGTGAAAACGTATATTTGTTAAAAAAGTGTGCTAATAACAAAAAATCTAAATGAATTTTCAATGAGTTTCTTTTTATTTCGTGTTTCGTTAAGTTCGTTGTTAAGGTTTTGTTAAGTTCGTCCATAATGCTTTCATTTATTATGTCAACAAGTGGCATTATTTTTGGCTACAACAAAAAAGGTGAGCTATATTTGGTTTGTCATTTAAGAGAGTTGCGCTTGTAAGAGAGAATAAACCGAAATTTTTTTTTAAGATTATTGAGTGCCTAGAGGAAAAGTGATGATTAAAAACGGAACGGGAAGCATTAAAACATTTAATAAAAATAGAATTAATATAAGAACTAACCAGTGCACATAGTTGCCAGATTTATTGGGAAATATTTAAAATTTTAGAAAAAATAGTTATTATATATTCTCTCTGTTTTTAAAATGAGATTTTATGTTTTTGAAACTGTAAATGGCAACTGTTGTACAATGGTTTTATACACATTTCATTAGTAGTGCGATTCCGTAACTTGTAAACGCCAAAACTTGGTCGTTACATTGTCAAAATTCGATAACTAACAAAAAAAAAAATTTAAAGTTATTTTCTAATTTTTCTAACGATATTTGTTGTTAAAAAATCGTTAACAAATATTTTTTTTAAGTGTAAGTTAAGGATTTTATTCGTTACTTTACTTGAGGGTTACATGATCAAGTTTTGCCTATAAAGTTTTAATACACTCACACTTTTTTACCAATACACTCACACTTTCTAAAATTGAAACGAACTTGCTTCAAATTTCTCTTTCAAGTGGAGTGTATAAATTTACGTTCAAGAAAACAGCTGATAACAATTTTTTTGAAGTTGTTTTTGTTTTTCCTTTCACAAATATTGAAATTGCTTTCAACTTGCGTGCAGCCTACGTCACAGCTGTCAATTTTTACATATTTTGACAAACAGTATATGTAAAAGACTATCCAGAAAAACTTGATCGTGTGACTGCAGTGTTATAAAATTTCAAAGCAAATAAAATTCAAAGTAACAACTTCAGTCGTTATCTTTTGTCAAATATCAAAAAAAAAAAATAATGAATAACATTTTCTGTAATGCAACCGACAATTATCGTTAGTCAACGAAGTCGATCAATAATTAGGAAAGTTACTTAATCGCACTGCAGGAGACATTTAATTCTTTTTTACTTAAGAAAAAAAATTCATATATTTTTTTGCGAAATTCGAGGTATTTTCAATGTAGTCAAAATAAAAATTTTTCCAAGTAGCAAATTAAAAATTAAGGAATTCAGAAGAAGTTTTGGAGAGCATTATTTAATTACCGCTCGGCTACAATGCAAATGCAAAAGGTAAGATTGTTGTTCGCAATGTCCCACTTGGCATGTCTCTTCTTATCAGATGAAAAACTCTTTTTCGTGTGTTCTAAGAAGCAATACATTTATGCCTTCCTGGAAAATGAAAAGCCCTTTTTGTGTATTAACAACATTAATGCTTCATTGCATGCATTTTTCGCTGCTCCATTCTATGCATTATTTACTGCTTCAAAAGAATGAATTTAGGAAAGCACAAGTGCTTTATTGTATGCAATTAACCATCTTGCTCTACTTTGGAAGTATACAAATGTAGTTACTGATTACCAAATTGAAGTTTTTTTTTTGCCGTTGAAAGTTTAAAATAAATTATTTGAGTTTTAAACCAATAATGGCAGGCAATGCCGTTAAAATACCATTTTCGATTCAAAATCTTTTCAACTAACTGTCGTTATCCCTAAAATACCGTTACCGAAATAATTGAAATACCGTCATCAGTAAAATACCGTTACCGATATAACTAAAATATCAATATACTAAAATACCGTTATCGAAATAATTAAAATTCTGTTATAGCTAAAATACAGTTTCCGAAATAATTGAAATAGCGTTCTCCATGAAATACCATTACCGAAATAATCTGACACGCTCAGAAAAAAACTCTGTAAATACAAGGTGGCGCAAAAATAACCTTCCGATGTTTTTTGGCAGTAATTTAAAAAAAAAAAAATGAAAAACTTTGATTCTTCTTGTGGATTATTTTTATTTGGTATTTTAATTTTTTTTACATCAAGTCGAGAATATGATGTCATGTAAATGGCCGCCGCCACAGTTGATTGTCATTTGATCCCTTTTTATGGCATTTTCCATCACTTTGGCCAAAACTTCCGGCGATAGGTCCTCACATTCTTGACGGATATTGTCTTTAAGAGCTGCAAGAGTCTGAGGCTTGTTGACATAAACCCGCGACTTCAAAAAGCCCCACGAAAAGAAGTCTGGAGCGGTCAAATCAGGCGATCTTGCTGGCCAGTGCAAATCGCCAAAACGGGAGATTAGGCGCCCGGGAAATGCATCCTTCAGCATATCGGTTGTGGCACGTGCAGTGTGTGCCGTTGCACCGTCCTGTTGGAACCACATGTTTTCCAATCCCAATTCATCAAGTTGCGGCAAAAAGAACTCGTTGATCATTGCTCTGTAGCGCTCACCATTCACAGTAACCGTTTGGCCCGCGACGTCTTCGAAGAAAAAAGTTCCGATGACTCCTCCAGCGAAAACAGCACACCATACAGTGACCTTGAGCGGGTGTAATGGCTCTTCGTGGGTTACACGCGGATTTTCAGTGCCCCAGAAGCGTAAATTTTGCTTATTTACGTACCCGCTAAGATGGAAATGGGCCTCATCACTCATGATTATTTTTGATGAAAAATCATCTTCCTCTTGGTGGTGATTAAGGATGGCTTGAGCGTATGTTACACGCGATTGGCGGTCAGTAGCTAACAGCTGATGCACCGTCTGGACTTTGTACGGAAACATCCTTAAATCTTGTACCAAAATTCGCTGTGGCACGTCGTCTGGTCGATGTCGACGGCGCTTCCATGACATCCTCGGCTACAGCAGCAATATTCTCTGCAGAACGGCTACTCCGGGGTCTGCCACGCCAGTAGGCGTTGGACGGCCAGGAAATCTGCGACGAAATTCACGTTGTGCCAAAGTCACCGACCGATTATTGGTCAAATAAATAGTCACCAATATTCCACGTTCTGGAGCAGTGTAGCGTAACATTGTTTATTAACGTGTATTTCGCATGTGTTTACTACACAAATGTCAAAACAGAACTGACATTAGGGGCCAATCGCAAAATTTATAGGATTTTCTGATAGGAGGATTACTTTTGCGCCACCTTGTACATACATGTGTTTTCCCAAAGTTTGATCATAAACTAGACAGTCATTGGAACTCGGGCATAATGGGACTAAAATTATCGGCGTGCATTGTCATTACCTGAGTAATGAAAATAACGTTACCCTTGAAATGCCGTTACCGAAATAACTGAAAACCCGTTATCCCTAAAATAGCGTTACCGAAATAACTAAATTATGTTTACCGAATTATGTGAAATACCGCTAACGCTAAAAAGCCGTTACCGAATTAACTGAAATATCGTTACCGCTGCAATAACGTTACCGAAATCAAATAAAATAGCGTTACCCTTACCGATACCTGCATTGAATCGGTTTTCAATCATGTTTTAAACACATCTTTTTAACTTCTATGTTAATATTAAACATTTAATTTTAAATAACTTTTAAACATCAATAAAGTTTCACTGGAATTAACGAGCTAATGAAACCTTTCATTAAATTAATGTTTAGCTAAAAAATAAAAAAAAAAAATCGTAAAAAATAGTTTTAATTGTATCGTATAATGAGGTTTAGTTTTAAATGTAATGTGGAAGTCATTTAAAATCAATTTTTGGAAGTGGAAATTCAGCATATGAAGAGGGAACGCGAATAAGGGTATACATACCAGAAAGTAAATTGTTCAGGAGACTAGAAAAACTAAAGAAATGGTCAAAATTTGATGCTTTAAATATTTGTTTTACCGTATTTATAGACCCAGAATGCATTTATCAATATGCAAAATTTTGTATAAAAAAACTAGGTAGAAAATTTAAACTTTAAAATAAGCATAATATGGAAAAAGGGTATACAGACCAGTTTCACTTCTTGTGATCATAATTTAAATTAGGAGTCATGGGTGTTTCTTGCCATCCAGGGTCCACTAAGGGTTAAATACTTTTTGAATAAAAGTAAAAATAATAATAGTCTAATAAAATTTAAGTGATATTTTTCCGAAAATTATGAAAGGTGATATTCTGTAAATTTTCTAGTTGGTCTGTTTTGGCCAAAAGTATAAAAATTAACCCTATATGGATCAAGTTACATAATATATTTTTTTATTAAGTGGAGATTTGGCTTTAAAATCTTGTAGTCATAATTAAAATAAAGTTTCATGGGTCTTTTTTGTCCCCAGGTCACAAAGGGTTAAATATTTTTTAGATAAAAGTAAACATAATTATTGTCTAATCAAATGTAAGGGATTATTTTTAAGAAAATTATGCAAACTTTTTTGAACGAAAATCGTTACTTTAAGGGATATCCTAATGTACAATTTCTCGTATGTCCATTTTAAAGGGTATTTCTCAAAGGATGTTACAAAAAGATTTATATATATTGAAATACGTTGACACCAAATTTTTATTATTCGGGCAGAATATATTTGCACTAGTGGCTGGAGTATTAATACTTGAAATATTTTTAGAAATACTGTGTTTCTATAAAAAAAGGTTCCGATATAGGTATATATAATCATATATAGTCATTAGCGTCAGACCGAAAACTTGGGCAAGAAAATGCTTTTTGTCGATATTCGGTATTTTAAGGCATTATTAACAAATTTAACAAATGGAAAAATGTTTATTGGGCTTATTTGATGTGATTAAAAGAAAAGTTCGTAGTTAAGAAATGCATTTAATATTTGGCCGCCGAACATTCGGCCAAATCGGTAAATCTTCGGCAGCCGATTTTTTAACTTTACAGCTATACTTTGATTTTTTTTTTCTTAAAATTTTTACTCAAAATCTTATTAAAACGGCTCAACAAATATCTTTTCAATATAAAAATTTGTCCACAATTTCTCCAAATACCTAACAAAGCCGACTAAATATCGCTTTTTGGCAGAAGTCTTCGGTCGGACCCTAATAGTCATATATATAATTCCATATCACATCATATATTAGCTGATGCGATAAATTGCTTACATAACCTTATTTCATGAGATCCCATGGGTTCTCATCTGATATAATTTGATCTGAAAATTGGCTTCATATAATTTGCTCAAGTTATACATAATTTGATAATGGAATGTTCCCTAATGTGGCCCTATACCTGGTATTTGGGATATATAAAAAAAAAAACTAAGTGGAATATTCAAAATCCAAATACATGAGCTTATAAGCCTAATCCTAAAACTTTTCTTGTGGCAAACCCGATTAAAAAAATGGAGCTATATGTATTCATATCAATATCTATGTGACGCTATATGTAATCTTAATTAATTTCATCAGAAATATGGGTCCATTGTATCAATTTGTATGGGCTACACTGATGAAATTCATAAATGTCCAATACAATTTTATCCGATTTTTACCCCAATATAATTGTATTAAATTGTATCAAATTGTATCAGTTTTGAATCCAATTTTATTAGTTTATATCTAAACTGAAACAACAGGATGCAATTTTATAAATGTAAATATGATTGTATTTTGATGTTGACCTGATGTAATTGTATATGATTGTATGTATAATAACCGTATAAGGTTGTATGTAAATCTAAATATAGTTTAATCCGCGTTACATTTTGTATATAATTTCATTGAAAATATCATTTCCGTTAAGTCAAAAAAGATTTGCTTAAATGTTTTTGAAGTATTATCAAATGACGATTTGATATATTAACTTTTTTTAGTACATATAATGGTGTCCTGAAAGTGGAAATTTTTACGTAATAGTGCTCAAACTATACGTATTATCCAGTTGCACAAAATATCAAACAATTTCGGGATTACCTATAGTTCGCTACCCGCATTTCTATGAATTTTTGTACACATTTGGTAATGATGAACATAGTTTTGAAAAAATTTTGATAAAATTTCCAAAGACTAATTTTGGTTCACTACATCATTTAATTTAAAACACGTAATAAAAAAATGCATGTTTTAAACTAAATAATGCTGTGGTGGAACAAAATTAACCTATACAAATTTTATAAATGTTATATCCATAATATGCTGTTCAAAAAGAGACTATTTTGCAATATCCACAAGATTGACCCTATTCCTTAATGTCTAAGAACTCCATGTGCCAAGTTTCAGCTAAATTCGTTTACTTTTAGAGCTCGCAGAAAAAGTTAACTTTTAAGAATTAGTAATTAGTCTCTAGAAGAAATTCCCACAAATATACACTTAGAATACAATGTACGTAAAGACCACTGCAAATTTAGTTAAAAACATATGAAATTTCACTTAAACAAAGGACGACTTATATTGCAATAAATTCAACTACACACAGAGAAACAAAGTGCCAACCGAATTGAAAAGTGTATATTAATGATAACAACTTATAAATTCAGTTAGTACCAATTTATTTATATTAGATTTCTAAATATTATGGGTCTAACAACTAAAATTCAGTTAAATTAACCGAACTTTGTTGTGAATACTAATGTTCAGTTTTACCAACCGACGGAAATTCGTAATTACCGAACTTGAGTCGTAGGAAACGAATTTCAGTTGGCAAACAGCAAAACTTTTCTCTGTGTGTACCATTGGCATTTGTTTTTTGGTAACCATATTCGAAGAGCATCATACATTTTTGGATTTATGGTTGCGACAACTATGTTATTATGGTTGTGGCAACCATACTGTTATCTGCCTCTATACCATAATACGGTAATTAGTATGCATGTTTTTTAATAGTATTTAGCTGTATTTAATAACTCACACATTCAAATAATTTAAGTAATCAAATTGTCTTTGCGCTAAAAAATAAGCTTTGTGAAATATAGTGTCAGCTATACAAGCCATACATGTGATTACAAAATAAAGCAGGCATAAAAGTATTGTTAAGAATACTATTTCACAATACATTTATAATGATCAAACGATGTTATCATATTATGATCATGGACAATAATTTCGTCATCATTTATTACCATGTTATGATTATTGCAAACATATTATGATAATTTCATAATACAGACTTAAAAGCACGTGCATTTTGTTAAAATTTTCCTTTAATATTTTTTTCTTTAACAATGTTTTCTTGCGTAATTACAAACAATTAAAAAATAAAGCACTTTGTTATTACTTTTTTATAATAAACCATAACTTTATGCTTGACAATTAAACTTTTGCCTAGACTTCCAGGGTAGATCGGGTTGAGACTACAAAGTTATTCCTTCTTCCGAAAATCAGATCACCATTACAATTAACACCACTACGTGTTTGTCTATTTTTAATGTATTTTTGTTTAATATTATTTAATTTGTTGGGGCTTACTGTTTCTCAAAAATTCTTTTCACAAAATCTGAAATAAGAATGAAACTAAAAGAGCGAAGACGCTCATAAAAAAGCCGACTGATCATCTTTTAGTTGGCGCAACTATATATGGCTGTAGTTAGATAGATGAATATGATAATAAATACTATATTATGATTGTAGACAATACAATAAAATGATAACTGAAAAAAGTACATTTTTTACTAGTACATGATAAAATCAACCATATTATTGGTGAAATATGATTGATACAATAATAGTTTAAATGAAACAACCATTTATGGGTATAGGAAACATAGTTTTTTGGCTGCAATCATGTTGCAACCACATCTTTTCTCTGCGTGTACGCAGTAAAAAATAACCAAACATTTATTTGTTTTATTTTTTAAATAAAAAAAACTACTGTATAAAATGAACGTAAAATCATAATACAGTAATTTGATGTGGTTTGTTTAAGTGATCTACAATTGTAGTAAAAACTGAAATTTCTTATGCTAATGACTGTTTTTTTACTTTAAAATAAATATACTGTATTACAACTCAAACAACTACAAATATTTACAGCTGAATTTCCCTGAGTGTATTGTTGAATTTAAATTAAATTCTTTCTTAATCTACTCAATGTACTTTAACAAAAATTTTCCAATCTAGTCTAAACTTATGCGCAGAAAAGGAAAATGAAATTAAAATTCAAAATATTTTAAAGGTTTTAAGTTACTCGCGGGTTTTAAAAAAATTATACGTAAAAAACAAATTTTTGTTAAAATTTTCTGGAAGTAAAAATCCTAGTGATTTACGTCTTGTATGATCAAATTTCTAAAATCTAAGCTTAATTTTAATGAGGATTAGAAATTTTTTGTTAGTTAATTAGTGTTTTTTTTAATTTCATTTATTTATTTTTTTATTACTGCTCTTAATTTAAATTTATTTAATTTAGAAATGTTGAGGTTATAAACACTATTGATTTTGAAATCAGACTAGACTAGTTTCTGTCTTTTTATGAAGTGATTTTCCATTTAAATTGTATTATTATTTGTGTCTAATAATTGTCAGATTGTCTCTATATGTAAAATTTTTCAACAATCTGCGGCTTTAAGAATAAAACCTGAGCTCTTCTTACACCCAAGTATGGTCTCGAATGTAATGCAGCTAAATTGCAGTTTTCTTTCCTATTAGCTTTTCTGTTATTGTATATTATACTTAGAAGTGACAACATTATCAAACACAAATATTCTATTTTTAGATCTCCTTCGTCTCTATTTCACAACGTTACCAGATTGACGTATGGTTTTTATGGTTCAGTGCTGACAACTTTTGCGTTTTATTTAATTTGCTAAAATCACCTGGCAACGCTGGTTATATTATTTTCCAGAAAAGAAGAAATACTTAAGGCGTGTGCTGTGAAAATAATGTGAAAAATTAATGTAAACAGCAAAAACATATATTTGTTGTTCGGTCTACTTATGGTCAGGTTATTATTTCGATGTAAATAAAACAATCTATTTCATCTTTCTTCTCAACGTTTTGTCGTTGAAAGATTCCGTTTTTTCTGTGATATTTATATTTTTTTTTAAAATTTTTAAAATTATTAAATAATTTGTGTCGTGTAGTCCAGTTTTTTAATGTAATTTTAAATTTTCAAAACTATGTAATGAGAAGAAAAAAAAATTTTCAATAAATATTCTCCTGAGGAAGACGGAAACAAACCCGACGAAACATTGAGAAGAAATATGAAATATATTGTTTTATTTAAAACAATATACATAATTTAATTCAAACTTGGTCATAAATGCAAAAATTCGGCTTAAGTCTAGTTTAGGGGCCTCGCTCGGATTTATTTCAAATTTTCACCATTAGTAGAACTTTTAATGCTGAGCTCAAAAATACATTTTTTTTTTGTCGGCGACTCTCGGTTCCCGAGCTATGGACTTCCAAAGTTTGAATTTTGAATCTTTGCATCTTCACCATTTCTGATCGGATCAAAACAATATACATATCATTTGAAAGCTTATTAAAGCACCTTTCATTTGATATATAATACTTCTAATTCCATTAACCCGTTAAGCGTCAAATTAAAAAAGTCTGTTTTTTAACCGAATTTTTTAGACAAACCTCGTATTTTCTCAAAATTTGACTATTATAAAGGTACGATACAAATAATATTTATTTGTAGCTAAGATTTCAAGCTTTAATTTGATATATAATATTTCACTTTAACCCTTTTAACACCGTAGATATTAACATTTATATCGTTATTTAATTTTCTTCATTTTTGTACTTTTGTTCTTATATGTATATGTAAATTAATAACTTTGTTAAATTGCTAATTTTAGAAACAAATACACTTTTGTAAACACGCCGAAATTTCTGCAGCCCGGGGCGAAGCCTCAGCGAAGCCGAGAATTGGACTGATGGGAGTAAAAAAACCCCTAAGCCCGGCCGAAGGCCGGTTACACAGAAAAACTTTGCTCGGCATATGTATATATAAATTAATAACTTTGTTAAATTGCAATTTTTAGAAACAAATAGACTTTTGTAAATACGCCGAAATTTCTGCAGTCCGGGGCGAAGCCTCAGCGAAGCCGAGAATTCGACTGATGGGAGTAAAAAAACCCCTAAGCCCGGCCGAAGGCCGGTTACACAGAAAAACTTTGCTCGGCATATGTATATATAAATTAATAACTTTGTTAAATTGCAATTTTTAGAAACAAATAGACTTTTGTAAATACGCCGAAATTTCTGCAGCCCGGGGCGAAGCCTCAGCGAAGCCGAGAATTCGACTGATGGGAGTAAAAAAAACCCCTAAGCCCGGCCGAAGGCCGGTTACACAGAAAAACTTTTGGATTTAACGACGATCGTTCATCTTAATATTAAGGTCTTTGAAGTAGTAGTTATTGCCACTTTTTTTCCCCCCAAACTTACCTATTTTAACTTTAATTTCGGTTTTTTTCTGAGCGAGGCCCGTAAACTACATTTGTTCCCCAACTTTAACCATTAATAACTTTTTTATTATAAGAGATATAGTAACACATTATACCTTAAATGAAAGCTTGTAAAATGGGCTATAATTTTCTATAAATTTTTTATTTACATATATAGACGTTTTTTTGAATAAACAGATATGTTATACAAAAAAACTAGAATAAAAAATGAAAAACTTAAAACTGGGCTGTAATGGGTTAATTTATGAGGACATATTGTACCTCATTAGAAAGATATTTTAAAGAGCTTTCATATGACACCCATATTGTCGTGATCGAACTTGTACTTTTTGAGATAATCGTTAAAAACTATTCCAACTTTAATGCCCATTTCTGACGCAAGGGGGCGTCGCCGACAAAAAAATTTTTTTTTTGTTGAAATCAGCTCAAAAAGTACTATTCAGGGTAAAAAAAAAAAAAAAATCTGAGCGAGGCCCCTAAACTAGACTTGTTCCAAAAATTCTAAAAATATATATTTTTTACTTTAAATGATTTAAGTTTAGAACAGCATTACTTTGCTAAAAGATAATATAATGTTTATTCATACTTTGCTGAAAGATAATATAATGCAGAGAAATTAAAAGTAAATAAATGTCCTCTTTTTAAATCATTGTTCTCCCAGACCCTTTCCGAATTTAGCCTATTTTTTTAACAAATATTTCTCTGAGTGCATACCATCGATTGCTTAATAAATAACATGTGCAAATACAATAATATCTTCAGAATTATTTGTAGTAATGCGGTTTAATCTTCGCCCTAATTCTGATCAAAATAGACCAAAGTTTTAAAAATACCATTTTTGGAAATTTTATTTCATTTTTTTTTTTTGGCAAATTACAGTTTATTTTGCTAAACTCAACAGAAATGTTTGGTAAAAAATTGTAGATTGCTAATTTCATAAGGGTAGACTTTTATTCACATTAAAAAAAAAAACTAAAAATTTCACATTTTTTAATGATTTGTTTGTCTACTAATATTTTGTAAGTGCGCCCCGGTAGGCTAGTTGGTAGCGTGCTGGCTTATCAGTGCGGGGGTCGTGGGTTCAATTCCCACCAGAGGCACTGGTCTGTTTTCGCTACAAGGCGCCGAAGGCCATAGTAGCAAGTGCTCGGTTAGGGTAATAGTATATAATTTGTAATTATATGATTATTAATTAATAAAATAAAAAAATAATTTTTTCTTTGTATAAATTATGCACATGCAAAATTTCATCATAATATGTTGCTTTTTAAACAATCTTTTGCCTAACGAATTTTAAACAGCAATTATTAAAATCGGACACCTACAGAAAAAACAATTTTGGATGACCGGTTAACTTTGTAAGATTGTATTTTAATAAGTAATAACCTCATCACTTAAGTTTTTGGTATCTCCGGAAAAGAAATTTAACAAAAATAAAAGTCAAAAATAACAAAAGACCAGGCAGATCATAATTTTTAAAATCCGAATAAAATGAAAAACTAAATTTTGGTTGATATGTTAATTATTTAATTAATTAATAAATAATTATTTATTAAGCTGTGAAATTTTTGTTAATTTACGTATCGCAATGAAACTTTTAGCGTAATAAGAAAAAATACTAAGAAGAAAAATCGAGTGAAAAAATGTATTGAAATTTTTCATAAACTTTTCGACAATTCCCAAAAATATTTAGAAAATTTCTAAAAATGGGATTTTTCGAATTTCGGCTGCTGTGTCCACATTTTATGCGTTAATCAGACGGGACTAATATCTGTACATTTCAAGATATATTTATGAAGAAATAAGTTGTATTTATTTTTCAATCCGAGACATGTGAAAATTTGGTATTTTTGACAAATATTGTTCGAATTTGGAGGTGGCTGGGGGAGAACTATTGAAAACCGTAAACTTTTTTACACTAATCTCATCTATGTTACGTTATGTTTCCAAAAAGTATAAATACTTTATATGTTTTTAAATAAACTGAATACCGGAGGACAAAGAATGTTGGTACCTTGTTGACAAAATAACGGCAAATTTTTAGATGTTTTTCAACTGTAAGCAGATGCCGTTTTTTAAACACTCAATATTTTGCATTCAGACATTCTTTAGTGTATTAATGAAATTGTTGTTTAAGTTGAAAATAAAATATCGGCCAATATTTGGGGCCAGAGTTTGCAAAACACCTGCCTAAAGCAAAAATTAAAAAAATAATTTTCAAAGTTAAACTACTGAGAAAGTATATGAGATAGTCCATACATGTCAGCATATTTTTTGTTAATATTTTTTAGTATAAATCTTTAAAATCGGATCGCATTTATAACATTGGTTAACTTTAAAAGTTTTGGTTAACTTCAAAAGTTAACTTAAAAGTTTTTCTTTCAACCGAACTTAAACATCTGAAGATTTTTTAACGAAACTTCTTGGAGACTTGTGCCTATGATTAAAAATACATTTTGGCGCTTTAATGCTCCCCCGTATCGGAGAAATATAGTACTAAAGCTTCATAGTTAATGTTCTGTCACACCTTAATGGGTTATGATTTTGTTTGTTTTAAAACTGAATTTTAACATTATAAAAACTAAAACCAGAAATGTAAAAAAATCATAAATAAAGAAAAAACTAACTTTTTGACTTTGGGTAGACCTTGTAAGACTCTGAGACTATAAAGCTCCAATATATATGTATACCACATCTACTAGGGCTGTCGAGACTATTCTAGCAATTCGCCCAATTGAGGGACAGGTGAAGTACGAGGCCGCATTGACTGAGATGCAGCTGAGGGCTACCGGGGAACGGGACAGTAATGGCCATATTAACGGGCACCGTACTATTTTGGACCAGTTTCCAGGGTATTGCGTCCTAGAATGGGACTGCGACAGGATTTCAGAGAGGTCTGTCACGACGCTCTGTGACACGTTAATCCCCGACAGGGAACCATGGTTAAATGGGACCTTCTTGGGGAGTCATCCGGGGATCCACTTTTACACGAATGTATCGAAACTGGATGGGAAAACGGGTTTGGGCTTCTGTGACGCTGACTTCAATGCACGCAAATGCTTCCGTATTCCTGACAGGTGAATATCATGGGCTTGACCGGTGATATTGTGATTTTCACGGATAGCCATGCGGCTATCCGGGCTTTATCTACGGACTCTGTGGGATCAATGACGATACTCAGGTGTAAAGGGGAAATTAACGATTTCTATGCACGGGGACGCATTGAGATTATATGGGTGCCGGGACACTGTGGTATAACGGGGAACGAAGTGGCTAATGATTTGGCTAGGGGAGGATCTTCCCTGGAATTAGTCACTTTGGGGAACGCTAAACCTTTTCGAGCTGTCAAGGCGGAGCTGGTGGACTGGGCTGACACCATGCATAGGACCATCTGGGAAAATGCGGGTGTTGGCAGGACTACGAGTATTCTCTGGGACAGAGTTCTCTCCTGTGGGGAGAACGAGGAGACCTTGGAACACTATCTCTGTGAATGCCCGGCATTTGCCGGGATCCGGGTCGAAATACTATCCAGTGACCCAATATCCACATTTGGGGATCTTAGGGGCATAGGATGGAAGAAGTTGAGGAGTTTCGTCAGTGCGATGGAGTTCCTGGGGTAGAAAGGTGACATAGGACCAATTGTTTAGAGCGCACAACTAGCCGACATTCTGGCTTAAGTGTAAGTCCTCAGGGACTTGAGTCGGATTAGGGAAGCATTTTTCCTTCTCCGAATCCTCTTTTCGACCTAACCTAACCTATATGTATCGCTAAAAACCACATCTATCTGTCTATTGTCGATCACAACAAGTTTTGTTAACATAGTCCTGCAGGTTTTCCTAAAATGGCAAAAAGTAAAAATGGGACATATACCAATCATTCGTCGTCAAAGGGTTAAAGTTAAAAACATATATTGATAATTTCATAACATTTCATTAAAATCGTTACCACAAATACAATTTGTGCAAAGTTTGATCCTAGGAACTTCGCGCAGTGGAAAAAAACTACCAATCTAGCACACAAAAATTAATTACGTCTAAACTACTGGTTCGATCTTAATTAAGTTTTTGCGAGATTACTCAGATGGATCACAGCTTCCACAAAAATGTCCTCAAGGTTATGGTGGAGAAACACAGGATGCACCAAAGAGCGACAAAAAAAGGTTTAAAGGCGTGTAACTTTTGTTTTCGTTGATGAATTTCTAAAGAAATAGCATATCAACATGGGGTATATATGTATATTACCGTTGTAATTATATTTAACCTCAAACATACCAGCTATACAAGCTATACATGTGATAACAGCATAAAGCACGTATAAAAGTGTTGTTAAGAATACAATTTCACAATACATTTAAAATGATCAAACCATATTTGCAGCAATAATAATATCTGCATTATAACCATATTATAGTCCTAGTTATCATATTATGATCATGGAAAAGAATTTCGTCATCACTTATTACCATATTATGATTATTGCAAACATATTATGATTATTTCGTACTTTATTTATATTTTTTTTCTTTAACAATATTTTTTTGTGTGAGTGCAAAAAATTTAAATATAAATTACCTTTCACTTTTTACTTAATTTGTAACACTTCTATGATAATAAATACTATATTATGATTGTATACAAAACCATAATATGATAACCGAAAAAGAAAGATTTTTACTAGAACATGATTAATGCAACCATATTATTGGTGAAATATGGTTGATACAATAATAATTTAATTGAAACAACCATTTATGGCTGTAGTAATCATAGTTTCGTGGCCCCACTCATATTGCAACCATATTTTTCTCTGCGTGTAAGAGGCCTTTAATGATTGTAATTGTATTTTATAACTTTGACGAACACATGAATTTTGGTTAATTTTCAAAATGACCCGACGAAAAAAGTTTATATATAGTCATATATAGCTTGATGTAACTTGATATAACTATATAATTACAGTTGTGGCCATACATATGTAACGATATGTATTTACATCTCATATTTATTATTTGTACTTTAGCGCTATATATCATCATATATGGTTATATGTCATGTTCTATATCATGTTATATATAAGTTGAAATTAAATTTTATCAATTGTATATATAATAATATATGGCATCACATATAATTCTATTTAAAATGTGTTTAAATTAATGAGAAAAATTCTATCAGTTTTGTATATAAACATATATGATAAAATTAACACAAAAAAGCTATCACTTTTGCATAAAATTATCAGAAAAGAGAAAAAAAGCATAATTCAATGTTTTTAAACAAAAAAAAATATATTATTGAAAAAAAGTAAAAGTAAAAAACTTAGAAAGCTACACTTAAAAACGAAATTTAGAGTTACTAAAGATCAAAATTTTTTAAAATAATTAAAAATGAAAGTTGAACTCAAATAACATTGCTCCACAAAGAAACACAATGAATCTGAAGTCGAAGTAAAAAAAAAATTTTCCACGTTCCTAGGTTTTATCCATTTAAATTTAAACTTTGGCAAAATCATTTATTTCTGAATAATACGAAAATTGCATTTTGGGGAATGGTTATTGTAGTATTTATACAAGGTGGCGCAAAAGTAATCCTCCTATCAGAAAATGCTATAAATTTTGCGATTGGCCCCTAATGTCAGTTCTGTTTTGACATTTGTGTAGTAAACACATGCGAAATAGACGTTAATAAACAATGTTACGCTACACTGCTCCAGAACGCGGAATATTGGTGACTAGAAGAGGAAGATGATTTTTCATCAAAAATAATGATGAGTGATGAGGCCCATTTCCATCGTAGCGGGTACGTAAATAAGCAAAATTTACGCTTCTGGGGCACTGAAAATCCGCGTGTAACCTACGAAGAGCCATTACACCCGCTCAAAGTCACTGTATGGTGTGCTGTTTTCGCTGGAGGAGTCATCGGACCTTTTTTCTTCGAAGACGTCGCGGGCCAAACGGTTACTGTGAATGGTGAGCGCTACAGAGCAATGATCAACGAGTTCTTTTTGCCGCAACTTGATGAATTGGGATTGGAAAACATGTGGTTCCAACAGGACGATGCAACGGCACACACTGCACGTGTCACAACCGATATGCTGAAGGATGCATTTCCCGGGCGCCTAATCTCCCGTTTTGGCGATTTGCACTGGCCAGCAAGATCGCCTGATTTGACCGCTCCAGACTTCTTTTCGTGGGGCTTTTTGAAGTCGCGGGTTTATGTCAACAAGCCTCAGACTCTTGCAGCTCTTAAAGACAATATCCGTCAAGAATGTGAGGACCTATCGCCGGAAGTTTTGGCCAAAGTGATGGAAAATGAAATAAAACGGGCTCAAATGACAATCAACTGTGGCGGCGGCCATTTACATGACATCATATTCTCGAGTAAATGTAAAAAAAATTAAAATACCAAATAAAAATAATCCACAAGAAGAATCAAAGTTTTTAATTTTTTTTTTTAAATTACAGCCAAAAAACATCGGAAGGTTATTTTTGCGCCACCTTGTATTTGGTAAAACATTTGGACACATTCAAACTTTATTCATACTAAACTTAGAGCAAAGCTTTATTCTATTTATGTAAACCTCCACAAATATACTCCAGTAATCTGATATTACTTTAGATATAGGCCAATTTAAAAATAAAAATTTTGATGACAATTTTTTATCAAATAAAGAAAAAATTAAAAAACTTGTTTCATGAAACTTACGAAAAGTTTAATGATATTAATGTTAGCTACAGTAAAAAGACAATTTTCCAAATTCATTGAGTACATTCACAAATATTTGACAAATTTTTTCTTCAACATTTTTTCTTCAGATTCGTATTTGGGGGGCTATAATGCTTTGAAAAGCATTATGATGGGTCTGTGCCAACATCTAAAATTAGAGTAAAAATACATTTTGTGCCCAAATTGAAACATTTACATACATTGTGTGTACATGAAACATGAAACATTCAAGTGCTTAAGAAATGTTTAGAAACATTCCAAATTCATGTAATTTGAACTGTGTCTGAAAAAACATTTATAAATGCGTAAAGCTGCATGATAAATGCTTGAAAGTACCCAGCCAGAAAAATACGAACCGCAAAGCATTGGCCCAGTGCTTTCAACGGTGGTATGAGCGTTGGCAGAGCGTTGGATATCTGAAGATTTAAGTGCTTTGCCAACCCCAAAATGAAAACACCGGGCAGGGCTTGGCCGTTCTTTTTTTAAAACGTACCAAAACCATAATTTTAAAACATTGGCAAAGCATTGGTAGAATAACCAAAAAAGTGCTTTTTTTATAATATAAAACGTTAAAACGTTGGCAAAGCACTGCCAGTACCAAAACCGACCAAGTCCTACTTAGTAATTTACTTCAGTAAAGAGTTGTATTATTTCTTATTGAATGATTTTGGTAATTTGAACAGAAATAACAATAGGCTTGCTTCAGCTAAGTTAATTACAAAATAACTGAATATTATTTTTATCAAATTATTTTTGTGATAAGTTAGCACGATTTTTTACTACAATTTTACAAAAGACAGAAATTTTCAAAATAAATTTCTTAAGTAAAATTTTAGTACAAAAACTATACTTTGTGCCGACTGTAATAGGAGACCTTAATATTCTTAACTTCAAATCATAAATTGCAATTTAGTTTTGAATCTTTCCACTCTTGTTGTGAACAAGGGATGTGCCACTGTTTTTATTAAGTTAACGGTTGTAAATTTTGTAAATAAGTACTGGCAATTCACTTTTTGCCAATGTTGGGAAAGCGTTCTAAGTCAGTACTGTGCCAGTGCTTTTTTATTTTTACGGTTGTAAATTTTGTAAATCAAGTACTGGCAAAGCACTTTGTACGAACGTTGGCAGAGCGTTCTAAGCCAGAGCTGTGTCAGTGATTTTATTATTTTTACTGTTGTAAATTTTGTTAATTAAACACTGGCAAAGCACTTTCTACTAACGTTGGCAGAGCGTTGTAAATCAGTGCTTTGCCATTACTTTATTTGTTGGAACATTGGCAAATAGTGCTCTGCCAGTGCTTGATTTTTCAGACCATTGGCAATTTCTGGCTGGGTATATAAATTACATTAACTTTTAATTTATTTGATTAAGTTGAATATATATCCGAATTGAAGAAAAGAGTGAACGGCCAATCCGAGCTGTAACAACAAACAATTATGATAAGTTAAGTACAATTCGAATCTTGCAAAAAAATGTAACACAAATTAATGGTTTTGCGATTGTTGCGATTTTATTCCGTTGAATATTTAGATACTTAAACATCTCGCTTCATTTATGGAAATCAGAGCTTTTGGTATTAATTTTTTTTTATATATTCAAGCATTTTTTTTGAGTATAATTTTGTAATTTTTCAAGAATGTTTTAAAATTATCTTTAGAAATTGCTAAAAATGTGATATTTTAGGCACTGATCTCGGTACCGAGATTTGTCAATATCCGGGACATTAAATTATATCTAATTAGATATAAATATATCTGATTTTATAAAATTTTAGCCGATAGTAGGTATGCTTTTAGTAACTTGAAGTTATGCTAAAAAGTATTTCAGTTTAAAATTATAACTTCTAGAAATCAACAATTTTAAAGACCAGCATTTTTTTAAATGAAACATTGAAAAGATTAAAATTTATCAAGAATTTAGTGTTTCAAAAATACGAGGGCGGATTAATAAGTCCGTGACTTTTTGAATGAAACACAGTTTTTTTTACAAAAAAAGAAATTATTTTTCAACATAATCTCCTTGTAGCTCAATACACTTAGTCCAACGTTTCTGCAATTATTGTATCCCTTCTAAAAAATAGGATTTTTCGAGGTCCATAAAATAGGCATTTCTTGGCCATATGGGGTCGTTTATTTTTTAAATCCTCGTTAAATCGGTCCAATAAGTTGGCATAATATGGATTAATGGATTATCCCGCGTGCATCCTAAAAAACTTCACCAAAAAAACATCACCTTATTGGCCACGATTACGTTCATGGTCAATTGAGAGCAAACGCCGCACACATCTTGCAGAGAGAAATAAGAAATAAACCCAACTGATCATTTAAAATCGAAACCACACTGTCATATGAAATGGCTATGGCATCAACAATCTCACGCACTTTTACTCTTCGATCGGCCAATACCATATCGTGGATTTTATCGACAATTTCGGGTGTATTGACCTCAATTGGCAGTCCAGAACGTTTAGCGTCATTTGTACTTGTGCTACCACAACGAAAGTCAGTAAACCACTTTTTAACCATTGAAATCGATTGTGCAGAGTCCCGAGGGAAGTTCTAAAAGTCACGGACTTAGTGATCCGCCCTCGTATATAATTAAGTGGTATTGTCTTATAAAATTTACACATTTTTTATTTGAAATTATATAAAATAAATCAATTGCAAATAATTTCGTTATAAAATTAGTATGGTTATGTGAAGCCATATGTAGAATAAACTTAACTTGCGTATTACTTAATTTGATATTAAACTTTACCAAAATATGTATGAGATTATATATAACGCTGTATAAAATTAAAACGAAATTATTTTCATATATAATCATATCGATCACTACAAATATTTGGATTTTATTATATGGCTTATGTAGTTATTTATATATGGAGTAAGATTTGGAAACTTATAATAATATCAAGTACCATATAAAAAAATCTCTCAATAAAAATGTTCAAATGTATTTGTATATAATGATATTATCCGTAATGTGACTCCATTCAGAGTCAGATATGACTTAATCATATTATATATGACGAGATATAACTATTTTTACTCGGGTAAAGGAATATGCATTTACATCAAATTGGATTCTGCTTTAAATACGTTACGGTTTTTGTGACAATGCCATTTTTGGAAATGTGTTAGTCACCGACAATTTTTATGAAAAAACGAAAATCATATCACTTATAAATGTTTTACTTTTGAATTTTAAAAAATTAAAACCAAAAGTTTATTTTGCGATCTTTTATCATAAATTATGATGTGAGCCTGACTATTCAAGTTCAAGATCATTTGTTTTTTGTTAAACAAAAAATCGTGCAATGTTTATTTATTAATTAAAAAAGTTTTCTATCAACTAATTTAAAGCAGATTTTATCTACGGACATCTCCTTACATGTTTCATTTCGCGTCACCGAAAATCTTCAGAGAACCAATGTAGAAGGGGTTGGTTGGTTGGTTTAAGTGGCAGCTCACGCTACTCGTGAGCATCAAGTACAGTCAAAAAGCGACTCCGTTTTGAAGAGACCACACTACCCGCAAGGAACTAGTATCCGTAGAAGGGGTAGATTTAAATTATCGGACAGAAGAAAACTGTTTTAATTAATAAATAAAAATTGCACGGAACCAAGGGGTAAAAGATTTTTATCACTTATAATTTTTTGGCGTTCATGGCTCGAGACGCATTACCGGCTTTGCTTTCATTAGGTTCAAAATAGCAATGTCTGCATAAAAATCACAAATAGCTTACATTTAGTTAAAACATCCCTCCATTACTCATTTCAAAAGTACATATGCATCCAAAGTTATTTATTATATTTATACGTCTATAAACGTGATTTATTTATTTAAATAATATTTTAAATACATTTTTATTTTGTTGTTTTAATTTTCAATTTCTTTTGACAATTTCTTTACTACTCCTAAAAACATGTATAATTACTAATTTTGTGCCTAAAATGAAAATTTACGCACAATGTGTGTAATTATAAAGTAATACGCCCGTTTTCATAAAAAGTCTCAATTCAGATTTCAAATACATTTTAGTTAAAACATAAATTTTAACCCTAAAACTGTATTCATAAACGAATATTAACGTTTACACAATGTTTAAAAAAGGTATTTTAAGCTAATATTCTTTTATGAATACAGTTTCAAGACTTAAAATGTGTTTTAAATAAAATGTATTTGAAATCTGAATTAAGATTTTTTATGAAAACGGGGATTTCGGGATTCATAAATCCCGAAAATTCCCTGATCTTCGCGATCGGGATTTCGGGATCGGCTCCCCTAATACAAATGTTTTAATTCGGGCGGTTAAGCTTAACTTAACACTATTTAGAGTTATTTAATTGATCATTTTGTTCTTGGTCAAATTAGCTAATCTAGTCTTTAACATTTTTTTAATATTACAAAAAACGAAAAATATTCAAATCTGCGGTTTTTCTAATTTTCAAAAACCAAAACCGCTGTTTTAAAATTTTTCGGTTTTTAGCAGACTTTAATCCTAATGAACGTCTTAATCGTTAGTAACACTTAAAACACGTTAAAATCTCGAGAAAAAAACTATTTAAATTTTTATTTAATATGGCCTAGCAACGCCGGTGTTGATTTTTGTCAAGACTTTTATTTTTAACTGTAAAAACAAAAACAACAACCAAAACTCTCCAAAATAATTAACTATACGCAAAACATTAACTATGCTAACTTTTTAAAGGTAAATTTAATTTAAAAGTAAACTGTCATATAATATTTTTAATTAGCTGACCCACCCTGTGTTACTCTCTCGCAGTCTTTTATGTGACAGTTTCAATTAAGTGATCAAAGTGAAAGGTTGTTGCCCCCCACATGTTGCCAAAATAGTTTGTGAAATTTCATTAAAAAAGTGTTTTTTTAATAAAAAATTTAATAAATAATATACAAATATTTAAAACAAAGTGTTATTGAAAAGATTTTGCAACAAAAAACAAAACGTAATGATATTTAGGCATTTACTAAAAAAAAAAAGTATAAAGAACAAGAGAGACGGCTGCCTAATAAAAGTTATTCTTTTGTTTTTTTTGTAAAATCAAGTAAATCAACTAAAAATTAAAAAAATTCGTGTAGAAAATGTTTTTATTAATATTTAAATAAAAAATTAAAGACATTTTGGTAATTTTCACAAAACCTCTTTGTTTATAAATGTTGTGGCCGTCTTAACAGCGATTCTGCCAACGCTGTTCGGGTTTTGTTTATTTTGTGTTTGTTTTTGGTATGCACGCAAATGCATTGTTGTTTGTGGAATTAAATAAAAATAAAAGAAACAGCAAGTGATAGCAAAAAGGCAATATTTAAGGAAACATAGGAAAAAAAAAACTAATATTTAAGATGGTGAGTGTTTTATGCATTTATGTTGCTGTCGTAATTAAACTTCAGTATTGTCAAGTTAGAGGTTTTCGCACTAGACTGTTAAAGTTTTATGACGTTTAGAAGTAATTTTTGGGGGCGTAACGATTTGTTAGGAGAAATTTTCAGGGGTTTTTTTTTTATATTTCTAAATTGAATTGTGCTCTAAATTTTTTTGAATAGTGTTTTTATAAAAAATGTTTTCTTTAATTTGTGATTATTTTTTAATAATTAACCCTACACACAGAGAAATAAAGTAACAACCGAATTGAAAATGGTATTATAATGGAAACAGCTTATAAATTCAGTTAGCACAACGATATTTATATTAGATTTCTGAATATTTTGGGTGTTACAACTAAAATTCAGTTGAATTAAACGAACTTTGTTCTGAAAACTAATATTCATTTGTATCAACAGACTGAAATTCGTAATAACCGAATTTGAGTCCTTCAGTTGGCAAATAGCAAAATATTTCTCTGTGTGTAGAAAGTTAATCTAATTTTTTGCACGTAAAAGTTAATCGAGGTTTAAAAAATCTACACCCAAACAAAAAAGTTACAGAAAAATCTGTAATTGTTATAAATTGTTTTGCTTATATTAGGCCAGCAGATCGTTCTGCGAATTTTAGCAAAACGTGACTGAACTTGTTAGTAAAGTAATTAGTAAAAGTAACTAAAATTTAGTAATATTTTTGTAAACTCTTAAGGAAATCGGTTTCCTAAAATCAACAAAATTTTGTACTAAATTTTGGTGATACGGTGGAGTACGCTTATGACGAACACCGGTTATAACAAACTTTTTTTATAACAAACTCTTTTTATAACGAACAATTTTTCTGGTCCCAACGCATTTACATTTATAACGAAACCCGTTTATAGCAAACTTTTTATATAACGAACTAGTTTTTTGGACCGTTTTACGAATTTTTATACAAATGTTTTCGCTTATACAGGAAACATTGAAAACATCAAATTTTTTTTAAAAAAAATGTGCTGAAAATTTTAAAAACTTAAGCTTTTTACTTGTAACTTCACTAAAAAGAACTAAAAACTATATGAAACGTAATAATGTCCCTGAGCTCGTACGTCACATCCTCTGCTCTCGTTGGTCAGTGCAGGGAGGAACTGTCCAGGCTAAGCTGTCTATCCCAAGTTACTCTAGTTTGGGTCCCCGGCCACAGAGACCTCTACGGTAATGAAAGGGCAGACGAATTGGCAAGGGCAGGATCTGCCTTAAACGTCTCCACATCGGTGTCAGTCGCTGCACCGCTGGGGACTGTTAAGGGGGAAATTTTCCGGCACTATTTTCGCAGGGCGGGGAACAGGTGGCATAATTTGGATACCTGTAGGACCGCGAGGCTTACGTGGCCCAACTACGACCTAGGGCGTACAAACTCTCTCCTGAGCAGGAGCAGGAGGGATGTCTCGAGGCTGACGGCTGTTCTGACCGGTCACTGGCTGATTGGTAGGCATGCCATTAGACTGGGGATTGTACGCGGTTCGCATTGTCGCAGCTGCGGCATACCGGGCGAGGAGGAGACTGTGGAGCATCTTCTCTGCGATTGTCCGGCGCTGCAGAATATTCGACTCCGGATCTTGGGTGACCATATACTGGACGATCTCCCGGTAATATCACGTGTGGGATTCGGTGATCTCATACGTTATCTTAACCGAACGGGGTGGGTCTAGTACTCCGGATACTAGTTCCTTACGGGTAGTGTGGTCTCTTCAAAACGGAGTCGCTTTTTGACTCTACTTGATGCTCACGAGTAGCGTGAGCTGCCACTTAAACCAACCAACCAACCAACCAACCATATGAAACGTAATTTAATATAAGAATTGTTTCAATATTACAAACAAAAATTTAAAAATTTGGAAAATTTAAGACAAACACTTGTCATTTCATTAATTTTTCTAAAAATGTCGCTAATAGCGAACTTCGCTTATAACGAACAAAATTTCCCGGTTCCTACGATATCGTTGTAACCGTGCTCTACACTGTATATGTATATTAGGATGTCCCTTAAAATAACGATTTCTCGATTTTCGTTCTTTACAACCACCCCCCACCCCCTCCCCACAGTTTTATTGAAAATTTTTCCAAATGGAAGAAATCGATTTTTATTTTTTTGAAAACGCTAACCCGTGCCGTAAGTCGGCACTGATCGAAATTTCGATTAAATTTACTTTTTATTTCATTTATTTATTTAATATACTCAGAATTATTCAGATATGGAATTTCGATTTTATCGGGTATAATTAACCCACTTTATCCAAAATGACCCAAAATGACCCTCCAATAAAAATCCAAAAACGTAATTTTTTAAAATTAATTTTAAAGATTTTTTAAAATGCTTGATTTGCAGATGTTGATTGCTATTTTTATAATATAATAGTTGTTATTAAAGAAAAATAAAATAAATTGGAAAAATGATAATTATAGTTTGTATTTGGAGAGACTCCTTTCCATTACATTTTAAGAAAATAGCTTATTTTGTCGAAAATTAAACAAAATTTGACTGATTTCTTTAAAGTTTGCATAATTTTCGGAAAAATAACACTTAAATTTATTAACAACAAAGCATCATTTGGGGGAAATTTTCCAATTTGAACAAAAGTGCAGCTGAAGCTCATCGATGGCTCACCGAAGCTTATCCTGGATACGATTTATCGATTTCAATGTGCGGAGAGGTGGTGTGTGTGCAATATTTGGTATGGCAACAAAAATTTTTCTTTGGTTTTTATGAAGGTATACGATATTGATCACTTTTTAATCAAATGACTTATTATTTAATTAAAAATTAATTCAATTAAAGAGCTATCAAGTTCTAATTGAAGTATGTATTTTATTTGTTAGCAGAATTTCAGCAAGTTCTTGAATCGATGGTTTTCGTGATTGAAATGGGTTTTTATATTTTGGTTTGTAGATATGGCTTAGTTTACTTTACCACAGCACATTGTGATACAAACTCAGAAAATCACTGCACAACAAAGGAATTAACATCATTAGCACCGATCACAACCGTCCACGTTGAGCGGTCATTTTCTATGGTCAATAACTTTTTGTGAACAAATAGATTTAGTTTTATGTTTCAACATTAAAAAAACTTATTTATATATATTAGAGTGCCTCAAAAGCAAATGTATGATGTACCCCTTGAAAGTAAAGATAAACATGTTTTATGATGATTCCTTAAAATATTTCTGCTTTATAAATAACATATCATGAGCTAACCCGCTTTTTAAAGCCTCCAAAATACTATTTTTTATTAATTAAAAATTGGCTACTGCTACTTTTATCAACACTTTGGTCAAACATAAAGCAGATTAAAAAATCTATCGTTCTGCACTAAAAAAATTATGAAAACCAACCTCTCGTCTCGAGATAATAAGATTTTTATGATATTTTTTTTTTGTGTTTTTCAATACGATTTTTATGAAAAATTTTACAACTCTCCACTTTTTCATTTTTTTATTTTTAATACACCGTTGAAAAGGTGTAGAAATCCGCTAATAGTTTTAGTAACTTATTAACATTTAGTTGCACTGTGGGACTTATTTGTCATATACAATTTGTATTAAAAACTTGCATGTTTTAATACAAACAATACTATATATTTTTTTTGATTTGTTTTGGGAAATATTCAACGGTTTTGCAACTTCAATACAATATTTTATTCGTCAAAGTGTCTAGGTTTATGTGTAACGTAGAGAAATGCAAATAAATGCAAATGAAATGTTGTAAAAACTAGAGGCATTAATCTACAAAATTTTAATTTTCTAGTTCCTTTGAAAATTCTGAAAACATCCTAAAACATTAATGTATTTAAAATGAAAAACAAATGAAAAATGAGAGATTTTTTTAATGTCTTATAAAAAATTAGCTCAAAATTGACTAACTATTCTTATCTTATAGAGAGAATTTTTTGGACGAGTTTTAGTTAAATTGTTTCACTAAACTATAAGGTTCTTTTTCACAATGTTAAAGAAAAAATTCTTAAATTTCATGAAAAGCTTCATAGTTTTAATGAAACTATTTCATTAGTGTTATGAAATAGATTTTTATAAATAATATGATAGTTTTTCCTTAAATTTTATAAAAACCTCCATTATTTTATGAAAATTTTCAATGAACGAATTTCAGTGACAATTCATAAAGCTAATGCCAAAATGTATTAATATCATGCTGATAATTCTCACAGTGTACTAATATTTAGCAAAATAGGTCTGCTAATTTTAACAGTTTTTTCTGCATTGTCATTTAAATTTTTAGTAGTTTCATAAAAATAGTTTACTTTAAAATTTTATTTAACTTTTTTAACGTATTTTTTGTTTGTTTTTTTAGGTAAGTGTAATCAACCTCTTATATATTGTGAGAATATACGAAACACCCATAGGAATTTAATTGGTAAGCTAAGCTAACCCAGTAAAAATGTAAAATCCAAATAACAGGTTGCAGAACAACTTATACTCTATCATAATAGGTTCTTATTTCTGTTTTACAACCGATTCTTTTTGTATGGAGTTTGTCCTATTTGCAATAGGTCCTTTACCTCCAAACAAGGACAGGTAGCTTTACAACCGGTTCTAGAAAAAGTTATAGAACTGGTTATGGGACAGTGAAGCCTTATATTTTGACTCACAGGAACCTGTTCTAGAACCGGTTCTATGCAACCGGTTGGAATAAATTCCGAGGTAACCAGTTCTAAAAAATTTTGTGGAAAGCATCGGTTAGGTCCTGCAAACAAAGTACAACAACTACATTAAAGAAACAAATTTATCCAAATTACTTCTACAAAATTGTCCAACAAAATCAACTTTTTACAGAAAATATATCTTATCCTAAAAGTTATTTAGAATATGTAGATTTGTTCTTTAAAATGCTTAAGATTTGTATTTTTCTCTATTAAATTCTATAAAGCAAAAAATTTTAATTTTAGCTTTAAAGTCATCAGATCCTTAAACTGATAATTTCTACCCCGAAAACATCACATCATGTTGGTCACAATGTAGCTTAACTATTAAAAAATTATATATATATAAATATCATATTTTGTATAACCAATCTATGAGAAAATGCGTGGGGAGCGAGAAAAAATAATTTTGTATTTCGTGGGTGGGCATTCATTAAGTCAAAAAGGGAAAATGGTGAAACGGCCTAATGTGCATGTATTATAAACCATACGTTTGAAACCTTAACCTTATACGTTTGAAACCTGTTTAGCCTATATTGCTTTGAAACAAATATGAAAAGTCTTTAAAAAACCTTTTTGTTTGATGCATTTTAAACGCATTCTGACGACATCCTGCTCAGTTGGATATATCACAAAGTTTTTGGAAATAATTAGGCCATTTCTTAGTTAGTGGTCCGATTGAATATTGATATTGAACCGCCTAGGGCAGCAAATTAGGCGCTTTTTGCATAAAAAATGTTGAGTGATCTCCATTTTTTTTATTTTTAATCCGATTTTCAAAAACAATTAACAATTTACATATTTGAGGCCCTATGCTCCTTATAGAGGCTAACAATAGAAAAATATGTTTACTAATGTGTGTTATCTTCTATAGCTCCCGAGATATGACCATTTTAAAATGTGAAATTCTGATTTCGGTCCGACTCTTTTCAAGTTTTTTGCGAATAGTGGGACGAAATCGAGGCCAGTTTTTATTTAAATATTTGTTATTTAATAAATTAAAAATAAAGTCTTGATGCATGAAAGTATTATTTAAAAAAAAATAAAGTTTTGCGATTTTTCTCCCAAAAAGAACTAACATTCTTTTGCCTCCAGATAAATATTTTCTTTCAAAACATATAAAGTATGAATATTATTCTGAAAGGTTTTTTATGTAAAAGCGAGTTGTGGTAAAAAATATTTTGATTTGCATTTGGGCTATTCACAATAAATATTTAAAATTAGGCTTACATTATTTTTTTTAACTTTATGGCACATTAATAAAATTGTATATGTTATGGCGCCTTAAATTTTAAAATTTAAAATAATTCTTAAAATTAACGGCTTGTTTTTACAAAACGTGTATAATTCCAAACGAACGTGTGGCACCCGAACGAATACGTAAGGAAATGAGTTTTTATAATTCGTTCGTGTGACTTACGTTTGAGTACGTTAAGCTTTACGGTCTGTTTTTGTAAGACGTGTCACTCAAAAAATTCGTGTAAATGAGTGAAGAAATTCATTTTGGGGTTTTGTAATGCAAATGTCACTTTGAATTGAGTGAAAACGTAAGAGTTGTCGTTTTCGTCTCTTTTTTTGGTTTCCACAATGCGATTTGAAACGTCACAAACGTCAAAAACAGACGTTCACAAAAAAGTATTCGTCAAAGAAAAAAGGCAACACAATTTAATATTAAAAAAAAAAATACAGTAAAACTCGGTTAAGACGACCCTCAGTTAATACGAACTAATTTAAAAGTCCCGACGTTTTGGCAAAAATTTTCATATAAAATACATCTTATAATACGAACTCGGTTAATACGAACCCTCGGTTATTACGAACTGTTTTAAGCAGTCCCAAAAACTCGTTTTCATACAAATTACCATGTTTAGTACACTCTTTATCCGTTTAATGGGATAGAAATAATATGAATTTCATATCACTGGATGACTTTCTAGATATATATGCTAATGTTTTAACGTCGAATACTTTATCAGGTGAAGAAATATTGGAAATTGTTAATCCTGCCGATGTTGAAAATTTGTCAAGTAATATATTCGAACAAAATCGTGTGCCGAAGAAGCTGACAATCATATTTTGGCAATAGAAAAACTTATAACGAATAAAATCGTTAATTCAGTCATTCAGAAAAAATAACATATTTTTTTGTTTTAAATGAAGAATTTTAATTGAATTTTTAATTGTGGATTCATGAAATGCTAATTTATTTTTTATTTATGTAAAAATCTTGTTTTTGTTTTAATAAATACATATTTTTTATCGTTAAAAATAAACGCTTAATACGAACCGTGCTTAAGACGAACTAATTTATTTGGTCCCTCGGAGTTCATCTGAACCGGGTTTTACTGTAATACTTTTTAACAAAAAATTTTAATAAAAAAAGAATAATGATTTTTATTTTCATTTATATTTATTTACATTTTTAGTTGCAAATGTTTTTGATTTTTTTGTACAAACTATATTTTTATATAAACTTTTATTGTTTTCTAAACAAAATAAATTAATTTTTTTTAAGCAAAAATCAGCTGTTTTTGTTTATATTTCAATTATAGTGTTGGGTTGCCATCTAGCAACGAAAAATGAGTTATTTGTATATGAAATAAACTAACAAAAACCGAAAAGCAATGTCATGGCAATCTCTACTGTTTGACATAACGTAAAGCTTAACGTACTCAAACGTAAGTCAGGCGAACGAATTATAAAAACTCATTTCCTTACGTATTCGTTCGGGTGCCACACGTTCGTCTGAAATTATACACGTATTGTAAAAAACAGACCGTTATGTTTTGTCAAACAGTAGAGATTGCCATGACATTGCTTTTCGGTTTTTGTTAGTTTATTTCATATACAAATAACTCATTTTTCGTTGGTAGATGGCAACCCAACACTATAAATGAAATATAAACAAAAACAGCTGATTTTGCTTGAAAAAAAAATTAATTTATTTTGTTTAGAAAACAATAAAAGTGGATATAAAAATATAATTTGTATAAAAAAAACAAAAACATTTACAACTAAAAATGTAAATAAATATAAATATAAACGAAAATAAAAATTAAAATCAATATTCTTTTTTTATTACAATTTTTTGTTGAAAAGTATTACAGTAAAACCCGGTTAAGATTAACTTCGAGGGACCAAAAAGATTAGTTCGTCTTAAGCGAGGTTCGTATTAAGCGGGTATTTTTAACGATTAAAAATATGTATTTATTAAAACAAAAACAAGATTTTTACATAAATAAAAATAAAATTAGCATTTCATGCATTCACAAATAAAAAAAAAAAAAATCAATTAAAATTCTTCATTAAAAAAAAAAATCTGTTATCTGTTTTTCTGAATGACTGAATTAACGATTTCATTCGTTATAAGTTTTTCTATTACCAAAATATGATTGTCAGCTTCTTCGGCACACGAATTTGTTCGAATATATCACTTGACAAATTTTCAACATCGGCAGGATTAACCTGATAAAGTATGTAACGTCAAAACATTAGCATCTATATCTAGAAAGTTATCCACGGATATAAAACTCATATTAGGTCCATCCCATTAAACGGATAAAGAGTGTACTAAACATGGTAATTTGTATGAAAACGAGTTTTTGGGACTGCTTAAAACAGTTCGTAATAACCGAGGGTTCGTATTAACCGAGTTCGTATTAAAAGATGTATTTTATATGAAAATTGTTGCCAAAACGTCGGGACTTTTAAATTAGTACGTATTAACCGAGGGTTCGTCTTAACCGAGTTTTACTGTATTTTTTTAATATTAAATTCTGTTGACTTTTTTCTTTGACGAATACTTTTTTGTGTACGTCTGTTTTTGACGTTTGTGACGTTTCAAATCGCATTGTGGAAACCAAAAAAAAGAGACGAAAACGACAACTCTTACGTTTCCACTCAATTCAAAGTGACATTTACGATACAAAAACCCAAAATGAATTTCTTCACTCATTTACACGAATTTTTTGAGTGACACGTCTTACAAAAACAGACCGTAAATTTTTTGCTTGAATTCAAAAAAATTTCGCACATGTTTACCATTGTTTAATATTTTTTTGGCGTTTTCATGGAAATTTACTCCCTTATGTTGTGCTTTTCAAAAAATCTTTATCAATTTTTGTGGCGTATCAAAAATGTAATTTTCGAATTAAAATCGCGGTTAATGTGATATTTAAAAATTATAATTTGTTTTGAAGTTTTTATTTGAATTTAACGTAATCAACTGGAGAGAAAATTTATTTTCTATAAGTTAATTACAATTATGTGAAGTTTTTTAACATGCTGCTTTTTAATACTTACTAAATTTCATTTGGTCCATTAAATATTTATTTAAAATGTATTAATGCTGTTTTTGTGTTAAAGCATTGACAAATCGTACAAATTAAAATCGTAAATTTTGACGATTTTTTAGCACATATTCATTTTTGAAAAAAATTTGTGATGGCGATCAATGCGTTGCTACTATTATTTCTACGTTTTTAAAATCTGTCTATATCATTGTTTGCTTTATAAAAACAGAAAAACAAATTATGCAATTTTTGTACAATTTTTAAAAAATTGCATTTTTTTATTTGCTCTTCTGATTTTGTGTTGTAAAATAACAAAAAACTTATTTCACGCAGCAAACTGGCCTATTTAAAAATAAACAGCGAGTGTGCCTTGAGAAAAACTGCTTTTAGAACAAAATTCACGATCATGTTTTTCAACATATGTGACTATCGTACTCTTTATCTGCTAAGGGCACATCAACGCGACATATCTCCAACTGTGCAGAATTACAACATTAACGAACCATTGGTTTTAAATTTTTATTCCATGAAGGGGCATCAGTTTCCGGTACAAAACACCAAAAATTTAAAAACTGAAAAAACTGGTTTCAATTTTCGACTACCATGTATTTATTTGTTAGGTGATGGCAAGCCCATAAGGTACATGTTGATTTTATCTCTCAAGTGTTGGGAAATTTTTATATCACTAAATGGAATCCAAAAATTGATAGCCCCGAACAAAAAATATAAAGAACAAAAAAAAAGTGAGCTTGTTTCAAAATTTTTTTTTAATTTTTCTACTTTGTGTAACGATAACAATTAGAAATATAGACCTATGACACTCCTATGAGTTAAGGTGATGTGTCCAAACGTAAAACCCGCTTTTATAAAATATAAAATAATATTAGTTTCAAACGGTGTAAAATACTTTCCCCCCCAGACGCTTCTACACCTTTTGTAACGTATTTTAAAAAAAAATTTTCCTCTACAATGTGCTTTATTTTTCTTAAGCACATGTTTAGCTTACATTTTGTTTAGCTTACGTTAAGCCTTACAGGATATAAAAAACGTTATCGTACCTTAAAACCGAAAAAAAGTAAACATTATTAAATAATTTAAGGTGAAATAAAAATCTTCACACACAAAAAAATAATTTTCATATTTGACAACGAAAATCGCGGATTCAATTACAAAAGTTATCGAATTTCCTCCAATGACGATTTTTGCGAAATTGATTACGAAAATTGTAAGTGCGTTATTGAATGTTTCTTTTTTTTTCAGCCAATAACGAATTTTACTGAATCAATGACAAAAGTTTTTGAATTTAATTTCATTTTCAATAAAAAAAAATTTTTATTTGAATACAAGAGTTATTAATATTTGACAAAATTCAAATAAATAAATAATCAATTCAATGTTGATTGATTATTGTTGAATTTTGAATTAATTTCAATAACAAACTATTTGAATTAAAATATAATTCAATAAAATATGCGTTGATTTGATAAAAAGTGTTATTGATTTTTTATAGACCCTGTGATAATAAAAACTACTAGAAAATGGGTTTAATTAGAGGGTGTTGACACGACAAAGATCAAAGAGCAACTGAACAAAGTTGAAAGAGGCAACAACTAATTGGTTACTCATTTCTTTTTTTGTCATAGTCATTTACACGTAAGAAATAGAAGACAAAATAAAATGCAAAATGCAAATCAAAGCATGCCATGACAAACATTTCAAAATAACGAATTGTGTTTATTGAAAACGCATTCTTATTCAATTATTTTTTTAACAACAGCGAGTTGTTGAGTGTTATTTTGAAAAAATGCAATATTGATAATCAAAATATTTGAATCAATAACGATGGGTTATTGAATTTACATTTTATTTCAAACATACTGCGGTGTTGAAATTATTTCTTATCTTTTTTTTTCTGTGCAGGATCTTTCCTGTTTAATAGTTTTAATAAATACAATGTAATTTTCGTATTTGAAATAATATTAGCGTGGCTTAGCTTGAAAGTAACGAACAAAATATTAAATTTTCTTAAAATTCTATGGAGAATGTACCTTAAAACAGTCTTTGGTTGTACCTTGAAGCAATTTCTTATATTGAATTCCCACTAAAATATTGATTTATATAAATTTTAAATTTAAATATTATCGTTTTTTGTTGAGTTCATTTCACAGGAAGAAGAAAAGATTTTGATTAAAAAATTGTACGGACATAAGTTATATATCAGACTGTGCGTTTTCGTCCCATCCAAGGACTCGTCAGTGGTTATTTTATGTGTCAATTGATCAAAGTATTTTATGTTCTTAAATTGATCTATATGACAAAACTTTCTACTTTGTGCCGAGCTGAGGATCAAACCCAGAGCCATCATCAGGCTGTGACTCGCAGCATCACCTTCTTACCGAATAACACCACGGTCGACACAGCGATGAGTGTGGCTAATTACAGTTTTGTCAATCACAGCATACATAATGAATTGTTTTTTAATCAGAAGAGCCAGAGTTAACTAATAGCCATGAACAATTTATTTTTCAAAACAATATAAACTGTTAAGGAGCATATAGACGACATGTATTTGTCATCTGACATGTCAAATTTTCAAGTCACATGTAATTGTGCATGTCTGTCAAAATTGCTGTTTTACATAAGGTTTATAATATTTGGTCACAAACGTACATGTTTTTTGCTTCTGACACAGTCTCTGTTTTTTTTCTTCAACAGCTGATCAGTGCGAAAATTTTATTAAAATAATTTTTTTTTAAAAGTGATAGTCAAATGGAATCAAAGGATAATGCAATTGCAGTGTGCAGTGTAATTTCAATTATAACTGCAATGAAATCGAAATTAAAAAAAAAAGAAAAGAGGAATCAGAATCAAGCAAAATTTGCTATAGTTTTAGCACACACCAAAGTCGATCTGGGTTTCAACATGGCATGCTGCCGCAGCAAAATTTTTTTTTGCGCCGCAAAATAGTTCAGCCATCTTAAATAATTTTTCTTTAAATGCGGACATACCAATTTGGGATATAATTATGAAACTTTTTATAAACATATATATGTACATAATTTTATTAAATGGGAAAATGTATATACATTTATTGGTATTGTAAAATGTTAACTTTAGCCGGCTAATGATTCCGTCAATAGGGGACCGCCGCTGTTTGTTTCTCACGGCATGGATTTATGACAACTTTTTGTTTCATATTTAAAACAGCTGATGTCAGATGGTTTGTCAGAAGAAAATAGAGCACGCTCTAATTGAAATTTTGTCAGATGACTTTGCGTCTGACTTTTACAGAAGCAAAGTTAAAAAGGTCACACAGTGGGAAATTTGACATGTCAGATGACAAATACATGTCGTCTATATGCTCCTTTAATCTTTAGTATCCGACCAAACTCATTTTTATCGCCCGAAGCCGAACTTCGGCCATAATATCAATGTTCGGCCGAAGCCGAAGCCAAACTTTTTGTTTTAATAAAAAAAAAAATATAAATTGTTTTTTTAGATCAATAAATTTAAACCAAAAAGTTATTAAACATAAACAAAAATAAAAATTTATAGGTATATATTTTTAAAACATCATATTTAGAAAATAGTGGTACTATTTTAAGTACAAAAAAAGAATAAAATATTTTTACTATATTTTATAGTCAAAGAAAAATAGTTGATCGATTTTTAAGTTGATATAGAAAAAAAAACTTAAACTTTAATATTTAAAGTTAAAAAGTTTGATATTGTAATGACATAAAAGCAATTTTTCCGCATTCACACCATGTGAATTGCTTCGTCTATCAGAATACAGCTGTCCGGCAGCGCTAAAAGGCTGTTCGTTAGCTGCACTAGTTGGTGGGGCTGATAAATATTTTATTGCTACAGCTTTTAAATTTGTAAATGGGCTTGAATTCCAATACTAAAATATATTTATATTTCGGGACTTAAAAGCTCCGTGATAAACATTTTTATTTCTTTTTCAATAAAATTTTCATTTGGTTCTGCTACTTCTAAGTCTGGTACTGCATCATGTCTATCCCAAATTGATGAACCTGTTATTCTCTTACCACTTACTTACCACTCGAAATTAATTGCAAAATATAAAAGTATACGTTTATTTAAATTATATCGCATTAAATTTGATTATTTGCTTATAAGTCTTGTAGGCATATTTCTGGAAATTTTTTTCTAAACTCTTTTGGCTTTTTGAAATTTTTTCACACACATTGATAGTTAAATATCGTTGTTTTTTTTTTGGTATTCTATCATATTCAACGTTGTATTTTTATGTAGTTTTTTTGTATAACCACAGTTGTTATTTATTTGTGCTTTTTATAAATAATCTTAAAAAGTTGGGTAGTTCGGCCAAAACTTGGCCGAACTTCACTTTTTGGCCGAACCCGAAGCCGAATACTCGGTCGGACACTATTAATCTTATTTACTTAATACGTGCACCAATTTTGAATGCCAAGCTTTAAACAAGTTAAATGTATTAATATTTTTTTAGTGAATAAAAATATTGCACTTATACAATTTTCATTGACTTTGTATGAACATTTACTTTTGGCGTTTTAAGCTACACCACCCAATTTTTCTTTGCATCTATTTAACTTATATGCCTGGATCGTAAATAAGCGTAAATAAAACACTATCTGTGCGCCCGATGGGCTAGTTGGTAGCTTGCTGGCGTATCTGTGCGGGGGTCGTGGGTTCGATTCCCACCAGAGGCACTGGTCTGTTTTCGCTACAACGCGCCGAAAGCCATAGTAGCTAGTGCTCGGTTAGGGTAATAGTATATAATTTGTAATTACATATATGATTATTAATAAAAAAAAAAACACTATCTAGGAGATAAAATGTTCAAAATGTGCCAAACATAAGAACAAAAATAGAACGTTTCAAGGAACACCACATTTCCCTACTTGATCAAGCAGTTAATCCCATTTTTAGTACATTTACTTTTCTGTGTAAATTCCCTATTACTTTACCATTTCATTTTTAAATATATCTGATATATCGCGATTGGGTTTGGGAATTACTGAAATTTTACATTTTTAGAGATTCCCGGGAAAATATTTTATTTCTCGGGAATCCAGGGAATTCCCAGGAATCATGGGAAATTGTTCCCTTTTGAAAAAATACTTCAGTGCAACAAAATTTTAAAAATATATTTTTATTCAAAATTCAAAAGACGACAAAAATTTGAGCTCAGAACGTATTTAAAAACGTTTTAAAAAGTTTTGTTTTTTTACAATAAATATCATCAAAAAACAGTTTTGTTAGGAGCTACTGGCTCTGGGGGGTTACCGCGTAACTCGATTCTAAAAAAAAAATTCGAATTCGGAAATCTTGTACCTTCCGTAAAGAGAAAATCTATAGGAAAGATCTTATTTTTATAAGAGTAAGAACAATAAAATAAAAAGAAAAGTAAAATTTTTATTAAGATTTTTATTTTTTATTTACAATATGTGCAAAATTTCTGAACTCGAAATTTCTTTTTTAATCGAGTTACGCGGCAACCTCCCTGTTCTCAAATAAAAATTAAATTTTTGTATGGTTCGAATATTCATACAAAATTTTGCATTGAAATCAATCTAAAAATGTTGACTTTAGAGGAAATAAAATGAAAATTACATTTTAATTTTCTAACCTCTAAGCCTCATTTTCACAATGCCCGTTAGCTACTAACAGGGACTTTAACTGACACATTTACTGTTGTTTCCCATTTCAATATTAAATTGTTTGGTAAATTTTAACTGGACATTCAGTAATCGGGAATTTGTTAATAAATTTAATTTTGTAAAGTTCAAAATAAATAATTAATTCTAAAATATGAAATAAGGAAGCAGAAATAAATCATAGAGCAATTCCATATGAAAGCGATCACCTTTTGGACGACCCCTCTCCGATTTTAAAATAAATAGTCTCAATCGATTGTCCAGCAAAAAATAATGTACCTACATATTTTTTTTTTTTTATAGTGACTGGTTTAGTGGTGGTGTGCACCACTGTCATGTGACAAAATTGAAGAATTCTTCATAAGGGACCTCATTGAAAACAACTTATGAAGAATTCTTCAATTTTGTCACATGACAGTGGTGCACACCACCACTAAACCAGTCACTATAGAGCAATTCCATATGACATGTGACAAAATTGAAGAATTCTTCATAAGGGACCTCATTGAAAGTATTGAATCAGGCTTTAATTGAAAAATAAAATTTTCCTAATTTTTCTTGTTAAATAATTAAAAATAATTCAATTATAAAAAATATAAAAACAATGAGAACAAGGTGGTCTCTTAAATGCTCTTCTCCTGTCCAAACAAGGAGTCGGGGCCCATTTTTTTATTGCTGATTCTTAAAGCAAAAATTATGAGGAATCCAAAAAAAATAAAATTAGCCGGAAAATTTAGGAGCTTCTGTGGAAAATCGGAAAATTTAATTTTCATGGGAAAATTTAATTTTCATGGGAAAATTTAATTTTCATGGGAAAATTTAATTTTCAAGGGGAAAAAGGTAAATTTCTGAGAAAAATTAGGAAATTTTTTTTTTCAATTAAAGCCTGATTCAATATGAGGTCCCTTATGAAGAATTCTTCAATTTTGTCACATGACAGTGGTGCACACCACCACTAAACCAGTCACTATAAAAAAAAAAAAATATGTAGGTACATTATTTTTTGCTGGGCAATCGATTGAGACTATTTATTTTAAAATCGGAGAGGGGTCGTCCAAAAATTTGCCAATTTTGATCGTTTTCATATGGAATTGCTCCATATTGAAAATGTCATATGCGAAAATTTAAAGATCTTAAAACTTCTTTAAAAAATATTAATACTGAGTAAAAACACGTCAACTCAATCAAAAATATAGCATTTTCGAATCTACCACCTCCGATTTCAATGAAATTCACCATAACTCTCATACTCGACAAGAAATCGGTTTCAGGTTCCAAACCCCTTCGGTTTTCGAAGTATGACGTCATGGAAATTGTAAAAAACGTTTACTAAATTATTCTTACAAATTGGACTATAACTTTTAAACTATACAATATACAAAATTCGTGTTGATCATATTTTTTAAGCTGAAATGTGCGCTTTAAAATTATATGCATACCGTAATTTTTCTCGAAATGTTTTTTTTTTAACTCTCCTCTACATTTGTTTGAATGTCGATTGGTCGTTGAGTTATAGCCAGAAACATGGTCCGAACTATGTTTTTTCCTATTTAATGCATATTTTTTCCTATGCATGTGTACTAGGGTGTCACGACAAATGGCCTTTTTGAGAATTGGCTTGAGTAACATCACTCAAACGATGAGTATTAGACAGCTGAATAGGTAAATACTAACGAATTTTTTTCGAGATTACTTTTAGGTCCCGACACGCGATTTAAGATTTCAAAAATAGTACGTTTTGCTAAAAAAGTTGTCTTATTTTTCTGCCAAAACATGGTTTAAAAGTTATGTAGACCTTGTTATGGGAAAAATATTCATATTTTTTTGTAGAATACTTTTGGTCCCCCACAGCATTTTTTTAGTTTTAAGCAGGTAAATATCAATTATAATTTTTTTTTTGTAAATTGCTATCAAAAAACACTTTGCTAGTTACAACATTTGAAGAAAAAAAAAATTCTGTTTTTTGCTTGTCAGTTGCAAGAATACTTTAATAAACCTTATACATTTACTAATACACACAGATAAATAAAGTGCCAACCGAATTTAAAAGTGTATATTAATTGTAACAACTTATAACTTCAGTTATTACAATAATATTTACATTAGAGTACTGAATATTTTGGAAGCTGTAACTAAAATTAAGCTGAATTAGCCGAACTTTATTGTGAAAACTAATGCTACGTTGTGCCAACCCTCTAAAATTTGTTATAACTCAATTGGAGACGTAATAACTGAATTTCAGTTGGCAAATGGCAAAATTTTTCTCTGTGTGTACTGATTACCTCAAACTAAAAAAATTTATGGGCAAAATAGTTTTACGATTTTTTTAAAAAAAAATTCTTTCCCTAAACAAGATTTAAATTGCAAAAATTGTAAGCCATATTTTTTAAAATGCTAAATTATTTAATTATTTCGCGAATAGCGGATTGAAAAATTCTTTAAAAAATTTTCAATTATTTTTTTTTTTGAATTGTCGACGCTAAATATAAAATAAGAAATAAAAAATATTATATAATTGCTGAAAACTAAAAAATGCTTTGGTGAAACAAAATTATTCTAAAAAAATTATGAATATTTTCCCATAGTAAGGCTCTACATAACAAAACTTTTAATCCTATTTTCGACAAAAAGTAAGACAACTTTGTTTGAGCACAACGTACTATTTTAGAAATCTTAAATCACGTGTCGGGACCTAAAACTACCCTCCAAAAATTGTTTCTTTATTTTTCCTGTATTCAGCTCTTTAATACTCATCGTTTGAGTGCTATTACTTAAAAATTTTTTTCAACGGGACACCCTAATGTGTACATTTTTGTATGTACACTGTGGAGCAAGAGTGAGCCAATGTTTCAAAATTAAAACTCAGGATGTATTTACTTGCCAAATCTTTAGAGAATAAAATTGTCTAAAATTTGAGAAACATTTCGTTTATATCCAACAATTTTTGAATTGTTTATAGCAAAATAAAATCTCACACATAAATTTATAGATCAACGATAAAATTCACTATTAAAATTCACTATAGCAAAAATATTTAAAAAAAAGTAATTTTTCGCTGAACTTGACTATGTATGATTGGATTTCTCGAAATTAACCTTAATATTCTATTTTTTAAGCCAATGATCAAGATCGTCGAGTTCAGTTTGAACAAGTACACTTAGAATACTATGTAGGTAAAGACCACTGCAAATGTAGTTGAAAACAAATGAATTTTCAGTTAAAGAAAGGACGACTTACATTTTATTAAAATCAACTAACATTGTCATTTTTTTTTTAATGTTCAAAAAATGGCTAACAATTGCAGTAAAAATTAACCACATGGTAGTAAAAAATAAACAAACATTTATTTTTTTTTTAAATAATATAAAATGACTGTAAAAAATGAATGTAAAATCATAAAACAGTCATTTGATGTGGTTTGTTTTTTTAAATGAGCTACAAGGTTAGTAAAAAAATTAATTTGTTCTACAAATGATTGACATTTACATTAAAAATAAAGAAACTGTATTACAACTTAAACAACTACATAGCTGGGGATTCACTAGAAGCGATAATTGCCGTATCATCGGCATATAGAGAGATATACCAAATTAATGTCAGCGCTAAAATAACGACATATGAACATCACAAATTTATAAGGAATTAGCGTACATTTTTTTAAAATGTATGTTTTTTGCGTCTGACATTCACAATTATATTTGAAATTGGCTAGCGTATTGCATGAACTAAGTTTCTTAGTAAACAGCACCTCGCAGTTAAAAATGCATTTTAATAATTTTAAACGCATTCTAATAATTTTAAACGCATTTTAATAATTTTATGAGCTTTTTCAAAATTTTGCAAAACTTAATTATTTTTTTTTTCTCATTTTTTTTGATGAAAAACATGGCGTTAATTATCCACAGTGAATCTTCGCAATAAAATGATAAATCGATGAAGTGCAAAAACGTTGATTTCTTTTTTTTAATTTCTAGCGGTTACAGCACATTTTTTTTTCAAACACATTTGCTTTGTGACAACTAAATAAAAGATTTTAATGAGCTTAATACTAAAATTGAAAAGCCATCAACAAATTTTAAACTGCTAATTGGTTTTGCGGCATATACTGCGGCAGTTAAAAGAACTAAATTGCTAACTTTAAACAAGATTTATATTTAAGTAAAAAATAATAATACTTTGGTATTGCGAAACTAAAAAATGTTTGTAATTTATGAGAAAGTTGAAACCACATTTGCGGCATTACATTTTAATTTTTTACGTTTGTTTAAATGCTATGCGAAATTTTGTAAAATTTGTTTAACATATTTGAAATTAATAAATCAGTTATGAGGTTAAGGGCTTTAAATTTTGTGGAGCAAGCAAAATTTTTATAACCTTAAACAGCATCCTTAAATAAAATTTTTAATTTTGCGAATTTAAATGTTTTTAATATGATTTCCTGCAAATATGTAATCCTAAATCCAATTCATTGTCATAAAAATGTGCGTTTTCCAAAATAATCTCGATTTTCTTTTCAAGTTCTAATATATGACAAAAAAATGTATGAATGTATTTTTATATATTCCGGCTGTGTACACTCTAAAAAATGTTAGTAATTTTACTATTATAAAATGTGTAAATTTTTGTGTAATATTACTTATAGTTAATAAATTCAAACACAAAATGCGTGAATATATTTTATAAACACTTTTAATATACATAAGTACACATACAATGTAATAATTGCCATAATTTATAATTAAGCATTTTGTGTCTGAAATTCGTCTTTTTTTTGATTAATTAAAATTTTTCACACAAATTTTGTAAATGTACTATTTTTAATAGTACTAAAAACATTGTCATTCACAAATTAGAAAAAAATAATATAAAAAATAGATTGAATAAAAAAAAAAACGTACACATAAATTGATTTTATCAACGAACTGAATAACTTTTTTCAAATAAATCAAGTTTAACTGGATATAGAGATTTAACTTTGACTTTGTATTAGTGACAATATTCCTTTTATCTGCCCCTTAGGCTAATGGAAGCAGCAATTTTGGACTTCATGTCTATGATACAAATACATCATGAAGTTCCTACATTGGCTATGATAAATCAACAAACATCAAGTTCCTTCTAATAGTAAAATATATGCCCATATGTGCAATTGGCTGCCTCGTTAAAAGATCAGCTATACGAGCCTGAAACTTTCATTTGGAAAAACTTACTCAGAACCAGAGGCTTTTTATATGAAAACATACATTTGAATTGATTTCGTTTTCCAAGTAAAAAAGTCCTCAGTATCTTAGGATTTTATCTAGGGAGAGAGATAAGAATCGGAGGCTTCCCTAGAGTCGTTGCTATTTGCCAAACACCCCGGAAACTAAGGAAAATTTTCTTAAAATCTTGATTTTTTCTTTATGATTTACATTAAGGTATAAAGATTCCTAAATCCATTTTTATATAAGAAATCATTATAAACAAAACGCATATAAGTTTAATTTTTTCAAAAAAAAAAAAAACATTATTTTTAACATATCGATGGTATAAATACGCATTTTTGTGGATTTTTACGTATTTAAAAATGCATTTTTAGACATTTTGTGGGCATATTTACACATTAAACATGTTTTTTACACACAAATTTGGGAATTCTATATATAAATTTTCTAATTTCATTTAAACTTTTACGCATTTGAAATGTAATTTTACAAATTTTGTGTGTACTTCCTTACATGTAATGTGTGTATTTTTTTCATTTACGCGCAAAGAGTAAATTTACCCAACTTATAGTAGGAGTATAGTTTCCTACTATAAGTTGGGTAAATTTCAACGGAAATTAATAAGAGTGTAGTATATATTTTGAAATGTGATAAGTACAATGATATCTATAAATTCAAGCAACTTTAAGAAAATCCAAGGAAAAACTGTAGTTTTAATATTTTTAATTTGTTTTCAACTTAAAACAGCCATCATTTTTAAGCCGTTAAATACAAATTAATTACGACGATAGATTTAGCATGCCTAAACATACGCTAACAAAACGTTATTCATGTCATACAAAAAAAAATTTAAAATATTTTGCCTCAAAGTGTTAAAAATTTTTTTAATACCAATAATTCTGTGTTGGAAATTTTTCAGTATCAAATTACCGATTCGGTATTGGAAACCCTATTTAACTTTTTTTTGTAGGGCAAAATTTGTACTCGAACTTTGAATTCCTGAAACCATAATTTTAACTGCGAAACTAAAAAATTGTTGTAATTTATTTGAAAGTTGAAACCACATTAAACTTTGGTGCTCATTTTATATTATTTTGCATTGTTTATATACAAAATGTTTTTGTTAAACAAACATTTTACGTGATTAGCTCATTTTTTTTTAATTATAGCGTAAAACATAGATATTTTACAAAAAATTTTTTTCTCGTTAAATTTTTAGTGTACTTTTTTTGGTTCATTAAAAAAATAATATTAAAAACACAAAAAATGTTTGTTTTATTTAACAGTATCTTTTATTCATAAATCGATTAATTTTGAAATTTTTCAAATTAAACGGTTAAGATACAACCCGATTAATTATTTGCCTGATTAGTCTCATTATTAACTAGTGTTTCTTCTTCGCCCCAGTACTTTTAAATGGCTGTATTTTTTTTTACTGGCTAAAAATAATTAAGTGGTTGAACAATCCTAAATCGCGAATAAAAAAGTTGTGGAAAACGGTTATCCTGAGTTGCCAAATAATTATTAAAAAAAAAATCATTTTTTAATGGAACTTTTTTCAAAAATTATTTTAAAATGTAAAAATTATTTTTATTACTTTATTATTTTTTTATTGTTGTGTTGATTAAAAATTATGCGAATATATTTCTCTGCTATAAATTAGTTCATCGATTGTATAACATTTTTAAAAATCTGACCGATCGGACGATGAATTTTTCATATACACAAAATCTAAAATATTCCAAAATTTAATAAAATGCTACTAAAATTATAAAAATTATATCGTCACCGTATATGGCAACCATATGGCAATTTGAAAATGGTTGTCAAATCCGTGAACCAAAAACTTTTAAAAATCTTTTAACTTAAAACAAATATTTTTTCATATATTTTTAAATAAAAATTTGTTCACATACGTATACAAAATTTAAATCTTTAAAATATCTCCAACCGTCTAGGATTTATATGTTGTCAAAGTTTCAACTTTGGTTGCTAATATGTCTACTAAAGAAAGCTTTAAGTAAAAAAAAAAAAAAAATTAAAAAAATTTTTAATGAAGCATGGTTCTATATGTTTGCAAAGTTTGGTTGAAAAGCGTCCAGCTGATCTATGACGTGAAATTAATGAGTTAATAAAAGTCGATTAAATAAATGCCGTAATAATTACAAATAAACTACACTCATAATGCATAAAAATTCCAATAAAAGTCAAAACAACAAAAACTTTCGTAAAATCAACAAATATTGGTTTGGAATTACAACCAATCTTTTTCCTGGTTGTAGTTTTATCTTAAAATATTTATACCATTGCTGTGCATTGAACAACACAATTTTTGTAATGTCTATTAACTACTGATATAGCAAATAAAAATGTGTTATATTGTATATAAAAAAATTATATCAAGTATACGCCCCGTACTTATCAAATTAAAAAAATATCACTCATACGCAGTGTGGGTCTGTGATTAGGCTAAAATGTTAAAGTGTATTAACTGTTTAAGTAAGTGCAACCATAAGATTAGTTAAAGACCCAAATATTGCCCACGGACATTTCCCGTTTGGAGATTATGTACAGAATTTGTTTAGCCCTTACCGGGCAATTGAAACGGGTATTATTGCTGACATAATGTCTAGAATTAAATGGACCATTGCACATACAATTGTGGTCATAGTCCAAAAACATTGTAAATGAATAGTGTCTATAATACTAACAAGGGGAGTCTCTCGATGCAGCAGCTTCAAATCCAAAATGATGATTTTTTGAAAAATGATTATTTAAATGTCGAATTAAACATACTAATAAAAAAGTTGTTCCAATAAGTACATGAATTCCGTGAAATCCTGTAGCTATAAAAAAGGCTGATCCATAAACTGAATCAGCAATTGTAAATGGAGCTTCAATATATTCATAAGCTTGTAAAATTGTGAAATAAATTCCTAATAAAACAGTGAAAAATAATCCTTGAGTAGTTTGTTCTCTCCAATCTAAATGAAACTCGGATATGTGATAGAAGAGAAAAAAATAATTAACATGTATTTTGCTTAGCAGTCCAATCTCACATTTAAGGTTTTAACCCTGATGGGGTCAAAACTAATAAATTTTTTTATAAAAACAATAAAATTCAAACTTTTGTGTACGCAACGTTGAAAAAAAGCTCAGCTATCCCCTCGATTAAATTTAACAGGCATTAATATACATCTTTTTTAGCTTAATCCAACTATACTTCTTTAACAAAACGCTACTTTTAATGTCACTTAAAACAGATTTTTTAAAAAAAATAAAAAAAAAAAATAACAAAAATACTTAAAAGATATTCAACATTATGATGTGAGCAAGATTATTCGAGTTCAAGATCATTTGTTTTTTGTTAAACAAAAAACCGTGCAATATTTATTTATTACTCAAAAAAGTTTTTGCCCGCTTTCTTATAGCAGACTTTATCTACTGACAGGTCCTTACATGTTTCATTTCGCGTCACCGAAAATCATCAGAGAACCAATGTAGAAGGGCTAGAATTATTCTACCCAAATTTTGAAGGAATAAGATCAACGCTTTACCCGTATTGTTATATTTACTCGATGAGAAGTAAAAAACAAAATTGGAAGAATTGAACTAATTCAAATCAAAAATAAAACATTTTTAAGTAATAAACATAAATATTCAACATATTTTGTATACCAGTTAATGCCTCTCCAAAAACTCTTTTACTCTTTTTGGTATCCCATTTGTCAAAATTTCTCTAAAACAACTCAAAATAAACCGAAATAACGAAAAATAGAGTAATTTTTTACCCCACTTTTTAACCCCTAAATATAACACTTTGCGGTAAAAAATAAGTGTCCTTTCTTTTTTCCTTCTCTATCACTTATAGGAATAGCATTACGATCGGAGAGAACCCATCGAGAGATCCCCTTGTAAATACAAAAAAGCGGTTTTAATTTAATCAGAAATAGCATTTTTACTATTTCTAGGGTATATAGATGTTCTCTAGGGTATTTCCAACACCGAATTCGTTTAGGTAATAATCTCTTACTTAAGAGTTGTTAGGGTCACTCAAAACGAATCTGACATCTATGGAATAGAAGTTTCACATTAGATTTAAGAAATTCAAAAAGTGTTGCGATTCAATTATGTTGATGGTCGATGAATGCGGATCTTATATATCATTTTTACAGCTGATCAATATGAATATTTTTTTTAAAATGTGATCGAATAATATATCCAGACAATTTTGTTAATGTTTTAACTTTAAAATTTTTTTTTGGAAAAAATATCTCTTGTTAGTATATTTTGTATCATTAGCACTTATTAACCACGTCTTGAGAAATCAATTCAATTTTAAATTGAATTACTAAAAGGTTACAAAAATATGTTTAAATTTACAAATTTCATTGTTGATGCCATTTTCAAAACAAATTTAGTTGTGTATACATACAAATTATTCATCTTAAAATTTAAAATATAAAGTTATTACTGACAAGGAAGGACCATTCATGGGTTGCCGCTGATTGCGATGAAATTTGGATATGTTATAGAGAATACAAAAAAAAAAAAATAGACTAATGTTTATTTTTAGAGGTTCAAAAGTGTTGTTCAAAAAGTGAGACTCAAAAAGTGATGTTGGCGAGTATTTGAAGAAATTGAGTATTTGATGAAATTGAGTACTTTTTCAAATTAAACTCCTTAATTTCGATTACAAATCCAAGAATTTGTATTAAATTCGCGTTATATTTTAGTCAATAAAATAATTTAACTCATTATTTCATATTTAAAAAAAAATCTAAATTAGCTTTTTTTGAGATTAACTCATGTTTAAATATTTTTTGTTTTACTTTAAACAAGTTTCGTTGTCAAAATTAACAAAAATTTGGAAGAAGTTCGGCTACGCTTCGGCCAAAAAAAGTTAGTTTGTTCGGACACTAATATCAAGTACTTATTATTTAATTTTTTTCATCAAGTTATCATTTTGAATATATTTCACAATATAGTGTTGTTATTTTAGTTAAATAAAATTTTTATAAAAATTCAAAAACTTTTAAATTTTTTTATTATAGTATCCCAAGTAAAAAAATTTATGTGGGCCATCATCAAATTATATTAAATTAGATATCTGTTGAGATCATGATAATCCGAAAAATGAAAACATATAATTGTATCTAAAATACATCAAATTGTATCGAATTCGATACAATTGTATCGAATAAGATATAATTAGATGCAATTAACTACAATTTGATGTATATTATATACAATTTCATCCGAATTGTTTCCTAACAAAAATTGTTGTGTATTATATACAGTAAGGGACAAAATTGTTCACATGATTATCGTTATTGAGAATATATGACACATATTTATCTTTTCTTCACTTTTATTCAAACTTGTTTAATTAAATTAAATACTCTAATCCTACTGAATACAAAAATATGAAAACTTAAAATAAATCCAGGTACATAATGTTTTAATTAATATTAATTCAAAGGTTCAAGTGTGAACAATATTGGCACCAGGTGAAAAACTCGTCCTATTTTTGGTCTTAATATTTTGTGTGTCCACCGTGAGCTTTTTTAACTGATTGAATTCTTTTCGGCATACTTTTTACTAGATTATTTAGCATTTCTGGATCAATATTTTCCCAAGCTTCAATAGAACGCTCCCATAGTTCATCTATGGTCTTAGGAGGATTTTTTTGAGCAAAAATCTTCCTTTTTAATATAGACCAAAGGTGTTCGATCGGGTTTAAATCCGGGGACTGGGGCGGCCAATCCAAAAGCTTGATGCCATTTTCTTCGAACCACTTTTTAGTTTTTTTCGCAGTATGCTTAGGATCGTTATCCTGCATAAAGATGTCGTTTTGTCCCGGATCCAAGCCGAATATATCAAGACTTGGTAGATATGAGTCTTCAAGAATAGTGATATAGTCCGCAGCACACATTTTACCTCTAATCCGGCGAAGTACACCAAGCTGATTTCCCCTGAAACAACCCCAAGCCATCAATGAGCCACCTCCGAATTTTAACGTACTGCAAATATTTCGTTCTTTAACTCCAACACTTTTATCTACCCATGTCCACTGCCGTCCATCTGACCCAATTCGGTTGATTTTTGTCTCATCTGACCATGTTACACGCATCCAATCATCTATTGTAAATTTTTCGTACTTTTTTGCAAAGTCTAGTCGTTTTTTTGCGGTTTTTATCGCTCAAAAGTGGTTTTTTGGGTTTTGCTCTGGCTACTAATCCACTGGCTTTCAAGCTTCTACGAACAGTTTTGGTACTAACGTTTAAATTATGCTCGTCATTAAGTATTTGCTTGACCTCAACTGCTGTTTGAACTGCACCAGTAACGATTAATCGTTTAGCTTCGCGACTATCCGCGGGCGAAAGTTTTTTTGGGCGACCTGCTGGATTACCTACAATCTCCAAATTTATCTGTTTTTTTTATTTTATTTACAAAACCTACAGATATTTTATATTTTTTGCCGAAAAGAATTCAATCAGTTAAAAAAGCTCACGGTGGACACACAAAATATTAAGACCAAAAATAGGACGAGTTTTTCACCTGGTGCCAATATTGTTCACACTTGAACCTTTGAATTAATATTAATTAAAACATTATGTACCTGGATTTATTTTAAGTTTTCATATTTTTGTATTCAGTAGGATTAGAGTATTTAATTTAATTAAACAAGTTTGAATAAAAGTGAAGAAAAGATAAATATGTGTCATATATTCTCAATAACGATGAAAATGAAAATTATTCAAGTTCGAGGCCATATACTCTATATTTCTTCATTAGGATATTGTCCTAACAAATAATCTATAGAGTTTTTGTTTTCAAATTTATTATTTGACCCTTTCAGGAATGTGTTGATAGATCTATTTCGGGAATTTTCTAGGTTCCCATCATCAGAACACGTTTTGAAAGCGGTAACAATCCCATGTCAAACATCAAGCATTCATATGAACTAGTTTACTCACTACATGAGAACTAATATACATATGATTTTGAAGTTAAAGATTATAACCATTGATCAAAACATAATTTTTATTTTTAATAAAAATTATAACAAACTTGTGAAAAAAGGCAAAGTACCGCCTAGTTTACTTCCCCTGTTTTGTTTACAAACTTAACAAAACATAAAAAGGAGGAAAAAAACAAAAACGTGTATTGAATATTTACCAAAGGTAGACATACACACAAACAAGTTTTCAATTTATTTTTTGATCAATGGTTATAATCTTTAACTTCAAAATCATATGTATATTAGTTCTCATGTAGTGAGTAAACTAGTTCATATGAATGCTTGATGTTTGACATGGGATTGTTACCGCTTTCAAAACGTGTTCTGATGATGGGAACCTAGAAAATTCCCGAAATAGATCTATCAACACATTCCTGAAAGGGTCAAATAATAAATTTGAAAACAAAAACTCTATAGATTATTTGTTAGGACAATATCCTAATGAAGAAATATAGAGTATATGGCCTCGAACTTGAATAATTTTCATTTTCATTGCACAATTAAAGGTCGAAAAAACATAATTTTTATTTTTAATAAAAATTATAACAAACTTGTGAAAAAAGGCAAAGTACCGCCTAGTTTACTTCCCCTGTTTTGTTTACAAACTTAACAAAACATAAAAAGGAGGAAAAAAACAAAAACGTGTATTGAATATTTACCAAAGGTAGACATACACACAAACAAGTTTTCAATTTATTTTTTGATCAATGGTTATAATCTTTAACTTCAAAATCATATGTATATTAGTTCTCATGTAGTGAGTAAACTAGTTCATATGAATGCTTGATGTTTGACATGGGATTGTTACCGCTTTCAAAACGTGTTCTGATGATGGGAACCTAGAAAATTCCCGAAATAGATCTATCAACACATTCCTGAAAGGGTCAAATAATAAATTTGAAAACAAAAACTCTATAGATTATTTGTTAGGACAATATCCTAATGAAGAAATATAGAGTATATGGCCTCGAACTTGAATAATTTTCATTTTCATTGCACAATTAAAGGTCGAAAAAACATAATTTTTATTTTTAATAAAAATTATAACAAACTTGTGAAAAAAGGCAAAGTACCGCCTAGTTTACTTCCCCTGTTTTGTTTACAAACTTAACAAAACATAAAAAGGAGGAAAAAAACAAAAACGTGTATTGAATATTTACCAAAGGTAGACATACACACAAACAAGTTTTCAATTTATTTTTTGATCAATGGTTATAATCTTTAATTTCAAACTCATATGTATATTAGTTCTCATGTAGTGAGTAAACTAGTTCATATGAATGCTTGATGTTTGACATGGGATTGTTACCGCTTTCAAAACGTGTTCTGATGATGGGAACCTAGAAAATTCCCGAAATAGATCTATCAACACATTCCTGAAAGGGTCAAATAATAAATTTGAAAACAAAAACTCTATAGATTATTTGTTAGGACAATATCCTAATGAAGAAATATAGAGTATATGGCCTCGAACTTGAATAATTTTCATTTTCATTGCACAATTAAAGGTCGAAAAAACATAATTTTTATTTTTAATAAAAATTATAACAAACTTATTCTCAATAACGATAATCATGTGAACAATTTTGTCCCTTACTGTATAATTGTATCGAATTCGATATAATTCGATATTATTAGATAAAACAATTATATCAACAATTATATCAAATATTATCTAATTTTATAAACTAATAAATAACCTAATATACGTAATTTCTACAGTTTTTTACGAAGTTGAAACTGTGGAGCCAAAAAATCGTCTCTCTATTTTAACAATTTTACTCTGACCAGGGTTATTTTGAAGAAAAATTTAGCTTTTCTCAATTTTTTTCACTTATAAAATGAGTTATGTTCCGTGAGAGGCGTAGCTACTTTGTTAATTTACGCTTGCCCACAGAAGCTAGAGTTGTTCTTTCGTTAACTAACTCAGAAATCTTTACTTCGGAATTATATAATTATATCTATCATATGGCACCACATATTATTGAATGTAGCTTTGCGAGCATTTTGCTTTAAAAGGAACTATTTGATTTAAACATTTTATATATTTTTGATAGCAAATGCTTTCAAAATATGTTTTTTCTTATTTTTATGTTTATGTTTGTTAAATGTTTATAGTATTACATATCGTTGGAAAGCTTTTAGAATTTCACGTAATTAAATGTGGCTAATAGTATAGAGTTACACATAAAAAAAATAAATCTGTTAAAACACAATATTTTCTCAAAGTTTTGTATGTGAACATTTTCAAAACTAAGATATTCGAAAATATTTTGAAAAAGCAGTAATGTACTTCCAAAAATATGAAGTGTCCACGTGTCCACTAAAGCTTAATAGAGAATATGGGAGTTTGGGCCTGAAGCGACTATACCTTCTAGTACAAAGCCTTCCAAAATTTTTTTTGGCGTTTTTTTTTTTTTTTTTGAAATACCACGAAAAGTTGAGCATACTCGGACATGCTACTTTATACCACTGATGCGCATATCAAATACATTTCATTAAATATCAAATTTGTATATAGTATTTTTGGAAGACATATGATAAAAACGCTAAAAGCAGAAAATCTGGTAATTTTTGAACCCACTATTGGACCCCAAAATATGAGATTGGGCAGTTAAAATAAAACTTGTGTCTCTTAATTTTTTATTCTCTATAACATATCCAAATTTCATCGCAATCGACGGAAACCAATGAACGGCCCTTCCTTGTAAGTCATTACAAAAATTTTCGATAAAAATAAACACATCGATATTCAAAGTTCCTAAGATATAAGTGCTGTATAAAGTTTTTCCAAATTCGGTGTTGTTTGCGTAGAATAGAGACTGAAGCTGCTCTTACTTTTTTCTCCTTTTTATATTTCATATAAAACACTTGATCTTCTACTTTTATAGGCTTGTTAGAAAAATATACAGCCTCTTTATAAAAATAATAATAAAAATGCAAACCTGCGTTTTTTTTTAACAATTTATGGTGATCATAATGTCTTGAATAACAATCCCGTACGCTCACGTTCTAAAACAAATGTTGTTTGTCTTATAAAACGTAAACTATTATTCTTGCCAAGTGTACGTTGCAATTGTTTGCTGTAGAATATAAGCCTTATTGAATATAAGCCCTCCATGTAATAAAGGGTCCGCCATCTAACGTTTTTTCTTCAACTAGTGCTTATTTCGTGAATGGTAACAATTAGCTCATGCCTGATTTGACAGATAATTAGTTTTATCCTTCCGCTGAACGAATATGGTTGTGTACACACAGAAAAAAATGTAGCTATTTGCCAACTGCAAGTCGGTTGGTATTACTCAAATTCGGTTATTACGAATTTTAGACAGTTGGCACAACTCGGTTAATTCAACTGAATTTTTGTTGCAACACCCAAAATATTCAGAAAGCTAATGTAAATATCGTTATACTAACTGAATTTATAAGTTGTTACCATTAATATGCACTTCTCAATTCGGTTGGCATTTTATTTCTCTGTGTGTATACGCTTGAACAACGCTGGGAAATATTGCGACATTACTTTGAAAATCATGGTAATGTTGCAGAATGTGTGCCGATACACCAAAACGAGTCACTGTTTGGTGCGGATTTTGGTCCAGAGGCATAATTGAAATATTTTTCTTCGAAAATGAGCAAGGAGTGGCCGTTACAGTCAATGTCGATCGTTATCGGGCCATGTTGAACGAATTTTTGTTCACAAAAATTGAAGAGGAGGAAATACAGCTGCACACAATCGATAATGTGCTTAAAAATTGGACCGATCGTGTAGGCTACTGCATGGCCAGCCGAGGCAGCCATTTGAATGAAATTATTTTCTATTATTAACCGGAAGGATTGTACTTTCAAATAAAAAAAGAAATTTGAGAAAATATTCAGTAGTTTTTTTTTATAGCATTTTCAAAAAAAAAAATTATTTGGCGGACTCTTTATTAAATACACTGTGTGTAATTTTTTAAGTCATGGCAAAATAACCATATACGGACACCACTACGTGATAAAAGACTAAAAAAAAAAGACCCGTGTTTCCCAATTTTTCCCAAAGTCATATCCTTTTTTGTTTATGGGCCGGCAAAGATTTGGGGCCTCGGTATCATTTTCGCAAAAAAGTAATCATTTTCTCAGGCTCATATCTTGCAAACCGCTCAGAATTTCGATTTACTCTCTATGGCAAAGTTGTAGCTCTTGTCATAAAGAACAAAAATTGCGAACATATAAAATCAAAAAAACTTCACCTTCCAGATCAAAATCACAAAAAACTTAAAAAAATTCGATTTTTTTTTACCTTTTTTCCCGTGTTCAGGTCCATAGGTAGCAAACGGTTCAAAATTCAAGGAAACAATCAACTACAAAAATTTACCTAAGATTTCAATAAACAAATTTCTAGAACATATAAACTTTTTTAGTCTTTTATCACGTAGTGGTGTCCGTATATGGTTATTTTTTTTAGTGTTGCACTGTGATATAAAACAATTAATATAAAGTATACGCCTCCTACCCATTACTTCAGAAATATTAACACTCATACGCAGTGTTGCCCTGTCATTAGACTTTCAAAACTATTTTGAAGAGATTGTTTTATATGTTGAAATATGTTTAAAAACAATCTATTTTTTTTACATATTTAAATAACAAAATTAATGTAATATAAAACAGTCATTTGATGTAGTTTGCTTTTTTAAATGAACTACAAGGTTAGTAAAAAATTTAATTTGTTCTACAAGTGACTGACATTTACATTAAAAATAAAGAAACTGTATTACAACCTAAACAAAAACATATTTTTAAAGCAGAAGTTTCCTGAGTCTACTCAGACATTTTTACATTTTAGCAGAAACTATCTTTCAAATAATTTGGCAACATATTTTTTCTCATTTGCAGTATTTGAAATGTCGCTGTTTTTTATTTACATCAGTTATTATTATTTTTTTTTATTTTTTTTTTTTGTGCCCCGGTAGGTTAGTTGGTAGCGTGCTGGCTTATCAGTGCGGGGGTCGTGGGTTCGATTCCCACCAGAGGCACTGTTCTGTTTTCGCTACAACGCGCCGAAAGCCATAGTAGCTAGTGCTCGGTTAGGGTAATAGGATATAATTTGTAATTATATGATTATTAATAAATAAAATAAAAAAAAAAAAAATTTTATTTTTTTCGTATATCTTGTTTAAGTTTTTTACATTAGACTTTAAAATCATAAATTTGTTTGTGAATATCGTCCATTCCATGAGAGAACGTTCAAAAACGGTAATTTTTTTACCTCTTGCCCTTTGATTTTGTTTACACTTTGCATACATACACTCTAGTATGTCTATTACTCACTACAGTTTTCAGTTTCTTAAAATTGTGAAGACTAGTGTTTTTATTCCCGTTTTTAGTTTTAAAAATAAAAAATGCTAAAAAAAAGTGAAATTTGAGAGCAATATTTCATAAAGTAGATAGACGATCTTAAAGATTTAAAAAGCTGTCATTGTCAAAAGTGATTGCTAAACTAATAAAGTTATAAGGCTGAAGTTTGAGAATGTATTACAGAGCAGTCAAACCTTCTGCATGAATTTTTTATTTGGACGAACTTATTAAAACAATCAAAGATATTAAAGAATCAAAGTTTTTAAAGGACATTTTTAAAATTTTTGGTCTTGAAATATTACATCCAATAATTTTGTGGAAAACCAGAGATTATGATCTCTCTGATAGTTACCCATATTGGCATCATTTATTGAGTAAAAGTATTTAAACAGTTTGTTTAAAAATTTAACTTTAAATTTCCTTTTGAAGAGACATATGATGTGATAAGGAAAATTTGATTTCGCAGTTAAACTACACCGTTAAAATTCTATGCTTAGTATTAATGAATTCCTTTATAAATACAATGATTTTTTTCATAAAAACGTCGCCAAAGAAATGTTGCATTGCATCAATAAAACATGCTTCATTAAATCAATTTTAATGAAAGTTTCATGTGTTTAATGAAAAAAATAATCATAGTTATTATGAAATATTTTTTTTTAATGTTTTTTACTTTGAATTATTTATTATTTGTTCTTTTATAAAATAGACTCTTAAAAATAATGTGTAAAACATTTTTAAACATTTATTTGTTGTGCACAAGAGTCACAAAGCTCAACTTTGGGTTTATTAAATATCTGTAGACTTTTTTTAGAATTTTTGTCGTTCAATTAACATTTTTACAGTAATACTTGTATATACTAAATGATGTGAGACCGACTTAAATCAATTTATTTTCAAAGTTTCGGGCAACGTTGTTTGGAACAAGAATTATTTATTTTGTAATATTGAGGCGTTTACTGCAGTGGTTCTTTTTTTCGTCCCAAGTTGTAATACATATCTGGGTTATTAAAAAATCAAAAAAATTTCACCTCAAACTAATTTTTTTTGGCATATTACAAATTAAAATTCTTGTTGAAAATGTTGAAAAATGGCATTAATTAAGGAAGTTTTTTAAGAAAGAAATTAAATGATTATGAATTAGAAAGAATTAGAATAAATGAGAAGGAGAAGGATGAAGAGAAGGAGAAGAGAAGAGAATGAGAAGGAAAGGAAAGGAGAAGGATGAAAGGAGAAGAAGAATTAAGGAAGAAGAGAAGAATGAAAGGAAGAAAGGAGAATGAGAAGAGAGAAGAGAAAGGTAGAAGAGAAAGTAATAAGAAAGGGAAGGGAGATAGATAATGAAAGTAGAAGGAGAAGATTGCTCATTCAGATTAGAATTCTCCTTCTCTAGACTTCTCCTTCTCTTAGAATTCTCTCTATTTAGCATTATTATAGATCTCTTTAGAAACTTATTATCAATTATAATACTTATCCTTATCCGAATTATCCTTCTAATTCTAATTATAATTCTTTATAATTCATAATTATAAACTATAATTATAATTATTATAATAATAATACTTAAATTATAATTATATAATTATAATTAATTATATTATAATTTCATTAAAACTTCATTAAATTAATGAAAATTTTTCACATTTTTTTTTTCAACAAGAATGTTAATTTGTAATATGCCAAAAAAAATTAGTTTGGTGAAATTTTTGATTTTTACCCATATATGTATTACAATTTGGACTAAAAAAATAACCACTGCAGTAAAACGCTCAATATTACAAAATAAATAAATTCTTTTGTCAAACAAAGTTGCCCGAAACTTTGAAATAAATTGATTTAAGTCGGTCTCACATCATTTAGTATATAAAGTATTACTGTAAAATGTTAATTGACGACAAAATTACGACGACAAAAATTATAATTATAATTATAATTATAATTATATAATTATAATTATAATTATAATATATATTATATTATATAGCGTGAAAAGCCAAAACAGTGCGTACACCCGAGAATATTGCTGCTGTGGCAAAAAGTGAAGCGCCATCAACATCAATTCACCGTCGTTCTCAACAATTGAACATTTCGGAGACATCATTGAGACGAATTTTGCATAAAGACCTTGCTATGACGCCATACAAAGTCCAATTGGTTCAGGAGTTGAAGCCAACTGACCATATAATGCGTTTTCGCTTCGCTAAGTGGGCCTGCGATCGGTCTTCAGAAGCTGCCGATTTTGCCAAAAAAATCATCATTTCAGATGAAGCTCATTTTGATCTTGGTGGGTATGTAAACAAGCAAAATTGTCGCATTTGCGGCACAGAAAACCCGCACGCATACATTGAAAAGCCGATACCCCCAAAACGAGTCACTGTTTGGTGCGGATTTTGGTCCAGAGGCAAATTTGAGCCATTTTTCTTCGAAAATGAGCAAGGAGTGGCCGTTACAGTCAATGGCGATCGTTATCGGGCCATGTTGAACGAATTTTTGTTCACAAAAATTGAAGAGGAGGATATTGGCAACATTTGGTTTCAACAGGACGGCGCTACGTGAAACACAGCCGAAGCTACACTCGATGTTTTGCGCCCTGTTTTTGAAGATCGCATTATTAGCCGCAGAGCTGATGTCGTTTGGCCACCTCGGAGCTGCGATTTGACAGCGTTGGACTATTATTTGTAGGGTGCCGTCAAGATAAGTGTTACGCTAACAAGCCAGATACAGTTGACGCTTTAAAGAACAATATTCGTGAAGCCATTGGTGAAATACAGCTGCAAACAATCGATAATGTGCTTAAAAATTGGACCGATCGTGTAGGCTACTGCATGGCCAGCCGAGGCAGCCATTTGAATGAAATTATTTTCCATTATTAACCGGAAGGAGTGTACTTTCAAATAAAAAAGAAATTTGAGAAAATATTCAGTAGTTTTTTTTTATAGCATTTTCAAAAAAAAAAGTTATTTAGCGGACCCTTTATATTTCATTTCTAAAACTTTAAAACAAGATCGATATTCAACTTTTTAAAAAGATTAGAGAGAAAGTAAAAAAGTTTTGAAAAAAAATTATGGGTAGAATTGTTTTTAGTAGAATAAACAGTGATCTTTAAATTGAATTATATATAGCTTTTTCCTAAGAAAAACCTTCACTATTAAAAACTTATTTAAGAAATCCCGTGAAAGTTCGAAAAAATGTACCTATTCCCTGAAATTTTAAACTGATACTGGTTTCCTCTAAACATCATGACACTGCCTTTTTCTGACTTTTTTGTTTAATAACGAAAAAAACTTTAATGAAATTGAAAAATTCACCTGAAACTTGGTTATATAATCTCCTAATTAGTATGACAAACCAATTTATTTATTTTTTTTAAAATTCGTTGTCGTTCGCGTTTTATCGATTTTTAAAATTGATATTTTTTTTAAGAATTTATAAAAATACATACTACTCAAATGGCCGCAATTATTGAACTCGTAGTCCAATTTTAAAAATTAATATCTCATTTCAAAGCTTATTTTGTTTTCTCAGATATATGTGAAGTTTTGATATATACGCTTTTAAAAAATGATCAGAAAACTCAAAAATGTCCTTGATTCTCGAATATCTCAAAATTCTCCTCTTTTTTTCTTAAATTTTTGTTTGCAGATTAATGAAAATAGCATCTAAAAGATATACAAAATTCAGATTGGAGAAAACGATTTGCCGATATTAAAAAAGTCATATTTTCGTCAATTTGCCTTCTGGAATGACTCATGTGTCGTACTGATTTTTGCTTTATATTTAATATTTCTCTGTGCTAGTTTTTTTCTTTTTTTACATTTACTACTGTTATTTATTTGCTAATAAAGACAAATCGCTGTTAAGATTGTTATTTTTATCTCTAGAAAGTTTGAGGTTAAGAAGAAGAATAAACGTTTTTCTATAACAATTATTAAAACTATTAATTTTAAAGTCAGACTGGACTAGTTTCTGCCTTTTTATAGACAGGCTTCATCAGCGATTTTCCATTTAAATTGTATTCCCATGAAAAAAATATTTTGTGAATTTTCGTATTACATATAATTATTATTATTTTTTTTTTTTATAAAGAGAAGCAACACTCAGAAAATTCTTACTATTTATTAATGTGTTGCTTTCTTTGGAAAGGGGAAAGGGGATAGTGGAGAGATGAAAGGTTGTGAAAGATGAAGGGCTTCGAACATGGCAACACTGTAATTGCGCGAGATGATAAGTCTTAGAACAGTTGTTGCTCGCCACCTGATGTAGAGTTGACGAATTTATTGAAGCTTTTTGTTTCATAGCCCTGATTCATTATTTTACTTCGGTGAGGTGCTATGGGAACACCGAAGGTGGGTGTAGCGATACATATAAGTGATAGAAAACTCATACATATTATTTTTCTAAATTGATGTTGTCGTCACCGGGAATCGAACCCGGGACCATCCGTGTAACAGTCCAACGCGCTAACCATTACACCACTACGCCATATATCCGAAAATGAAAACATCTAATTGTATCATTATTTGATACAACTAATTTTAATTTGATGAAATTAGATATAGTTTGATACAATTGTATTCCAAATGTATGAAATTATCTATAATGTCATACATTTACATTAAATTAATATGAAGTGTAATATAAAGAAAGATATAAAAATATATTTGAGCTAACATTTTATATGAATATATTTTTTGCAATATATCATTATAAATAACTGTATAATGAAATATATAACTATTAGAGTGTCCCTTAAGTATAAATGTTTGGAAATGTTGATACGGTACCCTCTATTTTTTTAATATTTGACTTGAATATAGCTCAGGTGTAGTATAAGTCATCTACGACAGCGCCTTCCCTAAGCGACTAGGCCTTAAAGAGCGAAACATGCTTTTATATCGGGAAGAATTACTTTTTTTCAGTTTTTGCTAATTTTGTTAAATGTTTTAATAGTTTTTATTCTAAATGATAAATTATGCAATATAATATTTATATTATATTTTTATTTTATTTTTCCAAAATCGGTTAATAACTAGCTCAGTAACAAATACTGCGCCAGACCACTACTGTGCCAATTATTACTTGACCGAAAAATTCGAGCACACATCTTAAAAATTTTTGAATTTGATTACTACAATAGAATTTTTATATTCAAAAAACTCAAAATTGTGAGATATGGAAGAAGTTTTTTCTTTTGCTGGATGTCGTTAACTTGTCTTAAGGTGATGTCAAAAACGGACAAAATTTTTGGGGTGCTTCTCAAATCTCTAATTTCTAATTTTAAATTGTTTCCTTAACAAAAGCGAAAAAATTAATATTTGTACTAAAGGGTCTTGTTTAAAACATCTTAGAGAATAAAAGTAAAAAAATGTTAAATTATCCCCCAGTACATTTGGGTAGGGCAACGATTTGATTTTTACGGATTTCGAGAAAATTGTGTTATATTTATAATATTTAAAATCGAAAATTAGCTACTTTAGTAACTTTTGTTGTTTTATTTTATAACAGTGACTCAAGGTTGAAAAAAAATTTTTTTAACATCATTAACCCATGTGTTCATGTTGCCCCAAATGACCCCAGACTTATTTATTTCAATTAACAAAAAAGGTCAGTGCTTTGCTTACTATTGAATTGCACCAAAAGTGATCTAAAATATTATAACACAATATCTGAAGATTCTGTGCCAACAGTTTTGAACTAATTAAACAACAACTGTCAGTCAGTGTTATAAAATAAAACAACAAAAGTTACTAAAGTGTCTAATTTTCGATTTTAAATATTTTATGACAACAAATAAGCCTTGTTATTAATAAAAAACACAATTTCCTCGAAATTTGTAAAAATCAAATCGTTGCCCTACCCAAGTGTACCGGTGATAGTTTTAAATTTTTTTACTTTTATTTTCCAAGATGTTTTAAACAATTCCCTGGTGTGCAAATATAATTTTTTTTCGCTTTTGTTGAAGAAAACATTTTACTCATTTCACTAAATTTTAGACATATTTGATGACTTTATAATGAGTAATGCACTAATAACGTTTGCTACTATTCAAAAAACTATCACTTCATTTGTTCACTTACTCACACATAAACACACACATGCACACAAAATTAAGAAAATTAATACTCTTTTTGTTAAAAAAAAATATGTGAAATATTATTGTGAATCAATTTGTTGATTATATAGATTTTTTTTTTACAAATACACCATCAGGTCATTGTAAAATTAGTAATTTATGTCCATTTTTATGAAATTATTATACACATTGACTTTGAATTTTGTTGTTTAATTCAAAAAATTAAATTAAGAAATTTTATTCACTACCTTCGCAAGGATTATTACTTTTTTGCATTTATATACCTATATTTTTAAAATTATTCTAAATCTGTAAAAAAATTTATTTTCCTTAGGCTAATAAATTATATAAATGAAAATGAAATTTTCATATTAAATTAAGGAACACTCAAAAAAATAAGTTAGTAGAAAAGTTAGTAAAACGTCTTGTAAATCCGGTATACTATTTTTCAGGAAATTTTTTGCTAAAATTATGATTTCAGCTAAACTTTTAGTTATACTTATTCAGCACTTTACTGTTTTGAACTAATGTTAAACTTATTTATTTTGCTAAAAGAAATTGTGCTGATAAGCATATTAATAGTGTGGACGACAACCAGATTGAAAGATATACTCAGAATGTAATAGATGTCGCGGCATGTCAAGATGTAGTAGAGACGAGGAAAATCATACTAAAAAGTACAACTCTTGTAAGACATGTAAAAAAAATCAACCATGGAGAGTTTTATATCTGTTTTTTTATACACAAAACAAAATTGTGGTTTGAAGCAACTTAAATTTTGTGTTGTCAACGGCTTGTGAAAGTAATTATCTATTAATTAAATAAAAGATAAAATAAAATATTTAAATTTAATAAAGATTAAATGTGTATTTCTAAACTAAATGTCACATTGCAAACAAATATACGTACATCTTATGCCGTTTTTTATGTTTTCTTTTTCTTATTGCAAAAAAGGCGTGTAAAGGGTGTTTTTTATACAGGTATAGAACTTTAAGTTGGCAACACTTTTTTAACTGTCTGCCATTTTGTCAGCTGTCAAGGGCTTTATGTTTAGGTTGGTTTGTCATTTCAACATGAATATACTGACGCCTGAACAACGCTTCCAAATTGTGCAAATTTATTTTGAAAATCAATAGTTCTGTTCGAAATACGTATCGAGCACTACGTCCCTTTTACGGTCAGCATAGTCGTCCATCAGAGCAATTAATTGATTAACTATGGAACGTTTTCGCACCACTATGGAACGTTTCGCACCACCAGTGCGTACAGAAGAAGTCATTGTTGCTGTAGGGCGTAGCGTAGAGGATGACGTTATAGAGCCATGATTACTGACTTTTTCGTTCATCAATTGAACAACCACAGGAGCTGTGGTTTCAACAAGACGGCGCAACATGTCACACAGCTCGTGCCACAATTGATTTATTGAAGGAAACGTTTGGTAACCGCATAGTTTCACGTTTCGGACCCGTGAATTGGCCTCCAAGACCGTGCGACTTAACGCCGCTGGACTATATTCTGTGGAGATATGTGAAGTTGCTAATCTACGCCGATAAGCCCGAAACGATTGACCACTTGGAGGACAACATTCGCCGCGTTATTGCCAATATACGGCCACAAATGTTGTAAAAAGTCATCGAAAACTGGACCTCCAGATTAGACCACGTCCGAGTCATATGCCAAAAGTCATATTTAATTTATTATGCCAGAAGATTATCTTTCGAATAAACTAAATTTTATGTCAATTTAAAAAATTCGTCTTTGTTTTATTCCATTTCAAAGTTCTATACCTCTATAAAAAACAACCTTTATATGTCATATTTGGTTATTTTTTCGTTTCGTTTTTAGAATTATCTACGGCATTTGCCTTTCTTTAAAATATGTCATCATTTAGACAACTATTGATGTAATAAGGAGTTGAAAGAAAATTTTCTTTATCTTATATATATTAATTTCTGTTGTTTTTAGATATTACATTTATTGAGTATGGGCATTTTTATATTTACGTTACAAAATATAAAAATGCCCATACTCAATAAATGTAATATCTAAAAACAACAGAAATTAATATATATAACATAAAGAACATTTTCTTTCAACTCCTTATTACATCAATTGTAATTTATGATTTTCAGCAAATAAATTAACTAAAATACAATTTTCTTACAAATTTATTAAATTTTTTCAGTCAACTCATATTCAGCAAAAATGTTGTTAACATTTAGCAATGGCTTTTTAATTTTTAACAAAACATTTGCTGCATCTACTTATTTTTTTCCTAAAAACCAGCTCTCGGATTTTCTCCAAAAGAATTTGCTGACTCAGCAAAATTTTTTTCTGACTTTACTAACTTTTTTTTTGAGTGTACAATAATTGTGACTCCTTTGAATTGTGACATTTTTGTAGCTGTTATTAAATTATAAAAAATATGAAAAATCTACAAAATTTTTAATAAACTAAACTTTCTAATTGTTTTATTTAACAAAACTCCTCAATTTTTGTATACTGGAATTTTTTTTTAATACTTTCTTCAAAAATTTATTTTCACTGTAATACACTAAAAAGTTTAATGGATAGATTTTAATTAATTATGGTAGATAAGTGCTGCAAAAGAGCTTTATTGATGTCAGTAATTTGATTGTTTGAGTCTTTTTTTTTTTTTTTTGATTATCATTTTATTGCAAAATATTTCTTAAACAATAACCCTATGCGTATAAGTAATATTTTCGCAAATAATACTCATACGCCATAGTGGTTTTTATTCATTTTTTTTGTTTTGTGTTTAATTTTTTTTATTTTAATTTTATTTAATTTTTTAAGTAATTTTAATTAAATTATTTTTTTAACACTTGATTTTATTTATTTAAATTCAATATCATTTTGAATTTGTAATTCTATTTAACGATAACTCACATCCAACTTGACATTGTGCATATTGCACTAATAACACTAAAACCCAAAACAATTTAAACATATTCTAAAAAAAAAATCTTTATAACAATATTTGTTAAAAAAAATAGTTATTTAATAATTAATAATTTATTTTAATTTGTTTTCTTTTTTTTATTAATTTGTTTTTTTTTTAATCTTTTAAATTTTGTATGCAATGATGCTGATTTAGAACTTATTAACACACTAACTCTGCAAAAGGCGACCTCAATTATTTTATATTTAAAAAAAAAATAAAAAATGTATAACACACAAATGTTCTAAATGTTTAACATTAAAGTGAATTTAGCACATTGGAGCTTTTTTAGAATATAAAACAAAAATTATAAACAAAAGTAGAAAACACACTCGAATAACTCGAATAAACTGATAAGAAGAGCGCAACATTTTATTAAGATATTAAAAAATAGAATTTATTTCAAGTTTGAACTAAAACATTAACACTGATTAATATATAAAACAATATAATAGGAGAACACAAAGATAACCTGATTATGAGTTTTAATGAGTAGAACAAGAACGAGTGATATTCGTACTACTAACACACATACGCACGCACAAACACACACACACGAACAAAATGCACTACTGTTAACAACGAGAGTCGGAAGTAATCTAATTGAACATTAAACAGAACCCAACACTTGTTGAATGCACAGACAATTAAAGCAGACAGAGTGTCACAGACTAATAGACGTCTCCTCAAAAAAAGAGTTCTATAGCATAACAAAAAATACACACTAGACAATAAAGCTTTTAAAAGCTTTGTTTTCAAAAAAAAAAGGGAATTCTTAATAATAGTGAGTAAAGTTAACATACACAACTTCGAAGCTAAAAGTTGCAACAAACACACACATACACAGAAAGCCAACACTTAAATGATACACAAAAAAAAAGAGTGCTACTAAGTTAGTCGGTGATTGGGTTAATGTATTTGTTTATTTTTATTTAAAAAAAAATTTCCATTTAATTCCCAGAATTCTCATTATATACATCATATGTATTCACTAGAAAAAACATTACCATTTAAACATAATAATAAGGCGATGTATATTAGGGTGTCCCTTAAAAATAAATTTGTCATTTTACCCACCCAGTTTTATTGCAAATGGTTCCAAATGGAAGATATCGATATTTTTTTTTTTTTTTTGGAAAACGTTAACCCGTATTTTGTTTTAATTTCATTAACTCATTTAATACACTCAAAATTATTCAGATATGTAATTTTGACTTCACCGGATATCACTAACCCACGATGTTGATAAAAATGCAAAAACTTGTGTTTTTAAAATTAATTTTAAAGATTTTTTAAAATGCCTAATTTGGAGATGTCTATTGCTATTTTTATAGAATACTATGTATGTAAAGAATACTATGTAGGTGAAGACCACTGCAAATGTAGTTAAAAACAAATGAAATTTCTTTTAAAAAAATTACTACTTACACTCAAATAAAACTGGATGAATTTTATGGAAGTGCTTAGCAATTATACAACTACATAAGTTTTAAGTTCCCCCAGGTTTTTTCTGCATGTACATTTTCATAAATTCAGCTAACATTGCCATTTGTTTTTCAATGTTCAAAAAATTAACCGCAATTGTAGTGAAAATGAACCACATATGTAGTAAAAAATAAACAAACATTTATTTGTTTTATTTTATTAAATAAATAAAAAACTACTGCATAAAATTAAAAAAACTACTGTGTAAAATCATAATACAGTAATTTGATGTGGTTTGCTTTTTTAAATGAAATACAAATGTAGTCAACAATTTAATAATTTCCACAAATGACTACTTTTTCACTTAAAGGTAAATATACTGTATTACAACTCAAACAACTACAAATATTAACAGCAGAAGTTTCGTGATTGTAGTTGTAATTCGTGTTTGTGTGTGGATCTATTCTTTACCAATAGATTCTTTGGGAATTGATAATTATTTTGCAAAGCTTGTTTATAAAAAAATTTCCACTTCTATGGGTTAAAAAGATTGTGTTCAAAATGGCCCAAACAAAAATTCAATTTTTGTACAGTTTCGTTGGAATAATTGTAAAAAAACTAGAACAGTAAACTTGAGCCATTTTTGACACAACCTTTTTAACCCATAGAAGTAAAATTGACACGTTTAAGAATTGCGCATTTCCTTACATTAGTACCATTTATCACACCACTAAATTTAATCAAAATCTGAAAGCAGAAATTTTGTAAATTTCCTGATAAGTCGTTTTTTGGTCACAAGTGATAACATTAACCCTATATTGCATATAATAATTATATGTATTGAATGGAAGTTTTTTTTTAACAATTTAAAAGCTTTACAATCTTGTAGTCATAATATAAATTATTTTTTATGGGTCTTTTCTGCCACCAGGCCACAAATGGTTAAAGAGTTTTTTAATGAATTAAATTATTAATTATATCAAACTTGTGGGATATTTTTCCGTGAATTATGAAAAGTTTTAAGAAAACTTTCAAATTTTGTTCAATTTTTGACATTGGTTCTAGGCAGTTTGTACAACGTTTTCCTTTATATGTTGTAAAAAAGTAATTATGAATCTCTGTTTGGGATTCGATAAATGATCTTACACTGAACAATCAGTGTAAGATCAACTAATAAGGAAAATCAAATGATTCACAGACAAGGTACAGTCAAAAATTGTTGAGTAATATTCTTTAATTTCAACATGGTATGAAGGGTTAAATTAAAAACACAAAACAAGTTGTTAATAGAGAAGCTTTACTTACTTTACTACTTAATAAAATTACGATGAAGCAACAACAATAATATAGAGAATAATAAAAAGAGCTTTGTTTAAAAACTCGGAGCTTATTTCTTCACTACTAGAAAACAGCTGGCTTGCATGGAGACACCTAATGAATAGATTTGTATCTTTAAAAATCCATTAGTGTCAACTGGTTCTAGGTAGTTTTTTTCAAAGTTTTTCTCTATACATATGTTGTAAAAAAGTAATTTTTAATTACTTAAAGGAATAAACGAAATGTAAAATTTAATTTTTCAAAAGTTTTGTGAATTTTTTTCTCTTATGACACATTTTTCCAAAAATTCGGCACGGATTAACATTATCCCAAAAAAAAAAATCAATTTGGAACCATTTGCAATAAAACTAGGAGCATAATGAACGGAAATCGACAAATCGTTGTTTAAGGGACATCCTAATGTACATGTGATTGAATTTTGTTTTGTTGTTGAAAATCTTTTTACGAGTTTATTAACTTTTCATATTATTTGTTTCAAACTTATTCGCTTTTATACGGGTTTAATTCATTTATACCCAGTGTAGAAATGGTAATGAGATATCATTATTTTTCCTACTACCATTTGGCTTACTCGCTGCCTTACTTTAAAACATATATATAATGACATACTAATAACTAATTTTTATTTTATTTTATTAATTAATAATCATATAATTACAAATTATATACTATTACCCTAACCGAGCACTAGCTACTATGGCTTTCGGCGCGTTGTAGCGAAAACAGACCATTGCCTCTGGTGGGAATCGAACCCACGACCCCCGTACTGATAACCCAGCACGCTACCAACTAGCCTACCGGGCGCACTAATAACTAATTAATTTTCCTCTTATATCAATACAAAAAAACAATTTTAAAAATAAAGTAATGATCTAAACATTTTTTGAAAATCTATTTTTAGACTTACTATTTTTCCAACTCTAGAAAGTACAAATATTACTACTTATTTTTCTGTTTTGTAAGCTGGAAAGTAATGACATTTTGTGCAAGAAAGTCAGTTACATTTTCATCTATCATGTATAGACTCACAACTTGGAGTCACGGGTTCAAATCCCATGTTGGCACATTTTATTAAAAAAAAAACATTTTTTTTTACTTTTAGTCTCATTATTTTTGTCGATACTGGTAATATATATATATATTCACACATATATTTTGTGTAAGGTGTTTAGTAATGACGTGTCATTATTTTGCGCCACATCCTCATATAAAAGTGATGATATTTGTAATGACAATCCCCATATAAAAGTAATGATATTTGTAATGACAATTGTAAGTAATTGCCATTACCACATATGTACTTAAATAACCACTTCTGTAGTAATGCCTTTCTACACTGGGTAGTAATGTACTGGCCTAAAGTAGTTTGTAACATACAAGTATCGGAAATTATATAAACGTGATGATCGTTCATCAATTCCTACAAAAAGAAACACTCTTACTTAAATTATCGTTTGACATTGAATTTTTTTTTAAGGTGGACACTATTAACTATAACAACAAAAAAAAAAACAATACAGCACACAGGTGGTCTAGACTTAGGTATTGGCAAAAAAAAATAATACTCCAAAAAACTGAGTATATGGTTTGAAAGCACTATATTTCCGATTTCTGAAAAACGTATTAAAACAAATCTTTAGACAAATTTAAAAGTTATGACATCACAAGCCTACAAAATTTAAAAGAGGTCAAGACGCTACGACTAAGGCATACTTTTCTAAAGGCTTGAGGTCCGCTGAATCTGAATCTGACCTCAGAATTTCTCCATAACTTCAGAGATATCATAACATAAATTTTAGAAAACACCTATTTTTTTCTAATCGGTACATTATAAAATCACAATATTTCTTGTCATCTCAAAGTACTAACTGTTGCCTTAAAAATTCCGGTTTAACCTTTCCGAATAAATCGTCCATTGAAATGTTTGATATGGCCTATAAATATAACGGAAAGAAGAAATTAGGTATTAGAAAGGTTAAACCTGAGTTTTGAAGTAATTTCTGATGACATAACAAATTTTGTGAAAAAGTCATAATATTCGATGTTGTAACGTGCCGAATATAGCAAAAAATCTGATTTTTCTAAACTGTGTGTTAAGATATCTCGAAAGTCTGATGTGGTGGAGAATTCTAAGCCCAGTTAAAAATCAACATATGTATATGCATCAATTTATGAATATATATGAACTCATTCATGCTCATATGTGAAGTGATTTAAGGTCATAAATGTAAAATATTAATTCAATTTTAGTTAATGTACACATGTGACAATGTATGGGAATGTATAGACATGTATGATAATATATGTAAATATTACCTCAATTTTCGTTAATGCACACAGATGAACATATATGATTCCTTATATGAACATATCAGAATGGTTTATGAACACATATGAATCATGTAAGGATGCATGTGGACATTTATGAAGCATGTGTGTTCATGTATGTATCCATATATGCCTATTTTTAACAGGGAGGTTAAATTCAGCGTTTAGAAAACTATGCTTTTAAATTTGCTTAAAGAGATTGTTGAAATAGTGCTTTCTTAAAACGGTTATATAGTGCTTTCAAACCCTATACTCAATTTTTGAGAAGACTTTTTTTTTGTGTCAGTACCTTATTTTAGACCACCTGTGAACAGAGAGTTGTCATCGGTCGTTGTACGTTTTGCGATTCTTTTTTTGTTTGTTGTTGGTGTTGTATAATAAAATATAAACATGCTTTCGCATAAACAATAGTTATAGTCAAACAATAATAATGACAGTGATTCCCTAATTTTGATATAGTACTTCAGTTTGAATGACAATTTATTTTTGAAATAAGACCATTAAAAAAACTGACAAAATTTAAATTATTACTTTAAGCTGTTAACTCTATTTAGATTTTTTAATTATTTGATTTTTTTTATTTCGCATTTCGATAGTTTGAACTTTTTTCTATATATGGACTGTAAAAATTTTGGAGAAAAATGCAGAGAAATAAAAAGTTACAGCTTTAAACAAGTACTTGACTTTTCGAACTTGCCTCGTAGTTACATGAAATGCAACACTGCTCACGTCAAGTACCATCTCTTAGTAGACCTCTGTTCCATGTTCCAGCATGTTCCGCCATTAACTTTGTGTTTAACAGGTGTTCAAAGCGTGCAACCTCGTGGATTTTTGTAAAAATGGAACAAGTTAATTTCGAGTGCACATAAAACATTATTTTTTGCGAAAAAAACGTCACTCAAACCAAGGTTAAGTTTGATATGTAGTACTATGGGGACTCTTCGCCATTAACTACAATGGTAAGAAAGTGGTTTACTGAATTTATTTTGTGGTCGCACAATCACTAGTGACGCTGCTCGTTCTGGACAGCCAATTGAGGTCAATACACCTGAAAATGTCGAAAAATTCACGATATAATGTTAGCCGATCGTAGAGTGAAAGTGCGTGAGGTTGTTGATGCCATAGGAATTTCATACGGCACTGGGGTTTCGATTTTAAATTATCACTTGGGTTTTAGAAAGCTATCCGCAAGATGATTGCCGCGTTTGCTCTAAATTGACCATAAACGGGATGGTGTGACAACTTCTAAAGATTGTTTGGAGTTATTTAAAGCAATTTGAATGAGTTTTTGTAACGCTTTGTAACTGTGGATGAAACATGGATTAATTACAACACACCGTAGACCCAGCAGCAGTCAAAATAATTAGTTTCTGCGGGTGAACCGGCTCCGAAGGAGTGGGCGTTGTGGTGTAATGGTTAGCGTGTTGGGCTGTTACATAGATGGTCCCGGGTTCGATCCGCTGCGACGACAACATCAATTTAGAAAAATAATATGTATGAGTTTTCTATCCCTCATACGTATCGCAGCGCCCACCCTCGGTGTTCCCATAGCACTTAACCCTCAAACCGACCTAGGTTTAGAGCGAATGCCAAAAACTAATCCATAAAAGTTAATAAGTTTAGGCATAAATTATTCCTTTTACCAAGATATAGAAACAGTCCAACAATTACACTTTTTGTGATTTTACCTAGGAAGATATTTCGTTTTCTGAAAAACGCGAAATTGGTCGAAAACACACCTTTACTTTTAGGCATATTTATAGAACTTAAGGGCTTTGTTCCTCCAAATTTCCTAAAAAGCCGTCCATACGTTTTCAAGTTAAGACTATGTCCTTTAGAGGAATCCTTTTGGAATCATGTATGTCCTTGGACAAAAATAACAGCTTTTGTGTAAACTCAAGCTTCAATTTTATTTGTTCACTATCAACGGTTTCTAGTTAACATAAATTTGATTTTCAGATTTTTGAAAATTTTGCTCATTTCATATCATATTTAATTATTTGAATTGCTTTTTTTTACAAAACAAAAAGTCAATACCTTGGAATATATTTTTTAAAAGAAGCTAAAATAAGACAAAAAAGAGTGTTTTTTTTAAGATAAAATCGATAAAACATTGAAATATACTCTTAAAATTATTGTTCAAAGAAATAAAGATAAAATGTTGAGATATTTTGCACAAGAGGCACAAACCTCAATTTTGTGCTAGTTTTTCCATACCGGTTTAGTTCTTTAAACATAAAAACACTGAAAAGTTACCATATTATTTTTGTTAGAAAAGTTACACAAAAGTTAAGCTAGTTAGGTCTTTTCGGTCTATAGCATTTTTTTAAAACTTAAAAAAATATAAAATTAAAAATAACATACAAATAATCTCGATGTATATAAAAACAAAAAAATAACAAAACTGTAAAAAAAAATATACTTTAACCTCATGCCACAATAAAAAATTAACCATTTTTTATGTAAAAATTATGAACTTTCACATTCCGAAATAAAAATTGAGCTATCTCTAAGGCTTTAGCAGACAAATTGAAAATATAAAACATATACATATGTCTAAAAGACCACGATTAACTTTCTAGGGTTAAAAAAAAGTTTGAGAATCTCTGCTGTAAAAAACAACAAAAAAATTCACTACGTAATAATCGAAATACTCGTACAAATGCTCGATATGAACGACCTTCACATTGAAGTCAACAGAAATTGTTATTTTTGTGTATTCTCCTATCTTTGGGTGTAGGGCATGTTTGATTTTGTAAATTTGTTTGTACCGGTAAAATATTAAATATTAAGTGTTTGAGAAAAAATATTATAATAGTTCAGGAAATCAAAGAAAATTTTCATTAAATTAACTAAAAAATCCATTAAATTAATTAACTCTATTACAATTTTAATTAAATAAATGCGATTTTTCATGAAAAAGGATAATTTTTAGACATTTAATAAAAAGTTCCATTAAAATCTTGTCTTATTAAACATATTGGTACACTTAAATATAAAAGTTAGTAAAGTCAGCAAAAAATTTTGCTGAGTCAGCAAAATTTTAGTCAGGAGGGTGCTTGCAAAAAATTGCTTATGTCAGCAAAATCTTTTGCTGAAAATCAGCGAGTTGATTTTTAGCAACAAAATTTAAAGATTCAGCAAAAGTTTTGCTAACACTTAGTAGATTAGAAATTAAAAAACCCTTGCTAAAAATTAATAAAATTTTTGCTAAATATTAGTAGACTGAAAAAAACTCAAAAAATTTGTAGAAAAATTATACTTTAGTTAATTTATTTGCTGAAAATCATAAAACATATAAAACATATAATTTACAATACGTTACAAAATATAAAAATGTTCATACTCCCAAATTGACGATATGAATTAATGTAATATCTAAAAACAATAGAAATAATTATATATAACGCATACGAAATTATCTTTGAACTACATACATCAATTATTGTCTAAATGATGCTATCTTTTAAAGGAACGCAAATTCCGCAGAGAATTATAAAAACTAAACGAAAAACTAACAAAATATAACATATACAACCCTATTTTGCAATAAGAAAAAGGAAACAGAAAATCTACCTTTCGCTTTAGTCTGCCAACTTATTGCATATTTGTTTGCAATTTGACCACACAAGATTATTAATATTTATAAACATTTAGTTTACAAATACACATTTAATCTTTATTAAATTTAAATATATTATTTTGTCTTTTATTTAATTAATTGACAATTACTTTCACAAGCCGGTGACGACGCAAAATTTAAGTTGTTTTAATCCACAATTTTGTTTTATGTATGAAAAACAGATACAAAAATCTTGCATGGTTAATTTTTTTATATTATTTTTTACTAGAGCTGTACTTTTTAGTATAATTTTCCTCGTCACTACTACATCGAGACATGCCGCGGCATCTAATTCATTCTACGTATTTATTTCAGTCTGGTTGATGTGCTAATCAACACAATTTTTTTAGCAAAATAAATTAGTAAAACATTAGTAAAATATTAGTAAGACATTAGTTCAAAACAGTTAAGTATAACTAAAATTTTAGTTTAAAACATAATTTAAGCAAAAAATTTGCCGGAAAACCTGATTTACAAAATGTTTTACTAACTTTTCTACAAACTTATTTTTTTGGGTGTAGAATCATTCCAACATATTCTCTATATACATATTTTGCTTTCCAAGCCAACTGCCCCGCTACAGGAAAAAGTATATGGCAGCAATGCCAAACTAACATTATTTGCTCTCTTATAAAAGAGCCTAAGAAAATATGGAACAACTTTTTAAATTTTTCTAAAAAACGGGCAGAGTAGGCGTGGTTAAGTATTGACAAATTTTGCAGACATTATTAGTATATTATTTATTATTATTATTTATTTTGGCAAATGCTGTAAATTTTAATATATATAAATATATTGTTTAATGAAGAATTTGAAAAAAATTAAAAAAAAAAATAATCAGGACTAGTTCCGAATTTGTAGAGTTATGCAAAACTCAATTTATCTCAAAAACGGCAAAAACATTTTTCGTTTTTTTTTATTTATTATAAAAAGTTAGATTTTTTTTTTTTTGTTTCATTGTGTCACTCTTATTAGTTTTGGGGTAAATATAAGTTGAATATTGTCCTTCATATATTTGTCAATATTTGTCAATATTTCTCTTTATAATATTATTATGTATATGTATTATGTATTATGTATAGCTCATACGCCTACGTACCTTACGTAGAGTTTCTCCAAAACTAATGTGAGTTACACGATAAAACTTTCCAGATCGATAAAAAAATATGTTATAACTTTTTATACATAAAAACGATGAAACAGCATTTTGACCGATTTTGAGATAAATTATGTTTTGTATTACTCTAAATATTTGAAACTAGTTCTGAAATGAAAATGAAAATTATTCTTTATTAGGATATTGTCCTAACCCTTTCAGTAATGTATTGATAGATCTATTTCGGGTCTACCTCTGGTTTATATTCAATACACGTTTTTTGTTTTTTCCTCTCTTTTTATTTTTTGTTTAGTTTATAAATAAAACAGGGGGAGTAAACTAGACTGTACTTTGTCTTTTATACAAGTTTGATATAATTTTTATTAAAAATAAAAATTATGTGCAATGAAAATGAAAATTATTCAAGTTCGAGGCCATACTCTATATTTCTTTATTAGGATATTGTCCTAACAAATAATCAGGAATGTGTTGATAGATCTATTTAGGGAATTTTTTAGGTTCCCATCATCAGAATACGTTTTAAAAGCGGTAACAATCCCATGCCAAACATCAAACATTCATATAAACTAGTTTACTCACTACATGAGAACTAATATATGAGCTTGAAGTTGAAGATTATAACCATTGATCAAAAAATAGATTGAAAACTTGTTTGTTATGTGCAAGGTTCACCTCTGGTGGATATTCAATACACGAAATAGATCTATCAACACATTCCTGAAAGGGTCAAATAATAAATTTGAAAACAAAAAACTCTATAGATTATTTGTTAGGACAATATCCTAATAAAGAAATATAGAGTATGGCCTCGAACTTGAATAATTTTCATTTTCATTGCACAATTAAAGGTCGAAAAAAACATAATTTTTAGTTTTAATAAAAATTATATCAAACTTAGTTCTGAAATTTAAAAAAAAAATTTTTTTCTAATTCTCTACAAAAAAATATAGTATATAGTCAAATTCCCAGCATTTGCCAAAATTCAGTTAAATAATAATAAATAATATATTAAAAATTATCGCAAAATTTATCAATATTTAACCACGCCTACTTTTCCCATTTTTTGGAAAAATTTAAAAAGTTTGTTACATTTTTTCTTAGTCTCGTATAGGAAACAAATACTGTTAGTTTGACAAAGCTGCGACATGCTCTGTTTTTTTTTTGCTGGACAGTTGGCTTGGAAATCAACATATGCATATAAAACTTAAATTATTTTTTGAGATGTAATAAACAATTTTCAGAAAAATTCGAAATTATTTATAAATTTAGATTTATTAGATATTTTGATAAGTGTAAGGACTTCTTATAGACTTTGAGTTAACACTTTAGGAATTTTCAACTTTTTATATAAATAAAATTAAAATTTATCACAGCGTATTTAAATATTCGGTTTAGACCATCACTTTATTATAATTTGCGGCATTTGTATTTGTTACCACATAACATTTTTCAAAACATTTGTTTAACAAAAAAAAAAAAAAAATACTGTGAGTTTGGCTACTACGATCATGTGTCAATGCACTTTTTTATTGTTATTTTATTTTTTTTTTTTTGGTATAGAATAGTTTTATGTCGTCAGGTTAGTAACCGGTAATAGATAGTACTATTTGATGTATTTCGAGTATATGTGTGAGTGAGGGTAAATGTACGATGGTTTAAGTTTTTTATGTGATTAACTGGTTATTGCCATTTGACTTCTATGAAATAGATTTTAAGTGTGAAAAATATATTTGAATATTTTGTTTGATTTGTCATCATTTATATGATTCGTTAAGTACCTGATCGCTAACATATTCACTATATTTTTGTTTGCCAAGTCAATGAACTCCGTTAATTTAAATTTGAAATGAAAACAAAACAAAAGTTTTTTTTTCTTTGTTTTTGTTTTTGTTTTTGTTTCGTTTTTTTTCCTTTGTCTAGATTTTTATTTATATAAAATCTAGGTATTTGATCGCTTTTTAACAAAAACATTTTTATTGGTGCATAATTTGTTTAATGAAACAAGATTTTCAATTAACTCCATTAATAATATTAACATTTCTCACTTAAATGTCACTCACTGTTTGCGTATTGTTTTTGTCTGTTTCCTTCCTTATTATAATTGACAGCTTTATTGACTTATTTAGTATTTAACAATTTTTAAAAGGCAATAAAAGTTGGATTTTGTTTTTAAATAGAACATGTTATTTTTGCGATGTCTAAAGTTTTTAGAATTTGAAAATGTATTTATGAAATTATTTTTTAATACATCATTCATTCTTTGAAAGATCTCAAAAAAAAACTGTAATTTTTCGAACTCATGTCTTCTGATTTTCTTTACATTAAAAACATATTTTCATTTTCAATATTGTTCTCTCCCTTAAAAATTTGTTAAGCATGTATCAATGGAAAACTCAAATTTTTTTATGTAAAATTGAATTGGGTTTCTTCTGTGACGCGAATGCCATCTAATTTTTTTGATTTGATTTGTTGAAAAAATCCTTAAAATCCTTACATACAAAAAGTATAATTTTTTGTATCATTTATAAATTTTATATTTTTCACAGGTTTAAAGCGGATTTTTGTACATATCATTCACTCTTTGAAATATCACGAAAGTAATGTCCTTTTTTGACCCCATGACTTTCGCCTTTCTTTATATTAAAATCATATATTCTCTATGGTGCCTTTAACTTATCTCCATTTTTAGTTGTTAAAATTTAAAAAAAATCGCGATTTTCACGGTTTAAATTTTTAAGAAAATTTTAAAAAATCCCAAAAATATTTAACTTTGAAGTGCCATATAGTCGAAAGTTGTTGTCGGATTTCTCTGTTTCAGAATAGCATATTATTCACGCATTTTCAACATGTCTAGCCTTTAAAATTTTTTAAACATACATCAATCGGAAACTTAACATTTGTTATATAAACTTGAATTGCGCTTCTTCTATGATTTTTTTTTAGATTTTTTTAAAATAATTTCAAAAATGCATTTGCAAATTGCATTTGCAGTTTTTGAAATATGTATTTTTTTTACTGCATATGTGTTAAAGTGGACAAGTAAATCTAATCAGAGAAATCCGATAAAAAAATTACATACTTTTGAGATTTTTTTAATTTCTTTAAAAAAGTTTCTGAAAATTTAAAAACTTAATATACACCTTAGAGTAAATGTGTAAGAAAAATTAATCAAATTTGAAAAACCTCGGTCAATTCCTAGTCAATGAATGTATCAAGGACTCTTGATATATGTAAATTAAGGTCGGAATTCACTATCTCCACAACCCTCAAAATATGCCATTATAAAAATAATTATGGTCTGCCAAAAGAAATCTAAAAGAAGTTTTGATATTTTTCTAGTTTTTGTAGGTGTTTAGTAATGATATGGCATTATTTTGGGCGACATCCCCATAATGACATTTGTAAGTATTTGCAATTACCAAATAAGTGGTTATTTACATATTTGGTAATGCCAAGTACTTAAAATTGTCATTACAAATCTCATTACTTTTACATGGGAATGTTGTGCAAAATAGTGGCATATCATTACAAAACACCTTACGAAATATCAAATATATGCTTGCTATTACTCACAAAATTAATGAGCCTAAAAATAAATTTCTTTAATTGAAAATTTTATTTTTTTAAAAAATGTGGCCAATCGGGAATCGAACCCGGGTCTTCAGGTTGTCAGTCAGCCGCTCTACCATCGGAGCTATCTTGACATGTTATACTTGATAGCTAAAAACATAAATGACTTTGCTGGTACATAATGTCATTACTTTCCAGCTTACAAAAAGTCAAAAATAAGTAGTTACATATCGCACACCTAGTTCAAAAGTGACATAACTCAAAATTTTCATTTTTCGGGTTTATATGTTTAAACTAAGCACAACACACTTGTTTATCTATAAAAAAATTTCAGTGTATTTTGTTGTTGTTAACTGTTGCTAAAAAACAGTTATGTCTTTCTTTATATTTCAATTGGTATAAAGTTGCAAATATTTTTTTTCGATTTCTGAAAAATGAAAAATTTTTAGTTGTGTCACTTTTGAACTGGGTGTGCGATATGTTCTTACTAGAGTTGAAAAAATAATGAGTCTCAAATTAGATTTCAAACAAATTTTTAGATCGTTACTTTATTTTTAAAATAATGATAAAAGTAAGTACTTACTGGTAACTCACTATTTTTTGTATTGAAATAATGGGAACATTGACAAGTAATTAGTATGTCATTATATATGTGTTTTAAAGTAATGCGGAGAGTAAGCTGGTATAATTACTGGTAGTATAAAAAATAATGATATGTCATTACCGTTTCTACACTGGGCAAATATTTTTTACTTTTGCCGTTTTTAAATTTTGAAGTTTTTTTTTCATTTTGGCGATGTTTTCACTTTTAGCAATTTTTCTCATTTTTGGCGATATTTTTTTAATTTTGGAAATTTTTTTAAATTTTGTTGATTTTTTCTATTTAAGAGATTTTTTACATTTTTCTCGTTTTTTTCAATTTTGGAGATTGTTTTAAATTTTTGGGGATTTTTTTCGTTTTAACGATATTTTTTTCAATTTTAGCATTTTTTTTTTTCAATTCTGCCGGTGTTTTTCAGTTTCGCTGATTTTGGCAAATTGTAAATCGATTGAGTAAAAAATAGATTGAATTCCCAATTATTGAATTCGCAATGATTGAATTCCCAACAATTGACTTCCCAATGATTGAATTCAATAATTGATAATATCGAATTAGCTAAATTGATTGAATTCCCCACTAGTCAATTCCAAAGAAGGAATTATCTGCGATTGATTAAGAAAAAAATCATTCGATTTAAAAAAATCCGATCTGATTTTTCAAAATAGAATTCAATCTTTGAAGCTCTGTATATTTACAACCTCATATATACAAATATTTATATTATATTTATATTTTATATTTATTATTATACAACACATTAATAAAACTCTTTCTAAAAATTAATTCTTTGTTTTATTTGAAACATTTTTTGATCTGTTGTTCTTTCCTACGCATTTTTAGGGGGTTCTTACGCATATAAAAATATATTTTTACGCATTTTATCCATATATTTACTAGTAAAGCATGTTTTTTTACTCAAAAATTCAGTGAAATTATTCTTTTATTTCTAAATTTAATTATATTTTTACGCACTTGCATAGTACATTTACACGATTTTTGTTGACCAACTTACACGTAATGTGTGCATTTTTTTCATTTACACACATAGAGTAAATTTACCCAACTTATAGTAGGAGTATAGTTTCCTACTATAAGTTGGGTAAATTTCAACAGAAATTACTTAGAGTGTACATAATCTCAGAAGTACAACTCCAACAACGCAACAGTTCTATTTTTAGAAACTTACCTCACTCTAATGTCCACTGTTTTCCCATATGTTGTAAGTGATGCCAAAAATTTATATGGGAACAACAACAAATGGGTCAGTTAAAGTCCCAGTTAGTAGCTAACGGGACATTCAGTAATCGGGCCTAAATCGTTTAGGAACTAATTTCATTTCATCTTTTATTCTGTTACCGCTATTATAATGACAGTAAAATATGCAGTGTACAAATTAATAAACATTTCCGTTAATGCAAATGCATAATTTCAATGCAAAACCGGCATTATACATTTCCAAGCAAAATGCAATAAAAAATATTCAAGCGATATGCGATTTGGAATAATACGATTTGTTAAAGTAGTACCAATGTTAAGGTCAAAATAATAAACTTGAAAATTTTGTCGATGAATAAAATTAAAAAATACATATTAACAATAAATGTTCAATGGAAATTAACGAAAATAAAAATTACAACTACAATCAATTTAATAAAAATTGTATAATTTAATAAACCTTAAGTTTTACACGTAAAAACTATAAATTTGAAATACAGTAAATTAATTATATAGTAATATAAAATTATAATAAAAAAGTAATAACTTAAAGGTTGACAAATATGATTAATCAAAGGCTTTTATGATGGAAGGTGTAAAAAATTAAATTAACTTACATATAAATGTCGATATTGAGAATAAGTTTATGATTTTGAAAATGATATCGGTTTGATATTGTATTTGTAGTATGTCAGGGAAATATAGATGAGATTAATAAAGTACACAGAAAAAACTAAAATCAAGTTTCAATTTAAATATTTGTTGATTCAATTATTTTTTTTTTTTTTTTTTATTAATTAATAATTATATAATTACAAATTATATACTATTACCCTAATCGAGCGCTAGCTACTATGGCCTTCGGCGCGTTGTAGTGAAAACAGACCAGTGCCTCTGGTGGGAATCGAACCCACGACCCTCGCACTGATAAGCCAGCACGCTACCATTTACATTACGCTCGATATCCAGTTTAAACTAGATTTCGATCATGTGGTAGTGAACACTAAGTAGATTTCAAATTCTTATTTAAAACGAACATCGAGCGAACGAATTTATATTAAATTCAGTTTATGAAGGGAATTGTAGTATCAATTAAAATAATTTGTAACTATTTGATTGATTTTTTTTTCCAATTACGATTTTTAATCATATTTATAAAAAAAAAAATTAATTGAATATTGTTTTTAATTGCAAACTAATTTTTAGTAGATACAAAAATTTTGATGAACTCGACCAAAAAAACTACCAAGTTTTAAGTTAATAAAATTAACTCATTATTGACACTGTGTTCCTTTTTCGGCCCAGTACTTTTAAACTTCTATATTTTATGTACTGGATAAAGTTATGTAAGTAATTTAAAAACTTTAGGATTATAAAACCATTTGACTAAAATCGGGAGTAAAAATTTTTGAAAGATTGTTATCCAGACTTGCCAAATAATTATTTGAAAAAGTAAATTCTTTACCTTTTATGATGGGACCTTTTTCCATAATTATTTAAAAAAAATATAAATAAGGATATATTTTTTATATTTTTTATTGTTATAATTTTTAAAAAACCTGACCGATCGGACCATGAAATTTTCAAATACACAAAGTCTAAAATATTACAAAATTTACTCCGCTCTCACTCAAAACATAAATAATGGCGGGTTTTATTTAAATACTACCGCACTCTAAAAAACCTTAATGTCAGGGTTGCCATACGACACTTTTAAAAAATGGTCAACTCCACGATATTTTACCAAATATAATTAAAAATCTATTAACCTAAGAAAAATTATTTTTAAAAAATCTTTGAATAAAGATTTGTTCACCGAATTCAAATTTTAAAAATATCTTCAACTGTCTAGGATTTATTTCGCGTAAAAGTTTCAACTTTTTTAGCTAATATATCTACTAAAGGGCTCTTTAAGGCAAACAAAGTTACAATAATTTCTAAATTAATCATGGTTCTATATGTTTGAAAAGTTTGGTTTAAAAATGTTCAGCAGATCTATGACGTGGCAATAATGAAATAAGTTGAAGAAACTTACAGTTGTCAGTAAGTACTTGCCATTACTAAATATGTAAACCACTTCGATGGTAATGTTTTCTACACTGGGATGTTGTTAAACAGTAATTATGAATTTATATTTGGGATTCGATAATATAATCTTAAACCGAACAAAAAATGAATCTCTCAAATTTGAATAAAAATGCCCAAGTTTAAAAAAATCGTCAAAATTAAAAAAAATGGAATAAAAAATTTGGGAAACCCAAAATTAAAAAAAATCGCTAATATTTGAAAAAATCACTAACATTTAAAAAAAAAAAATTTGTAAAAATATGTCAAAATCGCAAAAATTTGAAAACAAAATCGCAAAAAGCTAAAAAATGCCAATATTAAAAAAAACACCTAAATTTAAAAAGAATCACCAAAAATTGAAAAAGTCGAAAAAATTAAAAAAAAATATTTAATAAATCGTAAAAAAAAAGATTTTTTTTTTAAGTTTGGCGATTTTACTTTAAATATTTTTTTTTGAATATTAGCGATTTTTTCAATTTCATAGATTTTTTCTATATTGAAATTTTTGTGATTTTTTTTTTTGTGTATTAAAAAAACACATAAATTTAAAAAGAATCACCAAAATTTGAAAAAGTCGAAAAAATTAAAAAAAAAATATTTAATAAATCGTAAAAAAAAGATTTTTTTTTAAGTTTGGCGATTTTATTTTAAATATTTTTTTTTTAATATTAGCGATTTTTTCATTTTCATAGATTTTTTGTATATTGAAATCTTTGTGATTTTTTTTTTGTGTACTTAAAAAACACCTAAATTTAAAAAGAATCACCAAAATTTGAAAAAGTCGAAAAAATTAAAAAAAAAAATATTTAATAAATTGTAAAAAAAAGATTTTTTTTTTAAGTTTGGCGATTTTATTTTAAATATTTTTTTTTTGAATATTAGCGATTTTTTCAATTTCATAGATTTTTTGTATATTGAAATTTGAATTTTCTATATTGAAATTTTAAATTTAAAAAGAATCACCAAAATTTGGAAAAGTCGAAAAAATTAAAAAAAAAAATATTTTATAAATCGTAAAAAAAAAAGATTTTTTTTTAAGTTTGGCGATTTTATTTTAAATTTTTTTTTTTTTTTTTAATATTAGCGATTTTTTCAATTTTATAGATTTTTTCTATATTGAAATTTTTGTGATTTTTTTTTGTGTATTAAAAAAACACCTAAATTTAAAAAAAATCACCAAAATTTGAAAAAGTCGAAAAAATTAAAAAAAAATATTAAATAGATCGTAAAAAAAAGATTTTTTTTTTTAAGTTTGGCGATTTTATTTTAAATATTTTTTTTGAATATTAGTGATTTTTTCAATTTCATAGATTTTTTCTTTATTGAAATTTTTGTGATTTTTTTTTGGCCACAGAAACGAATACCATTATTCGATATTGGAATCAACTTTTGGTTTGTTTCGGTATCGGTATTCCATTCGTATCTTTATACCCGATGCCGAATTATTAATGGCGGTATGTACCGGTATTATTTAAAACATAAGTTTATTTGGAACAAATTTATTTTGAACACAAGTTGTTTTACTACAAATATTTAATATTTGTATTGATATCATATCAAAAAAATTGTTTATAAATTCATATAAAAGTGTTTTCAAATCAAATTAGAAGCTTGTAACTGCAAGTCAAGTTTGTTATAAAATGTTCTATTAAAAAAATGTTTAATTGATGTTGATTAATAATTTTTTATGTTTTATATAAAATACCGGTATTAGGGAAACGGTTGCTTTATATCGATATTTTAAAATGCAGGTGTTTCGGTATTGTATGGGTTATTCATTCGAAACGGTTTTGAAACGGATAACAGTGTTTAAACTGTATTGGTGGCCAACCTTGCTGTTTTGTCATTGTGGGTTCTAAAAACTGGAAATTTTGTGTGCACCAAAATCATTTTCAATTAAGCATTTAATAGATATTATTAAACTTTTAATTGAAAGTCAGTTTAAAATCAAACCAATGTTGAATTGAAATTTTATTGAAAAATAAAATTTTATAATTATGATTTTGAGATGAACTAGGATAAGATTAAATATCGATTAATATCAAATTGGATTAAAATTTAAAAAAAACTTACCTAGTTTTCTTAGCAACAATTAACGCTTTTTATACACTAGATTTCGTTATGATTTATAACACTTTTATAATGATGAAGGAGTCACTTATTTGTTTTTAATTGCAGCTAGAAAGTCTACTGATATATAAAAATGGGCTTTCTGAGCAACAATCAAAATTATATAAGGACCCAAGTTGTAATAAACATTTATTTAATACTTAAACATTTTCCATTAATACTTTTATTCACTTATTTTTATTATGATTCTATTTTTTAAAACAGATTTCATGTCTTAACGGTATGAGATGCTGATGTTGACTGCATATCCGGTTGTTAAATTTACTTCCGTTATCCTGTTATGATCACATTATAAGTCAAATTCTTATTTAAACTTCGTTTTTTTTTCAATCCAGTACATCATTTAACGAACTCTGCCACAAACAATAACAACAATAGCAAATCCTTTTATAATCCTATTGGAAAATTAATCATGCGCATTATTTGCTTTAAGGCCTGTTAAATCAGGATATTCATTGTTTTTACCATTCTTTAAAAAGTTATACAATAACAAATTTCCACTTAATTTCGTGATGTTTTAAGTTGTTTTTGTTTTTTTTTCTTTCCTTTACGATTACCAAAATGTATCGGTATATTTTTTTATCACTTGGCCAATAATATTTGAATCTTTTTTTTAAATTTCGCAAGAAAAATAATTAATTAATATCAAAAGTTGTGGTAGGTCGTTGTTATTATGTTTTCCGACTTATTATAATGCATTTTATACTTTTTCGCAGGCGCATTTGTCTTTTGGTTGGGGTTTATTTCAATTAAAATTTAGTAACGCCTTTTTGTTAAAACAACTTCTGAAATAAATATGAAAAAAGTGTTGAATTAGGCAAAATTTTATATATAATATGAACTAGATATTTTTAAAAAAAGATTTATTTAAGAAAATTCTAAAAATACATTTTAAATTTGTTTTTAAAAATAAATTTTGAGAGGATGTTATAAACAACTGATTTCAAACAAGTCATTTTCATAAAAACTAAAGGTACATATGAGGCTTTTCAAGCCAACTAACCCGCTAAAGAAAAAATATATCGTAACAATGCTAAACTTACATTATATTTAAAAAAAAAAATAGAAAAACTTTTTAAATTTTCCAAAAAGTAGGCGACTAATTTGACTACACAAAAAAAGAAAAAAAACTAAAACCGAGATTTAATTAAAACATTTGTTGATTCAATGAAAAATTTAATTTAATTCCGTCCTATTAAGGAAATTTTTTTTGTACATACTATTAAAACATTAATTAAAATTGCAACAAATTGCCAAAAAAAATGTTCAAAAATTTAAAATATTCGCTACAATTAAAAACAAAATCGTTAAAATTAAAGAAAAACGCTAAAATTGGAAAAAAAAATCTCAAAAGCTTAAAAATATCTTTAAAATATGACAAAATCTATAAAATTTGTAAAAACCGCAAAAATTAAAAATATCGTTATAATTAAAAATATCGCCAAAAAAATGAGAAAAAACGTCAATAATTAAAAAAAAATCGTTAATATTTGAAAGAATCAACAAGATTGAAAAAAAATCTCCAAAATTTACAAAAAAGATAACAATTAAAAAATCAGCTAAATAAAGTTGAAAACGTCCATATCTGAAATTGTTTTTTATTTTTGCCTTTTTGTTATTTTCGGTGATTTGTTTGGTGAATTTTTTAATTTTGGAGTTTTTTTTTTGTAATTATACAGATTTTTTAATTTCGTTGATTGTTTTTCTTTTAAATTTAGTTTTTTTTAATATTAGCGTCTATGTCAATTTAATCGATTTTTTTTTCCAATTTTGGAGAATTTTTTAAGTTTTAACAATTTTTTCCTCTTTGTTGTCGTTATAGGTTATAAAACCTGGGAATTTTGTGTGCACCAAATTTATGTTCAATTAAACATTTAATAAATATTATGAAACTTTTAATTGAAAGTGAGTTTAAAACCAAACAAAAATTTAATTGAAATTTTATTGACAATATTTTTTTCTGTGTATTAATTAAGAATGTATGAAGAATTAAAAAAATCCGATTAAGTTTTAAATTATTAGTTTAATAGAAAACGCGTTTTTTGAGTTCAGATATTTTTCTATTTATCCAGAAAGTTGTGTTGGAAAAAATATCCGTTTAAAATTGTTCATCTCAAGTATTCAAAATTTGTTTATTAAACTGCTGAATTTAATTATATAGGTATTTTATGTAATTCATCATAAGCATTGTAGTTCTAACTAACAATTTTTTCGAATATTTAAGATGAACAATAGTTAACAAATATTTTGCACAAAACGAAGCCGAGTTTCGTGGTAAAAATTTTTGGATAAACAAAAAAATATAATTTGGTAAATTTTATAGATAAATATTTTTATTTTTTTATAAGTTTCGTAAATTTTAACAATTTCCTTAGGCAAGAATAAAATTTGGATAGGAACTAGCCTACAACAAATTTGTTAAATAAGTTTTTGGATTGTATCACATTTCATTACTAAAAAAGTAAATTTTTAGATTAATTATTTTAAATAGCAAACTAAAAGTTTTTCATTATTTAACCACGCCTACATCGCCCACTTCGATTTTTTATTCTTTTTATTTAGGAGAATAAATATTGTAAGTTTGACATTGATACGATATACCTTTTTTTTAGCTGTAAAGTTGGCTTGAAAATCCACATATCTGTAGTCATATTTTGAGACATATCAAAATACATTTTGGTTTTAATTTTGGGGTAAGCAAGCCTATTGACATTTCCATAGCAATTTTTACTCAACCTAAAAATTTCCAAGAGATTTCAACTAATGACCATAGCTATATAGATTGCCCGTAAAATATAAATGTAGGTTTAAAAGTATTTCTATAGATCAGCTGTTCTTATAAACTAAATTTTGCTTTACGGATAATTTTTTTGTCACGACGGTATGGTATGCCGTTTCTAATCCCGTGTGGACATCTGCCTAGACAGGATTTTTGTAAACTCTTGCAAAGCCTTTAAGTTTAAAAAAAATTTATTAAAAGAGAAAGTTCCCCAGAAAAAGAATTTAGTTTTCTTCTAAATATCCCAGCAAAAACAGAACTTCAACTCACTACCAGATTATTTGTTTGCAACATTACTTTTGTTCGCGTTGTCCCACAAGTAGTAGGTACCCATTGCCATATCACTTACAAACACGTACAAAATAATAGGTACCCATTAGGTCCTTGCTTACAAAAAAAAAAAAACAAAATACACATTGCGAGTAAATAGTCTGGTAATAAGTTGAAGCAGGCCTGCCGGATACTTTTTTTCTTTATCTCCAAACAAATCAAAAAATATACTCCAAAAAATGTTTAACAAATTTTTAGAGTTAAAATTCTTTATTTAATTTGCCCATATTTACTAGGCTTGCCAGACACTTTTTATCGATATCAAATCAAATATTCCCAAAAAATCCCCAAATCCAACAATGTCATTTTTTAATTAAGTCAGAGCCCAATTTGTATTTCAGAAATTATAAATTGTACTCCAGAAATGTGTATTATTATTGCTTCTCAAGTGCAATTAATAATCTCTGAAATACAATTGACAATTTCTGAAATACAATTTGTTATTTCTGAAAAACAATTGATCATTTTTAAAATACAATTGATACACAGAGAGAATTTCGTGGTAGAGTTTTAATGAATTTTTTCACTAACATAATGAAGTTTTTTCACAAACTGTATGAAAAATTTCTTATAATGGATGAAAAAGCTTCATAATTTTAGTGAAACTTTTTCATTAGACGTGTGAAATTTTTAATAAATAAAATTTTTCATAAAATTTTATGAAAAACTGAATTAATTTAATGAAAACTGAAAACTTTTAATGGACGAGCTCCAGTGACACTTCATAGATTTAATGCAAAAATTTATTGATATCATGCAGATAATTCTCTCAGTGTAGTTTCTGATATTAAATTTTAAATCTGATATCCAATGATAATTGAAAATTGTGTAATTCTGAAAATCAGTCAAATTCATAACTATTTTTCGTACACTTTTTCTTAATTTTAAAACTCTTATATTTTAACCAGCGTTTTAAATTTCAGACGTTTTTTTAATTTAAAAAAATCAGATTGATAAAAATATCAGCTGCTTACTTCTTTTTTAATCTTTAGATTATTCATGTTTTTTTCTACAGTTAACATGACGATTTAAAAATAGCCAAATTTTTATTTAATACATACAAAAATAATCTAATTGTGGTGTAATGGTTAGCGCGTTGGACTTTTACACAGAAGGTCCCGGGTTCGATCCCCGGTGCCGGCAACATCAAATTAATATGTACGAGTTTTTTCTATCCCTCATACGTATCACAATGTCCACCTTCGGTGTTCCCATAGCAATTAACCCCACCGAAGTAAAATAATGAATCAGGGCTATGAACCAAAAAGCTTCAATAAGTTCGCCAACTCTCCATCAGGTGGCGAGCAACAACTGTTCTAAGACTTATCATCTCTCGCAATTACAGTGATGCCATGTCTGAAGCCCTTCATCTTTCCCCACCTTTCATCTATATACTATCCCTTTCCAAAGAAAGCAACACACTAAAATATAGGAAGTATTTCCTGAGTGTTGCCTCTCTTAAAAAAAAAAAAAAAAAAAAAAAATGGGTAAAAACCAAGCGAATTTTGGGAACATTTTGTGAACATGAGTATAAGAAAAAAAATTTTTTTTTTGTACTATCATTTTGAAATAAAAAAAACTGAAAAATTTCTTTTAAACAGAATTAACCAAAACTTTGATAAATAATTTTTTTTTTATTAAGTTTGCCTAAAGCTAACAGTTTTTGACGAATTTGATTAGTTGGTCACTAACGAGGGAACAGATTCTCTAAGAAAAATGATATAGTTTTGTTCAAAACGAGACCTAAATTGTTATCGTTTTGATGATGTTACACAAAAACGTTATGCTAAACGATAATAAATTTTTGTTTTTTTAACAACATTGTTAACAATATTTAACATTTTTATCTAATATGGTCATAATTTAACTACAAAAAGTGGACTATAATCGTCGATCGTTCTACAGAATTCCAAGCTAGATCAATAAAATAATAAAAATATTTCTTTTTTATGGATAAAAAAATTTTATTTTCCAAATTTGTAATTTTCGATCTGAAATCTAATCAGCTACTTTTCAAATTTTATATTTTTCGAATTCGTCAAAAATTATGAGTTTTAGCAAATTGGAAGAAACAATAGAATTGGAGAAACAATAGAATTTTCCCACTGTGCTACATTGGTGGGTGGCGCCGGGAAAACCTTTCTTGTTGATTTCTTTTTTACATGTCATCCTATTCCAAGTAACGAAAATTTGCTGAATAAAGCTGAGTTTAATAAAAATCTGACATCGCTTTTGCAGAACAGCCATGTGATGTTTACTTTTGAACTTTTCGAACTTTTTTTTATAAAAATATTTTATAGATCCTATAAAGACCAGACCTTATAAATAATATCAACGAATGGTAATTTCTCAATAACCACCAAATTAATGCAATGCTAAAATAATCATAAATAATGCAAATTATTAAATATCAACGAAAATATTTCATACAAACTATGAATTTTCATTGGGTCAATGAAACCATTCATTAAAATTGATTTAATGGAACACCTTTCATTGACTCAATGAAACGTTTCTTTGGAGATTTTTTTATGAAAAAAATCATTGGATTAATGATGGAATTCATTAATAGTACGCACAAATTTCTATCAGTGTACAAAAATTTAAACTTTTAATAACATATAGCTCATATTTGATTAATTTAATCGTATGACATTTTATCAGGCGTTTTTTATAAAATATTTTAAGAAAATTTTACATTTTTTTTTTATATAAAAACCCTTTTAAAGTTATTTGGAAAAAGCAGGTGTCATATAGGTTTTAACTTGACTGATTTTATGTTAAATCTGTATTCAATTAAAATATTTGTCAAAATTTGTAATATCCACAAAAAATCCCCTAAATATTTTTGTAATCCCCCAAAAAATGCCCTGTCCACAATTGAAAATTTCTGTCCCCAAGACCAACATAGCCAGATCGAAATACTAGTATCAACCTAGCTAATATGTCTGATTTGCTTTATTTTTGTAAATATACGGAGGTTGAAAGCTCGTTATAAATTAAAAATAACATAAAAATAATCTCGATGTATATAAAAACAAAAAACTAATATAACTGTAAAAAATATTACTTGAGCCAGAGCACACACTAAAAATTTTTTATATAAATAGAACATTTTTGGTCTTCAAAGTTTAGTATCGTCATGATGCTTGTAAGGAAAAGACCTAACCACGTGGTTGATTACTAAGAAGACAAGAATGGAGCAACATTGATTATTAATAGGTTTTTTGTTAAAGTTCTGCCTATTATATAGGCTCTCGCTTTTCTAAAACTTCGGGTTCTGATGAGATCTTTAGCCAGATCGAAATACTAGTATCAACCTAGCTAATATGTTTGATTTGCTTTATTTTTGTAAATATACGGAGGTTGAAAGCTCGTTATAAATTAAAAATAAAAATCCCCAAATTTGGGTACAAAACCCCAGGGCTGGCAAGCCTGAGTTGAAGCCCTGTTTTTCTGGGATATTCCTTTATATAAAATTACTGGTAACAAAGTATCAGATTTTTAAGCTTGGTGCTCATTTCCAACAAAATTGTTCGTTAAAGGAAAGTGACTGCTATTTTGAGTGTTCCTTATTAAAAGTTTTCAAAAACAAAATAAAATAATATTTAATTCCCCATAATATAATAAAATGAATACCTAACCATATGATCATTTACCGTTTACAAAAAAATGTATACAAAACAATTCATTGACATCAAAAGATTGACATTTGTTGACAACTACAATTTTACACCTTTATCACAAACAACAACAAAATCTAGCAATCATTTAACCCTTTCTCTATCCTAGTGTTAATGTACCTGTCAATCTTAAATAAAAAAGAAAAACAATTTAAATTAACACTTTAAATTGAGTTTAAATTAATAATGATTTTTACGCTAATTGTTCAACTTTAAATAATGCTAACAATTTTAATTACTCTGAGAATTGTTTTAATAAAACTATAAATTTTGATATTCTACGAAAAAAAAAAAATATTTAAGAATTTTATATGAGCCTCAATTACTCAAAATGATATTTTGACATTACCATACCACAAAATTACTCGTTCATGTAAAATATAAAATATTTCTTGAGAAATAAATGTTAATGCATTCCCTTGAGCAGTAACCAGAAATTTTAAAACCAAAGTAACGAAAATGTTTAACAAATGTCAAAATCTATTGAAGGCGACATTTGCAACATACCAAAGTTAGTACTAGTAGCAAACAATAATATCGTAGTTAGGGCTGATAAAAATATGAGTAGTGGGTATCGTTTATTTGTACTTTTACTCGATTAAATAAAATAATAACTACTCGTTATATACAAAGTTGCATATTGAACAGACTCTGGTAAAACGTTTGTTCGAAAAATTCAGCTTTGCTAAGAGAAAAATGAAAGAAAACGTTTAAATATTATTAAATTTGTACCTACTGAAAAATAGGGACAATGTTAAAAAAAGTGTTTTTGTAAAATAATAAATGTTTAAATTATTTATTTTTACATAAAACGTTATTTATAAAATATTAAAACAAAAAGTATATTTTTCATTCTTTTATCATACAGTGTCGTTCAAAACATTTGCAACTGAAATCATGGTTTAGGTAATTATAATTTTTTTGATCAAAAAGATTTGTGGTATAAGTTCTTGTTTTTTTTTATTAAATTCCGTTATAGCATATTATTTTACAAATACAAAAGAATTATTTATAACTTGTGAAAAATAAAAAAAAAAAGTAGTTTTACCAAACTAAGTCGATAGTGCAGAAAATAAATCAATGAAAACAACAAATGCGATCTCAGTTTCAAATGTTTTGACCACTACTGTACATTATGACATGAAGATTATTCGAGTTCAAAATCATTAGTTTTTTTTTAATAAATATATTTATTAAGCCAAAACAGTGAAATGCTATTATAAAAAAAATGTCTTCATCTGCTAATGCAATTCAGATTTTATCTACTGACAGGTCCTAACACGTTTCATTTCGCGTCACCGAAATTCCTCAGAGAACCCATGTAGAAGGCTTTCAATTTTTGTTTGTTACTTATCCCTAGAGCAACCAAAAAAAGAAAACAGCTCTAAAAAATAATATTTGAAACGTTTAAAAAAAGCTCGAAAAACAGTAAAATAAAACCATTTACGTAGATATCGGATATAAGCACATCTCATATAAGAACAAATCGCATATAAGAAAGATTAGCAAAAACACCGAGCCTTTTTGCCTATTCTCAGTGTAAAAATTGCTTCATATAAGAAAAACACGTATAAGAAAAACACTGATATAAGAAATGTTTGTCAAACACCAAAGCTGACAAACGTATCTGAAATGGTTTCATATAAGAAAGTATTTAAGATTGTTGTCAAACTGTGAACTGATTTTATTTTAGTTATTTTGTTTTTTATATACTGAATTGTTTTGTTTAATAAATGTTTTTCTTTAAAACTTTTTTTTACTTTTCTTTAAACATTTTAATTTTAGAGAATATATTCGTATAAGAAACAACTTTCTTATATCCGATATTTCCATATAAGAAAAAATCGCATATAAGAAAGAAATCTCTGGCTTTTTTTGAGTTTCTTATATCCGATATCTACTGTACATATAAAAATACGCTGTTTAATTAAAAAAATAAATAAATTAAATTTCATACACACAGAAAAAAAGTGCCAACCGAATTAAAAAGTGTATATTAATGGTAACAACTTATAAATTCAGTTAGTACAGCGATATTTATATTAGATTTCTAAATATTATGGGTCTGACAACAAAAATTCAGTTGAATTAACCGAACTTTGTTGTGAAATCTAATGCTCAGTTTTACCAACCGACTTAAATTCGTAATGACCGAGTTTGAGTCGTAGTAGCCAAATTTCAGTTGGCAAATAGCTAAATTTTTCTCTGTGTGTATATTTTTATAAAAATCGTTACCACAAATAAAATTTGTGTAAAATTTGGTCTTTGGGACTTCGTCAGTCTTACAAAGGTTTAATAAAGCAATGTTTTCTTAAGCTTCGAAGTTCAAATTGGTTTATTAAAATATTTTTTGGTACACCAACAACGTTTAAAATTAAATTTTCAAATTTCTCTTAAAAAAAATCTTCAAAATACCGCCTTCTACAAAATTGCAAACAAAAGCTCTATTTTAAAAGAAAACACTTAAAATAAGCTAATTTTACAAAATTAGGTAAAATAAGCAAATATCAAAAAAATAATCTAAAATAAAGCTGTAACAAATATGGCTTAAAACTTTCATAACTTCATGATCAAAACTTGCCCATAAATGCTACAAATGAGTGTTTTGTAATAACATAAACCAAATTTACAAAATATTTTGTGAAATAATTTTTGTCTTCAGGGCTTGGAAGCGATAAAAAATATTACTTGAGCCAGAGTAAAAACTAAAAATGGTTTATATAAGTAGAACATGTTTGGCCTTCAAAGTTTAGTAACATCATGATGCTTGTTAGGAAAATATCCTAGCCACGTGTTTGATTACTAAGAACACAAGAATGGAGCAAAATTAGGCTTTTTGTTAAAGCTCTGCCTATTCTGGAGGCTATAGATTTTCTTAAACTTCGGATTTTCATGAGATCTTTAGCCAGATCGAAATACTAGTATCAACTAAAGGATAGCACGAATGTCTTGCAAAACATTCGCAATACATTTTTTATACAACAACAAAATTTTTTTTAATGATTAATACGTTTTTTATTAAAGCTCTGCTTATTCTGGAGGATCTAGAATTTCTAAAACTTCGGGTTCTGATGAGATCTTTAGTCAGATCGAAATACTAGTATCAACTAAAGGATAGCACGAATTTCTTGCAAGACATTCGCAAGACATTTTTTATACAACAACTACCTTTTTTTTTGCTCCAGTAATTATAAAAATATGGACAAAACTAAAATATCACATTTAAGTGAATTAGTCTGTTTTTCTTTTGATACTTTAACTATACAAATCATCAAAAACCGGTTTCACAGCACGCAAGAGAATATTTTTAAAAACATTCATTCTACCTTTTATCATCAACCTAGCTAATATGTTTAATATGCTTTATTTTTGTAAATATATGGAGCTTAAAAGCTCGTTATAAATTAAACATAACATAAAAATAATCTCGATGTATATAAAAACAAAAAACTAATGAAACTGTTAAAGTTAGAATTTCGTTAAATTAAAAAAAAAAATATTTTGAAATGAACACAATTTTCAAAAATCTTGAAAACATATTTATGTTAACTAGAAACCGTTGATACTTAACACAAAGTAAGATTGAAGCTTTAACTTTAGTCTAAGTACATACAGGATTCCATTAGCATACCTGTGACATCGTCTTAACTAGAAAACGTATGTACGGATTTTTATGAAATAAGGCAGGAAGATTATATTCAGTAGTATTAGCAAAACGTTTAAGTTGAATCAATAAATATACGATGAAGTTAAGGTTTGTTTTCGCTAAATTTAGCTTTTTCGAAAAACGAAAATTGCTATATCTTCTTAAGTAAAACCACAGATAGGGTAATTTTTCAACTGTAGTTATATCTTGGTAACAGGAATAATTTACGCCAAAACTTATTAATTTTTATGGATTAGTTTTAGAGATTCGCTCTAAACCTATTTTGGCACATATCGCCTAATATCTCCCATATCGCCTAAATAAGAAGAACATATTGTGTATTTTTCGTGCCGAACAAGTGGTATAAATTACATTACAAAAAAGCTGAGGCCGGTTTGAGGGTTAACGAAATTTGGATATGTGATAAAGAAGAAAAAAATAATTAACAGTATCGAATATTGAAAAGTAACCGAATAATCTTAACACTAACAATGCTGCCATATTCTTTTCCTTTATTTATTCATATTGTTAACTTTTGTTGTTTTTCTTAACCCTCTCTCTCGACTTTACTTATTACCTTTCGTTTTTATTTTTAACTGTCAAGCTAATGATTCCTTATTCCAACATTTACAAATTGTTTTGAATTCGGATTTTTCTTATTGTCTCGTTGTTTTTGTTGAGATGTTGGCATATTGTAGAAATCAGACTTGGGCGATGTGAATTACATTTTTCAATTGAGCATTTTTGTGTAATTTTTCATTAATCCTTTCTGACCTACGCTCACAGTCATGGGCTTAACTCATTAATGGCACGTCATACATCCGCTGGACAATTTTCAACCAAACTTTCCAGATATATATAACCATGCTTCATTAAGAATTGTTTGTAACTTTGTTTGCCTTAAAGCGGCTTCTAGTGGATATATTAGCCACCAAAGTTGATACTTTGACAGCATATAAATCCTAGACGGATATGTAAAAAAAAATGTAAATTTTGTGAACAAATTTTTATTCAAAAATATATGAAAAATTATTTGTTTTAAGTTAATCGATTTTTTTAATTTTTTGAAAAAAGAACGTGGTTTTTGACCATTTTTGAAAATTCCCCTGACGATATAATTTTTAAAAGCTTAGTAGTATTTTAATAAAAACCATCCATTATGTATTTATATTTCTAGTAAAAACGAATTCAATGATAGACTGTAAGTATTTGAAAAATAATATAGAACCGACAAACAAATTTCTAGCAGAAAAATACATTATAATATTGTTTCATCAACATAACAGTCAAAAATGTAAATATGAGACTTTTTTATAATTTTAGAGGCCATTTAAACGAGGCAATTTTTGCATGCAATGTTGCGTGCAATTATTGTTTGTAGGCAAACGGGGTAGAGAAGCAAGCGGGGGTAGCAAAAATTGCACGGTTTTCGTTTTTCAAGATATTTTTTGACATTTCTTTTTGCTATCGTTCGTATTCTTGTTAATTTGCTTTATTCGTATTCGGCTTCTAAAGTGTTGTGTATCGAAAATATTTCGTAAAATAAAAAATAAATAATGTTGAATAAAGAACTTTTTATATATTATTTTAAATTATATTATTTTAAATTATTACGAATAAATTAAATTTCAACGAATGAACAATTAAAGAAGATTGGCAAAATAAACGTCAAAAAAATTGCATGCAAAAACTCCTCGTGTAAATGTTCATGATTTTTAGAAGCAACTTTAAAAGAGAATTCAAAAATTGCCTACAATTAATTTCTTCGTTTAAATTGCCTCTTAAATAAATTTTAAAAAAAAAGTTCCATAAAAAAAGTTTTTACCTTTTTCCAAATAATTATTATTTCTCGATTGTAGTCAAATTATATTGAATTATTTAAGGATTTTTAAAACTCTTAATTATCTTTATCCAGTAAGAGCATATTGCCGTTTAAAAGTACCGGATCGATTAAGAAACACAATGTCAATAATGAGTTAAACGCTTCTTTGTAAAGTTTGAAATTTTGCTAATAGCAGTATTTGTGTATTTAATTTACAGTTGTCAAATCTGATGTCCTAATTATTCAATAAACCCATTTCTGTCTATTTTTCTGGTTTTTTAAAACCGGTTTTGAAAAAGGGCTTCTTTCGAGTTATTCGAGAAACTTAGATTTTCGTCTCGAATAATTCGGAATTTTCGATTCTTTTTCAATTTGAAAATTTAAAGTTTTACTTTGTGACATAATTTGCAAGGATTCTCTCAATTTAAAATGCTAGCAAGTATATAATTCTGAGATTTGGTTTTTAATGCTTTTTTAACCATTTGTGCCTTCTTAGCTTTATTTGGATTATTCCATATTGAGCTTTACAGACTTTTTCTTAAGATTTTTGAGATTAATTGCTTTTGTAAAATTTTAAAATGTTGTTTTTCAAAGATTTTTACTTTCGTTTGCATTATAATTTTTAAAAAGCTTAAATTTTGATTTTTTGTCTTCTCTGATAATGATAGTAACTTTTAGAGTTTGCAGCTCATTTAGTTCATTTTCATTGAACTAGTTCTTTCTTCTGGTTCACTCGCACTTTCCCCAAAATTTTTCAGTTCTTCTTAAAATTATATTGGTCAATGATTTGTTTGACAATTCTAAATATAATGAACGCAAAATTAAAAAAAGGTCATTTGAAAATGAGCTAGTTTGTGAATGAAATGAACTAAAGTGCACAACTCTAATAACTTTTGAGGCTAAAAAGACTTTGAGCCCACACTTAGGATATTATGTAAGTAAAGACGACAGCAATTGTAGTCAAAAACAAACGAAATTTCACTTGAAGAAAGAACTACTAACATTTCATTATATTCACCTAACATTTGAATATAATAAAACGATTAATGTTCAAAAAATGACTAACAATTGTAGTAAACATGAACCACATATAAAGTAAAAAATAAACAAAAACTTACTTTTTTATTTTTTTAAATAACAAAAAACAACTGTAAAAAATAAATTTTATGATTTTAAAACCGTCATTTGATGTGGTTTGTTTTTTTTTAAATGAACTATAAGGTTATTAAAAAAAATTAAATTTGTTCTAAAATTGATTGACATTTACATTAAAAATAAAGAAACTGTATTACAATCCAAAAAACTACATATTTTTAAAGCAGAAGTTCCCTGAGTGTACCAATTTCGATTTCTTTGGGATTTTTATCGACTATTTATTTTTTAATATCACATTTCCAAATTTAATGCACACCGGGCGTGTCCTGATAGATGACCCTACATATTAGCCAAATCGTGTACTACTTTAAATTTTTTCCAAATAAGTTTATTCGAAAAGGTCTTGAACTATCGCTAAATTGAAATAAGTTCAATTTATGAGCTATTTTCCAAAACTCATTTTATTTTAGTTTTAAACGTCAACATTTAAGTTTTTGGAAATTTTTAGTACAAAAAAAATGTCTGATATTAGCTAAAACTGGTTGTTGTAACAGGCTTTTAATTTAAAAACCCAAGAACCGGTTTTTGAAAAATTGGTTTTTTGACCTTCCGTCGTCACACTGGGGAATAATACACACCACGACAATGTGATATGCGGGTCATGAAAAATAAGTCTGAGGACAGAAAATTAAATATTTGAAGTACCGGTTTTCAAATAGGTCGAATATATGACAACTCTTACTTAATTACATGGTAATTACTTAATTACGTCTAATTACATGTATAATTGGATGTAGTGCTGGTAAAAGAATTGTGTGAAACTCTGTAAATGAAACTTTGTCAAATAATTTTTTGTCAAATAATTTTAGATTAGTCGTTTGTAATTTCTTTCAAAAATCAGTTCGTTTTTTTTAAATAAAAAAATATAAAAAAATAAAAAAAAAAAAATTATTTGACAAAGTTTCATTTACAGAGAGGGAATATTGTGGGAAACTCTGTAAATGAAACTTTGTCAAATAATTTTTTGTCAAATAATTTTGTAATTTCTTTCAAAAATCAGTTCGTTTTTTTAAATAAAAAAATATAAAAAAAAATTCGTATTTGTCATAATTTTATAGAATGAATAGTGGGTAGCCAGTAGCCAGTATCGAGTATTTGTATTTTTTATGGGTAATCGATACTTAAAACTAACTACTCTATTTTCAGAGTTGTATTTTGGACAGAAAAACAATACAAAAATGCGACTCCGCTGAAATAATCATCATTAAAATACAACTCTGCTAGAAGAAAAAATCAAAGGTGAAAAGTTTAAATAAAAAAGCTGAAAAACTATAAAAAAAAACACTGACAAAAGTTTAAAAATATTTTTCTTTTTTAATTTTAATTTTCAATAAAAGTTGATATTTTCATAAATTTTTTGTAAGAGATTAAAGTGAATTTTAAATTTAAAAACCGTTAAAAGTATTGAGTAGTATCGAGTATCCAAATTAAAAATATTATGTAGTATCGAGTATTGAAAAGTAATCGAAATTACCAGCACTAATTAGATGTAATTGACCTGTAATTAAATGCCTAGATGTAGATTAGGGTGATAACTTTTTTTGGACAACATTCTCCCCAGGGGTTTTCTAATGACAAATATTGTATTAATGATAAAAAAAACTATTTCAGTTCAATTTGGTAAAAAAAACCTTACTCACCGACAGCGATTTCTAAAATGCCTTTAATATATTTTTTTAAATTTTGTTTAATAACAATTTTTTTAAAATATGGTTTATACATAAGCAAATTTGGAAGAAAACTATTTCATTGACTCGAAAACGGAATTTACTATTGAAATCAGCATGCCTTAATTATATAGATGTGATGGTCAGACGTTGAGGCATCAAAAATAGTTGTTTTTTAACTTTGTTTGATTCAAAGCTTTAACGCGTTTGGTGCGTATCCTTTTTTAACGATAGCGAAAAACTAAAAACGCAGTTCTTAATATTTGTCCATGCCCTACACGATTTTGTCTGGGGAGATTTGATATTTGCAAAAAATGCAAAAAGTTATTACCCTAATGTAGAAACTAATCCCTACGTCTGGTATTAATCATATAAAGAATTTTCCTAGGAAGCGTTTAAACTCACAAATGTGAGAGTAAGTCTGTAAGTACAGAATGATATAGAAAAATTACACAAATGAACAACGCCCAGGTCTGGTAGAAATCAACTGTATTTTTTTTTTTGTTTCCCAACATTTACCTGCTATACATTAACAATAAAGAAAATCTAACATATTTATTTACGGAAAATCTCTTGCAATAATTCGTAGTTAAGTTTGTATTTGTATCGTGACAATTACTCTAATTTATTATTTATTAGCTTTAAAACTCACTGCATCCGCAATTCACAGTTTGACAGACTACCCCGCAATTCACAGTTTGACAGACTACCACAAAAAAAATATATTTTTTGTATTCTGTTAGTTCGAAAGTTAAATGAACCTTGGTTAAATAGTTAGGAAATAAATATTTTACAATTAGTTGGAATGTATTATATCCAAACAATAAAACTCAAATTTATATTTAACTACCCAGTAAAATAATAAAATTCACATAACAGGTTGCAGAGCAACTTATACTGTATTTTAAGAGGTTTCAATTTCTGTTCTAACATCGATTCTTTTTATATGGAGTTTGTCCTATTTGCAATAGCTTCTGTACCTCCAAACAAGAACAGGTTACTTTAGAACCGGTTCTACAAACAGTTATAGAACTGGTTCTGGGACAGTGAAACCTTAAGAGAAGATGTTCTACAACAGGTTATGAGGTAATCTGTTCTAAAAAATGTTGCTGGGTAACTATGAACGAAAATGTAATTTTTATAATCTATTTAAATTTACCACATAGATAGAATTTTAGTGGTCGAAAATGGCATGACATTGAAAAAGTGAATAAAGATAAGACCATTAATTATATGTATGTATTTCGGACATTTTTTTGATCAATGGTACATATTTCGAGAAAAACGTCTTTAAAGTTTGACGGTTTTGCATTTAGTTTTGTTGCATTCAAATCTTTTTGAAAGCAATCAATCTGCTTTTGCTTTGATGGAATTAAATAACAAGATCTGTGTTCACAATTATGGCTCATATCTAATGCACAAAACTTTATATTTAAACCACTGCTTCAAGTTTTGTGTAGGTTTTTACCTTTTTTTTACAGTTTTAGCGAATATGAACGCTTAACGAACAATTGATCTGAATAAGTGTTAGTTTTTTTAAAAAGAGTCAGTTAATGTGAAATATTTTGTCAAAAAAAAAATGTATTTGCATATAGCGGTTTATAAAAGGTGATTTTTTAAGAGCTTTCGGATTTGATTTAAAAAAAAACACATAAAATTTAGAGAAATTTATGAAATCTTTATTTGAGTCGACAGAACGATCTATATAATTCAATGTTTAAAGATGATTTTATGTAAATGCTGACCGCGTCTACGCCTTAAATGGTTCATATGCTAGGTCCAATTTCGGCATACTCTCTCCAACATATCGGCCGGTATCTCACGAATAAATTCTTCAATTTTGGCTTCCAGTGCGTCAACCTTTGCGGGCTTGTCCCTATAGACATAAACCTTAACATAGCCCCACGAAAAATAGTCTAAAGGCGTTAAATCGCACGATCTAGGCGGCCAATTGACCGTCCCCAAACGTGAAATAAACTGTTCACCGAACTCGCCTCTCAATTGGGACATTGTTTCGCGTGCTGTGTGGCGTGTGGTACCGTCTTTTTAAAACCACATGTCCCCCAAGTCATCGAACGGTAGCGCTCGCCATTCCAACGATGCCACCGGCAAATAATCCACACCAAACAGTTTTCCTCTGGCCGCACTCTTCGTATGCATGTTGGTGGTTTAATGTCCAATAATGTAAATTTGGTGCGAAATTTAGTCACAAGATTCCGAATAGCCGCCTCAGAAGGTCGCCCAAACTGACCATAAATTGGAAGAAGTGCACGATGCACTTTCTTAAACAAGCATGAATCTGCAAGCGTTATTCGTTTATAAGTCGATTAGTGGTTAAATTCTAGACCAAACTGAACAGTTGCTAAAAATCATATATTCGCGATTTTTCAAAAATTTTATATAGCAGCATAGCTTCCAAGTTGACCCCAGTGTCATACTTTTGGTATAATATGTGGGCACATTTAAAAAATAATCTTGCAAACTTCGTAAAAAAGTTTCCATTTGCAAAAGTTATCGTAATAAAGGGCCCGCCAAATAACTTTTGTTTTTTTTTAAATGCTATAAAAAAAAACTACTGAATATTTTCTCAAATTTCTTTTTTTATTTGAAAGTACAATCCTTCCGGTTAATAATGGAAAATAATTTCATTCAAATGGCTGCCTGTGCAGCTGTATTTCACCAATGGCTTCACAAATATTGTCCTTTAAAGCGTCAATTGTCTCGGGCTTGTTGGCGTAACACTTATCTTCCAACGGTGTCAAATCGCATCTCCGAGGTGGCCAAACGACATCAGCTCTGCGGCTGATAATGCGATCTTCAAAAACAGGGCGCAAAACATCGAGTGTAGCTTCGACTGTGTGGCACGTAGAGCCGTCCTGTTGAAACCAAATGTTGCCAATATCCACCTCTTCAATTTTTGTGAACAAAAATTCGTTCAACATGGCCCGATAACGATCGCCATTGACTGTAACGGCCACTCCTTGCTCATTACCATGCTTTTCAAAGTAATGTCGAAATATTTCCCAGCGTTGTTCAAGCGTATACACAACCATATTCGTTCAGCGGAAGGATAAAACTAATTATCTGTCAAATCAGACATGAGCTAAGTGTTACCATTCACGAAATAAGCCCTAGTTGAAAAAAAAAAAACGTTAGATGGCGGACCCTTTATAATCATTTTTTTCAGGTACATTTAATTAAAAAAATAAAATACTTTAATAATAATATACTAAAACTATTAAAAATGTATGTATTTTTAATGGGGTCACTTGTGACCCCAATTTTTAGCCCATAGATATGACATTGGGTAGCTAAAAAAAATGTAGATGTTACTTATTTGTCTTTTCTACATTATAACCAAGTTACATAGAAAACTGAGGGTCCACGTCGGGATACCTCCCCTGTCAGAATAATCGGATGAAAATTAGTTTCTTTGCTGAAATTAACTAATTTCACTAATTTGTCATTACTCACATGGAATCCATTTCTAGTAAAATTACTGAACATCCCGCTTCATTTTTGGGAAGCTGATATGTTTTTGGTAATCAAAATTTTTATCTATTTTCCTTTATCTCTTCTAGTTTTCAAAAAAATATATTTTAAATTATTGATTTTCAAAAATCGTTAATAAAATAGTCTGGAATATAGCAGACGAATTTATTTAACTAGCGTATTGCCGTATTCATTGAAACTTTGTTTTTTATTTGCTGATGTTTTATTGTTAGCTCTTCTTCGATTATTTTGGCTTATGTTCAAAACTAATCTTTTTGCATTTGAAGAATTGTTTGTGTCTTTGTTAATCTTATAAATTTGTTCAAAAGTTCCAACTAGGAAATGCTGTTATTCGGTAATATAATATGTATTAGGGTGGCAATGAAAAATCAACTTTGGATTTTTGACCAAGCCGTAGCTGATAATTGTGCCACTTGGTCTAAAACGTATATGGTGAAAATGTAAACCGAATCGGATAACGCTAAGCAGTGTACCTTTGAGGCCAAAGTTAAAATTTTTTGAAATCCAGTGTATTGAACTATAATTGACTTAAAACAATAATTTTTTTACAATGGTTAACCAAATCATGACAAACTTGATGTCCTAAGTATCCTTAACGCTTCCCATTTTTTTTTAATTAACCTTAATTACCCTTTTGGATGGATTAAAATGTCTCATCCATTATAAATAAGTTGTAAATCTAAAATTTTCACAAAAACTGGACAAAGTTTACGTTCATAGTTATTAAATTGTTTTCTGAAATATTTTCTTTAAAATTAAACCTTGTATGCTGCCGCGGTCAAAATTACCCATTCATGTCAACAAAATTTTAATCAATAATTTAAACAAAAAACCTAAAATATTAATTCTTAAATACGAAAAAGTATTTTTTTTTAACAGAAACATAACACTTTTCTAATCCGAAGACCCAAAGTATTTTCTCAAAATAATTTTAAAGCCAACATTGTCAAAAAACTTAATGCTTAAGTAAATAAAACTTTTTTATTGAAATCACAACAAAAGAGGCAGAAACTACCCAGCAAAAAATTTCCAAAAAGGTAAGCGGGTTTGTTGTAATCAAGCATTTTGGGCAGAACGCATTCCTTACTAGATTACCTACTCGATTCTTTTAACAGGGCGTGAGACTAAAATAATTGATTCCTTAGAATTGATTATTTTTTTTACCGAAGAACCATTTACTTTATATTTTTAAGAACTACATACATTTTTTAATAAAGAAATAGTTCCATTGTAAAACTACGAAGCACTTACACAAAAAAAAAAAAATAAATAGTTCCCTAGAAAAAATAAGAAGTACTTACATTTAAAAAAAAGAAATAGTTCCATAGGTAAATTCAACTTTTACTCACACGTTATTCTCCTAAGTCACTCAAATATAACGATCAAAACTCATACGGAAATAAAATCCTAAAAAGTGAAACATCGAAGTGTTATTATAACATGAGTTTGTCATAATTTTGGAGCTATAAACCACGAAAATATAAATTTTTCAAAAAAAAGAACGATTCAAAATTGAAAAACAAAAATATGACTCACGCACAATCACCCTCGAAAATTTTTTTTACACTCACTCACGGTAACGTCAGTAATTTCAACTTCCACTCACAATTTTCTGCTCACGTGCGCTTCCCTAATTTATACCTAACCACAGTTTAACAAAATTGAGGCAACATGCAATTTCTGTTTTTAGTATTATTTTCCTGCAAATAAAAATTTGTTTGAAAAAATATATAAGATAAATTCTTTAAAATTGTATAACTTCTTTTTTCAAAATGAGGAACTACTTTCAATGACGTCCTTTTATTCAGAAAAAGTATATGATTAATCTTGATTACAAAAAGTTAAACATATAAGTTAATAACATTGTTATTTTCTTTTAAGTAAATAATTACTTTGTTATTGATTTCATGCTTTCTGGTTTAAATTTAAAGAATTGATTACAATACTACTTGCTTTTTGACTCTATCGTTGGAATGAGTTTGGTATTGCAGTTACTAAATTTGGCAATGAGATATGTAAGCAAGTGTGGGCATCACCTTCTTTTTGGAATGTGTAATTTTTTCCTGGGTAGTGTCTAGTCTTATTTAAAAAATTAATTAATTAATTTTTAGAGAAAAACGTTTATTCTTCTTCTTAACCTCAACATTTCTAAACAAGCCAGTTTGTTTTATTATGTTATAATTATAAGTTTTGTTCAATTAAATTTATGGAAGTAAAGCATATTTCAATATATTTAACAAATATATTTATCGTTTCTCATATTTTTCAAATTTGCTTGTTTAGAATATTGTTGCCTTTAAATCGGTAACATTTTTCTTTATAACTATGACCAAAAATTTATTTTTCATTATTATATTTTTGTATAACGGTAAAAATAAGATTACACAAAGAAAATTTTAGTGGACGAAAAATTATGAAAATTTTCACTACACTAAAATTTTCACTAAATTAATGAAAAGCTACTTTTTATGAAAAATGTTTGCTCTCAGTATATGGTAATGATTTTGGACCATCTCTGTTTTTTAGTTTAAGAAAAAATTTGAATGGTTCATTTTGATCCTAGTAGCATAAAAGGGTTATTGTTTATTAATGAAATTTTTTTTTACGTAGTTCACGTTAAATATTTTTTTTTTTTTTTGGAAACTTTTTGTGTAAAATGCATTTGATGCAATGGATAATTTTGAACCTCTAGCACAAACGGGCTAATTTTAATGAAAATATTTCACAAATCATTTAGGATACTTGAAACATAAATGTTGTCAAGTTTAATCAATGCACGAAAATAAACGATCGTTTTTTTTTTTGTTATACGAACGACCCCGCCCTCTTATAATTATAGTCGAATTCACTGAATTTTTCAAAACATAAACTTTGGCATCAAAGGTGCACGGCTTGGCCCTCTAACGGGTAAGGCTGCCTTAGGGCAGTCTTCATAAAATTTACCACAAATACGTCAAATGAGCGTTTTATACTTAGAAATTAATATATTCTGATAGAAAACTAAATTTGCAAAATATTTTGCAAAGAAATTTTTCGTGTGCCGTCCACGGTTTAAAAACGAGGAAGCTTCAAAATCAAAATTTCGTAAATTTCAAAAAATAATTATTTTTCAAAAAACAAAGTTTTCAAAATCTAAAAAACCAATTTAAGTTGACTAAAAACTCTTTATAATAAAATATAAGTAAGATTGAAGCTTTATCTTTAATAATAAGTCCTTACTTTGGTCCAAGCACTCACAGGATTTTATCAGGATTCCTCTAAAGGACATCATCTTAACTTATAAACTAAGAGACGGATTTTTATGAAATTGGGCAGAAGGAAGACATTAAGTATTAATAGCAAAGCGTTGAAGTTTGAACAATATAAATTGAAGTTTCGATACTTTTTCGCCTTTTTCCAAAAAGTGAAAATCGTGATATTTCTTAAATAGGAGCAGAAAAAATAATATTTTTTGAAGTGTGGTTATATCTTGGTAAGGGAAATAATTTTTGCTCAAAACTTCTCTTTTATATGCTTTAGTTTTCAAAATGCACTCTAAAATATTTTAGCTCATATCGCCTAAATTAGGCAACGATAAACAATTTTGTTAAAGAACTTATTATTTGCTTTTCGAGTGGAGCACATAGTATGAATTTCGTTGCAAAACATCGATTTGGCAAAATGTTCACTGTGTAAGGTTTAGACCAAATGGCACAAGAATTCGCCCGGGTTTCGTGGGAATTCCAAAAAAAAAAAAAATTACCAATATATTTCATTGCCACCCTCATAAAAAAATGCATGGTACAATCCCCTGAAAATAACGATTAACATGGTGTTATGATGATTCCAAAATATTTTGGCTCTAGCGATAACATCCCGTTAGCTAAACCGTTTTTAAAAGCCCCCAAAAACACTATTATTTTTAAATTAAAAATTAGTTACTGCAACTTTTGTCAACTATTTGGTCAATTCACGAATTCAATCGTTCTGCATTAAAAAATTATAAAAACCTCTCGGATAAGATAATAAGATTTTTATGTAATTTATTTGATGTTTTTTAATGCGATTTTTATAAAAAATTAAACAACTTCCCCATTTTAGTCCTTTTAAATCCATTTAATCATTTTAAATACTTCGTTGAAATGGTTTCGAAATCCGGTAATGATGTTGGTAAATGATTAACCCTTAATTGTACTGAGGTACATTGTATATATGAAACTCATTTATATACAAACATTACTAATTTTTATGTCTAATAAAACCTAATGTTTTATATATAAAAAAAAAATTTTGAAAATTTTTGCAAATATTTCAGGAAATATTCAATCGTTTAGAGTGTTTAATACAAAATTATCAGCTGCATTGAAAACTAAAGGCTTTTATCTAAAAATTGTCTAGTTCCTTAGAGAATCCAGATTACATCTTTAAACATTAAGGATTATTATTTTGTTTAAATTATCACCCAATGTCAACACTTTCCAAATATATTCAAAATGAAAAACGGTTAAAAAATGAGCTATTGTTTGAAATTTGTACAAAAATTGCATTCAAAAAAATTACGTAAAAATCTAATTGTCTCGAGTTCAGAAGCTGTTTTTATAATTATTTAATGAAGAATCGTAGAATTTTGAATAAATTTTTAGACGCTTTTTAAAAACCAGTTTAGCTCGCGGGATGTTATCGCTAGAACCGAAATATTTTAAGAGATATCATAAATCATGTTAATCTTTATTTTCAGACGGTGCATCTTGCATTTTTTAAACAGGCTCAATATAAAATACTTTTATGTACACTCAAATAAAAAGTTAGTAAAGTCAGCAAAAAATTTTGCTGAGTCATCAAAATTTTAGTCAGGAGGGTGTTTGCAAAAAAAATTGCTAATGTCAGTAAAATCTTTTGCAGAAAATCAGTGAGCTGATTTTTAGCAACAAAGTTAGTATATTCAGCAAAACTTTTGCTAAAACTTAGTGGATTAGAAATTAAAAAACCCTTGCTAAGCATTAATAAATTTTTTCTTGAATATTAGTAAACTGAAAAGAACTCAAGAACTTACTTTAGTTAATTTATTTTGCTGAAAATCATAAAACTTTTTTTTGTGATTCTTTTTAAAATAATTTACAATATGTTAAAAAATATAAAAAATTTCATACTCCCACATTGACGACATGAATTAATGTAATATCTGCAAATATAAAGAAATAATTATATATAACATAAATAAATTTTTCTTTCACCTACTTACATCATTGGTTGTCACAATGATGCTATCTTTTAAAGGAACGTTAATGCCGCAGAGAATTATGGAAACGAAACGAAAAAATAACAAAATGTAGCATATACAACCCTTTTTTTTGCAATAAGAAAAAGGAAACATAAAAATTTACCTAAGATGTATGTCTTTGTCTTTCGCTTTAGTCTGTCTACCTGCTGTATATTTATTATCAAATTGACTACAAATACACATTTAATATTTTATTTAATTAATAGACAATTACTTTCACAAGCCGGTGAAAACTCAAAATTTAAGTTGTCTCAATCCACAATTTTGTTTTATGTATGAAAAACAGATACAAAATCTTCCATAGTTAATTTTTTATGTGTCTTACTAGAGTTGTACTATTTAGTATAATTTTCCTCGTCACTACTTCATCTTGACATCTAATTCATTCTGCTTATAGCTTTTAAGCTGGTTGTCGTTCACACTATTGATGTGCTAATCAGCACAATTTTTTTTAGCAAAATAAATTAGTAATACATTAGTAAAATATTAGTAAAACATTAGTTCAAAACAGTTCAGTGCTGACTAACTTTCTATAAAACAGTTTATGAAGCTCAAATTCTTTAAATTGCGTATACAGCGGCTTAGTAGATCTTTTTAATTACTCATTATTTTGAGTGTAATTGACAGCAAATGCCAAATCAAAGTTAATGGTATCGTATTTATTATAAATTGAATACAAATGTGATGGATTCTGCATAATATGAATACAAACTTCTACGCAAAACTGTCAAATGTTAATGGACTTAAATGTCACAAACTTTACCACACATATTTCGTCATAAAAGCTGCATGTAATGGCCTTTATCAAGGATGTCAACCAAAAAGAATAACGGTTACGGAGTATTTTATTTATGTTGTGGTTATGGTTTTTTTTAAAATAACGGTATTTGTAGCCAAGCCAGTGGTTCGGTTCTATCTACCGAATTTGTTGGTAGTTATTATCGAATTTCTGTTTAGGCAATCGAAATTCTATTATCATAGCAGAATTTCTGTTTCAATCGAATGATTGTAATCACAAGCGAAAAATTCGGACACAGCAACCGAAACATTCGATTGGCCTCAAATGCGGTAGACATAACCGTATCTGTTTTCTAGGTGTGTATTTTAATGTTTTACGGGTTTTAATCCAGTAAAATTTGTTCGTGTTTTTAGAAGCATTTTAAAACAAATGAGCTGATGGAAGTGCTTACTTTAAGGTTATACTGAGAAGCAGCAAAAGAAACGAATCATTTTCATATGATTCCCTTACACGGATTCAGAATCTTGAAATATTGTGTTATTATATTTTACATCACGTTTATTAAAATTCAAAAGTAGTAAAAAAATCTTCAACGTTTTTTGTAAATTTAAATATATAAGTGTGGGGTCTCTTGGGGCCTCTGGTCCACATGGGTTAATGATGTCCAAAATTTTTTATTTGCAACCTTAAGTCATGATGATAAACAAAAACAACAAACGGTACAAAAGTAGCTAATTTTCGATTTTAAATATTTTATGACAACAAATAAGGCAAAAATTACCAAAAAACACAATTTCCTCGAAATTTGCAAAAATTAAATCGTTGCCCTACCCAAGTGTGCCAGGGGATATTTTTAAAATTTTTTATTTTTGATCTCTAACATGTTTTAAACAAGTCACTGGAGTCCAAATCTCAATTTTTGGGATTTTGTTGAAGAAATTTTTTAAAATTTGAAATCGGAGATTTGAAAAACACCCTAAAAATTTTGTCCGTTTTTGACATCACACTAGGACAGGTTAACGCCATCCAAAAAAAAAACTTCATCTACATCTCACAAATTTGAGTCTTTTAAGTAAAAAAAATATATTTCAGTAATCAGTTTAAAAAATTTTTAAAATGTGTGCTCGAATTTCTCGGTCAAGTAATAATTCCCACGTTAGTGGTCTGAGGCATTATTTATTACCGATTTTGTGTTTTTATACCTTTTTGAAAACATAATTATATCTTTATTTCGATTAATTTACCTTCTTGAGTAAAAACTTTTACATATAAAAAATTTTACAAAAACTAAAAAAAAGTGACTTTTTCGCCTTGTATTCCGTTTTCTAAACTTTAGGGCTGAATGGGGTCGGGAAGGCATAGTCCGATTGAGCTAAAACTTTTACAATCGCATTTTTACACTAAATGACACAATCATAGACCTGAGCACCTTCAAATTTAAAAAAAAAATTTTGCCCATATACACTAAAACCACTCTAGTATACACCCAAGGAGGACAAACGAAACAAATATTCGTACCGCTAGAATTTTGTTTTTTATTTCGGTTATGGTTAAGGTTTTAGAAAAATGTATTCAATTTGAATCGGTTTTGGTTGTGGTTACATATTTTTTAATCGTTAAGCAGTGTCCATCCTTGCTCTTAACTGTTTTTTGGTCTACCTACGTTAAATTAACCTCTTAAAATAATAATTCATACCTATCTTTCTTGACATCATCATATACGGTTAAATGGTAAATAAAAGAAAAACTAATTGAAATGGATATGCAAAATTGTCTATTGTTAAACAAACATATGATAATTTGATAAGGATAAGGGGGTTGGCTTTTATAGCAAACCTTTTCCAACCCCCCTCCCCCCCCACCACTATAACAAATTTTATAAAATTTAACAAGTGGCGAGATAAATGTTCATTTATTTCCATGAAAAGAAGCATGACTTTCACATTCCTCTTTTATATTTTGAATATTTAATTTTCAATTAAGTATTTTGAATAACAGTTACATGGAAAATGCATTTTGCCATTATTTTTTTTTTTTATTGTACGTACCAATATTATACTGTCAGTTAAAAAAGAAATTACTAGCATTCAAAATACAAAAAAAAAACAAAAATCTTAAAAAAAACTCAATTTCGTATATAAATTTTATACCTATTTCTTTACTTACCTGTTATTTGTTACCTTGTAATAATGTCCAATCGATTTGGTAAAGTTCAAATGTCGGCAACTTTCAAAAGAAAAACTCGCATTCGCAATATTACATAACTTAAATTTACGTGACATAATGTATTGAATATTTAATGCAGTCAAATGTAGATTTTTCAGGGAATTAAAAATGTTTATTACGTTTTTTTTTGGACAATGTGTCAATTTGATAAGTTTTAATTGAATGGCTCTTATATTAAGTAACTGTTGAGAATAAGTATTTAATTTAATTAGTTAAGAAATTATATTATTTATTAAGTAGTCCTATATATAGCATACGAATTGCGGAACTTTTATGGTATTATATTACATATTCTGGACAGCCAATTTATTATAGATTACATAGATATCAAACTCTTCTTTTAACAACAAATACATTTTCTCACACACATTCAAATATATTTTGTATAGGTATAGGTCGTATGATCAATACATTCTCATGAGTTACCTCCTCTGGCAACAAATGTCAAAGACATTGATATCTATGTAATCTATGCAAGGTATAGTACAAAAAAAAACCTTTATACGACAAAATATTACTCAATAAAACGTTTCATAAATATTGCCAAACCTGTGTCATAAAAAAAAACGAATTACTTACATGCTTAAATTCAGGGAACAAACCTAGTTGCATTTTCTAAAACAGTGTTTTGGTCCGTATTTCTTTTTTTGTTTACTTTTCGAAAAGTTGTTGTTAACAACAAAGTCCACTTTTATACAAAAAAAAAAAATAACACTATCAAGATAGTGTAGTTAAATTAGGGGTACCCGACTAAAAAAAAAAAAAAACTGATATTAAGCTTAATATAATTTTATCTAATTTATTATGACCCTATAATTAATTACACAAAATTTCATCCCAAAAATGGCCCCGATTAAATTGTATCTAATTGTATTGTATCTAATTGTATTGTATAATTAGATACAATTATAAGTGATTTGACACAGTTTTGTCAGAATTTTGTCCGCATCCAATTTTATTAAATTATACGTTATCATACATGGGGGAAAAGCATTGAGGCATTGATTTTTCCATATCAATGCTAAGGCCAAAGCATTGGCATTTATATGAAAAAAATAATGCCTCAATGCTAAAATTCCAAGTATGTACGTTATACTATAAAATTATAGCTAATTTACTATAATAGGATGTATAAATATAAATATCGTATCCCAGCAAAAAATAGCCTCGATTTGGTAAGCAGTAACTACATTTGTATGCTTCCAAAAAAGTGCTTAACCGTCTTGCATACACTCAGGGAACTTCTGCTTTAAAAATATGTAGTTGTTTGGGTTGTAATACAGTTTCATTATTTTTAATGTAAATGTAAGTCATTTGTAGAACAAATAAAATTTTTAACTAACCTTGTAGTTCATTTAAAAAAACAACTCACATCAAACGACTGTTTTATGATTTTACATTCATTTTTTACAGTTGTTTTTTGTTATTTAAAAAAATAAAAAAAAAAACTTTGGTTGATTTTTTACTACCATGAGGTTCATTTTTACTACAATTGTTAGTCATTTTTTGAACATTGAAAAACAAATGACAATGTTAGTTGAATTTAATGAAATGTAAGTCGTCCTTTTTTTAAATAAAATTTCATTTGTTTTTGACTACAATTGCAGTCGTCTTTACCAACATAATATCCTAAGTGTACAATAAAGCGATTGGGAAGGCATTTAGCTGTGCTCTCCTGAATGCATTCTTTTGAAGCAGTAAATAATGCATACAAGTAAGCAGTAAAGAATGCATACCATGAAACATTAACGTTGTTAATAACTTTTCATTTCCTACGAAGGCACGAATTTACTGCTGCTTAGAGCGCATGAAGAAGCGCTTTTCACCTGCTAAAAAGAGACATATTAAATGGAACATCGCTAACAGAAAGCATGCACTTAGAATACTATGTCGTTAAAGACCACTGCAGTTGTAGTTAAAAACAAATAAAATTTCACTTAAAGAAAGAACGACTTACATTTCCGTAAATTCAATTATCATTTATTTTATTTATTTTTTTAAATAACAAAAAACTTATGTAAAATCATAGAACAGTCATTTGATGTGGTTTGTTTTTTTAAATAAACTACAAAGTTAGTAAAAATTTTAATTTATTCTACGAATGACTGATATTTACATTAAAAATAAAGAAACTATATTACAATTCAAACAACTACATATTTTTAAAGCAGAAGTTTCCTGAGTGTGCCTTCTGTAATTGTTTCGGAAGCGCTCTGTAATTATAGAATGCCTTCCAGAACTGCTTCTGGTTAAGCACTGTGTTTTGCTGGGATGGTATTTTTTTCAATTTAAAAAACATTAATTCACAAAACGTGTTTGTTATATTTATTTATCATTTAAGTTGAAATCAAAAAAATTTCAAATAAATTAAAGTTTTCTTTTTGAAATGCGAAAAAATTTTTAATTGATATTGAAAATTTTCATTTGATATCAAAGAAGTTATAAAGTAATTAAAGTTCTCTTTTAAATTTTAACCGATAGTTCGAATATTCAAATTGAAATTTTATTCATAATTTTCTCAATTTAGAATAGTTAATCACAAATTAATTAATAGTTTAGCAAGTTCTAACGGAAAATTCCAATTATGTTATGTTGAAAAATGCAGTTTTCTTACTTTCGAATCAAACTTGCCTGTATCTATATCTTCAGACATTTATAAGCCCTGTGCATCATTTTAAAATTGAGAATACTGTTGACGATATGGTATCACGTTTGCAAATTTTAACTAAAATTGAGTATATATATTTCGCGCTTAAAAATCGTCTTATGAAATGAGAAAAATAAATAAAAGTAAAATTTTCAAAATCGATTAATGGTTTTTTGTAGTTTTTTAGGGCTTAGCTTTGTATACCCGTAAATACCCCTACGGGTTGTTAGCAAGTTATATATAATTTCAGATGCTGCTACTTGCAACTCTGTAAACTGTAGCAATTTGAAGTGACATGAATATATATAGACATCAAAATCTATATCAAAGCGACACTTGAATGAACCTTATATGAACCTAATTTTTTAATATATAATTTCTTATTAATACAAGATGTTTAGAACCAAAAATCCTTCAAATAGAAACATTAATAATGTGACTAAGTGTTTTTGATCAAAAAGCAGGACTCGGCAGACGAAAAAGCGGGATTTTGGTGCAAAAAGCGGGATATTATTTTTTTTTTGCCTAAAAATAAAGACTTTTATTAATTTCACATCTTTCAGTTTAAATCGCTCAAATATTACTTAGAAAATTGTGTGCAGTTATTGTTATCAAAAATTTCGAAGTAGTATCACTGGCTCTGACAAATTTCTGAGTATTAAAACTCTTTTGAAAAGTTCTAAAATACCAAAAGCGGGATTTTAATTTAAAAAGAGGGAAAAAAAAAAATAAAATTAAAAAGCGGGATAATCCTGCCAACAGTGGATGTTTGGTCAATTCAATCATTAATAATGTGCAAAAATTAGAGATGTCACGAAAATTCGGTTATTATTCGGTATTCTGCATGTTTTTGCTGTTTGGCAGAATACCTAATACTAGCACTATTTGGAAAAACTATTCGGCCAAAAGAAAATTGCTTAAGAACCGGTATATAACATGTGTTGTATGAAAAATAGAGAAAATAACGTTTTTCTCCAAACATTTTTCTTAAAAATGTCAAACACTGCAGTTTGTATTGGTTTGAAATGATTTTGCAACCTAAAAAAGTTATAATATTCTTTTGTCTATATCTAAAGTATAGTGTACTTTTATATGAAATTTATATGAGAATGTATGAAGGAACTGTTCGGAAAAATGCTTTATTCGTAACGTGACTAACTGATTTTGGTCTAAAAGCTGGACTTGGCAGACGAAAAAGCGGGATTTTAGTGAAAAAGAAGAATATTAAAATTTGATATCTAAATAATTTGCAATTTTAACTTGAAATCACTCCAAAATTCCTCGTAAAAAACACTAAGGAAGTAAGCCAAAAAGTATCCTTTAGAAACCTGCTTACATATGTTATAATTTTTATTTGGCGAATTCCCATTTGGAAACATTACTTTTTTGCAAAATAAGCTCGGTTTTTAGCGCTTATAAAAAGCTGTGATTTCACGGCTTTCAGTAAAATCATGTCTACATTATTAAGATTAAAAGTAACAATATGAATATTAGTGTCCGACTGTGTATTATATAATAGTGAACTTGCGTTTGTTGGGCTCCCATTTAACCTTACATAACCTTAGTGTCATCCCAAACTCGAAACTCTTATAAAAATTATACACCGAACACAGAATGAATGTGGTAACTGTTAAAAGCTGCTGCTGTACGATATTACCAATATCAGTGATGTGCATTATCAAATTTTGAGTGTAATACTATTCTACTCCTAAACCGATTTCAAAAATCTATTTTGGTTCAGGTATATCATAAACCAAATTAATGTCCAGTTGTATGTCAAATCGATGAACATTGTGTTCTCAGTCTTAATCCTGATATTGTATTACATACCATTCTCAATAGAAAACTGATTGGAAAGAACTTTTCGAATGTGCTTTCAGAAGATAAAACGTATCAGTGAAGTTTTTAATGTGGCCGGACTAAAAGTTATTATCTACCCAAAACACTGTTGCAGCTATAGGTTGCCATTAACGTATTTCGTATTTACTCTTTATTCGGTGGTCCTATCAGAACTTCAAGTTCACGTTAATGGCAAGGAATTTAGAATTTTGGATAAGGTGAAATCCCAATTTAATAGCCGTGTTTTGCCACATGTCTGTCCATGTTGGATTGCCGGCATATTATTCTTAATATTATTATTATGTTAAAATAAAATCTACAAATTAAGGAACTATACAAAATGAATTCTATAATTATTCCTTGACCAATACCGTACATTGGTTTGACATATAAAGGGTGTTTTTTATACAGGTATATAACTTTAAGTTGGCAAAACTTTTTTAACTGGCGACTATTTTGTCAGCTGTCAGGTGATTTATGTTCAGTTTGGTTTGGCATTTCAACATGAATAGACTGACGCCTGAACTCTTCCAAATTGTACAAATTTATTTTGAAAATAATGAAATACGTATCGCGCACTACGTTTGTTTTACGGTGAACATCATCGTTCATCAGTGCAATTAATACGATTAATACGATGCATCCACAGAGACTTCGTACAGTGCGTACAGAATAAGGCATTGCTGCTATAGAGCGTAACGTAGAGGAAGACCCCAATCAGTCTATCCGCCATCACGACCGCTATAGAGCCATGATTACAGACTTTTTCGTTCATCAATTAAACAACCATGATGTGCAGGAGCTGTGGTTTTAACAAGACAGCGCAATATGTCACACAGCTCATGCCACAATTGATTTATTGAAGGAAACGTTTAGTAACCGCATAGTTTCAAGTTTCGGACCCGTGAATTGGCCTCCAAGATCATGAGTTGGGATACGCCCGAAACTATTGACCACTTAGAGGACAACATTCTCCACGTTATTGCCAATATACGGCCACAAATGTTGGAAAAAGTCTAAATCTAATCTAATCTAAAAGTCATCGAAAAGTGGACCTCCAGATTAGTCTACGTCCGAGCCAGCCGTGGCGGTCACATGCCAGAAGTCATATTTAAATTATAATGTCAGAAGTTTATCTTTCGAATAAAGTAAATTTAATGTCAATTTAAAAAATTCATCTATGTTTTGTTCCATTTCAAAGTTCTATACCTCTATAAAAAACACGCTTTATAATTCAACTACACTAAAAATAACTCTGTTTGCCATTGGTTAAAATACTTACCAAAATAAAACTATGCCTGCTGTTTAACGAAAAAATTAAACTATACGCCTCCAACAACCACACAATACAAAAGTCATTTACTACAATTGACCACTCTACTCTATTGCTTTATACACATAAAAATACCCTGTCGAAGGACGATGTATTAAGAAAAGTATAGGGGATGTTATTTTAAACGGTCAGTTAGTCGTAACGTACTTTTGTTAGCTAAAGTGATCCTTTACTAAACAAAAATACGGGGTTGATTTTTTTCCTTCTAGTGTCGATTTTTTTTAAATAAAACAATCTGAAATAAAAGTTCAAGAAATAAAATGGCGTTTGTTTAAATTTTTCATATGCAACAAAAAAACAAATTTTATTTGTTTCCAATATTTTATAATTATTACTTAATATTTTACTAGTTACAAGTATATTTAAACTAAATATGTGTTTAAAATTAAAGATGAACTCAAATTAGTTTTAAAAAGTTTTAAATATTATGAAAGCTATCTTAAGAATACAATTAAAACGATGAGCGATTTCGGCAAACATTTCTTTTATTATAAGTAGATTATAAAGATTCTGCAAGAAAGTTTCACATATTGAAAATTGTATTATAAAATTTAACATGGATCTGAGAGTTTTTCTAAAGGAATAACGTCTTAGAATCTGATATCACAGAAAATTTAAATTGTAATTTCAACATATGTTTGATAATAATATTTCATAAGTGACTACGAAAATTGCGGATTCAATAAAAAAAGTTGATGAATTTCCTGTGATGATGATTTTTTTTAAACTTTACTATCATATCCTTAATTTTAACTAGGATACAGTATTAGATAAGAGTCAGCAGAGATTGTTAACATGTAAATCAAGCTTAATTCAATTTAAAATTTGGTTTTTGATTTTGAAAAATTTATAACTATTAGAAAAAAAAACACAGAAAAAGTTATTAGACACTAGCATGAATGGAATGCATTTTCTGACCCACTACGGTCTTCATCAACATTCTTCGTGCCATTTAGTGTTAATCGTAAATATCATCTATTTAACTCACACGTTGAAGAAATTGGGTAACGTTAAATCCCACATTACTCTGTGTGTTGAGTTAGAATGAAATTTACCACGAACGATTTCTATTTATAGTGTGTTTGTTTTTTCTCTAGTCTATTTAACTTTCGTTAAAAAATTATCAAAAACATTAATTTTCAGAACGTTTTTGTATAACAATTTTTGATAGAATTTGTTCGGACATCTGGCTAAAAAATGCGACTAAAAATATTTTAAGAAAATCGTTTGTGAATTAGAGTTTTCCATACACATAGAAAATTATTGTCAATAAAATTTCAATTAAACTTTTGTTTTAATTAAAATTTTAATAATATCTATTAAATGTTTAATTGAAAAAGACATAGTTGAAGATAAAATTTCCACTTTTTATAACAAATAATGACAACAAATTTTAATAATGAATCTCCAAAATGGAAACACAAAATCAATTAAAATAAAAACATAGCCAAAATTTGCAAAAAAGAAAAAAAGCGCCAACATTGAAAAAATCTCTAGAATTAAAAAAGCGTCATAAACGAAAACACCAAGAATTACAAATAAAAAACGCCAAAATTTCAAATACTAGCTAAATTCTAAAATAAACACCAAAATTTAAAATAAAATCGCTAAAATTTAAAAAAATCACTAGAATTAAATTAAATCGCAAAAAAATAAAAGAAAATCACCAACATTTATTTTTTATTTTGTCGATTTTTTTCAAAAAATATAAGCGATTTTTAATAATGGCGAATTTTTTACAATTCTAGCATTTTTTTAATTTGAGCGATTTTTAAAATACCGACAACTTTTTCCAATTTTTGGCCAAATATTTTCTTTAATTTTGCAGTTTTTAAATTTTGACGACACCAAAATTTAAAATAAAATCGCTAAAATTTAAAAAAACACTAGAATTAAATTAAATCGCAAAAAATTAAAAAAAAAAATCACCAACATTTATTTTATATTTTGTCGATTTTTTTTTCAAATAAAAGCGATTTTTAATAATGGCGAATTTTTTACAATTCAAGCTTTTTTTTAATTTTAGCAATTTTTAAAATACCGACAGCTTTTTTCCAATTTTTGGCCAAATGTTTTCTTCAATTTTACAGTTTTCAAATTTTGACGAGTTTCCTAAATTTTTGTATTTGTTTTTAAATTTTTTTAGTTTAGGAGATTTTTTTAAATGTTAACGATTGTATTAAATTTTAACAATTTTTTTAAATGTTGGCGGTTTTTTTCAATTTTTTTTTTTAACTGCTAACGATTTTTCAGTTTTGCCAATTTTTCAATTTAAATTTGGACGACTACTGGTTATACAATTTTGTTTTTTCTTTTCTTCTTAAATTTTAGGGATGTTTTTTCAATTCGACGGTTTTTTATTAATATTTTCTTATTTTTTCAGATTTTTTAAAACTTAAAGATTTTTTTTTAAATTTTAGCTATTTATTCGGTTTTTTATATTTTTATTGATTTTTTGCAATTTGAATTAAAGTTATAAAATAGTACCAGTTAATGTTTAAGTTTAAAGTTTTTAAATAGTAGTATCAGCTAAAAATCTGTTGGAAACTCAATACGATCAAAATCTGAATTAAAACTAAATCAATTAAAGAGTTACAAATTATTTTAATTGATACTAAAATTTCCTTAATAGGACCGAATTCAATTAAAATTTTTAATTAAATTAACAAATATTTTACTTAAAACTCGATTTCGGTTTTTTCTTTTTTTAACGAACTGAACTGATTCTTTTTTACTTTTACAGAAATAATTCCTTGGATGAATTTTAATGATTTTTTTTCACTAAACTAATGAAGTTTTCTTCATATTGTAAATGAAAAATTTCTTAAACTTCATGAAAAGGCTTCATAGTTTTAATGAAACTATTTTTAATGAAATTTATTCATTATATTATTTGAAATTTGTAATAAATAATATAAAATTTTTCAAAAATTTATTGATATCATGCGGATAATTCTATTAGTGTACTACTCTGTCAGAATTGTCTTCATGATATTAATAAAATCTAACATCGAATATATTTAAATCGAAAATCATTTTTTAACACATTACACAGTGCAACACGAAAAAAAATAACCATATACGGACACCACTACGTGATAAAAGACCAAAAAAAAAAAAGACCCGTGTCTCCCAATTTTTCCCAAAGTCATCTCCTCTTTTGTTTATGGGCCGCCAAAGATTTGGTGCCTCGGTATCATTTTCGCAAAAAAGTGATCATTTTCTCAGGCTCATATCTTGCAAACCGTTCAGAATTTCGATTTGTCATAAAGAACAAAAATTGTGAACATATAAAATCAAAAAAACTTCACCTTCCAGATCAAAATCGCAAAAAACTTAAAAAAATTCGATTTTTTTTTACCTTTTTCCCGTGTTCAGGTCCATAGGTAGCAAACCGTTCAAAATTCAAGGAAACAATCAACTACAAAAATTTACCTAAGATCTCAATAAACAAATTTCTAGAATATATAAACTTCCTGGGAATTGGGTTTGCTACCTATGCACCTGAACAGGAGAAAAAAGGAAAAAAAATGAAATTAAAAAATTTTTCACTTTTGCGCGCTACCTAAACAGTGTTAAGAATCATCTCTAGGAAGTTTATATGTTCTAGAAATTTGTTTATTGAGATCTTAGGTAAATTTTTGTAGTTGATTGTTTCCTTGAATTTTGAACGGTTTGCTACCTATGGACCTGAACACGGGAAAAAAGGTAAAAAAAAATCAAGTTTTTTTTTAAGTTTTTTGCGATTTTGATCTGGAAGTTGAAAATTTTTTGATTTTATATGTTCGCAATTTTTGTTCTTTATGACAAGAGCTTTGCCATAGAGAGTAAATCGAAATTCTGAACGGTTTGCAAGATATGAGCCTGAGAAAATGATCACTTTTTTGCGAAAATGATACCGAGGCCCCAAATCTTTGGCGGCCCATAAACAAAAGAGGAGATGACTTTGGGAAAAATTGGGAGACACGGGTCTTTTTTTTTAGTCTTTTATCACGTAGTGGTGTCCGTATATGGTTATTTTGCCATGACTTAAAAAATTACACACAGTGTTATGGATACACTGGTCCGTTTCCAACCCAGTACCTTTGGTAGGCTATATTTGTTTAGTGGATAAAGATAATACAATGGTTGAATACGCCTAAAATAAACTAACATCTTGACTATAATCGGCAATAAAAAAGTAGTAAAAACAGTTGTATTTGAAAAAAATAAGTTTTTGCCCCTTTTCGATTTGACTTTTTTCAAAAATTGTTTAAAAACGTAAAAAAAACCTAAAGTTCTTTTTTTTCATTATTCATTATTTATCTCTCTGCTAAAAAACCTTTCATCAATTGTATATCATTTTAGAAAATCTGAATGATTGGACCATGAATTTTGCAAATATAAAATATGAGAAAATTTATTCAGTTTTTATTTAAAACATAAATAATGGATAGTTTTTATTGAAATACCCTTAAACTTACAATAATTATAATATCAGAGTTTCCAAACAATTTTAAAATCAGTTAATCTGAAAACCTAAAACTTTTTATATGTAATGAAAAAAAAAATGTTTTTGAATCAAGATTTGTCCATAAAATTATGCCACGTTAAAATGTTTATAATTTCTTTAATCATCTTGAATTCGTATTATATAGAAATTTTAACTTTTGTTGCTAATATTTTTACTATAGGCAGCTTTAAGGCGAAACAAATTACAAAAATTTCTTTTGAAAATTTTCCAGCGGATCTTTAATATTAGAAAATTAATTAGGAAACTTTACGAATAAAAATTCGCTTCATTTTAAGGCTTAACTAGTTTGGAAGTAGAAATGTAAAGTAGCATTCTTGTAATGAATAAAAAAGAGTATAAAAATAGTTTTATTACCTTTTTCTTGTACATAGAGTTAAATGTGTTAAATGTCAAGTATAGAATTAGAAAATTTTTATTTTCTATAGAATTTTTTACGATTTTACTTGACAACCATTTCAATGCATAGAAAAAGGACAAAAAAAATGTTTCTTTTCTTGTTTTTAACCAATTTAATTGTCTATAGATACGTTTTTTTTTACTATACGAACAGACTAATGACGCTTTTAGATTTAAATTAAACTTTCATAATGAACTCTAATAATTGCCTTTCATTATCGCTTGTAGTTTTAATTGTGTTTAAGTTCATCTGCGTTTTCTAAGTTTTTTTTCTTATTCACTAATTTGAGTTCTTTAGTTTGTTGTTTTTTTTTTTTTATAAAATCACAAAATGTTTCAATTAAAAAAAGGCATTTCTTTAAAATATTTTATAGTGAAAAAGGGAAAACGTTATAGATAAATGTTAAAAATTAATGGAAGAGAATATTGATCAAATAATTTGAAAACTTTCAAAACTCTCTAATAATATAGGGTTATAGTAATGAGTAAAAATTTTAGATTATTTTATGCTATTTTTATTTAATACAGTCGAACTCCAATTTGAGACATTCTCGATTTGCAGCCTACTAAAAATGATACTCCCTATGAATGAAATAAATTTTTTTTTTCTTTATTCGCGCTAAATTGATCTGTGTTGAAAAATTTTTAATCGCAAATAAATAAAAATTTTGGACTAAAAAACCATAAAAAAATTTAAAAAATTTTTTGAGCTTCAGATTTTCCGCGTTAAATTTGATTTTTTTAATTCTGAAACATAAAAGAAATCCTTTCGTCAAAGAAACAAAAAAATAGCAACATTATTTTCAGCGTAATATAATATTTTCCCAAGAACCACTTTAATGAAAAAATATGAATAAAAATATAGTTTTTTTAAGCGAAGAAAATCTAAAAGAAAACCAGTGTGATCCAAATACATTTCACTCCTCTCAAATTTTAAGTATATTTTAAAAAGTACCTTAAATCGGAGTTCGACTGTATATTGAAGACTATGTAATGAAGACTCTAAATATTAAACTCTATTCAAATAATTCTTGTATTTCTTTCGATCTAAATTGTCCAAAATCGGTTAAAATCTTACGATGGGGATGAGTTTTATAATACGTTTCCAAGATATGTTGAGAAAGTTGTTTGGATTCAGCATAAATCAAAGAATTGGTAGTTGTATCTGTAGGTAGTGCTAAATAACCCAAAAGCCATGACTTTTTAAGATGATTTAATTCTTCGGACAATTTTTTAATTTCCTGATGCTGTTCATTGCCTCTTTTAGGAACGTATAGCGGTTCTAATTTAAGAAATTCAGTTTTTAAATATTTTGATTGTAGCTGTATATTTTCTTGTCTTTGATAACGAAGACTTTGTGATAAACATTCAATTTCTTTTAAGGCCTCATGAGAACAAGAGGTTACAGTTTTGGAATTGGAAGCTAAGCAATAACGTAAATTTTCTTGAGTTTTTTCCAATAACTCCAATTTAGTGTTGGTTGATTGTAAGGATTGTAAAAATTTAATCTGCTGTTGGGTTAAACCTTCCAATAGATCTTCCATTTTTGTAGAGATCTGTTGCAATAATTGTTGTTGTTCTTGCTGATGCTTTTGTAAATTTTTCTCAGCCATATCTTTGCGTATTTGTAATTCAGAATAATCATTTTGTTTAATTTTATTAATATATTTTAAAGATTTTATCTCTTTTTCTTTTTCCGATAGTTTATGTTGTAAGAATTTTGATTCATCGTAGTGCTTTTTCATTTCTTTAGCTTGTTGTAGTATGGTCACTTCATTTGCTCTCACATATTCGGTATTAAGATTTATGGTCAAAGCTTTTTCACTCTCTTTAATAAATTGGTGAAATTCTTCCAATTGTTCTTGTATTATGATAATGGAATTTTGAAAAAATTCTACGGGAGACTTTTGAAAAGTTTCTGGAGCTAATTTGTTGCAGTTGAGATTTATAATACGCCATAGTCTCTCATGATCAATGGCTATTTCATTTGTATTTTCTGATTTAGTAGAATTAGCTATATCTTTCGTAGCCTCTCTGGCTGTAAAACTTAAAAGCTCTATAAGCTTATTTAAATGATCCGAACGTTCATGCAATCTTTGCAATTGAGGCCATTGTAAAGTGCTATAGCTTACCGATTTTGTAGGTAATTTACGCTGTAGCTGCTTTATTTGCATTTTAAATGATCTAGCATGTTCCATTAAAAATTGCATACTGCAAAATGAGTCTGTATGTTCATCCCCTAGTTGTATTATAGTATACAATAGACCAGCATGAGTATTAACACAATCTAAAGCTACATCGTATACCTCTAATAAACTAACATATAATCTTTGTTCATCTAATAGCTCACTTAAATTTTGTGTAGCAAAGAGATTATTTAAGAGTGAGTTAAAAAAGCTTGAAGCTCTTTCTAAACCCTCAACCGGAGAATTTTCATCTAGTAAACCTTTTTTTAATAATTTTAATAAATCATCCAGTTGTTTTTCTTGAGCCTCCATTTCTCCTCGATATATAGCGGCATGAGTACATATTTCATAATCACAATGATTAAGAGCAAATTCTAATTGTAATAATACCATTTTAAGAGAACGCAGAAGATATAAACATCTAGTGCGAAATGCAAATCTGTGTACCGAATAACCCTCAAATATAGCATCTCTACCAAATTCACAAGAAGCGGGAAATTTTTCATGTATACCCGAACAGATTACATCAATTTTTTCCATACATCTTTGTAATACTATTAAGATTAATATCACATCGTAAACAGCACCTCTAAGCAGTAATTCTTCTGGTAAGAACGCTTTTAAATACTCACATTGTAATAGTAACATTTTAATATCTACGGCTGAAAGTTGTAACTCCAAAGCTCTACCATAACCTTTAGTAGAAGCAAATACTTGTTGGAAATCTACACCAGGCATAAATTCGGGATTCGAAGATAAACTATTTAATTCTTCAGAAGTTGAAACAGTAGCTGTAGTAGAAGCTTGTGTTGTTAAATTAGCCTGTTCTCTTGTTTGTTCTCTTTCATTAAGAGTTTTAACCAAAGCTCTAAATTTCATAATAGTACAATCTCTTTCATATACTGTTTCCAAAGCAGTATCTTTTTCTTGTTGTAAAGTTCTTATATTGGTATTTAATAATTCAATTTCTTCTCTTAAATCACGTTCCAAATCTTGATTACTTTCTATAAGTTGTTCGTGTATTTCCTCTAAAGCTTCTAATTCATTTACCTCCTCTTCCAATAGTCTAACCCTTTCTTCTAGTTCTAATTTGGAGTTGGACAAGTTGGTAACCATTGTTTCGGCTCCTAAAGCAGCATCTACTTGTTCTCTTAGATCTATTATATGAGACTCCATAACATCACATCTTTGTGTAAGTAATTCTTTAGTTTTCTTCAATTCTAATATTTCCGAACTATTAGTTTCCAATTCTTTAAAAGCTTTAAGAGATTGTTGTTTTTCTAACGTTAAAACATCTCTTAATTTAATGACCGTTTCTCTTAATCTTTGATTATATTGTTCTAATTTTCTAATCTCTCCCACAGAATTATGATTATCTTCTTTATTTAGAGTACAATTATTATCTGTGCCCAATAAAATTCTTTCATTTTCTGCTTTAAGTATTTCTACATCTAAGGATAATTCTTCATTTTGTTCTTGAGCCAATTCTAATTCCAACTGTAAAGTCTCGGCTCTTTCTTCAGCCATTTCTTTATCCAGAGTTAATAATTCTATATTCTCAGCTGCCTCATCAATTTCTCTTTGATATTTAGTTTTGGCCTCATTTGATTCTCTCAACTCTTGTCTCATTCTTTGCAACTCTCGTTGTAAATTTGATTGCTGATCCATAATGCGCGATTTGAATTCCATTAATTGTTCATTTTGTAAACGCAAACGTTCCATGTCTTGTAATTTTCTTATATCTTCGGCTTTTTGAGATTTTAAAGCATCAATTTCTTTATTCATTTCTATTATTCTGGACTCTAGTTGTCTATTTTGTTGTTTTAAATCTTGTAGATTAGTAGAACTGGAATTTAACATCATTGTAGAGAATGTAGGAGAGCGTAATGGTTGTCCGGGTGTAAATTGAGGTCTTAAAATCTCTAGAAAACCGGTTTCTACAAATGAGCTACGTTTGGCACAACAAAATGTTTCCGAAGGACTCATAGAGGTTTTACTACGTTTGGGGGCCAGCGAAGGTGGTGGTCTTAAAGTTCTCGATGTCGTGGGGCCCGCTACTGTTTGTATTAGCGACACCTGACTAGTGCTAGGTTGCAAAGGAGTCACTTCCTTGGGTTGATTAATTTTTGTAGTCTTTAATAAACTAGTCGATGTTGGTTGTTTGGGTATTTTTTTCAATAAATCACCACCAACACCATTGCCACGTTCATTTAATTTTGTTGCCGCCACCTTTTTTGTGGCATCTTTTTGTTGCACTTTCACCACCACCTCCTCCATTCTCGTTAATTCTTCTATATTACTGGATTTTTTTATAATCAATTGTGTGGGTCTTACAAATATGCCAAAATTTTGTGGACACTTAAAGTAATAGGTTCCCTTGACAGTGCCATTATTTTTGCCACGTTCTTCATTCAGTACCACACCAATCCAGTTGCCTGGTGCAAAATTTGTTAAACCAATAAATGCAATATGACCTTCTAGATGTTTTCCTGCAATTTGCACTGTTTGACCAACTTTAAAGTGGTTTTGATGTTGATTCATGATTCACAATTTGTCACACACATTGCTGTGTTGTTCTTCCTAAACAGCTTTTTTCTTAAATTTTGAAAATATTTTCTTTGGAATTTTCTTTAAAATTTTCTAATTTTTTTAAATAAATTTTTATTTAATACCAAATGTTATGCCAATTCGTTGTATACTTTGCAAAAAAAAACCCAATTTTTGTGTCTTCTGTTGTAAACTAAAAGTCAAAAGGCGTTAGTTTTTGCAAGATGGCGTCTTCGTGTGAAAATAATGACATTTAAACATGTATATGTGTGTGTGTGCTTTATACGGTTTGTTGTTATTGTACAACTTCATATTATTCCTTTGTGTTGGTGGTTTTCCTCTCATCCACAAATGTAGTGGATTGTAAAAATGCAAAATAACAGTTTAAACTTAACCCAATCAACATTTAAGTGAATAAATGATTTATGAACTTTATATTAAAGATATTGTGGTATAAGCATGATTTACCGTATAAATGCGAATTAATTTACAATTCGTAATGAAAAGAGTTTTTGTGTCAACCATTTTTTTGGTAAATAGAGCAGTGCTTGTAAATTCGGTTACTTTTCAATACTTGATACTACTCGATATTTTTAAATTTGGTACTCCATACTTTTAACGGCTTTTAAAATTAAAATGCACTTTAATTTTTTAAAAAAATTTATTAAAATTTTTACTTATATTGAAAATTCAAATTTTTACAATATATTTTTAAACTTTTTACAAACTATTCAATGTTTTTTATAGTTTTTCGGCTTTTTTTCTTTTAGTTTTTCACCTTTGATTTTTTTCTTCTAGTAGAGTTTAATGCTAATTGTTTTATCGGAGTCACATTTTTGCAAATACTCGATACCAACTACTCATTTTTTATCAGCACTAATACAGGGTACGATTTAAAAGCGAGAAAAAATCAAATTTGAAATTTCATAAAATTAATAGTGTCCGACCGAACAGTTCGGCCAGAAAATGCATTTGGTCTGTATTCGGTATTTTAAAGCATTATTGACAAATTTGGCGGATGGAAAAATGTTTATTGGACTGATTAGATGCTATTTTGAGTGTCAAATTTGAAGAAAAGTCTGTAGTTAAGCAATGAATTCACTGTTCGGCTTTAGAAAGTTCGGCCAAATCGAAAATAGTTCGGCGGCCGAACTTTTAACTTTTTAGCTAAACTTCGGCTTTTCTCTTAAATTTTATACACAAAATCGAATTAAATCGACTCAAAAAACATGTTTCCAATACCAAAATTTGTCATCATTGCCTCTAGATATCAAAAAACCGACAAAATATAGTTTTTTGGCCGAACTGTTCGGTCGGACACTAAAAATTAACCCTTTGACTACAGAATTTTAATAGCTGCTAATTTTTTTTTTGAGCAAATTCTGAGTAAGAATAATTCCATGCTAAAGCATAATTTTTGTGTTAATTTTATGACTTTACCGCTCCCCAAGGTGAAGATATTTGAAACTAAATTCCAAACTTTGCCAACAAAATTCCAATTAAACATTTCTTTGGCCTCAAACTTACTTTCAACTAAAACGTTATAATAAATGTCTATTAAATAGTTTGTTGAAAATTAATTTGGTGGACACAAAATTTCTTGTTTTTATAACCTATAATGCACAGATTTATTGTCAATAAAACTTCAATTAAACTTCTGTTTGATTATAAACTCACAATACTGTCAAGATTGTTAATCCCACGTTCTGGTAACGTATAACCACTGTCGCCGACGCTTTGCCAACACTGTGCCAATTGTATTTTTCTGCCTGGGGCATTATAAAAATTTCAAAAAATCACCAAAATTCAAAAAAAAATCTCTGAAATTCGAAAAATTTTCAAAATTGAAAAAAATTTTAAAATTGGAAAAAAAAATCGTCAAAATGTAAAAACAATCGCTCAAATTGAAAAAAAAAATCATTAATTTTCCAAGATATTTTTAAATGTTTGAGTTTTTTTTTTTTAATTTTAGTGATTAAAAATTATTTGAGTTCAAAACCATTAGTTTTTTGTTAATAAATATACATATATTAACAAAATACAGTGCAATGTTATTTAAAAAACATTTCTTTATCTGCTAATGCAATGCAGATTTCATCTACTGACTGGTCCTTAAATGTTTCATTTTGTGTCACCGAAATTCCTTAGGGAATGTAGAAGTGCCAGATAAAGATGTAGAAGTGCCAGATGAACTACACAGTGGTGAATCCGCAGATTTTAATGAAAATGGATATGTTGTAAAGGACAACAAAATATTTGACACGTATATTTTTAGGGGGTTAAAAAATGGGGTAAAAAAGTACCCAATTTCACTTTTTTTTATACATATTTCTTATATAAGTTATTAAATTATAGGAAAATTGGGTATCAAATGAAATGTATTTTAATGCTACATCCACTGGTATACAAAACATGCCCGTGCATGTCCGAACCTTTTAATTTATTTAAAACAAAAAGCAATTTTTTCGAATACCGCATTTGTATGGGAAGTTGTTGTTGGTATGAGTTTAAATTAAACCTCTAACGTTTAAAGCTGCCTCGAACGGGTAAATTGGCCTTTACAAAATTTACCACAAATGTGTCGAATTAGTGTGTTATACTTAGAAATTAATATATTCCGATAGAAAACCAAATTTACTAACTGCGGTATACATAAGCAAAATTTAGGAACTAAATATCCACTGAATAAGTATTTCTTATTCATAACACCCTTTATTAAACCAAGTACAACCGTGATCATCTCATGAATAACTGCTGCCATTTTGACAACAGCTGTTAAAATCAAAGATTTTTTTTATTTAATAATAATTTTGTTATCCTGATCTCAGTTATACCTAAAGGGTCCGCCATCTAACGTTTTTTTTTCAACTAGTGCTTATTTCGTGAATGGTAACACTTAGCTCATGTCTGATTTGACAGATAATTAGTTTTATCCTTCCGCTGAACGAATATGGTCCGTATGTTCGTTATCTTGTGAAAAAAGTGAAAGAAACTGGCATCCTCATCGATAAACCAAAGCGTGAAAAGCCAAAAACAGTGCGTACACCCGAGAATATTGCTGCTGTGGCAGAAAGTGTGCGTGAAGCGCCATCAACATCAATTCACCGTCGTTTTCAACAATTCAACATTTCGGAGACATCATTGAGACGAATTTTGCATAAAGACCTTGGTATGACGCCATACAAAGTCCAATTGGTTCAGGAGTTCAAAAAAAAAGTTGTTTGGCGGACCCTTTATTATTCTATTTTTTACTTTTTTTAATGTTGTATATTGCGTATTAACTAGAAAATTATATTTTTTTTACAAAATAGGGTGTTAAAATTTCTGTTCGACAGTGGATGTTCAAAATACTTATGAATGGAATCACGAACAACCAGTGAATAAGCCTAAAAAATTCTAATTGTGAACTCGTTGTATGTAGCACACATCTAATGTGTAACTTATGAATACCGCTGTAAATATTTAATTGAGAATGAATTTGGTACACACAAAATTTCCAGTTTGAAAACATTGCCAAGATTTGAAAAAAAATGCCTTTTAAAGAAGAATCGCCAGATTTAAAAAAAAAACTATAAAATATTGGCAAAAAGTTAACTAAAACGCAAAAATTATAAAAAACGCCAAATATAAAAAAAAAAAACAAAAAAAAAGAATATATAAAAATCGTCAAAATTAAAAAAAAATACAAAAAGCTTTGGAGATATAGTCGTTTTAATAATTACGGGGCCTGGTTATAAAAATCTATTTTTTTTTTTCAAATATAATTTTGTCATATTCTCAAATTGGTATTTTAAACAATAACAGTTACAATTACAGTGACTAAATAAGAATTAAAAATAGTGCGCCCCGGTAGGCTAGTTGGTAGCGTGCTGGCTTATCCGTGCGGGGGTCGTGGGTTCGATTCCCACCAGAGGCACTGTTCTGTTTTCGCTACAACGCGCCGAAGTTTGCGAAAAATCTGGCAATGAAGTGAAAAAACTGGGTACGCCATTAAATCATTGTGGCCGAAATATTTACGACTACCAAATATTAAAAAATCCTCTAAATGGGGCTATAGGTAATTGGTAAAAACCATGTAAGTTTCATTTAAAATTTTTACTGCTTAAGGGGTTTTCTCACTTTAAATAAAAATTTAAAAAAAAATTAATGAATTTGCATTAAATACTGAAATTTTGATTGTTAAATATAATGGAGTGTCCTGCCAAAACCACATATTTTGATCACTACGAACTTCAAATAGTCAATAAGTATATAATCTTCTATTTTGACGTCATTTATATAAAATATTTTAGCGTTGCAAATATAATCTGGATCTCTTTTTGAACGCCAAATTTGTTTCTATATATCAATAATGACATTAACCCCAGACTTCGTGATATAATTTTTTTAAATTAAATACCGTAAATCAGGACAACCATTTCAAACAAGATTTATTTCTAAAATATTATGGAATTCACTTCAAGGCTCACAAAAAAAACTTTTTTTTGGAAAACCAAAAATTTAAATTCCAATCTGAGATCAACACTTTTTTATAATTTTAAAAGGAAATTTCCGAGATAAGTTTGTTGCATTTAAAATTCGCATACTAAATATCATTATACACAGAAAAAAATATGTCCCTGCTTTTTCAATTAAATCGGTTTGTTGAAAATTTTAAAAGCTGTCAATTAAAAATTAATTGAATCAATTAAATTTTTTTCTCAAATTCGGAACTTGCTCGACATTGTTGTTGTTTTTTGTAATATTTATGTAGTTGTTTTTTATAAATGTTTATGTTTAGTGGTATTAGTAATAAATATTTTAAATTCATTTCAATTAGATTAGATATTAATTCTTATTAGGTTTATTACTTTATTAAGTTAAAAATTTTAGTTTCAATTGTTTAAATCTGAATATTTATTTATTCTAAAACATTATCATAAAATTGATAATGTAATTTTAAAAGTTTAATTTCGTATAATAAAAATTTAAAAATTTTCGGAACAGAAAGAATATGCAAAAAATAAATTAAAGATAATTTTAAACCAAAAAGTACTCTGATTTCAACAAAATCCAAAAATATTTTGCCATAGTCCCTACGCCTCAAAAGAAAGAAAAAAACTAATTTCTGTGTGAATTTTTTCACCTAAGTATAAATAAATCTGTTAACTAAATGAGAATTTCATGCCGGTTTAGATTCAATGTTATAAAATTCAAGCTATATAAAACATTTGGTATGGCAACAACACTTTTATAAAAAAAACATTTGGTATGGCAACAAAACATTTGGTATGGCAACAACAGTATTTTTTGATAGATACAGGTTAGGTTTCAGTTGCTTTAAGTGATTTCCATTTAAATTATCAGATTTATTTGTTTGCATAACTTTTTCAATTATCTGCAACTGTTTTTTATAGAAAAATATTGATTTATATTTTTTTGTTAGATGCTTTTTATTTTGCAGTTAAATTTATCAATTTAGATAATAAATTTTTTTTAGATGCAAATGACTCTAATTTTGAAATAAAATTACAAGAAATTAAAATTTTTTCAATCACTTTGCAGAAACAAAAAAAAAAATTATATAAGTGTGGCCTAGTGAATTTAGCACCAGTTTTCGATTTTTTATTTAATGTATATCTCTTAATCCCGGTGAGTGAATAAGTTAATATACTTATGCTATAAAAACTATACAATATGAATACATTTAAAAAATAAATGGCAAAAATTAAAAACTAGATTTACATTAATTTAATAAAAAAGCCATAACTTCATGGCTTAAGAAACTACGATGTCGTATGTCATTTGAAAGGCATTTAAAATATATTTAGGTTCATGTATTAACCATTAATATTGGTTGGACCTATCTAATATTATTCATCTTTTTGTTACTAGCTATTTTTAACTTTGGAGGTCCTTGTAGTCCTTTTTGTGCTAACTAAGGTTAAAAAATAAATGTTTATTTTTGCTAACTGTTCGAATAAGCATTATTTTTTTGTCGTTTTTAGACTTTTCATTGCCTTTTCTGTTTTTGTTAAAATTCAAAACGATTGTTGAGCCCACTGTACATTTGAAAAATCAATGAAGTTTTGTTTGATCCTATTAATTTAATTTTATTTATAACAAATTTAAATTCAATAAATAAAAAATTACAACGTTTGAAAAAAAATGTTTTCTTGGGTTTCTGTTTTAATGCATAAATTCGGATGCTAGACATCGCAAAACACCAAAATATCCCTTCCTAGCTTTTAAAGTTTGTTTTTTATGTCTATATGTACACTAGGGTGATCCTTATTTTTCAACTTGCGATTTTTGGGGCTGCCCCCCTCTTAAAATATTTATTTGGGTGCAAAAAATTAGAGTTCTAGCATAACGGGAAGATGTCCCGCATCGCCCTTGAAAATCGGGCCCCTTGGAAAAATGGGCATAATTTAAAAAAAAATTACAAATTTTTTTTCTTCAAAATTAAAAAAATATAAAATAATTTTTGTGTTGTGTTTAATCATAACCACTCAGATAAAAAATATTACTTTCCCAGAAAATCGCTAACTTACCCTAACTTTGTGTCGAAAAAACTAATAAATATTTTGGGGGTACCTCAAAGTGACTTTTTTGCATTTTTGAAAATTTTATTCAACAAAAATCAAAAACATGGTGTTTGCTGTCAAGTATTTTATTAAACACATCTCAAGTATTAAATAAGCCAAGTATTACGGGTATCCGTTGGCAAAAATTTTTGTTAGAGCATTTTGATTCTAGCGGATTTCAACGTTTTTTTAAATTTGTATAGACTTTTTTTTTAACAAGATTTTTGTATTATTTTATCAATGTTATTGTGTATGCTATTTTAAATAATTGTAATAACTTTATTATAAAGTATAATTTTTCGTGTTCATAGTTAACCTGTGTTTTCATGGGGTCACAATTGACCCTCGTATTTTAAAGAGTCAAAAATCACAAAGATGACAAAATAAATTTTTGTTTATGTTTCTAATTGTAATTTATTTACATTTAAAAATTAATTAAAATTAATTATTTAGTATAAATTCAGATATTTGTATTCATATTAAAATTAATTTTTTTTGTACATATTCAGGAGTATTTTCGAAAAACGTATTTTTAATTTAATAGTGTAAATTTTATTTCCTCAAAATTATTATTATAGAAAAGTTTTAAGTTCTAATTTTTACTAAATTGACCTACTCGAAGACTAGAAACGGTTAACGAAATTTTTTTACAATAAATATAAATTGAATTATTCCTTTCTTTATTTTATTTATAAATTTTGCCACAAAGCTGCATTTTTCTTACGTGGGTCATATTTGACCCCAGGTTAACATGGGTTAACTATCAACAGAAAATATAGTATTTTAAAATAAAGTTATTACAATCATATAAAAGAGCATATACAATAATATTGATGAAATATTATTAAAACCTTGTTTTAAAGTAAAAATGTATAAAAATAAAAAAAAAAACCTTGAAATCCCCGAGAATCAAAACGCTCTAAAAAAAAAATTTCAAAACGGATATCCGTAATACTTGGCTTATTTAATGCTTGAAATGTGCTTAATGAAATACTTGACAGCAAACATTAGGTTTTTGATTTTTGTTGAATAAAATTTTCAAAAATGCAAAAAAGTCACTTTGAAGTACCCCCAAAATATTTATTAATTTTTTTGACACAAAGTTAGGGTAAGTTAGCGATTTTCTGGGAAAGTAATATTTTTTGTCTGAGTAGTTATGATTAAACCCAACACAAAAATTATTTTATATTTTTTAAATTTTGAAGAAAACAAATTTGTAGTTTTTTTTAAATTATGCCCATTTTTCCAAGGGGCCCGATTTTCAAGGGCGATGCGGGACATCTTCCCGTTATGCTAGAACTCTAATTTTTTGCGTGGCGTATTTTGACACCCTAACAAATGTTTTAAGCTGGGGGTACAGTTAAAATCTCGTTTTTATTTTTCGCCCATACAACGAAAGACCACCCTAATGTACACTATGGTGCAGAAGTGAGTCAATGTTTCAAAACTAAAACGCAAAATGTATTTATTCTCCAAATCGTTCTTGAAAGATAAATCCAATTAATTATAAAAATATGGTAAATTCTCCTCTTGATAATCATAGAGGTCCAACTTTTTGGCCTTCTTATATCTATTATATCAATCTCAAATTGTATAAGAAAAGGTTATTGGCTCACTTTTGCAACAAGACTCCGATTAACAAAAAAACTAAACTTTTATTCCAGAGCTAAGAACTTTTTTTTCTACTTAATAAATAAATGGGACAATTAAGTGCATTTTTTTGTTAAAAAGTAACTAAATTCCGCAATTTAACTGATCAGAACAGTTATTAAAATGTATATCCTTAAAATGCGTTTAAAACCAAAATGCGTCAAAATATATTTTAAAATAAAAGCGAAATGTATACTACTAATACTATTTTATTATAAAATTAACCAAACCATTAAAAAAGAACAGTTATTTAGTAAAATAGTTAAAACTTATTTATTTTTAAAAGAAAACATAATTATAATTTAGGACAACTTTTAGTGTTTGGCTCTAAACTTTAAGAAAAATCAGCGATAAACAACACAAAATCTCTACGCAAATATAGATATTAACATGCCAACTGGATTCCAATACAATTTTTTTTGGGAAAAATACTACTTATGCCCGTAATTTCAAGCAATATTTACCTACCGGTGCTTAGATATCTACCCGTATACACGAACAAAATCGGGTAGGTATCTAAGCACCGGTAGGTAAATATTGCTTGAAATTACGGGCATTAGCAATGTGAAATCATATGCGAACCCTACACAGAAAATAATATTTCCCTACTTTTTTCAATTAAATCGATTGTTGAAAATTTTAAAAGCTTTCAATTAAAACTTAATTAAATCAATTAAATATTTGCTCAAATTCGGAACGAGCTTTACATTTTTTTATACTATCGATTAAAAAAAAATAGCTTATGTATTAGTAATAAAATCCCACTTTGACCCATTTAGAGTGCCCCAATCGAATCCAACCCAATCGAATATATTTATACTCTATTTCTTCCGGAGAAGAAATAGAGACCCTAATCTTAGAAAGACTCCTCCGACTTTCTGAAATATCTCTATCCCGAGATTTGTACATTTTGCTTAAAAAAAACACGGCTAAAAAGACCCTCTTTTAACTTAAATTTTAACCCCTAGAATGATGATTTATGCATTAATCTGCTAGCGCATCTCCCGGAGAAGAAGTATCTCCCATAATCTTGGAGAGATTCCACCTACTTTCTGAAATATCAAAGTGGGCTTTTTCAAAAGTCTGGACATCAGAATTCGTTTTAGAGGTATGGTTCCTTCGGCAAAGTTTCTTATTTTGATCCCTAGAATACGATTTTCCTTGAACGTTGAGCGAATTTGTTGCCTCCATACAAATCGACCCGGCCTAGTATACATGCTATTCCACCCCCATCATATGCAAAAATAGAAATCATATTTTTATGATTTATTATTTTTTTTTTTTGCGAAAAAGCATTTTTTATATGAATTTTTGTAGTTTTTGCATCGTTTTTGGATGTTAATTTACAATAAGGGATTTTAAATAAACTAATCAAGCAAAAATCACAGGCCCATCGACGTATTTCTCTCAAACTTCAGAGCCAATTGCTGAAAATCTTCCCAGAGTATAATTATGTGTTATATTAAAATCAAACAAATCTATATTTTGTTTTAGAAAAAACTTGTACCTTTTCACTAGTTTTTATTGTATTAACAATTATAAATAAATCATAGTACACATTTCACTCTTATTTTAAGAAAGTCTGAAACATTTTGGTCTAAAAACGCATATTAAGGATATGAGTCAAACTTTTATCCTGATTAGTTTAAATGCCAAATTTAATTACTTTGTTAACTGAAAATATTCTTAGTTGCCCTATATATTAATTATATACTAAAAAAGTTATTAGTTCTGCAATACAGAAGTACAGTTTTTAGTTAATCGGAGTACAGTTTTTAGTTAATCGGAGTCTTGGTGTAAAAGTGAGCCAATGACCTCAACATATACAATTTGAGATTGTAGAAGATATAGGAGTGAATAAATACATCTTGAGTTTTAATTTTAAAACGTTGGCTTACTTTTGCTCCATAGTGTAAATTTTGAAAATTTTACGATTAGCAGTTGATAGCATTTATATAGATCAAAAAGCATACTTTGCAAAAAAAAAATATATTTCCCTTTATTAGTAACATAAAAGACAATAAAATTTTACATTTCATTTCAAGTCAGTCCCAAAAATCGTGTCGACCGGTGTTATAAATTAAATTGTTAAATAAGCTGCTAACATTTTATAATTAAACTGTTTACTGGGTAAGCATAAACAAAATGGACGCCATCAATAGTTCATATTTGATATACAATTTTAATTTTTTATATATAAAATTATATAAAAGTAAAAACTTTAAATTTTAGTATAATTTTGAAAACAGATTAAAAAATCTAAATGAAATTTTAATAAATATTTACCTTAATTTTTAAAAAAGCCAATTTGAAAATATAAAGTAAAATCCAATTTATGAAATATAACATCCAATTTTAAAAATTCATTGTAAAATTATTTAAAACAAGTTTAATTTAACACTTGAAGGTTTTGATAAAAAAAAATTGTATAAAAAATTATAGATTTATAATAAATTTTTGTTTAAAAATTTTAATTATTTTTTTTGTTTATTTAATTTTTGATTAGCTTTTGGGTAAAGTGTTATTTTTTTTTTTGGTTTTATTTAAAATCAAATTTTAAACTTCAAATGCGCAAAATCGCTAAATTGTTGGTTTTATATTTGAGTACTTTATTTTAAAGTTTTCCGTTTTGATTATGTTTTCATATAACGGAGAAAATATGTGTCACTTGTAGAAGAAAATCTTATATATAAATATTACTTTTTTAACTCCTTTTTACTATGACATTTCTATGAAATGTCACAAAACTTTAAGCACTAAACACGAAAGCAATTGCAATAAAGTTGCAATAATGTTGCATTTTTTATTACTTTTTAATTTGGAAATGTTACCGCATTTTAAAGTTTCTTTAAATTTTAAAATTTGTTGAATTTGCGTTTTTTAATGTTCTAAGTACGAGTTTCTTTTTACAACTACCGGCTGCTGCGCGTTCTTTACAAAAAATTTTGTTTTATAAAAAAACAACTAAATTTCATACGCTCTTTGCTACGCATCAAATGCTAAAAAAAAAAATGTATTGAAAAACAAAAGAATTCACATATCGTTTCAAAAATCAAACACACATTTCAAAATCCTAAATCCCAAAGTAACGCACTTTTTTTCCCCGTTGACGACGAAGGGGTGAATCCACGTAAATGACGGGCTTTTTTATTATTTCTACAGAAATAAAAAATAAAACGTAAAAAATCATCCCTTTCGCACTTTAAAGTGAAGAATTGAATTTTTTAAAGTAAGGATGTGTGTAGAAAAAAAACGGGTTGTTATTGTGCAATATTCCCATTCTATTCACAAACAAATATTAATGCCCTTTTAGGTCTCCTGCAAAAAAAAAATATAAATTTGTAAAAATCATTCATTTACTTGTCAAACACACACAGAGACAAATGTAGGCACTCAGGTTTGTAGACAACTTTGTCAGTGATGTAAATTTAGCGATATTAGAAATCTCTAAACTCTAATCTTTAAAAAAAAAAACAAAAAAAAAGGTTTTTTAAAAAATGGGTTTCAAAAAAGTTTTTTGTTTTTTTTGAAGAAAAACAAAAATAAGTTTCATCCATTTTCGTCCAATGCACGTTGGGGCAGCCTAAGGGGATCTGCGGCAAAAAGTCCGATTTTAAATCTTCGAATTTTTTCAAACTAATTGGCAAATCTAATAGATAAGACCTTGCCGAAACTAGTTCCGTTTAGGTTTTTGAGATATTCTAATTATTGGTACGATGGCAAGCTGCCAAAGTCAAAGTTTTGTTTCCAAAAATGTTTCATATTAAAAAGAGGTACTAACATAAGCCAGTATTGTGCGTGTTTAACCACTTAGGTCACTACCTTTAAGTAATAAATCATTAGTAGTAATACAAAATCATTAATTTTTCATGTTAATACATTTGTAAAAAAAGATGCTGGTAGCACATAGACGAGATTAGTTTTTTAATAAAAATTAAGAGAAACTTAATGTTTCAATAGCCCTATATTTTGAACGCAGGTTAGGGAGACCCTAAAACCGTATGCATATGAAAGCTAATACTATCTAGATTACGAATTTAATATGCCCGCCGTGCTCTGGCGTGCTCTGTAGAACAAACTTGTTCGATTTTCAACTTTGCTCGAATATTTTTTTGTAAAATTTCTGATTTTTCCAAAAGATATTGCCAATTTACTTTTTTTGAGTTGTGTTAGATATTTTTATTTTTCTGCCGATCTAATGACCCGATCTGTCTGAAATTTTGCATGGATAATAAGAATAAGTGTCATTTGTTAAATTTATACTGAATTTTGATTTGGAATGTACCACGCGAAAAATTTCGCGATTTATTTAATAACATCAAAAAATTTTCAAACTTCTGCGCCTAAATTTCGAATTTTTTTTTAGTTAAAATTTTCCATATTTTGTACTCTATCCTTACCAAAAAAATATTTTGTTAGATCTGTTCCCGTAAAAAGTTATAACGAATTTTCTACGAAAGTGTTTTATTAAATGTAACTTTCCCTTTTGATGAACAAGAAAGCATGCAAAAAAAATAAATTTTTCGGTTAAGAATTGTAAACAAAAAAAAAACAATTTGAACAGTTTTGCAAAATTTTGATTTTTGCAAAAGATATTGCCAATTTATTTTATTTTGATATCTATAAGTAATCCCCTTTTCAGCCATTAAAACTAAGCGGGCCATAATGATAATTTTTTTTTTGCGATTAGCTAAAAATATTTGCGACACTCAAATATATTTTTCGCGTCTCTGATATCTAAAAGTGATACTCTTTTGAACGATGTGAATATCTTAAAAATAAAACTAAGTACTTGAGTATGCAAATTTGGTTTTTCGTGATTTGAGAAAAATATTTGCACTACGCAAATATTTTTTTTCACGTTTCTACAAGTGATTCTCTTTTCAACCATGTGCAAAACTTATATAAAAACATAGCGGTTAAGTATGCGAATTTGGTTTTTTGCGATTTGCGAAAAAACTTTGCACTACGCAAATACATTTTTCCACGGTTCTGATATCTATAAGTGATTCTCTTTTCAACCATGTGCAGAACTTATTAAAAAACTTAGCGGTTGAGTATGCGAACTCGGTTTTTTGCGATTTGCGAAAAATATTGCACTACGCAAATATGTTTTTTCACGTTTCTGATATCTACAAGTAATCCTCTTTTCAACCATGTGCATAACTTGTATAAAAACTTAGCGGTTTAGTTGATGCCGCAAAATGTACTAGGCCCACCCCACTGTGCAATGTAACAATTACTTTTCATAACCAACACAAATTATAATGACCATATCCATGGTCTCTATGAACTTTTTTCTGCACAAAAGTAATGAAATCTTTACTAATACAAAATATCCTTCAAGTATATAGTAAACCGTTTATAAATATGATGAAATTGATTTAGTAGTTTATGAAATGTTTCATAAATATTATGAAACTTTACATTGGACAAAATCTATAAAACATTTCATAAATATGATGAAGCTTTTCCTTTTAGTGTAGTTTTTAATAAAAAATACTTTTTTTTTTAATCCTTTACCGCATGAAACTTCAGACCTTAATGAAAGTTGTGTATGTTTTGATAGTAAATTGAAAATAAGTGAACGGCATGTTTCGATATTTTCACTTTTAACGATTTTATTAGCAAAAACCCCAAAAAGGGTAAAAACTTCGGATCACCCAATAACCAAAAATATAACAAATAAAGTTCATAATTTTTTCTTAATGCCTACCCAGCAAGTAATAGTGCTTACCCAGAAGCAGTTCTGAAAGTCCTTATTTAATTACCGACAGCTTCCTGCAGACATTCCAGAAGACATGGTTTTTGTTCGCGATGTTTCTTTCATTTGATCCAAGAATCAGGAAGCAAGCGCTTACTGAAGGCATTCCAGAAAACTTTTTTGTTCGCGATGTCCCAATTGGTAGGTCTTTTTTAAGCAGGTGAAAAGCGCTTATTTCCTGTAATCCAAGAAGCAGGAAGAAAGCGCTTCCTGAATGCATGATTCGCTTATTCACTTCTCCAAAGAAGCAGTAAAATTTATACTTCAATAATGCGCTTTTTAACGGCATTGTTTTCATTGACTTCAAAAAAAGCTTCTTTTATGAAAAGATTGACAAAAAATTTAATTTGCATACATTTTTTAATTTTCAAACGTTTTCTATTAAATCAATGAAATCGATTCATTGATACCTTACCGCTTCATTTTATGCATTCATCACTTCTTCTTTGTATGCATTTGTTACTGCTTCAAAAGCATGCATTTAGGAAAGCACAACAAAATGCCTTCCATAATTGCTTTATTGTATGCATGACGGCAAACCGCTATTTTGAAAGCATGCAAAAATAGTAACTGCTTACCAAAGTGATGTTATTTTTTGCTGGGTAAGTAGTCTATTCAATAATAAAGTTCTATCTCTAAATTTACCGTTATTTTAGAAATATGAACTGTGTGATATTAAAAAACAGATGTAATTTTATATATTTAATAATTAAAGTTGTGTCTTGGTTCGCTAATGTGGCCTATACGCTAAAGTAGATATTTCGTGTTGTTCCATAAATATGTTAAAAGTGTCAACTGTCATCAAGTTTAAACTCTTGTAATTTTCAAGTCATTTTTTAAATTTTTAAAATGGTCATCAATTCTCTTTGTAAAGACGTTTCGACGTGAAACTTTGCACGTCATAGCTTTCAAGTATAGTCAACCTAAGCATGTAAATCATTGCTCTGAATTCATAAAACCTTGAGAAACAAGAGGAATCTAAAGTCAGTTTCTGCTATCAGATATTTGTCTTGCAATGAAAATATAAAATGTCTTTTCTTAAACGTAGTAATTCAACAAAGAATGAAGCAAATCTGTGGATAAATACCAGATTTATAACCATTTATGTAAAAGTATCTAAATTTTAGACTTTCTCTATACTTTTCCCATATACCCCAAAAACCATAAGGCTACACTTTTCAGTTTTTTACAGGAGAGGCAAAAAGCATTATAAATAAAAAAAACTACTACGTGTATTGAATATCCACCAGAGGTGGATCTTGCACATCAAACAAGTTTTCAATTTATTTTTTGATCAATGGTTATAATCTTTAATTTCAAACTCATATGTATATTAGTTCTCATGTAGTGAGTAAACTAGTTCATATGAATGCTTGAGGTTTGGCATGGGATTGTTACCGCTTTCAAAACGTGTTCTGATGATGGGAACCTAGAAAATTCCCGAAATAGATCTATCAACACATTCCTGAAAGGGTCAAATAATAAATTTGAAAACAAAAACTCTATAGATTATTTGTTAGGACAATATCCTAATGAAGAAATATAGAGTATATGGCCTCGAACTTGAATAATTTTCATTTTCATTGCACAATTAAAGGTCGAAAAAACATAATTTTTATTTTTAATAAAAATTATAACAAACTTGTGAAAAAAAGGCAAAGTACCGCCTAGTTTACTTTCCCTGTTTTGTTAACTAACTTAACAAAATATAAAAAATGAGAGAGAAACAAAAAAACGTGTATTGAATATCCACCAGAGGTGGATCTTGCACATCAAACAAGTTTTCAATTTATTTTTTGATCAATGGTTATAATCTTTAATTTCAAACTCATATGTATATTAGTTCTCATGTAGTGAGTAAACTAGTTCATATGAATGCTTGAGGTTTGGCATGGGATTGTTACCGCTTTCAAAACGTGTTCTGATGATGGGAACCTAGAAAATTCCCGAAATAGATCTATCAACACATTCCTGAAAGGGTCAAATAATAAATTTGAAAACAAAAACTCTATAGATTATTTGTTAGGACAATATCCTAATGAAAAAATATAGAGTATATGGCCTCGAACTTGAATAATTTTCATTTTCATTGCACAATTAAAGGTCGAAAAAACATAATTTTTATTTTTAATAAAAATTATAACAAACTTGTGAAAAAAAGGCAAAGTACCGCCTAGTTTACTTTCCCTGTTTTGTTAACTAACTTAACAAAATATAAAAAATGAGAGAGAAACAAAAAAAAACGTGTATTGAATATCCACCAGAGGTGGATCTTGCACATCAAACAAGTTTTCAATTTATTTTTTGATCAATGGTTATAATCTTTAATTTCAAACTCATATGTATATTAGTTCTCATGTAGTGAGTAAACTAGTTCATATGAATGCTTGAGGTTTAGCATGGGATTGTTACCGCTTTCAAAACGTGTTCTGATGATGGGAACCTAGAAAATTCCCGAAATAGATCTATCAACACATTCCTGAAAGGGTCAAATAATAAATTTGAAAACAAAAACTCTATAGATTATTTGTTAGGACAATATCCTAATGAAGAAATATAGAGTATATGGCCTCGAACTTGAATAATTTTCATTTTCATTAAAAAAAACTACTTAAACCTTAGTATCTAAATTTTAGAATTATGCTTAGGAAACAAAGACGTATTTGTTTCTGAGAAAAAAATTCATGAAAAAATACACTCAGGGAACTTCTGCTTTAAAAATATGTAGTTGTTTGAATTGTAATACAGGTTATTTATTTTTAATGTAAATGTCAGTCATTTGTAGAACAAATTTAATTTATTACTAATCTTGTAGTTCATTAAAAAAAAAACAAACCACCTCAAGTGACTGTGTTATGATTTTACAACAATTTTTTATAGTTGTTTTTTGTTATTTAAAATGTAATTGTAAGTAATTTTTTTGAACATTAAAAACAAATTACAAATGTTAGTTTAATGAAATGTTAGTCGTCCTTTCTTCAACTGAAATAAAATGTCATTTGTTTTTGACTACAATTGCTATCGTCTGCACCTTAACTATTTAAAAACATTCAAATAAAAAATCAAATTTTTTAAACAAAAAACAATATAAATCGTTAAATAAAAGGCAAAAAACTGCACTTATTGGTTAATGAACATATTAAAAACGGCAATTACGGCCTTTTGATGTTCGTTAATAAAATCAGTACTTTTGGACGTAAATGTGTGTAAAAAGGGACTTTTTATAAAAAGGAACTTTTCAATTTAAAAGTGTTATTTAAAAAAAAAAAAGTACCTTTTTAATAAAACGTATATAACAAAATGGAATTTTATTAAACGTACTTTGTTCAGAAAAACAAACATGAAAATGTAAATTCTTTTCTTAAGCGTTTTTCATATTCCACTTAACGCTTTCTATTGCATTATGGTTAACATCACTTATTTTTTAGTAGACAATCGTGTTTTTTACCTTTACCGGCTTTTGTTCTTGTTATTGTTCTCAAATCCTTATTCAAGTTCACTTATAATGTGTTTGTTGCATGCATGCATGTGTGTGTTCGCCTGACTGTGTGTGTATATGTGTATTTACTGTTGTTTTACTGCATATTGCACAACATTCTTTCTATTATTGTCCTGCCGCAACAAATCCTTTACTAATGCGTTTTTTTTTAGGTTTTTTTATTCGTTATTTTATATAGAATTTTTTAATATTATTTCCTCTTTTTTAATCCATTTTCTTTATACATACTTGTTATTGTTGTTTATTTGTATGTGTTATGTCCTCTTTTTATCCTTTATTTAGAGTAAGTAAAAGGGGCATATTTATGGCACAGGAAACTCATGTGTCATATGAAACATAATTTTTAAACTACTTTAACCATAACGTATTAGCCAAGGATCATCTATATTTTAGTATTTACTTTAGGGTTTTTAATTTTAGATTATTTTTTAAATTTAAACTTGTTTGAGGATTTATGAAGACTTATTAATACAAAAACAATATCGAAAATAAAGATACCTAAAAAATATTCCTTATTTCCTCGATAAATTTTTTGATATAGTTAAAATATTTTGATATTTAAGATCTGTTATTTTTGAAAACATCTCTGGTTCGCAGAATTTTAAAATGAAAATGTTGAATTTAAAAATGTTTCTGTAGAATGATTTTGAATCTACTCAGAAAAACAGATTCATTGTGACAACCGAATTTCTTGCCATCCACATGATTTGGTTGCAGCAACCGAATTATTTAGTTGTCGCTATCAAATATATTCCTTTGTTAATTTAAATTTTATATCATAACCGAAATTTTGTTGTATTAACGGAATATCTGTTGCCAACTAAAATATTGAAAGCTGCAGCCGATCCATGCGGTTGTCTAAAAATTCGTTAGTCAATGAATTTCATATATAAAAAAAATTTAGCATATGAACAACTAATTACACTGTACAACATAAAAAAAAATTACAAAGTCCGACCAATAAATTTTGATAGAAGAGACAAAAAAAACACACGTGTATCGGCGTTTTGAAAGTTTACATCTGGGTTTCATTTTAGGGGGAGGTAAAGTTTCCCCCAAATGCAAATTTTGTATTGTCAATCGGCATAGAAATTCGAGTAAAGCTTACGTTTAAGTATATAGTGTGTTCAGCGAATTTATGTAAAATGTTACGGGGAACATTTTTGTAGAATATATTAACCCTCCAACTCCTCAAGGTAAGGGTCTTTTTGTCCTTCTTTTAAAAAAGAGGAAAAAAAACCATTAAAACAGGTATTTAATATGTTAAAATGTCTTAATACACCAAAATCAAACATTTTTGTAGGATATGTTAACCCTCTTGCTCCTCCTTCTTTTAAAAAATAGCAAAAACTCCTTTAAAACAGGGATTTAAGGGGTTAAAATGTTAAAAATTTACTATAAGTCCCTGAATACACAAAAATCAAACATTTTTATAAAATATGTTAACCCTCTAACTCCTCAAGGTAAGGGTCTTTTTTTTCTTCTTTTAAAAAAAAAGTAAAAACCCCTTCAAAACACGGATTTAAGGGGTTAAAATGTTCCGCAAAAATATTCGCCGTAAAATTTTACTACAAGTCCCTGAATACACCAAAACGGAAAATTCAACCAGAAAGTCAGAAATAGGACACAACAAAAGAGAGCTTAGGGTTAATATCGCATTTATCAAGAATTTTACCCCAAGTACCCCAAAAATTTAGCATGAAAATAAAATAGTTCAAATTTAACTATAATCAGTAATATCTCTATTATTTTCCCTTCGATAACAAACTTGGATAGGAAGTATTCATTAATTACATTTTTTTAGCTCTACGCAATTCCACTTCATTACACTGTACAACACAAAAACATCTTACAAGGTCCGACCTATAAATTTTGATAGATTGCCAGCTGTTCTTTGGCTGATTAGATCAGTTACATTACAACAAAAACAAAAAAATAAATCAAAACAATAATCAAGTGCAATATTTCTTATTGTACTGAAAACGTGTAAATTTGCGGTGCATATATTGTGTACATAATTTGTTTTGTGATTTAAGTGTATTCAGATTTTGGTGTATTCAGGGACTCATAGTAAAATTTCACGGCGAATATTTTTGCGCAACATTTTAACCCCTTTAATCCCTGTTTTAATGGTGTTTTTTTCCTCTTTTTTTAAAAGAAGGACAAAAAAAACCCTTACCTTGAGGAGTTAGAGGGTTAACACATTCTATAAAAATGTTTGATTTTGGTGTATTCAGACACTTAGAGTAAAATTTTAACTTTTTAACCCATTAAATACCTGTTTTAAGGGTGTTTTTTCCTCTTTTTTAAAAGAAGGACATAAAAGACCCTTACGTTGAGGAGTTAGAGGGTTAATATATTCTATAAAAATGTTCCCCGTAACATTTTACATAAATTTGCTGAACACTTCATATACTTTGAACGTAACCTTTACTCGATTTTCTATGCCGATTGACAATACAAAATTTGCATTTGGGGGAAACTTTACCTCCCCCTAAAATGAAACCCAGATGTAAACTTTCAAAACGCCGATACACGTGTCTTTTTTTTTTGTCTCTTCTATCAAAATTTATTGGTTGGACCTTGTAATTTTAGAAAAAATTTGATTTTGTTGAACAGTGTTATTTTGGTAACCACTTATTTTTTAGTAATGCAGAGGGTACAAATGTTGTGCGTTTTTTCGTGAAACAAATATGTAAAGCTTCTTACAAAAACGACCTCGTCGAACAAATATAATGAGTTTTGACAACGAATTATATGCAGTTGATTACACTGTTCAACAAAATCGAATTTTTTCCAAAATTACAAGGTCCGACCTATAAATTTTGATAGAAGAGACAAAAAAAAAAAGACACGTGTATCGGCGTTTTGAAAGTTTACATCTGGGTTTCATTTTATGGGGTGGTAAAGTTTCCCGCAAATGCAAATTTTGTATTGCCGATTGGCATAGAAAATCGAGTAAAGCTTACATTTAAAGTATATAGTGTGTTTAGCAAAGTTATGTAAAATGTTACGGAGAACATTTTTGTAGAAAATGTTAACCCTCCAACTCCTCAAGGTATGGGTCTTTTTTGTTCTTCTTTTAAAAAAGAGCAAAAAACACCATTTTTTGGTTTGTACAGTGTTATTTAGATACTGGGAATGAGAGCCCATTACTGAGATTATGCTGGGATGTATATCCCCTTTTGAAGAAATCAATCTTTCAAGAAATGTTTTGTAAAAGATTCTCAAAAAAGTTATGAAGCCATTTATATTTTGTTGGAAAAACGTTTAAATAAATTTAGAATATGTTTTTTATGCTAAAATTTTGCGTTAAAAATAACATACCTTAAGTTTTAAAGCAATTTTTAATATTGTACCATCCCTCATAAAAAAAATATATATTGTCTTATGTTTCTTTATATTAAAATATATTATAAAATGTGATTATATATGGTGTAATGCATTTCCATATATTATTATATATTTCTTATTTGGTAGCATATACATATAACAATATTTTATGGTATATTGACCTTTATAAAATTAGAAGTTAATCATATATGCTATACATAATAAGACATAGATAGATAGAATTGTCATATACGATAATACATTCACAGACAATATATAACACAATATGTAATCTTATATGGTGACATATAAAATATAACAAAATATACTGTATTATAAAAAATATGTTTTTGTGTGATATAAGACATGCTTATATATGGTGTCATATATACAATACAACTAAATATATCATTTTATATATAACATTAAATAATATATAATCTAATTATTTATGATTCAATATAAGGTACATGATTAACTAAGTTTAAGATATGATGATACATGATACATGGTTAAACATCATTAATATTTTCTATATAAGTATATATTGTTATGTATATCTATATATTGACTAAATCTTTTTTACAATTTTTTTAAATTTTATTATTATTTTATATTTTATGGGATTTGAATAAATCCAATTTAATAAGAAAAATATCGATCTATATCAAATATGATATGATTTAATATTGGAGATGTAATTATTTTTTTACAAATTTGACACAACTTTTTCTTATAACTTTACTTTTTTCCAAACAAATGCATGTTTTATTGAGAGCCTGTGCAACATTATTAAAACAAAACTTATTTCTCAGAAAGGCATTTAACTAAAGAACTACGTCACTCCATACACTGATAATAATCCATGCGTAAAATTACGAAAAAATGTCAAAATAACCAAACTTTTTGTAAAATAAACGAAAATTTGTATATTTTACGAAATTTTTTGTAGTTTTGACAACAATTTCGTATTTTTATGCATGGATTATTATGAGTGTACCATATATTTGTTTCCTTTTCTGTATTTGTTGAAATCTATTTTTATATCGGTCTATCATTTAGGGACCTATAGGCCAAAATATGGAAACAAATATAAAATAAATTTTAAAATATTTTTTTACAGATTTAAAAAAAAAAAAAATTGGTAAAAAATTATTTTTTTTTTTTCGGATGGAAGTATGGCATAACTGGGCCGATAATTTCTTGCAAATTTTAATAGTAAATAATAGGTAAGGCCTGGAAAAATAATGATGCGTTAAAATTCAAATTCTTGTTTTGCCCCTAAAAATGAGTTTATCTATTTAGATACACTCATAAAAATAAACCTTTAAAAATAGAAGAAAAAGTTAGTAAAAACTGACAAAAAAACTTATACAAACTTTTAGCCATATTTGAGTTGAATTTTAGTTAATTGAAAATAGCAAATTACACTGCTAAAATCAGCAAAAAATATTGATAAATATATGTAGACAACTGTTATATCTACTTAATCTTATGAACATTTAATTAATTTAGTTGAATGCATAGTTCTGCTAAAATCAACAGAAATATTTGCTAAAAAAATATTAGACTGCTGATATCGAAAGTGTAATTTTTTTCGAATTCAAAAAATCGTCTGAAGTTTACTTTTTCGGACACCCCTCAAAGCAAAACAAAAAGTGCTCCTAATACCACATAAGTGTGGCTACTCAAACGAAAAGAAATTTTCTCACGGTTTCAGAAATGCATTTAATTATAAGATCCATAGAATATGTCTACCTCCAGATCTATTTAAGACCCGCTGGGAGTCTAAAATACCAAATTAATACACAAACTATAATGTATGCGTACTCAAAAAAACGGAAATTTTTTGACGAATTCAATTATGACCATTATTTAAGCATTGATAGTACGATTAAAAAATTAACATTTATTTGAAAAAATCTCGCGATTTTTTTAAACAAACTTTTGCCTAGGCGCTAACCTATGTCAACTAAGTAAATTGATAAAATTCAGATATACCCAGGAAAACTTGCTATTACCATAGAATGGGAAATGGAAGAAGAAAACAAGAATCAGAAGTACTTATAGTTGAGGCCAAGAACACCTGATTTTAACATGGGGTGTCATAGGAGGCAAGGCCTTGCCTTGTGCTTACATATAGGGACAAAAATAAGACGTTACAAAATATGTAGTGAAATCAGCAGTTACACATAAGTACTTATTTCATTTCTTATTTGTAGCATCAAAAGTAATGCTTAAAGCCATTATATGACGTATTACTTGTAAGGATGTTAATAAGTAGTTATTTATAGGTGCAAAAATAAGTACGTATTAACATGTACCTAAATAAGAAGGTATTAATAGGCAATAAAATAACTAGTTATTAATAAGGACAATTATAACTAGTTATTAATAGGTCCTAAAATAACTACTGATTTTAGTCATTACAAGGAAGGACTATAATAACTGCTTACCAGGAAGAAGTGTAATAAGTGGTGAACAACGATTAATATTTTCTCAAGAAAAAAATTAAAAGACTTTGTTTATTATTTTCTAATAACATTTATTAAACATAAAAAGAACAAAAAAAAATCACTATAAAAAACTAAAAATCTTATATACTAGTACAGTTTACGGACTGCGGTATAGAAAAGGAGTTCCAAAGTCAATTTTGTTACCAAAAGGCTATTTTAGTACAAATATTCCAGACAACATTTGTCTTATGAAGGATAAAACTTTTTTACAAATCACTAAAATCCTAAGTGAGGAAGAATTTCTAGCAAAAATATTTTCAAACTTACGAAGTTTTTTCAACGATCCCATGGATTCATTGGATTTAAATATTGCTTTGGTTGACGAACATGATGGCTCAGAAGAACAATTATTTAAAATAGAAAACATTCTGGCTAAAGTGCTTAAAATGTCGTACAATAACACAGGTCAACAGCAAAAAAAGGCTTGACTAACCACTATATAGATTTGATGCATCATGGCTGCCTAAGTACAAAAATGGTAAAATTTTTCAATTCTATGGATAATTTTTTTTAAAAATTTTTTTTTTTTAAATTGACAATATTTTGAGCCATTTCTCCACTTATGTTGTCATAACTCAAAAACAACTAGTCCGATTTTGTCAAATTAAATTTACAAAAATTAAGGTTTACAATATCTTTAAAGAACGTGTACAAATTTTTTTAATGCGATCAATAGTTTCAAAGTTATGAAACAAATTGTTAGCAAAAAAAAAAAAAATGTTAAAAAAAAAAAAAAATTTGAAAAACAAAAATCTGGAAAAAATCGAAAACTGCAAAAAATATTACTTTTTATTTTTTTGTAGTAAAGCTACATATCATGCGAATTAAACTAGATATGGATCATAAAAATCGATGCATGCTTTACATTTTTATTTACAATTAATTGAAGGTATCGCATATTTACAAGCACTGTAGAAAATTGTACCTACATAATGAAAATGCAGAACATAAAAACTCAGGTGCATTTTACGACACGCATTTTGGCAAAACCCCTTTGGGAAAAACCTCTATGACATTTTTATGATTCTAATAATTAAAAAAAAATAAGTAATAAACAAAAGATTGTTTAATTTTTACGATTGCGGTAGGATAGTAATAAAACGCTCATAAATGTGCGTGTACGCTGAAGTGCTCTTATTTTCCGTTAGCTACCTGTAACGGATAATTTTTTTTTTTTCATAAAAGTCCTTAATGTTTTTTAGGATTCTTGGGAATAATAAAAAATTTGCAGCACACACAAACTGTATCCACACAAAGGGTTATCCCAAATTATAGTATCAGTATTTATAAGATCTCCTTGACCCTTTTTATTTCATTCAAGAAGTGTTTGCGATAACGCAAACATCATTTAATACCTACACAAAAATTAGAGTCATACAGCTTAGAAGTTAAAAACAATTTTCAAATATTAATAAAAATGAGCCAGAAAGCCAGAACATTTTCATGTAAAAACGATCCAGATTTATTTTGTTATGTGTGCGGCCAATATATCACCGGGAAAAAAACGGAAGTGCTTCTTAACTTCATTGCAAAAGTCATATCAAGATTGCTATAATATCTATCCGCACAATTTGAACCAGCATTGGACACCGAGTACTATATGCATTCCATGTCGATTGAATTTATCTATGAAGTCTTCTAACGTAAAGTAAGTATAAATTAATAGATTTGGAATATTTTATAATTACAATATTTCTTAATTAAAATTTGAATTCTTCATATTCCTGATTTCAATTTTTTTTTTTCATTTTACAGACGACACTTGGAAATTTTGAAGCCTATGCTATGGAGAGAAACAGCGAACCACGCATCCGAGTGTTATTTTTGTTTAAGTACAAAAAGCGGTTTTGGAAAACATATGCGATGGTCTTACCCCACGAGGTCTGCTGATGGGTTTACACTTGCAGTTGTACATTCACAAGAAATAGAATATGATCGGGGTGCAAGCTGTAGTCATGTGCTTTCATCTTCACCAGGACACTCAACCTCAAGTATGTCTTACCAATCAGATATGTCAGATCCAGCACTACCATCTACAGCTGAAAATGACGAGTTCATCCCACACAAACATTTCTCGCCGAGACCATGGAATCAAGATCAGCTTAATGATGTAATTAGAGACCTTGGATTGTCGAAAAGATCTTCTGAATTACTTGCGTCCCGGATGAAAGAAACAGGTCTCATAACTAAAGAAACTAAAGTTTCGTATTACCGTACTCGAGAAAAAGACTTACTTCATTATTTTGCTGAAGAGGATGACTTTGTGTACTGCACAGATATTTCTGGTTTGATGACTGCCATGGGCTTACAGAAATATGATTCAAACGAATGGCGTTTATTTATCGACTCATCAAAACGCAGCTTGAAGTGTGTCTTTTTGCATAATGGAAATAAATTTCACTCCTTGCCGATCGCACATTCAACCAAAGTAAAAGAAGAATACTCTGTAATTGCATTGGTCATGAAGAAGATAAAGTATGATGAACATAAGTGGGTAATTTGTGTTGATCTTAAGATGGTAAATTTCCTCTTAGCCCAACAAAGCGGCTTTACAAAATATCCTTGTTTTATATGTTTATGGGACAGCAGAGCTAAAACAGAACATTGGAAGAGAAAACAATGGCCTTCTAGGGAAACACTAGTTCCAGGTACGCCAAATGTTATAAATGTGGCTCTAGTGCCCCGAGATCGCATCATATTACCCCCTCTCCACATTAAACTTGGTCTGATGAAACAATATGTTAAAGCACTTAACAAAGATAGTGAATGTTTCCAGTATATTTCAAGGAAGTTTCCCAATCTAAGTATGGAAAAGCTGAAAGCAGGCATATTTGATGGCCCACAAATTCGCAAATTGGTGAACGATACTGAATTTGGCAGTTCAATGTCAGAAATTGAGAAGAATGCATGGGATTCGTTTGTATGGGTTATTCAAAATTTCTTAGGCAATAACAAGGGTGATGATTACGTTGCGCACGTTGAAGAGATGTTAACTCACTTCCAGAATCTTGGATGCAACATGAGCATCAAAGTACACTACCTGCACAGTCACTTAGATCGTTTTCCTGAAAATCTAGGAGACTTGAGTGAAGAACAGGGCGAACGATTCCACCAAGATATCCGGACAATGGAGGAACGATACCAGGGTCGCTGGGATGCACACATGATGGCTGATTTTTGCTGGAGTATTCAGAGTAACACTTCGTTATTCAACAATAGTAGAAAATCGACTAAAAGAAAATTTCAGAGTTTGTAGTTTATAATACATATTTATTTATTTATTTTCTTGTTTTATTTATTATAATAAATGTGAATAATAAAATATAAATTTTCTACTATTTAATTTATTTATTTATTTACATTTAAGCTCATCCAACACAAATGTCTTTCCGAAGAATAGAATCAGTATATTCTAGGTAGGGTTTTGCCAAAAAATACACGAATGTTACTATGTAATGCATTTTTGATGTGAAAATTTGTACATAGCATGGGGAAAATGTTTTCAAAATTCAATCAATCGAAAGAAGAACATTAACTACTCAATTTTATGTATATCAGACAAAAAACTAAAATTTGGTGAAAATGAGCGAATTCACTTAATTGTGAATAAATTCGAAAAAAATCAATCGATTTTTATGATCGATATCTCATTTTGTTCCTATTACATGTGGCTTTGCGATAAAGCAATAAATCTGAACGATTTTTGACGTTTTCGATTTTTTATGATTTTTTTAAAACAAAAAAATTTGCTATTTTCACGTAAAAAAAATATTTTTTCCCTCAATTTTTTATTATAACTCCAAAACTACTGAGCCGATTGAAACGCAATATATTAACGGATTAAAGGCTATGTAAATTTCAGTTTTTCTAAATTTATTTGAATAATATCGGACTAATTTTTTTTTAGTTATCATTAATTATGTGGAGAAACGTCTAAAAAATTTATAATTTTAATTAAAAATTTTTTAAAAAAAAACCTCTCCATAGAATTTCAAAATTGAACCATATTTGTACTACTGGGACCACAATACATCAAAATTGTATAGTGGTTTTCAAAGCCCCTAAAATTTTTTCAAAATTGTTGCCTTGTGTAATGAATGTATATTGATTCCGGAAATTCATTCCATTCATGAAAAATTAAACGTACGTAATATATAATACATATTTTCAAAAGCCAATTTCTTTTTTAATAAAAGTTTTTTTTCATATTTTAGACAACAAATTTTTAAATCTTCAAAGGAAAATACTCGGTTATTCTTCGAAAATAAGAAAATTATTACCAAAAACTCTTAATGTATTAATAAATAAAATTTAATAATTTCTACTTAATATCAATTATCTTAATTTTGTTATTTACTAAATAAGCTTTTGTTTTGTGAGAGTCGTTTATGTATAACTATATATTTGTTTGCTTAAATAAATTGCATTTAAATTATTAATTATGATATATTATGAATCTTTATAAATATACCTTACAAAAAAGTAGTTACTTATTACCTTACAATAAGTACCTTATTTCTTTGGCCCTTCCTAATAAGCAGGTATATAACACAATATTAGTAAGACATAATTGTTTAGCTTCCAAAATAAGTAGTGATGTATGTTCATATCAGTAAGGTATTATTTCAGACCTTCAAAATAACAACAAATGTAATGGATAGTCATTACTACGAAAGGTCTGAAATAAGTGATAATAAGTAACTTATTATTTTTGCTATCTTACAAATAAGCAGTTACATATATTCATATTAGTAAGGTATTATTTCGGACCTTCAAAATAACAAAAACTGGAATGGATAGTCATTACTTTGGAAGGTCTGAAATAAGTCCTACCCATTACCAAAGTTTTGCTGGGTAAATTACTGCTAAGTAGACATAATTGCATGTAGACATGTTTTCAAAAAGCATATCAATAAAACCTTATATTATTAGCAACAAATTGGGGCATCAAATCGTAAAATTTCGCGTTTCCAAGGAAACAAGTCGCAAAACCTTACTACAAATAGTAAAAAACAATTGGCAGAAGTACCAACAAAATGCAGACAACTGAGAAAACACTTCATTAAAAAAAAAATGTTCAAATAATTTCGGATGATTAAAAGTACTTTTCTTTTGCTTGGAACAACGGAAGTATTAATTCTGGATTTTCTTCTGATGACTTAAAAAAAACTCTCGACAAAGTACGGTATTCTGAAAAGCGAAGTTTGAACCCAAAGTACCAGTGTAGGCAGCCATTTCTCCAAAAGGTGTATCACAACTTTACATCCAAGATTCAAAAGCTATGGCTGTTAACGCAGATGTTTACATTAATAAATGTTTAGTAAAACTGAAAAAAATTATCTGAGATAGACTAGAGTGTCTAGTGTCTATTATTTCGGCCAGATTAAGCAAGCTGTCATTATGTCTAAAAGACGTTAGAATGGCTTAATGGAAAAAAAAAAATTTTTTGTTAGAAATGTTGAGGTTAATAAGAAGAATAAACGTTTTTCTCTAAAAATTATAAACACTATTATTTTTAAATCAGACTATACTAGTTTCTGCCTTTTTATGGACAGGCGCCATCAGTGATTTTCCATTTTAAAATTGTATTACTATTTGTGAATTTATAATTGTCAAAGAATCAAACCTGCGCTCTTCTTTTTTTTTATTAATTAATAATCATATAATTACAAATTATATACTATTACCCTAAAAGAGCACTAGCTAATATGGCCTTCGGCGCGTTGTAGCGAAAACAGACCAGTGCCTCTGGTGGGAATCGAACCCACGACCCCGCACTGATAAGCCAGCACGCTACCAACTAGCCTACCGGGGCGCACTCTTCTTTTATTATTTATTTATTAATAGTCATATAATTGCAAATTATATCCTATTACCCAAACCGAGCACTAGCTGCTATGGCTTTTGGCTCGTTGCCTTTGGTGGGAATCGAACCCACGACCCCCGCACTGATAAGCTAGCACGCCATCAGGCGCACTTTTGTACTGAAATACGCAAATCCTCCAAACGCCCCAAAAGCACGTCCAACTGAGGACTTTTGGGGTATTTTATGCCAAAAAAGTGTATGAAAATGGTTGGGAAGACAAATGCACTGAAGAATTGAAGAAAACAATTAAAAGCACACAGAAAAAATTATCAACCTAAAATATCCAATTAAAGATTTGATTTGATTTAAATTTGTTTCTAAGCAAATATTTAATTGAATCAATTAATATTTTAATTGACTTTTAAATATATAAATACATATTTTATTTTAGACGTAATTCTCAAATTATTTTTTCATACACTGTATGCTTAAATAGAAAATTTTCATTATAAAGTACCAAATGCATTTCAAGTTTACAAACAAGCAACAAACACGCACACAAACATACATACAAACAGACGCAGCATTAACAAAAACACACATACTACACATGTTTTTTTTTTTGTGAGTATCATATTTTTTTGTAGAAGTTATTTATAACTTTTTTTCCTTCTTAATTTTCAATAAAAGTTTTAATTAAATGTTTTACTTTTAAATTTTAAAAAATTAAAACCAAAAAGTTTATTTTTCGATCTTTTATCATAAATTATGATGTGATCAAAATTATTCAAGTTCAAGATCATTTGTTTTTTGTTAAACAAAAAACCGTGCAATGTTTATTTATTAATCACAAAAGTTTTCTGTCTGCTAACTTAAAGCAGACTTTGTCTACTGACATGTCCTTACATGTTTCATTTCGCGTCACCGACAATCATCAGAGAACCAATGTAGAAGGGGTAGAATATTTTTACTCAAATTTTGAAGGAAATAGATCAATGCTTTACCCGTATTGTTTTATTTGCCCGATGAGAAGTAGAAAACATAATTGGAAGAATTGAACTAATTCAAATCAAAAATAAAACATTTTTAACTAATAAACATTGCTCGTGTATAGGCTAGAATCTCAACAACACTTTCTGACTATAGTATTATATAGTTTTAATTAATATTATCATTTCCGTGATAGGTGCAAAATCAATTAAAATATTAATTGATTCAATAACTTTTTTAATTAAAACCCGTTTTTAGTTTTTTCTGTGCAGTGTAAAAAACATACAAGAATGTTGTCCAAAGCATGATTTAAGGTATCAAGCATAAAATACGCCAAATAGAAGTTCGCGGTGTGTTGGCTCTCTTCAAAAAGTTAATTAATAATTTATAGTCTATACTGTGTTATAAATAAAATATATTTTCAAAAAAAAAGATTATTTTCTTTTACTACAAGCGTTTTAAAATTGTCCAACTACTAACTTGGCATATATAATTGACTATACTAGTTTTATAAATTTTAAACTCAACCGATTTTGTGAACGGCTAGGGAATTCGTGATAGAAGAAGTCATTCGATTTGTAATATCACTCCCACACAATTTTTACAGATCTTTTAAATTACAATAAATTAAAAATTAAATTAAATAAAAACGTAAAAAAGTTTACGTACAACAAAGTCGCTTAATTTCGTACCATATATCTAAAATATACTTTTAATGGATCTAAAGGGCGCTAGAAAATAAAATCCATTTATGAAATCTTGAAAAAAAATCCCTTTCATTTGAGTGCTCACACTTATATGTTACTAGGCGTAACGGTTTTTAGGTCCAGTCGGTCCTGTGCCCGGTGCCCAAAAAAGTAAAAGTTTGCCAAGAAATCTTAAAAAATTAAATTATGAGGATTTAACATTTTTTAAGATATTTACTTGAGGGTTACACGATCAAGTTTTAATACACTCACACTTTTTTACCAAACACTCACACTTTCTAAAATTGAAACGAACTTGCTTCAGATTTCTCTTTCAAGTGGAGTGTATCAATTTACGTTCAAGAAAACAGCTGATTACAATTCTTTTGAAGTTGTTTTTGTTTTTCCTTTCACAAATATTGAAATTGCTTTCAACTTGCGTGCAACATACGTCACAGCTGTCAATTTTAACATATTTTGACAAACAGTATATGTAAAAGACTATCAAGAAAATCTTGATCGTGTGACTGCAGTGTTAGCAAAAGTTTTGCTGATTTAAGCAGGTGAATTTGTAACCTAATTTCTTTGACTGCAATAAATATTATTAAAAATTGGAATAGAAAACCGTAGAGCCAGTAAAAGTCCGGAAATACCTTTTTAATCGGTAATTCTTCAAAAATTTCATGCGGTAATTAAAACTAAAAACAGATTAAGGCAACACAAATTTAAAAGAGTAAAACTTTTTTATTAAAAATTTTTTGGTGTGAACCAAAATCATGTCGTCCAGAACTGTTTAAGTAAATTACGTTCTGGATTTTAAAAAACATTTTAAACTTATAAAAAATTTTGCTATAAATTTATAACTCTTTTCTGCTATGATAAACATCAAAATTATGTCCCAGTTTTTCTTTCCCCCTCTAATAATAACTAATTAATAGGTGCTGTGCAAAATAATGGACAAAAAAAAAATATTCAATCAATAAAATCATTCAATTGCAAATGAACTGCAGGGCATATGAACTTTCCCTTATGCAACTGCCCTCTCAATGTTATCAATGATTTTTGCAATCTTTACGAAACATCACCAAACAACGCAACGTTTTAGTTTTGAAATGAAACCCTAGAATTTTATTTAAAAAAAAAAGGAACAAAAAAATACACTCATACAATTACGAGTAATGTGCTTGTGTTGAGAATTTTTAGGGTAAAAAATTGCTGTGTTTTTTGGGCAAAAATCTAAAATATTTTCGCGCCAAACCTTCGAAATAATTACTTACGGTTTCGATAATTCTCACACAATGAGAAGCAACACAGGGCAACCCCCTAAAGTGATTTCGGGATGATTGAATGAATGAGTGGCTGACTGAATGACTGGCTGGCTGTAGCAGTCATTGAACTAGAAACAAATTCAGAAAATTTAAACAAAAGTTTTATTTTAAAATTTTGTAAAAAGTAAATTTAGAGTAAATTGTCAAGGAATTTAAAAAATATTTTCAACTGCAAAATTAATCATAAAGAAACTCCAAAAAAATGTCTTTGTTATTTTGGTATATATTTTCTTTTATTATCATTTAAATCACTTTGAAAAATTTTTCAAGATTTTATGAATTAAAAATCATTCTCTATTGTTGTTTTACTGCACTTGAAAACGATCTTTGTCATACAGTCAATCACCTTTTTGGAATATGCCAAAACTACACACACACATGAGTCATTCCATGTCAAACCGAACAATTTTTTTATATCATGATTTGTGTTTGCTTTGAAATTTTACAGACTTTTTCTTATTTCAAAAACATTTGAGACGTATTTTATAAAAAAATTAAAATTTTGTATTCATAAATTCAAAAAAAAAAAAAAAATCATAAAAAATGTTCAGGCATGTCCATATTTAACTCATTATTGACACAGGGTTCCTTTTCCGACATAGCATTTTTAAACGGCTATATTTTTTTATTGTAAACAGATAATAAAGTGATTTAAAAACCTTAGAATTATTGAATATTTTGAATAAAATCGGGAATAAAACAATGTTGGACGAGAATTGCAAAATAATTATTTGAAAAAGTCAATTTTTTTACCTTTTTTGATGGGACCTTTTGCAAAAATTATTTAAAAATATAAAAAGTCTAATCTTTAATATTTTTTATTGTTAAAGTTGATGAAAAAATATGAGAATTTATTTCTCTGCTAGAAATTAGTTCATTGCTAGTATATCATTTTTAGAAGTCTGTCCGATCGGACGAAAAATTTGTCACATAGATAAAGTCTAAAATATCTCAAAATTTAGTCCGTTTTCACTCAAAACATAAAAAATTTATGGTTTTTATTAAAATACTGCTAAGCCTATAAAAATCATAACGTCAGGGTATTTTTACAAAAAAAATTTAAAAAAAGGTTAACATAAAAAAAATTATTTTTAATATATTTTTGAATAAGGATTTGTTCACAAAATTATACAAAATTAAAACTTTTAAAATATCTTCAACCGTCTAGGATTTATATTCTGTCAAAGCATCAACTTTTGTTGCGCTTAATGGCAAAACAAATTACAAAAATTTCATAATGAAGCATTTGTTAACCAAAGTTTGCGGTATATTCTGCAAAAAATGTCCAGCGGATCTATGACGTGCCATTAATGAGTTAAATTAGAGTGTTTTAATATCTATATTGTCATTTTCTTGTTTTATTTTTATCTTATGCCTTTCGTTTTTATTTTTAACACTTTTCTACTAAATACTACAATTTTCAGATTTTATTTTTATTTTTTTAAGAATTTTTTTTACAAGAAATAGCACTGAAGTTTGTAATTTGCATGTAACATTTTTTAAAATACTTTAAAATTTTAAAAACTTTTATATATTTTAAAATATATTCAACAAGAAATTTAAAAATATAGAAGATTCTGTTGTATTTTTTGTAAAAAAAAAAACATTCTTAAAAAAATATAACCACTCTAAAAATTTCTGTGTTTAGTTAGTAGAAAACGCCCTATGGGGAATGAGGAATTAATTGACCTAAAAGTGATTGGTTAAATAAGGACTTATCACAGGACTGGTATAATTTAATACTGAAGTGGGTTAAGCAGTGTCAATTGTTACTGGTAGAGGAAGGACATACCACTTAACCAGAATTCTTATTAACAAGAAAAATGCAGTTGGCCAGAAGTTTACCCATTGGAAGCTGTTTAGTTTTCGTTTATTTTATACGACATGGCCCTTTTGCGACAGTCTTGTGGTATGCCCATCTTTGGTTAGTCCTGTGACATGCCACTATGTGGTTTAAAGCAGGACAAATGACCCCCTCCTATGACAAGCCAATGTTAAAGTTGCCAGTTGTTTACATAGGTTAGGGTTTAGCAGAGGACCGGTCTCTGGCACGAAGGGACCGATCCTGTGGCACACGTAGAACCAGTCCCATTCTCCATGGGGACTGTACTCGTATTTCAAAAGTCTGCTAAACGGGTTATAATTCAGTTCAACTAATTTTTTCTGTTGCTTACGTTGAAATCAATTATTTGGCCAAAGTTTAAATTTATCTAATTTCACCACAAGAACAAATTTCATCCGTATTTGAACTAATTTTTCAACCTAAAATTTAGTAATTCGTGATTATCAAATTTAAACATTTAATGCACAATTGTTTTAAACAAAAATTTTTTTGTGTCTCAGTCTCACTTGTAGATGGCGTTATTTTCTCATATTTTTTATAATCATAAAATATGCTATATCTCGGAAATTGGGCCATAAATCATTACTCCGTACCTATTACGTTGTCTTTATTAACCACTTATGATCCCGGTAATAAATATGGACTTGCCTCTGTTCAGATCCGGGGAAAACATTTTAGCAGACATTTTCTGTTGATTTGGCTTAAAAATTCTTTTGATTTAGCTAAATTCTTAGTTAATTGAACTGCAACTGCAAACCAAAATTTAGTTATTCTAAAATTGAAGTCACCTAAATTTAGCAGATTGTGATTCTCAACTTCATTGAAAATTTTGCTGGCGCAAAGTCATGTACTATTTTCTGTTGTCGTATCTGAATTCTAAACTATTTGTACGTGAATTTTTTATGAGTATAGGGTTAGAGCTCTTGATTTTTATTTTCAATCATAAAATGTTACCTACCCTAGCGTATAGTCCATATATAAGCTGATTTTTTTCGCGGTTTTCCAAAAAGTTCTCGCATAAACCTCTTTGAAGTTCGGCACTATTTGCTTGTTAATTAAACTAAAAATTAATATTTCTCTAAAATTTTAATTAGAACTATTAGATTAGACTATCACAATGCCTATCGATCTTAAAGGACACAAACGTTTTTAAATTTAATGTGTTTCACGGATTTTGATAAAAAGAAAACATTATAGCGTTGGTATTAAAATTTGTATCATAATTACCTGAAATTTTTTATTACTAATACAATATTGTTATAACCCTAGTGTAGACGCTGAGCTTGATTCACACGTTATCCACTTCTGTTCACCCATATCTGATATTTCCCAGTGTTGATGATACGAAATGTCAGTCCTTTTTAAAATAAAATTTGCAATAATTTGACAATTCGTATCATCAATACAGAAAAATAGTATATATGGACGGACAGAGATGGATATCGGATGAATTGCAATTAATTTTTAGGTATGGTCAAAAGTGGTAAACAACACAAAAGAAAATTAAAAATTTTAAAATGTGGCTACATAAATATTCTATTACATTTACAAAAAATAGAGCACAAGACCATTAAAATAAAGTATCAACCATTAAAATCGGCCAACTAGTTTTTCAAATACAGCAATTCAAATATGATGTAAAAATCGTTCGGTTTGACATGGAATGACTCACATATAAGAAGAGTTATTCATAATCAAGTAGCGATCATTTTACATCATCCTTTATTTTGTATTGCTTCGAAAGCAACAGAGTTTTATTCAAAAAATGTTTTCAAAAATATTTTTCAACTGCATTAAAACGACAGCTGGAACTCTTTCCGTTAAACAACATGTTTTTTAATTCTACCCTTGCTTTGATTTTGTTTTTTTATTTAATCAGGAAAAAAAGGGGAAAATGCAGGATGCTTTTTGAAAAAAAAAAAACGAAGCACCCCTTTTTCTATATATGATCGAGCATTTAGTGTTTATCCTTTTTACTCTTTTCCTTGTTTTTTTAACAAATTTTCTGCCTCCTGTATGTTTGCTAAAAAAAACCAACAACTTTTCAAATTTTTAAAGTTCGTTATCCTTTTGCAATCCTGACACACACACACAACAAAGGCAGCGAGTATACATTGCCGTCTCCTAATTTTAATTTTGATAAAATAACACTAATAATATTGCAGCATTTGTATCATGTATCCCTCAATCCGCTTGAAAATCTTACAACTATTAAATTATGGGTGCTGTTTGAATGATTACTATGATTACTATGTTGATAAAGGTTGATGACAATGCAATTTTTGAAAAACTATTTTTAAAAAATTAAAGCAAATCATTTTATTTCTTTTCATGCAATTTGATGAAGGGTTGTTTTAAAAAAGTTTGTATAATTGCATTGAATATAATTCAAGATCTGTTCCCGAGCATTGACTTTGTTTTACTGTAAATTGTACGAAATCGGAGTCAATTTGATACTGAGGATCTATGCGAGAAAGATAGATTTATTCAAAACGGATTAAAAATCGACAAAATTGTCTGATGCTACTATGGTTGAGACAACCATGCTCTTATCTGTTTCTGTATAATAATATGATAACTAGATTACTCTATTATGGCTCCTAATACTTCCCAATATTATCAAATAAAGGCTCTGCAAATTTTTATGAATTATCATAATATGAGTCCTACAGTATTGTCCCAGCATTCTGTTGAAGCTGGATTAGAAAGTTATGCGTGTTTTTTTTTTGTAAATAGTACAAATTTATATTTATTTAATAATTTACACATTTAAAAAAACTTAGGTTTAAAATAATTAAGTAATCTAATTGTCTTTGCGTTGAATCTGTACATGTGATTACAGCATAAATCACGCATAAAAATATTCTTAAGAAACAATTTCACAATACATTTATAATGATCATAACATGTTTGTAGCAATAATAATATTTGTATTATAACCATATTATAGTTCTAGTTACCATATTATGATCACGGAAAAGAATTTCGTCATCATTTATTAACATATTATGATTATTGCAAACATATCACGATTATTTCGTACTACAGAATTAAAAGCACGTGTATTTTGTTTAAATTTTTGTTCACATTTCTTTATGTTTTTTTTCTTTAACAATATTTTTTGCGTGAGTGCAAACAATTAATAAATAAATCATTTTTTTTATCACAGTTTACTTAATTTGTAACACTTTTATGTACATATATAATAAACAATAACTTTATTTAAGGGGTGCGAAAAAATTTAGCTTTTGCCTGGACTTTTGCCGTAGACCGGGTTAAGACTTTAAACGTTTTCCTTCTTCCACAAAAAAAAAATCACTGTCACAATTAATTACATTGTTTTTCTATTTTTAATGTCTTTTTGTTTAACATTATTTGATTTCTTGGGACTGACTGTTTCTCACAACTTCTTTTCACAAAATCGCAAACAAGAATGACACTAAAAGAGCGAAGACGCTCATAAACAAGAGACTGATCATATTATAGTTGACGCAACTATAATATGGCTGTAGTTAGGAGAATAATATGAAAACCTTTAGAAGAGAGATTTTTATTATAACATGATTAAAGCAACCATATTATTGGTGAAATATTGAAACGACCATTTATGGCTGTAGGAAACATAGTTTTGTTGCTAAAATCATATTGCAACCATATTTTTTCTCTGCGTGTGGACAATAGACTAGGTCGTTTTTGCAAAAAATTTCTCTGATTGAAACGTAACACCCCGCAAAAGTTGAGTACTCATGATGTAAACTTTCTTTGGCAAGGAACAAATTTAGGACAAATATATATACAGCACCTAGATTGTATGTAGTGCCTAAAATCCATAAGGAACAATAATAATTGTTCCCTGAAGAAGTCACCCTATGTGGAGACTAAATATTAGAAATAAATAATTATAATTTATAAATAAAGGATCTTAAGCTCGTTTAAAATAAGAAGAATTAAATAAAAGAAGATCAAAGAAAACTTAACATTTGTAATAAAATATAAGACTAAAACCATAGTTTAATTACAAGGTTTGCTACATAAGTGTTTTTTCGGTTGCCCTAGACCATTTTTACAAAATACAGAACGATAATATTTACGAATTTACAAAACGTAATAAGAAAATTAACTTCGGCATAAATAACACATTCTCACACTAAAATTTTTTTGTTTGAAAAATGTTTAAGAGTTTTGAATATTTTGCGTTGTTCATTAACTTATATTTCAATTTAAATACTATATATAGTCTTCAATGAAATTCTAAGGACATTTGGTAAGATTAAGTGAATTCAATGGTATACTGAATGCTAAGGTCCACCCTTCCCATGTTTCTCTATTTTGAAATGTTATTATTCTGGGTAACGTCACAAATAACAGTCGTTGGCAATTGGTCTATGGCTAAAAATATAAAAAAATGCAATTTCTTATATTAATATGTAAATTTCCAATTTTTGGTTTTTGCAAATTGGTAATCAAATGAGAAGCAGGTATTTTTCGTAGCAATTTTTTTTTTTTTTTTTGCCCCAACTGTACATAACCAATTTTTATTGAAGGTTTGATGTTCAGCGCCAGGCCAAAATATAATACTATACTTAAGGAACTTTTCGTTCACTTTTTGAAAAGTTTCATGAGTTTAAGGAAAATTTTCAATATCTTCAGTCCACTAAAAGTCTCGCTGTGTGGCGTTGTATCACAAGAATTGCAATTTTATAGTAAGAGGACTTTGAATATACGAGTGTCCACATAATCCACATTTCAACAAAAGGACTGTTCATATAGCATAATAAATTAATTTTATGGTATGTGGATTGCAGCTAATACGAAGGCTCTAGTTCAAAGAAAAATATAAAAATGTTGAAGTCAAACATTCCACAAAACGTTGCTACTTTTGATTGATAGAGGGAGTTTATTTTAGAGAATTTATTTTTATTTCCTGTTTGGAACATCCGTTTTCGAACTGGAACCCCATTTTCGAATTGGAAAATCCGTTTCCGTCTTGGAAAATCCGTTTCCTACTTGGCAAATCCTTTTCCTTTTTGCAAAACCCGCCTATATTCGAAAAGGATGTTTGGAAAACATAAGGATATTTCGTGGTATTGCATTTAAAGACACTAGGGAAATACAGGTTTTAATTGCACCAGGTGGCGCTGATTTTGGGAAGAAAATTTGGGAAATAAGAGAGTATAAGAAAATCTTTTGGGATATTTTCAAAGTTTGAAAAATACATTTTCGAACTTTATCAGATAAAAGCATCACAGTTGTGAAATTTAAACAATCAAACAGAAAGTTAAAAAATTAATGAATTTAAAACATTCTTTAGGAATAAACTGTAATTTGGTATCCCAAAAAACCAGTAAAATACAGCTTATTAACTACAACTACAAAAAATTAACAACAACTTCCTTTTCTACAAACTACTTCAAATCTCAAAATTTAAAACTTTTTCCCCTACTTTTTTTATTGTGTACTTATTTGCTTTAATAATAAAGAACACAACGTAAAACGTGTCCAACATATACATCAAACCACATTATAAAGCATTTAAGAGGTTTTTTTCTAAAATTAACGATTTTGTGTCATTTAAACAAGCGCTTTTTCGAGTTTAGCCACCATAAACAACTCCGAAAGTCATTCAGCCATACAGTTTTCTAGTTTAGCCACCATAAACAACTCCGAAAGTTCGTTCCTGTTTGAAGCTACATCATATTTTTTTCACCAAACATTACTGAGCGAACAAAGTACAACAAAACTTCGAGAAAACTACCTAAAAATGCCCATTATTTAAAATATCCCATCTTAAGTTTTCGAATATAAATTTTCTTCCTCGCTAAAAATGTTTTCTACTTCAACGACGTAAATCCCTATGTTACAAATATTATTGGCTAGTGCCCTCTATTGGTAAAATTCCTTAATGTAGGCATATACCACCAATTCTATTTCGTAAAATCTCCTTAAAAATCTGTCACAAACCGGCAACACGTGTGTCCAGCGCTATCTATTAACAATACTAGCAGTATAATAAGGATTTTTACTGTTATATTGTACTAAAAATTGTACACAGTGATGCCGGACTGGACTAATTTTTGCAAATCCTGGAATTCGGGATTTTTAAAGTTGAGATCCCGAGATTATTTTGGATTTCGGAATTCAAGATATTTTTGCATCATCATGCCCTTAAAATTAAAATGTGTAGTATAAAAAAATGGACAAACAGAACAAAAACTACTCTCATAAATAAATTTCTTATAAAGTTAATGATAATAATATGTTTGCTAAATATTAGTTAGGTAAAAACAACAAAAAAACACTAACAGAAGAAACAAAATCAAAGTGCAAACTAAAGACGAGAAAATTTACCCATACATGATGAAACAATGAAATCGCCGGTCTATTAACTAAAATGTGTTATAAGTCAATTTAGTTATCTGAAATCAGCTAAAAATTTTGTTGAATATTAGTAGACTTTAAACAGAAAAATTTTGTAAATACAAATTGCAATCTATTCTGCTTAACTCTAGGGCAATATTATATACCAACTATATTTGCCATTTGAAGTCTACAGAATGTTATTTGCATTTATCTAAAATTTAACTAAATATAAATAAATTTTTGTTTTTTTTTTTTTTGTTTTTCGATGTCGTCAATATTATTTTCTGATTTAAGCAAATATGAAGGTAAAATAAAACATTTTTTTAATAAAATCTCGCATAATTACGAGTTTAAAAACTTATAAAACCTAATACAAGTTTTTAAAATCTTGTAAACCAAGTATACTATTTTTCAGAAAATTTTTTGCTAAAATTATGCTTTCAGCTTAAATTTTAGTTATACTTATTCAGCACTTAACTGTTTTGAGCCAGAGTATACACTAAAAATTTTTTATATAAATAGAACATTTTTGGTCTTCAAAGTTTAGTAACGTCATGATGCTTGTTAGGAAAAGACCTAACCACGTGGTTGATTACTAAGAAGACAAGAATGGAGCAAAATTAATTATTAATAGGTTTTTTGTTAAAGTTCTGCCTATTATATAGGCTCTAGCTTTTCTAAAACTTCGGGTTCTGATGAGATCTTTAGCCAGATCGAAATACTAGTATCAACCTAGCTAATATGTTTGATTTGCTTTATTTTTGTAAATATACGGAGGTTGAAAGCTCGTTATAAATTGAAAATAACATAAAAATAATCTCGATGTATATAAAAACAAAAAACTAATATAACTGTTTTGAACTATTGTTTTACTTATATTTTACTAATGTATTACTAATTAATTTTGCCAAAAAAAATTGTGCTGATAAGCACATTATAAGTGTGTACGACAACCAGATTGAAAAATATACGCAGAGTGCAGCAGATGTCGCTGCATGTCAAGATGTAGTAGAGAAGAAGAAAATAATACTAAAAAGTACAACTCTTAATAGACATATAAAAAATCAACCATGGAGGATTTTTATATCTGTTTTTCATACATATAACAAAATTGTGGATTAAAACAACTTAAATTGTGTGTTGTCATCGGCTTGTGAAAATAATTGTCTATTAAGTAAATTAAAGACAAAATAAAGTATTTTAATTTAATAAAGATTGAATGTGTATTTATAAACCAAATGTTTAAAATGACTATTAATGTAGTGTGCTCAAATTGGAACTTTTAAATTACAAACCAAATATACGTTCAGGTAGACAGACTAAAGCGAAAGACACGGACACACATCTTAGGTAATTTTTTTATGTTTCCTCTTTCTAAGTGAAAAAAAGAGTTGTTTATATCATATTTTGTTATTTTTCGTTTCTAGAATTATCTAAGGCTTCCTTTAAAAGATGATATCATTTAGACAAACATTGATGTAAGTACAGTTTTTTTTCGATTTAACGAACTATATAAGGTCAGCCCTGTTCGTTAAATTGAAAAATTCGTTAAACCGAGTACTATTTATTTATTTCCCATGTTTTCTAATGTTTACACCACAAACAATCGTACAAGAATGCTAAAAACTCCAAAAGTAAACACAGAAAACGCAGCCAGAACATCGTTGGGGAATCCCCTTTCTCTATATGTCTATTGCTTTTGCATATTGTTTGCGGAAATCTTTGTATTTGCATCTCATTATATACTTAAGACTCTAAGTTTGTATTTGCTCGTTATATCGAGTACAAAATTACGGTACAAAGTTACGGTGTTCGTAATATAAGGCACTCAATTCAAAATTTTTATGAGTTCGTTAAATCCCGAATTCGTTAAAACCGATGGTTCGTTAAATTGGAAAACTCTGTAGTTGAAAGATAATTTTGTTTAAGTTATATATAATTATTTCTATATATTTTCAGATATTACATTAATTCATGTCGTCAATGTAGGAGTATGAACATTTTTATATTTAACTTATAACTTATTATAAATTTTTAAAAAAATAAAACAAAAATGTTTGGGATTTTCAGCAAACAAATTAACTAAAGTATAATTTTTCTACACATTTTTTGAGTTTTTTTAGTCTACTAATATTCAGCAAAAATTTTGTTAACTTTTAGCAAGGATTTTCTAATATTTAATCAATTAAGTGAATCAATTTTGCTGAATCTACTAATTTTGTTGCTAAAAGTCAGCTCGTTGATTTTCAGCAAAATATTTTGCTGACATTAGCAATTTTTTTACAGACACCCTCCTGACTAAAATTTGGCTGACTTTACTAAATTGTTCTTGAGTGTGCATGTATTTAACCAGAAATCTATTTTAATTATTTTGAATTTAATCAAGTATTTTTAATAACATTTAATAATGGGTTGCATTTAAATAAAATTTTGTTATTTTTTGCTTTTTTTTAATCAAGAAACATTCGTCGATATTATTTTCTGATTTGCGCAAATCTGAAGAAAAAAAAAACATTTCTTTAATAAAATTTAATTTTAATAAAGCAGAATTCCGATATTAAAACCGAATACAAGTTTTAAAATGTGTAGATGCATGTATTAAATCTATTTTAATTATTTTGAATTTAATCAATTATTTTTAATAACATCATCTTATTTGATTTGGGTCGAATATGTCCATAAAATGCAAAAATTATAAACATGATTTTATCAACAGTTCAGCTCCCTTTCGAAAAGTTCCCAGGAAAACTTGCTATTACCATAGAATGGGAAATGGAAGAAGAAAACAAGAATCAGAAGTACTTATAGTTGAGGCCAAGAACACCTGATTTTAACATGGGGGTGTCATAGGAGGCAAGGCCTTGCCTTGTGCTTACATATAGGGACAAAAATAAGACGTTACAAAATATGTAGTGAAATCACCAGTTACACATAAGTACTTATTTCATTTCTTATTTGTAGCATCAAAAGTAATGCTTAAAGCCATTATATGACGTATTACTTATAAGGATGTTAATAAGTAGTTATTTATAGGTGCAAAAATAAGTACGTATTAACATGTACCTAAATAAGAAGGTATTAATAGGCAATAAAATTCAATTAAATTCATTCCATTCATGAAAAATTAAACGTACATACATATTTTCAAAAGCCAATTTCTTTTTTAATAAAAGTTTTTTTTCATATTTTAGACAACAAATTTTTAAATCTTCAAAGGAAAATACTCGGTTATTCTTCGAAAATAAGAAAATTAGTACCAAAAACTCTTAATGTATTAATAAATAAAATTTAATAATTTCTACTTAATATCAATTATCTTAATTTTGTTATTTACTAAATAAGCCTTTGTTTTGTGAGAGTCGTTTATGTATAACTATATATTTGTTTGCTTAAATAAATTGCATTTAAATTATTAATTATGATATATTATGAATCTTTATAAATATACCTTACAAAAAAGTAGTTACTTATTACCTTACAAGTACCTTATTTCTTTGGCCCTTCCTAATAAGCAGGTATATAACACAATATTAGTAAGACATAATTGTTTAGCTTCCAAAATAAGTAGTGATGTATGTTCATATCAGTAAGGTATTATTTCAGACCTTCAAAATAACAACAAATGTAATGGATAGTCATTACTACGAAAGGTCTGAAATAAGTGATAATAAGTAACTTATTATTTTTGCTATTCCAAATAAGCAGATATTTAACACAATATTAGTAAGGCGTTGTTTTGTATCTTACAAATAAGCAGTTACATATATTCATATTAGTAAGGTATTATTTCGGACCTTCAAAATAACAAAAACTGCAATGGATAGTCATTACTTTGGAAGGTCTGAAATAAGTCCTACCCATTACCAAAGTTTTGCTGGGTTGGACTGCGATTTTGAAGTTTTAGGAAAATATTTTTTCTTTTTTTATAGCAATTTTATGTAAATTTTATTGTTTGACAAGGCCATGTACTGAAGAATTAAGATTGTTACAGCCTATAATTTTTACGATATTAAACCAAGATATAAATATAACTCAAGATGGAGCCATTTTTCTCAGCTTTGTACTGTACACTACAAGGATAATTCATTTAACATTAACAGTAATTTTTACAGGGATGGTTTACACCACTTGCACATTGCTGGATTATTTACATTAATGTTAATTACAACATGTTGTCCAAATAAAAATATTCGAAGAAATAAGAAAATCCACATTAACATAATTTTTGCATTAGCAGAGAGAAAGATTGTGCTTTAATAAGAAAGCAATGTTAGCTAAAAGAAGTGGTTGTTGAAATGACTTTGAAACAAAAATCCACAAATCTAGCGAGCTTTTTTGTGATTTTAATATAAAAGTCCAGATTTTAATATAAAAGTCCAGATTTTAATATAAAAGTCCAGATTTCAATATAAAAGTCCAGATTGAATGTCTTTTCGAAATTATAGCATAAAATCGAGTTTTTCAAAATGGCGCTTTTCTTTTAATAAGATATTTTACCCATATTTTCATACATTTATAAACGACTTTAGAAAAATGTTGTTGCCGTCTTAACATTTAATTACATAGGTTTCCATAACGTAAATATTTTCCACTTCTATTGAAATTTAGTTTGAAAATTCTGCCACATAAAATTATTCTAATAACGACTTTTAATGCAAAACATTACACAAGCAAGATTATATTACCCCAATTAATACAAAAAATATTATGTTTCAACCTTTAATAAATGTAACACACATTTGATTTTCTAATCTAAAAATTCAATCCAATTACTACCGTACACTCATATAAAAAAGTTAGTAAAAAAGTTTGCTTAGTCAGCAAAATTTTAGTCAGGAGGGTGCTTGCAAAAAAATTAGTAGACTGAAAAAACTCAAAAAATTTGTAGAAAAATTATACTGTAGTTAATTTATTTGCTGAAAATCATAAAACATATTTTTGTGATTCTTTTAAAAATAATTAACTATAATAACGAAATATAAAAATTTTCATTTTCCACATTGACGACATGAATTTATTTAATATCTGAAAATATATAGAAATAAATATATATAACATAACAAAAATTGTCTTTCAATTACTTACATCAATGGTTGTCTAAATGATGCTATCGTTTAAATGATGCTATCGCAACTGCCGAAGATAATTATAGAAACGAAATGAAAAAATAAACAAAAACAAAAACAAACGAAACGAAAAAAACAACCCTTTTTGCAATAAGAAAAAGGAACCATAAAAAAATCTACCTAAGATGTGTGTCTTTGTCTTTCAATTTACTCTGTCTGTGTGGGTTTGTCTTTCAATTTACTCTGTCTACATTTCATTTTCCTCTTCTCTACTACATCTTGACATGCCGCGACATCTACTTCATTCTGCGTATATCTTTCAATCTAGTTGTCGTCCACACTATTAATGTGCTTATCAGCACAATTTTTTTTTTAGCAAAATTAATTAGTAAAACATTAGTATATTAGTAAAGCATTAGTATAAAACAGTTAAGTGCTGAATAAGTATAACAAAAATTTTAGCTGAAAACACGATTTTAGCAAAAAATTTTGCTAAAAAATAGTATACCTGATTTACAAGACCTTTTACTAACTTTTCTACTAACTTATTTTTTTGAGTGTAGATTTTCATAACGTAAATATTTTCCACTTCTATTGAAATTTAGTTTGAAAATTCTGCCACATAAAATTGTTTTAATATATTTAATACGTTGAATAAATATTCATCGCACTTTTACATAATGACTTTTAATGCAAAACATTACAATTATCACATTATATTACCCCAATTAATACAAAAAATATTATGTTTCAACCTTTAATAAATGTAACACACATTTGATTTTCTAATCTTCAATTTCTTCAAATTCAATCCAATTACTACCGTACACTCAAATAAAAAAGTTAGTAAAAAAGTTTGCTGAGTCAGCAAAATTTTAGTCAGGAGGGTGCTTGCAAAAAAATTGCTAATGTCAGCAAAATCTTTTGCTGAAAATCAGCGATCTGATTTTAGCAACAAAATTAGTAGATTCAGCAAAAGTTTTGCTAAAACTTAGTGGATTAGAAATTAAAAAACCCTTGCTAAAAATTAATAAAATGTTTGCTGAATATTAATAGACTGAAAAAAACTCAAAAAATTTGTAGAAAAATTATACTTTAGTTAATTTTTTTACTGAAAATCATAAAACATATTTTTGTGATTATTTTTAAAATAATTTACAAATACGTTACAAAATATAAAAATGTTCATACTCCCAAATTGACGACATGAATTAATATAATATGTAAAAACAATAAAAATAATTATATATAACATTAACAAAATTATCTTTGAACTACTTACATCAATGGTTGTCAAAATGATGCTATCTTTTAAAGGAGCGCAAATGCCGTAGAGAATTATAGAAACGAAACTAAAAAATAACAAAATGTAACATATACAACCTTTTTTTGCAATAAGAAAAAGGAAACATAAAAATCTACCTAAGATGTCTTTGTCTTTCGCTTTAGTCTGTCTACCTATTGCATATTTGTTTGCAATTTGACCACACTAGATTAGATTAATAAACATTAAGTTTACAAAGACACATTTAATCTTTATTAAATTTAAATATTTTATTTTGTCTTTTTACTTTCACAAACCTTTAAAGACGCAAAATTCAAGCTGTTTTAATCCACTATTTTTTTTATGTATGAAAAACAAATACAAAAATCTTCGACGGTTGATTTTTTTTATATGTCATACTAGAGTTGTACTTTTTAGTATAATTTTCCTCGTCACTACTACATCTTGACATGCCACGACATCTAATTCATTCTGCTTATAGTTTTCAATCTGGTTGTCGTTCACACTATTGATGTGCTAATCAGCACTATTTTTTTTAGCAAAATAAATTAGTAAAATATTAGCAAAACATTAGTTCAAAACAGTTAAGTGCTGAATGAGTATAACTAAAATTTTCGTTTAAAACATAAAGTTACAAGATGTTTTACTACCTTTTCTACTAACTTATTTTTTGAGTGTACGGGCAAAGGACCATATCACGAACGACACGCGGGATATATCGCAAGGTGGCAGTGACACGTCCTGGGTTTGACTTTTTATATGAAAGGGACGTATCACTTTAATATGGCGTTGTTATTCGAGGAGACGTATTTGCACGTTTGGGGCACCTGGCGCGTGTTAGGTGATATTTAAGCGAGTAATCGTTTATGTGTGAATGTTTTAATAGAAACGAAAGACAAAAATAGAACAAAAAATGTTAAGCAAAAAACGAATTACAACAACAAAATACATATATGTAGTTGAAAATATAAAACTTAAAAAAACGAAGCAATTCAAAAACAGTTCTATAATATGTCCTGGTGTAACCAGTCCCGGGATATGTCCTTTAAGGGAAATTGATTTTTCATTGCCCGCAGGGAATAGTTTCAAGTTTTATTCCATAAACATACTATGTATACTTTTATAAAGCATTTATGGATAAAGGGGGCTGAGGATGCAACAATTCCCACAATAATTAAATTTAAAAAAAGAAATTAACTAAATCTGAAAAATATAAAAATTTAATGATCCCTCACGTACTATAACTAAGAACTAGTAATTTCTGAAATCGTTTGATTTTTTACTTTGGAATTTCCAAAGTAAATACAAATTGTTTTCAAAAAACACTTGTTTTAGCTGTAATACAAACGTGGTATAAAAAGTAGATTAAAAACGTTTTAAAAACAATGTGAAGATAAAAATTCTGAAAGTGCTTGTTAAGTGGTATATCTCCTTTTCACCGGTCAGGGGACCAGTTCATTAAATATAATTGACATAATTTAACCTACAGCAATGGCAAGTTATACTATAGTTCGATAATATGTCCTGCTTTAAACAGTCCCTGGAAATGTCCTTTAAGGCAAATTGCCCGTAGGGTATATATTTTGGCACAATCCATAAACTAGGATGACAAACACACTGCAAATTTGCAATCCACATGCTATAATCAAATCTATTGTAATTTATTGTACGTGGATTGTAAAATCAGAGTCTTATGAACAAACAATTACAAAGGACATGCAAAAAAGTATAATTTAGATACTATAGATTTGCATGTGGATTGTATTATGTTACCCTAAGTAGATTCCACTTTTATAGTACAACAACTATAAAATGCAACCCACCTACTATAAATTAGCTGTTAACAATAAACATGTAGATTACAATACATATATTATAGTACATGGATTGAATTTTTATAGTAAAAGAACTATAAAATTAAAATCCACCGACTATAATATAAAATCCATTGATTATAATTTTTAACATCCATTTGCTATAATCCTAAAATCCACATACTATAAACATACGATCCACGTGCTGTAATAATATTAGAGGGTGGAAAAGTTTTATCATGTTACTAACAACTTATTTTAAAATTTATACAATCAAAAACAGTTGCAAATTTATGTGTTATCGTGCGAATTTTCAATGAAAATTCACAAATTTCAATTTGACGCCCGATTTTTATAATTTTTGTCTAATATATTTTCTGTTTTGTTTGTGTACTTTTTGGATTTTTCTAGAAAATTGTGACTTGTTTTGTTTGACATAATTTAACCTACAGCAACGGCAAATTATACTATAGTTCCATAATATGTCCTGCTTTATCCAGTCCCGGGATATGTCCTTTAAGGGAAATTGCCCGTAGGGTATATATTTAGGCAAAATCCATATACGAGCATGACAAACACACTGTAAAGTTGCAATCCACATGCTATAATCAAATCTCTTGTAATTTATTGTACGTGGATTGTGAAATCAGAGTCTTATGAACAAAAAGTTACAATGGACATGTAAATAAGTATAATTTAGATACTATACATTTGCATGTGGATTGTATTATTTTACACTAAGTAGATTCCACTTTTATAGTACAACAACTATAAAATGCAACCCACTTACTATAAACGAGCTGTTAACAATAAACATGTGGATTACAATATATTATAGTATATATTAAATGTTTATAGTAAACTAACTATAAAATTACAATCCAACGACTATAATTTAAAATCCACTAATTATAATTTTTAACATCCACTTGCTATAAGCATAAAATCCACGCGCTATAATCCTAAAATCCACTTACTATAAAAATACGATCCACGAGCTGCCAATACTATGCCAATACTATGGCAAATTTATTATTTTTATAAAAGGCAAACTACCCTTATTATTATTTTAATCGTCAGCCAAAATGCATAAGGGCGTAACTAAAATTGTTATTTAATTACAATAGATACAAAATAGAAATTTTACAAAATTTTTTTGACAGAGCAACCTAAAAAAGTGAAAAATTAAAAATATTTTATTTATTTTAGATTTATTATTTTGTTCATTAAGCCGCTTAATGAATCCTGATCACATACCATGAGATCCATCAAAGACTCACAATAAACTTAATTCTTGTCCGTATGTATGTCTTTCACTGAGAAATATTAATGATTTTTCTTTTTTTTTTTGCACAAAATCAAGATAATTGCACTGAAATTCTTCCATGGAAACTTTTCATTATGTTAATGCATGTTTTCATAAAATTGTATGAAAAATAGTATTTTATAAAATAAAAGTTTCATGCACTCAATAAATATGTTCAAAAAGAAACTGGTTTTATATTTTCTTAAAATTAATCTAAAGCTTCAAATAATTTAAAGAAAATATTCGCTTATTTTGTGAAGAAAAGTTTCACTGGCGTTCTGAAAAATTTCCATATTTTTCGTCTAACAAAATTCTCTCTGTGTTCAATTTTCTTTATATTAATAACCAAGGCAACCAAAAACATGCTCTATCATGTTTCCTGTGCGTCGCCTTAAAAAATTGATGAGATATTCATCCGTTTCAAAGCAATTGACGAAGTCTGGCATCTATTTGTAAGAGCATATTTTTGCATATTTATCTATTAATAGCACATTTTTCATATTTTGATAATAAGAACATATTTTTCATTAAAAATCCTGTTTTTAAGCATATTTTTTAAACTTTTTAGAACAATATCATATCTTAAGAGTATATTTTGACGTTTTTTTTTATATTTCAATAAAATGTTTTTCCAATTTTTTCAATATTTTCTGGGGTTTGCCACAATGGTTTTGAAAATTCAAGCCATTTTTTCAAATTTGAATTTCCTGTTTTAAGAGCACATTTTCCCTTTATTAGGGCATATTATTGATTTTTTAGAGCACATTTCTGATTTCCCCTTAAATAACAAACATATTAGGGTGTAGTTTCCACTACACTCTAAAAAGTTTTACAATTACTACAAGACAGTTGTTTGTGTGTAGTTGTTTTTTTTAGCAGCACGTACAATTGTTTTTCTATGAAATAATACAAAACAACTATTTTGACAGTTATTAAAAAAAAAAAACAACTGAAAGAAACTATTGTATTTTTGTCACAGTTGTTTAAAGCAGTTACTTTAGTATTTTAATAAACCACTTCCAAAAGAGTATTTTTGCAGTAAATAGTTGATTTTTGCTAGTTATTCAAAAAAATTGGAGTTTTTTAAAATTCTCATTTAGTTTATATTTGTTATTGTTGATATATTCATAGCTTGCAGATAATAATAGTTAGAAAATGTCATTTTAATTTCTACTTTTCATTTTAGGTACGATGTAGAAAATATTTTTTGTTGTTGTAATCAAAAGAAAAAAGATTTTTTTATTAAAATATATTTTTAAAATACTGAAAAAGTAACTGTTAAAAACAGTAGTTTTTACCAATTTTTTCAGTTTCGGAATGTCTGTAGTAAATAATTGCCAGTTTTTCAGACATTGTTAGTTATTTTTACTGCATTTGTTAGTGGTTTCTCAAAAGTTAACAAAACAAAAAACAGCTCTAAAAGTAGTGTTTAAAGCGCTTAAAAAGAGCTCGCAAACATTAAAATAAGCACAATTTTTATTTATATAAGTCGTTAAAATTAAATAATAAGCCGTTTAATTGTTTTATTATCACAAATGAAATTTGTTCCTTAGAACTTCGTCGGTCAAACAAAGTTGCAATAGAGAAATAGTTATTTTATGTTTTAAATTTCAAATTGGTTTAAAGTGAAAATGAAAATTATTCAAATTTGAGGACATACTCTTTATTTCTTTATTACGATATTGTCCTAACAAATAATCTATAGAGTTTTTGTTTTCAAATTTATTAATTGACCACTTTCAGGAATGTGTTGATAGATCTATTTCGGGAATTTTCTAGGTTCCCATCATCAGAACACGTTTTGAAAGAAGTAAAAATCCCATGCAAAACATTAAACATTCATATAAACTAGTTTTCTCACTACATGAGAACTAATTAATATATGAGTTCGAAGTTAAAGATTATCACCATTGATCAAAAATAAATTGAAAACTTGTTTGTTATATGCAAGGTCCACCTTTTTGTTTTGTTTAAAAACAAAAACATGGGGAAATATTTTGATAAACCAATTTATTGTCCCCTCCCTGTTAAAGAGTAACCCTCAACATTTTGCTACCATTCTTCATCCACTTTTTAGTAAGATCTGGTCATCTGAAACTTTCCCAACAGACTGGCTTCAAGGAATAATAGTAAAACTTCACAAAAAAGGCGACGCCTCTGATTGCAATAACTGGAGAGGCATAACAATTCTTTCAGCAGTTATGAAAATCTTCATGAAAGTTGTACTTGAACGTATGGTTGGATGTATTGATAATAAACTACGAAGGGAACAAGCTGGATTCCGAGCAGGAAGATTGTGTACTGATCAAATTAACACTCTTAGAATCATAATTGAGCAGTCTATTGAAATGAGATCGCCATTATACACACTATTTGTTGACTATGAAAAAGCTTTCGATTCGGTCAACAGAGAATGTATTTGGTCTGAATTGCGGAACATAGGTGTGCCAGACAAAATTATATCCATAATACGCAGTAGTTATGAAGATTTTCATAGCAGTGTCCTTCACTGTGGAAAAATGTCTACATCATTTAAATCTCAAACAGGTGTTAGGCAAGGATGCCTGCTGTCACCCCTTTTGTTTTTGGTTGTTATAGATGCAGTATCAAGGCGTGCAACAGATAATAAACCCCGTGGTATTAGCTGGAACCCAGTAAGCCCCAACGAGAGATTGGAGTCACTTGACTATGCTGATGATAAGTGTGAGCTTGCGCACAGGCGTTCTGATATGCAGGAAAAACTGAAAGATTTAGCAGAAGAGTCGTTAAAAGTCGGTCTGAAGATCAACATTGCCAAAACCAAAGACATGAGAATAAATGCCAACTCTGCTGAACCCATTACTCTTCATGGGAACATAATAGAAAGGGTGCATGAATACCAGTATTTAGGTAGCATGGTCACAGAAGAAGGGGGTACTGACAAAGATGTTGATTCTCGTATAAGAAAAGCATTAGGAGCCTACACAACTCTTAACAAAGTTTGGAACAATAACATATACAGCGAAGCAACAAAAATTAAAATATTTAAGGCATGCGTTCTTTCAGTTCTTCTGTATGGATGTGTAACGTAGTATACGACTGAATTAATTCAAAACAAACTGCTTGTTTTTGTCAACATATGTCTGCGTAGGATTTTGAGAGTATTTTGGCCGAACAGGATATCCAACCAAGAATTATGGTTGCGATCAAACTTTAGAGACGTCAATGTGGAAATACGTAAAAGAAAGTTTATATGGATTGGGCACACACTACGAAAACCGCCTACAGAAGTATGTTGCCAAGCCCTTGTATACAATCCCCAAGGTTCAAGAAGACGTGGACGGCCAAACTCATCTTGGAGAAGATCTACGTTGAATGAAATCAACAGTGTCTCTGAAAGTAGGAGCTTCAGCAACATCGGTGAACTTCGAGAAGTAGCGTCAAGAAGATGGAAGTTATTTATAGACAGCCTATGCCCAGTATAGAGGCAGTTCTTTCAACATCAAGAACAAGGCTTATTATTATTATTATTATTGTCCCCTCCATCACATGTAACATTAAATTTTAAATTACAAAAAATTCAAAATACCGAATGCAAAAAAAGTAAAAAAGCCCTTTTTTAAAAGAAAAAAAGCTTTAATAAGCCTTATTTTTAAATAAAAATATGGTAATATTTAGAAAATAAACTTTAATAAGCAAATATCATAATATAAGCCGAAAAAAGCTTTTGAGAAATATAGCTTAAAATGTTCATAATTTCAAGATCAGAAATTGTGTTCAGTCTAAATAAATGGTCCGCCAAATAACTTTTTTTTTTGAAAATGCTATAAAAAAAACTACTGAATATTTTTTCGTGTAGGCTATTAACCGGAAGGATTGTACTTTCAAATAAAAAAAGAAATTTGAGAAAATATTCAGTAGTTTTTTTTATAGCATTTAAAAAAAAAAAAAGTTATTTGGCGGACCCTTTAGTTCTAATCTTTCAAATAAAAAAGAAGCTCTAGCTTATTTTTGGTTGCCCTAGTAATTACATTTTTCGCCCTTTTAACCGAATTCACAGTTGTTTTAACTGTCATTTTCAGTAGAAACTTTTTTGAGTGCAGACCTTTTTCAGTGTACAAACATGCTTTTAACTTGGAATTTAACTATCAGTTACAAGTGGACAATTTATGATCATCGATATTCTGTCATGAACATCAGTTTAATTTAGTGGAAAATTTAAATAAACAAATACCATGTCGAATTTTTGAATAGTTTTATTAATTTTCTCTTCTCTCAACTTTTTTCAATAATATTTATTGTTAATTTTATTTATTTATTTTTTTTTTGTCATTTTATTGATTTAATTTTTATTAAATAATATTTCTTTTTACAAATACTTAATTTTTGTCTAAATTAAACTTAAATTTCAAATCACAATCACAACATAAATCTAAGTAATATGTATTATGGCAATTAACAATAATCCTTTATGTATAAAGGGAATTTAAATACAAAAATTGTAAATTATAATTTACAACTATTTCCAGGAATGCAAAAACTACTGAAATAATTTCAGTACACTCAAAAAAATGTTTTCGCCAAAAGGCTGATGAAAAAGTTTCTAATCAAATTAGTTGTATAAAATAAGCAAAAACTTGGTTAATTTTAACATGTTAACAAGCTAAAAGCAAGAAATAACTTGGTAAATTTTAGCTAGTTTTTACATAATTTATATAAAAAACTTGAGTAAATGTTGTTCTTTTTTATACCTACTTTTCAGAATTAAAAAAATTATGTAAAATATATTGAAAGGAAATAGCGTAAGTTTTAAACAAAATAATTAAATAAGTTAAACAATTTTCAAAAATAATAATACAAAATAGTGGTAATGTTTATATATTTTTTTTTTCTTTTTTTTATTTAGTTCATTATAAAATTTGTGTCTTCTTTTATTTTTATTTTTATTGAAAACAAATTACATTCCGCTTCCTTTTGTTTTATAATTCATACAAAACTTGTTTTAATGTTAATTGATATTTAAATATTTTTTTTATATTGATTTAACGTTTCTATGTTTTTAAATTTTTGTAGTTTTTACGAATAAAAGTATTGCTAACTTCAATACCAGTCCAAATAGTATTTATTAATTATTTATTTTATTATTGTTGTTATGTTGACTGAAAACATATAAAATCAACCACTCGATTTCCGCCACCCTTTCCGATTTCAACCAAACTTGGTGTATAAGTTGTAAGTAAAGTAAAGTAAGTAAATATAACATGGCCCAAGTTTAGGATAGCTATGTCCAGTGAATCATGAAATATCGCGTTTCAAAATATGAAAAATATTTGAAAAAATTCACAAAAGTAGTCGCACATAAACGTTCATATCTCTTTAAAGGCGAAAGCTATGTGATTTGTTAATACATTATTTTAAAGCAACTGTTATCGTGTTTTAAATAAAATAAATTTTCAAAATCCACGGTTCAAATGGCTTTTTTAAAAAAAAAAAACTGTTTTTCTAAAATTCTTATTATAAATTATTCCCCGATGCCGTTGCCAAATCCCTATATGGAACTCTTACAAAAAAAAATCAAATTTCTAATTCAAATTTTTGATAATTTTATTTAAAGTACGATAACAATAACTTCCAAATGAGGTAGCTTAAAAAGTTCAAAAGATATGGACAATTATGTACGACTATTTTGTACACTCAAATAAAAAAGTTAGTAAAGTCAGCAAAAAATGTTGCTGAGTCAGCAAAATTTTAGTCAGGAGGATGCTTGCAAAAAAATTGCTAATGTCAGCAAAATTAGTAGATTCAGCAAAAGTTTTGCTAAAACTTAGTGGATTAGAAAATAATAAACCCTTGCTAAACATTAATAAAATTTTTGCTAAATATTAGTACACTGAAAAAAACTCAAAAAATTTGTAGAATTTTTTTACTTTAGTTAAATTATTTTGCTGAAAATCATAAAACATATTTTTGTGATTCTTTTTTAAATAATTTACAATACGTTACAAAATATAAAAATTTTCATACTCTTACATTGACGACATGAATTAATGTTATATCTGCAAATATATTGAAATAATTATATATAACATAAACAAAATTATCTTTTGCCAAACAACAACAACACTCTTACAATATCCTGCAGCGCACCAACAGTCCGAGAAATTGAAGAAGCAATAATCAAACAAAAAACCAACAAAGCTGCTGGTGAAGATGGTATACACGCAGAACTGCTACTAGCTGACCCTCAAATGGCAGCTAATTTTCTTCATCCCCACCTACAACAAGCCTGGCAAGAAGAACATTTCCCTTCTACGTGGAAAAAAGGCGTTATAATAAAAATTCCAAAGAAAGGCGATCTACGTGACTGCGGCAATTGGAGAGGCATAACTCTTCTAAATATGATTTATAAGATTGCTGCCAACATAGTACAGAAGCGAATACAGGAAAAACTAGAGGGTAGCCTAAGAGAAGAACAAGCTGGGTTCCGTCCTGACAGAAGCTGCATCGACCAGTCCAACACTCTTCGAATAATCGTCGAACAATGTATTGAATGACAAACTCCTTTATATATGTTTTTTGTAGATTTCAAAAAAGCTTTTGACATGATGAACAGATCTGCAATATGGGCGTGTCTTAAAAAGAAAGGTGTTCCCGACAAACTTATCAACATCATTAGAGCGTTATATGATGGTTCTGAAGTATCAGTCCTCCACAACGGCACCTGTAGCAACACTTTCACAACAAATGTTGGGGTAAAACAAGGTTGCCCTCTTTCGCCACTACTCTTTACTATAGTACTGGACGAAATAATGAGAGAAGTGTGTTCCATCAAGAGAGGGATAACTTGGACATTTAGCAGTCATCTCGAAGATCTTGACTTTGCGGATTATATATGTTTGTTATCACATAAGATCAGTGATATGCAATCAAAGTTAGACCACCTCCAAGAACTAGCAAAGAAAGTTGGCCTAGAAATCAACGTCGCGAAAACAAAGGCTATGAGAATAAATAACAATAGCTCACATCATATTTTATTGAACAACCAACGCATCGAATACGTCAACAAATTCTGTTACCTAGGTTCTGTTACAACATCAGGCGGAACAAAAGACGACGTAGCCAATAGAATCAACCGAGCAAGAGCAACATTCGGTAGACTAAACGCGGTCTGGCGCTCAACACAAATATCTAAGAACACCAAACTGAGAATATTCAAAGCGTGTGTCAAATCCATTTTACTTTTTGGTTGTGAAACCTGGTTGGTATCCATAGGCACGACCAGAAAACTTCAAGTGTGTTTAAATAAATGTCTTCGTATTATTCATAAAATATTTTGGCCAGCCACTATACGCAACCAAGATCTTTGGCAACTAGCGAACGAAAAACAAACAAATAAAAAGAAGAAAATGGAGGTGGATAGGCCACACTCTGAGAAAAGATGACACAAATATAACAAGAATGGCACTAAAATGGAATCCACAAGGTTCTAGAAAACGTGGCCGTCCAAACAACACATGGAGACGATCAGTGAAAAACGAACTTGAACGATATGGTTTCACGTGGGACGATGCCGCAGTTGAAGCTAGAGACAGATTACGTTGGAGAAATCAACATGTTGAAGCCATATGCTCCATTGAGGAGTAATGAAGGACAAAGAAGAAGAAGACTTACATCAAGTCTCAATGATGCTATCTTTTAAAGGAACCCTAATGCCGCAGATAATCATAGAAACGAAACGGAAAAATAACAAAATGTAACATATACAACCCTTATAAAAATCTACCTAAGATGTATGCCCTTGTCTTTCGCTTTATTCTGTCTACATGCTGCATATTTGTTTGCAACTTGACCACTCAATTTGACTACAAATACACATTTAATCTTTTTTAAATTTAAATCTTTTATTTTGTCTTTTATTAAATTAATAGACTTGACATCTAATTCATTCTGCTTATAACTTTAAATCTGGTTGTCGTTCACACTATTGATGTGCTAATCAGCACAATTTTTTTTAGCAAAATAAATTAGTAAACATTAGTAAAATATTAGTAAAACATTAATTTAAAACAGTTAAGTGATGACTAAGTATAACTAAAATTTTAGTTTAAAACTTAGTTTTAGCAAAAAATTTGCTGAAAAATAGTATAATAAGATGTTTTACTAACTTTTCTCCTAACTTATTTTTTTGAGTGTAAAAATTTTTATGTTTTTATCAAATTTAAAACGCGATATTTCTATAACTGTAAGAGCTACAAATCTAAAATTTGGAGTACGTCATATTTATATGACACCACGCTATGTTTGGTTAAAATTAAAGGTGGCCGAGATCAAAAATTCGATTTATTTTGATGGTTTTATATGGAATGAGTCTATTGTATGATATAAGTAATAATAATTAAGTTAAGTAAATTTATGATCACTGTAAATTAAATTTTATGTTATGTATTTAAAATTATGTTTTAGTATGTATGTTTATGTGATAAATAAACTGATATGTTAATTCAGTTTAAATTGAAGTAAAAAAATTGATTTAAAATTTAAACAAAAAGATCCCAAGAAATTTGTTTGAAAGTGACTTTATAACTCAATTTCTTACCGCTACAAAAGAAGTTAAATTTAAAGTTAGCCAAAAACTTAGTTATACATATTTAAATGTTCCATAATTTATTTAAAAAATGTCTATGGTTGCTCCTGAAGTCAATATCACAAATCGTTGTAATACAAGTCCAGAAAACAAAAATCTTGAGTTTTATAAAAAAAAAAATTATTTTAAAAAATGTTTGTCAAAAAATTATTTGTTATGATTATCTACAAAAATTTATTAAAAATTAACTAAAAAATGGAACGACAACAATTTTCGCGACTGGGTATCCATTTTACAAACTTCCAAATTGCAGTGGTACATTTTACAAATTACAGTGGGAGCTGTTAATAACGTGTTTTTAACTTGGCTCACTTTTCCTTCCCCTTTGGATTTTCATTTAATTATCTTGTTTTATTGATTTGACAAAAAAAAAATGTCTGTGAATGTAAATTCGAATATTTAAACAGAAAAATTCAAATATAAAATAATGCAACCGTCGTTTTTTAAAAGTCGACTGAATTCGAACGCACCGTAAGACGACCACCGATAATTTTTTTGTTTTTAGAGTATGTTCACAATTAAATGCGAAAATTCGCCAATATCCCGGCGAATTTTAGCATTTCATACAAAATGCATGAGAAAATTTTGTCGCTTTTAGTTTTAGTTTTTATTGCGAATATACTCTAGCCTAAATAGAAAAAGAGTTGCCAACGATAGTGTTTTTAGATTATTAATGTTCGGAAAAGCTTTAAAGGTTGATATTATCACCTTGATTTATGTTAATAATGAAGAAAATAACTTTTACTTGTATTTAAAATCTATTGACTGATGAATATTTAAAAAAACAAAATTAATTTGTATTAATTTTGTATGTTTGGGATTCAAATTGTGATTTTATCATATCGAAATGTTTTTTTTTTGGGAAATTTTCTAAATTTCCTTTGTTAAAAAGATCCTCATCTAAAACTATATCAAATTCTGATTAATACTAAACTTGCACATATTACTCTATTACTATTACATATTGCTCTATTACTAATCTTAGATAAAAAATACAAAATATATCTAAGGAAATTCACACAAGTTTATTTGTATATTAAAACTTAGTTTTAAAATTTAAACTTGTGTCACCACCCACGGTTTTTAAGAATAATAGTTAATCATGAACAAATTTAAAGGAAAATTTCTACCCACTGTGCTGTAATACAAGTTGTTTAATGCATGACAAAAATCTATCAATTGTTTTCAAAATCTATTCAATTTTAAAAAAAATACATATGAAAAAAAATTTTTTTTGAAGTTAAGGTTGTCGAAGGTTTTTCACATAAATGGGTATCACCTTCTATAACATTGAAACTTTTCTTTAACCTAATGCAAGTTTTCCTAAAATTTTATTAAAAATATCATTTCACCTATTCGAAGTTTTATTCACTTAATGAAGAAGTTTCACTAAAAAACTTGTTTCATTAAAAGTATGAAGCTTTTCATTTTCATTATTTTTCATCCACTAAAATTCTTTCTGTGTAGTGGATGAACCAACGCATATTCCGTGCATTGAAGGTGAACATCAGAAAGGGAAAATTCTTTTAGTTCTTAGGTGGTGACGGGGGCATAGTAATTTACCATCTTGTAAATTAAAAGAATCTAATTCATTTTTTCGATCGACAGTATGGCTTTCGTAAAAGTCGTTCTATCGTTCCTCTCGTAGGGTTGGGTTCAATCCTTCCACCGTTTTGGTAAGAGCAAAGTGGTTGTTCTAAATATTTCCAGAACGTTCGATCGTGTGTGGCACTGCGAGCTCTCTTAGTTATAGCATTACACGATTTGTTAGAGATGGGGCCTCCTCCAAATATTAAATATTAAAAAGCTCTTTGAAAAAGTCGCATAAAAGCTGAACAATTACGAATGTCGGAAATAAGTCAGACACTCCCTCGATTAAATTTAATAGACATTAATATACATATTTTTTTAGCTTAATTCATCTATAGTTCTTTAACAAAACGTCAGTTCTAATATCATTTAAAACACAATTTTTGAATAAAAAATATTTGAAAGTTATCGGACATGTTTTGTATACCAGTTTATACGTCTTCAAAAGTTCTTTCATTTGGTACACTATTTGTCCAAAATTTCTCTGAAACAATTTTTAACTTTGTAACCCATAAAAGTGTGCCTTATTGTTTTTTCTTTATCACCTATCCAAATTTCATTAAGATCGGAGAGAACCTATCCGTAGACTATTTAAATGTGTGGTATCGAAATTGAGAAATCGGAAACTCTTGATGTTCTGGACATGGAAATTCTGAGTGTTGTCCCTTGGAATAATCACGTTTTTAAAGTGTCAAAAGAAGAAGTCTAGGTTTTTTGAAACGGCGAAAGAACTATTTCAACCCATCCGTTCTCACTATCTTTACCACCTATATCCGGCCGAACATATAATACAACTTTCATATATTGTTTTAAGTTTTTGGACCGTATGCAACGGTCATTTTATGAAAATCTGAATTAAATGAAATGTAATTTTAAAAGATCAACAAAATTCTCAAACTGCATTAATTTAATAAAAAGTTTTAATGGTCGAGTTTCAGTGACATTTCATAGATCTAATGCAAAATATTGATATCATGCGGACAATTATTTCAGTGTCCTGATAGAGCTTTTTAAAAAGTTCGATTTTGTTTTATATTAGTCTTATACTAAAGCACAGTAGGCTCATGTTTCTTACAAGGAAACTACATAGTGGCGGGTTCTCAGATTTTAACGAAACTTGGATATGTTGTTGATTACAAAAAAAAATATAAGACACGTGTTTTTTTTAGGTGAGCTTTCGCACGTTTAGGGCTTAAAGAGGGGTGTCAAAAAGTACAATATTTTTGTATGAATATTTCTTTAAAATTTAAGATATTCAGGTTTTTGTACGCAGTATTAAAGTACTCGAGAAAACAAAAATTTTTATATCCATATAACTTATACTGTGAGCCCATCGTTGCCATTTATTAGAAATATTTAAAATATGGGAAAAGTCGTGTGAAATCCGAATGATTACGAAAATTGGAAAAAGCGCAGAATACCCTTCAATAAGATTGAAAAGGATTAATTTGAACTCAAACCAACAACTTGCCATAAAAATGTGGTATTCAAAATAATGCTTTTGTGAATAACAAACATGTTCGGACATGCACGGACATGTGTTATATACCAGTGTATGCGTTATATACCTTTCATTTGATATCCAATTTGCCTATAATTTCATAACTTATATAATAAATAAATATATTACAAAAACGACATATTTTGTAATTTTTGAACCCACTTTTTAAACCCCTTAACTTGAGTTTGCACACCTAAAAAATACTATGTCCCTAATAATTTTTTGTAATTTACATCATATCCAAGTTTCGTCCAAATCTGCTGTTTAGTTTCCTTGTTAAATTTGTTCATGCTTGAACTTCCATAGGGAAATAATTACTAAAACTGGTTTCGCGTCTTTAAAAAGACATGTCACTCTTCCATTACATTGTCTAGAGAGTGTGAATTATCAGTTGATCTCTTTGACATGCCAATCTAGGACATGTCAAAATATTCAATTAACTTCCCCCTTCGATAATGCCAAGTTTAAATAAATTTTCCCGATGGATATATTCTGCAAACCCAGTTTTTATAATGCGTTTATAAAAAACCATGTACTCAAACATTTTACAAATTATAGTTTAAAAAATAACATCACTCGCTCTCTTTATCACACATACACTCACGCATTTTTTTTATAAAAAAAAAAAATTAGATTTTTTCAATTAATTCCATTGGTGTTTGAGGATCACCAGTACTTGTACCACCATTAATTAATTCTGAACTTAAATCACTTATAGATGTTACCACCGTATTAACAATTGTATTAACAACTTCGGGTATAGTGGCCACTGTGGCGGCAACAGTAGATAAAACCGCTACCGCAGCCGTTGAAGTAACCGCAGATGGTGATGGTGTCATTGTTGTAGTGGTTATAGAACCTATTGCTGCTAAGGAAGTTGTTGAGTTAAGTGAGGAAAATGCCGAAGAAGCTTCAGTTGTTGAAAGTGGTGAAAAAGTGGAAGTCAAAATAGCTGTTGCCACAGCTGCAGTAGTATTAAGAATTGTAGCACTTGTTGTAGTATATTGATAGTGTGTAGGATGGTCCATAATGTATGGATATTTAGGGCATGGATTTGTAATTTGAGCACCCAACATGGATTCAAAAACATAACCGATAAAAGAGCCCACTGTTAGGCCCACATTATAGGATAATGTCATCATATTACCAGTAACTTCTCTTAAAGTAGCATTAACTTTAGCTGGGGCTAACATCATGGGAAGACTACCGGCCAAACCGTTGCTTACACCCAAAGCTATGGTAAAAATAAATGCGGCCATTTCGCCAGATATAACCGGTTGATGTCTGGGAGCACAGCAGAGCAGCAAGAGTGGTACCAATACAATTCGTAAACCAGACATTAAAATTAATTGCCTTCGTGACCAGGGATATGGTAGCCCGGCTAATGTTTTTCCTACTAAATCTGATGCATTAAAGGTGAACATTAATAGGACTGGCATCCAAGTGCCTAAACTGCACGATACTATTTCCGACTCAATTCCCGGATACAAAGATAAGGTAACACAATATGCCAAAGCTATGCATACCATATAGGGATAAATTGATTGTGCTACTTGCCACCTTGAAGCGAAACCAGTTTTTAAATCGCTCAATTTACCGGGTGTACATGTTCCGGGTGTCAATACATGTTCCACTTTAAATGCCACGGTTGTGGGAGTTGTCGGTTCTTGTGGAGTACCCGGTATATCTGGTAAATTATTAAGACCTTCAATAACACTTTCACCAGCCGAAGGATTCGATAGTTCATATACAGGATTACTGAAACTTAATGCTGCTGGTGTCGTTTTATTGGCTATTGGAGCTGTAGGACTGTTGGGTTCCAAAGTTAAAACACCATATTTGGCGGTTGGAGTTGTACCATCGATTTCGTTCTGAAAAGTAATTAAAAATATGTAGATGTGTTTAGTTTAATCTAACAAGATTAATCTTTAGATTAGAGATTAAGTTCTAATAAGGAAAAATTAATCATAAATATTTAGGAATATGGAAAAGAATATTATAAAGAGGACGAGTTTTTTAGGGAAAAAAACACAGAACTTTTTCGGTGAATTGATTTTTTACATAGTTTTAACCATATTGAAAAATATATAAAACATTCATATTTTTATACTAATCAATTTTTATTTTTTTTTGAAAAATTTTGTGTTTTTTATATACTCGTAGTTCCTTTGGATGAAATGCTAAAAAGAATCAACTTAATCATTGAACAACCGTGTTCTATGCCATAAAAAATAGCTTTATTTGTAATATGTAAGGTTTTTTATGGAATGAAACAGGAAACGAGTGGAATTGAAACACTTTAATATGAGAATGGAACGAATAAAATTTAATAAAACGGGAGAGAGTGGAATTGTAAAATGAATTGCAGAAAACAAATTGGAATGGAACTGGGAATGAAATTGTTGTCATCGGAATGTGTCAAATTGTATTATCTCCAGAAAAGACAAAAGAACTTAATTCAATTCATTTAAAGCAGAATAATATTATAAAAAAACTCGACACTTTTTTCCAAAAAAACACCCATTTTTTATTTTTTAATAATATTTTATTAGTAACAAAGCATTTCAAGACAGAAAAGAGCAATCAATTAAAATCTTATGAAAAGGCTATTTTTAAGCATAAAATCGGGAAAAAAGCACAAACATAAAAAAGAAAAAGAAAATCAAATTTGTCTTCTCTGATTATTTCATAAATTGGTTAAACAAATTAAGCACCCTGTATATTTTTTAAAAAATTGCAGTCCTTGAAAATCTCTGCCTGGCATATTTGTATTATCGGAGTGTGTACTCTAAAAGAGAACGAAAATTTTGTTTTGTTAAATTCGACCAGTGAACACACTCCGATAGTACACTCCAAAAAGTTCAACAGCTACAACATGACGGTTATAGTAGTCAGTAGTAATTGTTATAAACTGTTTTACCATGAAAATACATCTGTTATGAAAGTTTTTTAAAATGCAACAACTAAATAAGTACTGTATTTCCCTAAGAGTTGTTTAATGCAGTTATTTTTAATTGTATTATAATCAGGAACTGGAAGTTAATGAAAATACCTTTTTGAATTTGTATTAAAATGGCATCGATTTTTTAGTAGATATTTTTGCTATAAATGCATATTTTTGCATATTTTGCTTTGAATGCATATTTCCATAGCATATTTTTACTTATATTCCTTTAAATGCATATTTTATTGCATATTTTATCGTATTTTTATATTATTTTTTTTTAAAGCAGTTTTAACAACTTATGCAACTTATATTAAACAATACAAATTAAATTTAAACATGGAACATAACTAATTTAAAGTACCCATCTTTTCATGGTTTTGGTTAATTTTCTTCGAAAATATCAAGATATTTGGTCGGTTTTTTTATGTTTGGCGACAATGCGGACAAATCTTGATATGAAAAACATTTTTGTTTTATTTATTTTAATTTTTAGTAAAAAAAAATTAAGCAAAAGATGAAGTTTAACTGTAAAGTTAAGTAATCGGCCGCCCAATAAACATTTTTACATTTGCCAAATTTGTCCAAATGCTTTAAAATACCGAATCCCGACAAAAAGCATTTTCTGACCGAAGTCTTTGGTCGGAAACTAATGAACAAGCATTATCCACGGTGTCTCCTAAACAGCAGAACTAAAATTTTGATAGTTTCAAAGAAAACTAACATTAGAAACATTTTTTAGTCCATATTTTAAATTTTTATCCCCTTAATCACACGCTTTTAGTGCATAAAGTTCCTGTCGCTGATTATAATTAACAACTACAAACATAGCATTTTTGCAGTTAACAAACTGGACATTTTTGTAGTTATATAATAATACAAAATTTTTTTTGGGTTTTTAAAAAAACATGTTTTTAATTTTGACTTACAATTTTAGGTAGAATAAAGTTCATAAAAATTTTAATTGTAATCGAGAGAAAAAACTTTTTGTTTTATGTTAAAATACAATTTTAAAATACGAAAAATAACTGCTAAAAGCATTCGTTTTTGACAAATATCAGAACAATAATATTTACGAATTTTTAGAAGAAAATAAGACAACTTCGTTCGTCATACAACACTTAAATTCACATATTAATATTTTGCTTTGAAAAATTATATTATATAACGACAATTTTATTTAAAATACTAACCGCAAAATACTTATTTTCTCATTTTTTTCAACACTTAAAAAAGTTGGACAGTGAAAACAACTGTAAATTCTGTTAAAAAGGCGGCAAAGCTAATTACCAATAAAATACCTACAAATATTGTTATTGTTAACTATTGAAAAACAACTAATATAGCAGAAAAAATAACTAACAAACAATACTTAAAATTTTTTTTTACAAACATTTTAAAGCAACTGTAAAAATTAGCAAAAACTACCGTTTTTAGCAGTTATTTTTTTCGGTATTTTAAAAATATTTTTTAATAAAAAAATATTTTATCTTGTTATTACAATAAAATTTAGGATTTCCTACACCCTACTTAAAATGCAAAGTCAAAATTCCAAACGCTACTCCAGTTATGAAGTTGTTATGCATTGGAGATACAATGCAATTTTATAATTATTATTGAACTATGAGCATATCATTAAAAGCAAATACAAACTAAACGAGCTTTTTTAAAATCTAGACATAATCTTTTTTTTTGTAAATAACTAACAAAAATTAACTGTTTACTGCGAAATTACTGTTTTGGTAGTTGTTTATTAAAATACTAAAATAACTGCTTCAAACAACTGCTAAAAATACGGTGATGTTCTTCAATTTTTTTTTTTTTTTTTAATAACTTTCATAATAGTTATTTTGTATTATTTCATAGAAAAACAACTGTAATTGCAGTTAAAATCAACTACTGCTGGCTATTACACAAACAACTGTCATGACGTAGATGTAAAACTTTTTTAAGGGTAGAAAACAGCTAGTTTTACTAATTTTATCAGTTGTTTCCAAATGTTTCAGTTATTTTTACTGCATTTGCTAGTTGTTACAAATAACGATAGTTTTAGTTATTTTAAAAGTAATTATCTTAAACGTTTTTTAATTGAACATACCTTTGTTTTAACTGTCATTTTCAATAAATTCTACCTACAAACCATAGATTACATAGATATTAAACTCTTTGACATTAGCTGTCAGTGCACTTAACTCATGAGGATGTGTTGGTCATAGGTGGTATACCTTTACAAAAAATATTTAAATGTGTATAAAAAAATGTGTTTGTTGTTAAACGAATGAGAAGAGTTTGGTATCTATGTAATCTATGCTACACTCTTGGTAACTATTAAACATATGTGTTATACTTACCAAACGATCTTCATCCGGTCGTAAAACAATTTTGGCACATGCCTTCATATGATACCTTACAAATGGTGAATTTATTGTGGCCAAATGTAACAAATAGCTAAACAAGATATATAGAGTCGAAGTAAAAAAGAATATCACCGTAGAAACACGATCATTTTGTATAAGCAATTTAGTACCAACACGATTGGAAGACACCAAAAATCCGGCTAAACTTTCACCAGTCATAACCGCTTGTGTATAACGCTTAGGAAACATACTGGCAAAACCATAAAAACTTGATTGTTGTACTAAAAGAAAAAGTCCAAATATTATAATAAATGGATAACAAATATTAAACAACTAGTTATTACCTGTACAACCTATAGCCACTAGTGATACGGCTGCCAAATTAACGGAATATGCTGTATTGGCAGCAAACATATGCCAGGCTACTTCACATACGGCCACAAATATAAGTGTTGTAAACGATATAATATAACCGAACATCACACGCACACGAAACGGTGCCAACGACAGGAAAACATTATTCAATAGTACAGTAGCAAAGGCTACTACTATATACGTCATGGACATATCTAATGCAACTGAACGTCCAGGAAAACGTGCCTGCCAATAATCCGAGGCGATTATAAAACTAAAAATAGAATAAAGTTGTGAAAAAGGATAAATTTCATTTATAAAAGTTGACATGTTTATCTTATGATTTCTTATAAATGATTTAATCAAAAATATACTGAGAGAATTCTTTGCATAATATCAATAAATTTTTACACGAGACATGTAAAGTGTTACTGGATCTCGTCCACTAAAACTTTTCATTAAATTAATGCAGTTTTTCATTAAATTTAATAAAAATCTTCATTTTATTTATTAAAAATTTCATACGCCTAATGAAAAAGTTTTGTTAAAAAAAGTTTCATAAAAATTATAAAGCTTTTTCATAAAGTTTAAGAAATTTTAGTTTAGTTTAATGAAAAAATTCATTAAAACTCGTTCAAGAAAATCCTCTCTATGTATATTTATAATATGTTTTTAAACAACTTAATTATCTTTAACCAGCAAAACAAATATCCGTTTAAAAGTACTGGGTTGAAAACGGAAAAGTTGGTCCCTACACAGAGAGAATTTCTAGGACGAATTTTAATGAAATTTTGTTCCCCAAACTAATGAAGTTTTCTTCACAATGTAATTGAAAGATTTCTTAAACTTTATGAAAAAGCTTTACAGTTTTAATGAAACAATTTTTAATGAAAATTTTTCATCAGTCGCAAATTGGGTTGAAATGGGTCCAAAGTGGCGCTTAATTGAAATTTTAGAATTAAGTTTTTGCCATAATGATTGGTATCGAATAAAACTAGATAAAATTCTATATCACTATTTAAAATTTGAACCATCTAAGTTGTTTACTTCATCCGTAGTGAGCTGTCAAAGTTAGCTAATTATTGCTGTTTTCTTAAAAAGTGAAAAAATTGAAATTTGATAAAAAGCAGTGCTTATTTTTTTAAATTTAAAATTAATAAAGTTAAACTTTTATGATGGAGCCTTCAACTTCAGGTATTTAAGTGTACAAAAAATGATTTTGTGTTTATAAAAATATGTGTGGAAATGTTTGTAATATTTTTTTTTTTAAAAAAGCTCTAAAATCGGGGTATTTTATATGATGGACCAGAAGTAACAAAGTAGTAAAGTGCCGGCTTTGAAGTTGTGTTTTTTATGAAAAGTATGGGTTTTCTACTTGATATTACAAACAAAAAAGATTGCCTTTTTGTCGCCCCGTTCTAAGATATTTATAATTTTATGTAAAATGTCTTGTTTTTAAAATTCCTTTATTTACCATACCAATTTACCAATTACATGACCAATTTACCAGAAAAGAATAAAAATTAACACTCAATTCCAGGACTTTCTAATAATTTACCAAATTCACGTGATGGTTTTACATCTTATACTAATTTGCCCGTGCCGAGATAGTCACGCCTATATAATAACTGTTTTCAATCACGTACTTTGGGCAATCAACTTTTTTTTTTACCAATGCGTTTGATGTTTAATATTTTTTGAAATTAAACTGACTATCGTAATTTATAAATAATAATGTTTGCGAATAAACTGTTTCACGCGCCCATCTCTATTGCCGTTATTTTTGTGCTTGCTTTTATGTTTTGTTTTTAGTGGTGTTTTCTGCTGTTTTAAAATTTGAAGTGATTAAATTTTAATTTAATCACGATTTTAAAAAATTATAGAGAGCACTTTGCTCGCAAATGCAGCCGGGAAAAGTCCAATGAAGATATTTTCAATAGGTTTCTGCTAAGTATGATAATTGGGATATTTGTGATGTATTTGAAAGGTAAAAAGGTAAAACGAAAACAAAGATTCTCCAAAAAGTTTTAAATTTTTTATTTTTTCAGATTAATTTTTACATTTACTGAATTTAGTGAAAGCAAAAACTGGATAAAAATTTATACTAATAGGAATACATATTATTATTCTTTAAATTTATTTTGATTTCAAAGTTGCAGCGAAAATTGTGCATCATGTTTTTCCAAAAAAACAAAAAACGCCTAACAGGTTAAAAAATTTTTTTCTTCCATTTTTTTTTTTTTTTTTTAACCTGTGTTTTTATGTATTTATGACTATTCATTACTAAAAAATTATAATATTCTCTTTTGTGACTGTTTTGAAATAAATTTGAACATTTATGAGATTTTTTGATTTTTTTATTTTTTTTTTTTTTTTTTTTTTATTTTTTTTTTTTTTTTTTTTTGATAAGCTAATAATTTGCTGTGCTTTTTTTAATAAATACAAACGTTTTTAAAAACATTAAATACCTAAAGCTTATTTCTAAGCATATAATCAGTCCTGGTGAATGTGAGAGTGAATACGTTTATAGAGAAAAGCTTATATAAATACTTAATTTTATAAATAAAAATTTATATAAAACAAATAAAACAAATAAAACAAATAAAGAAACACAAAGAACACATAAAAATAACAAACAATAATATATTGTACTTTGTTGCTAAACATATAAACGTCATATAAACGTCAAACTAATTATTGTAAACATTTGTAAACATTTGTCTTTATTGTTTAACTGGTTCCCGTACATATATGGAATTATAAGTTTATTTATTTATCCGTGACAACAACCCTTTCCTTGATCTTAACTTAACTCTACTATATTGGAACGTTATTCCACATTCCCACTGCAATAAAAGCTTTTATTAAAGTTTATCTACCTGAGACAACAACCTTAACCGTTTTTATCCGTTAATTTTAAAATTGATTTCTTAGTACACCAAATCCTCAATTTACACATTAGCCAATTATTTTAAGCCCAACTAACTATTTCAAACAAACAATCTCAATTATAAAAATAATAAAACACCAATAATGCCTGATAAAATTAATTCTACAAAAAGATCAAGAGTGGAAGCTAATATCTCAGGGGAAAACATTAATACAATGCAGACAAATTCTGCCAGAACCTCCAACGTTGATGTCTCTAATCGTATGAGCGTAATTCAACTTATAGATAATAGATTTGATGACATGAAGTTATTTATGGAAGAAACAAAAAAGGATTACTTAATCGAATTAAAGGATCTTATTGAAGAGAGGGAAACTTTACTCCTAGATAAAATCAATAAAATAACTTATGATTTAAAACAAGAAATATTATCTCTAAATGAAAGAGTTGATAAGCTTGAAGCCGTTGCTGACGAATTTTTGGAATTGAAGTCGCAAGTTCAGGAACTTAAGTTACAATGTTTGAGGCAAGAAAATATGGTTGTTGCGTGTGATTTGCGGATAAACAATATTCCTCTACATAGTTCGGAAAATCTGTATAACATTTTTGATTCAATTTGCCATTTAGTTAATATTAAAACCCCGCATATTAAATCAATTTACCGTCTCATAAACAAGAACAATTTGAAAAAGAATAATTCTCCCGAAGCGCCAATTATAGTAAATTTAATGTCCCCTTACGACAAAAACTTTGTTCTTAAATCTATAGCAGCTTACAAAAAGAACATAAGCAACGATAATGCTCCGTTGTTACTGCAGCACATTGGCTTCGATTCCACACGTCCGTTTTATGTCCATGAAAGCCTCACCAACAAAAACCATAAAATTTACTTGGATGCATTACAACTAAAGAAGGATAAATGCTTATTTTCCGCTTACACTTACCGCGGATTAGTATATGTTAAGAGGACTAATAATGATACTCCCCAACGAATCGACTACTTTGAACAACTAAGTCAGTTTTTTCCTGAATCTGATAGAGGCGGTCAACAAAGTCTACAACAACAAAATCAAGCATCATTTGTCATCGAACCAGATGCAGAAGCAAATGATCATCAAATTAGTGCCTCATTATTATAATTTAGTTCATACTATCTTACCAAATTCAATCTTAGAACTCTTTTTTATTTTAATTTTTATCATATCTGCACTTTCTCTGTAACCTTTACTTTTTACATTATTTGCATTACTGTAAGGCCCTTAACAATCTTTTCATACAATAATGAACGCTTCAGGTAGTACAAACTATTATTCCAAAGACTCCACTATGAATATGATCAGAATACTAGGTAAACAACGTTTGGGTATTAAAATTTGTCATATTAATGCTCAAAGTCTGAATAATAAAGTTGATGAGTTCAGATTTATTTTTGAGAACTCCGGGATTGATGTGATTTGCGTTTCGGAAACATGGCTGCATGAAGATACCCCTGATAGCCTTATTTGTCTGAACGGATACAAAACCTTTAGAGCTGATAGAAAAACTCATGCAGGTGGCGTTGCTATTTTCGTAAGGAATAAAATCAATTGTAAACTAGTTTGCACATCTGTCACAGAGCCAATCAATCCGATTAATGGAACTAAACCAAAAAAGGTCGTTGAATTTTTATTTATTGAGATTTTGTCACTGGGTAGAAAACTTATTTTAGGTTCCGTGTATAGGCCATATCGTCGTATCAATATGGATATATTCTTTCATAAACTGGGCTCCTTATCAATGACATGCGATGATTTAATAGTATGTGGAGATATAAACTCTAACTTGCTTATAGATGAAACTCTAATGGCTGATATGTTAGAAATCGGACTTAAACCTACCAACACCGAACAACCAACACACTTCACAGATACTAGCAGCACCCTTTTAGATGTTTTCTTCGTTGGCAGTATTTCACGTGTACAATTGTATGATCAAATACCTGCGCCTGCTTTCTCGAAACATGATTTAATATTTCTTACCTATGATTTTAATTTGAATGTTGAAGTGGAAACATATACATATAGAGATTTCAAAAACATCAATATGGAACTCTTAAACGATGAATTTTCACATATTAATTGGGATGCGGTTTATTCAATGACGTCGGCTGATTCTAAATTATCGTTTTTGGAATCCAGCATTACACACCTCTACAATCTAACAGTACCCGAAAAAACTAAATGCATAACGAATAAGACAAGACCATGGTACACGTCTGAAATTAAGGCTTTAACTGAGAGTAGAGATCGGGCTTTTATGAGTTGGAAACGCTTCAAAACCACCATATTACGTGAAGAATTTCGAAAGGCTAGACGTAAGGTAAATAACTTGATAACGAAAACAAAATCCGAATATTACACCAATAGATTCTCTAATGCGGTCAACTCTAAGCAAACATGGAGGACGATTAAAGAAATTGGTGTTGGGAAATCCGTAAAAAAGGCCAATAATGCTATCAACGTAGATAAGATCAATGAAACTTTCACCAACTTACCTGTAGTACCACCTGATCCAAATTTTTACAAATTTAGTAGCAATAGCAATGTAAATAACTTCTCTCAGTTTGAATTCAAGTGTGTAAGCCAAATTGAGGTTTTTAACTGTTGTTTGAGCATAAAATCTAATGCTGTTGGACCAGATAATGTTCATCCTAAATTCTTAAAAATTCTTCTTCCTAAGCTCTTTCCTTATTTAACAGATCTCCTTAATACAGTTATTACTACCAGCTCATTTCCCCTTAGCTGGAAGCACTCCAAGATATTACCCGTACCCAAGGCAAACTCTGAGTTTAGACCTATAGCAATCTTGCCATATGTCTCTAAAGTTTTAGAAAGACTACTGCACCAACAGATGAACAATTACCTAAACAGATATAACCTACTGACAGGAAAGCAATCTGGATTTCGGCCAAAACACAGCTGTGTTTCTGCCCTGTTGAATGTTTCCGAGGACCTTAGACAAAATATTGATAACGATGAAATAACTTTCCTTGTTTTACTGGACCACTCTAAAGCCTTCGATACGGTAGATCACCATATTCTATGCGAAAAGATGAAATATATGTTTAATTTTTCTGAAACTTCAGTAAAATTATTAAGGTCATATCTTTCTGGCCGCACGCAATCCGTATATATTGAAAATTCTATTTCTAAAAAACTTTCTGTGACAAGAGGGGTACCCCAAGGATCTATTCTTGGCCCTCTTCTTTTCTCAATGTATGCAAATGATCTACCTATCCAATTAGACAACTGCAACGTGCATATGTATGCGGATGACGTCCAGCTCTACCTTGGCACCTCAATAGGTAAACTTGATGAGTCACTAAATAAACTAAACATGGATTTAAATCAGATCTACAGGTGGGCGACAGCCAATGGCCTTTGTCTAAACCCTAAGAAGTCTAAATGTCTATTAATTTACAAGAAAGCTTTGAATTTCACAAGAGACTTGGATATCACGTTGAATGGCCAAAAAATTGATATTGTCAAATCTGTCAAAAACCTAGGAATTATTTTTAATGAAACCCTTACCTGGTCAAATCACGTTAACAGCATCGTAGGCAAAACACACTCAATGCTACGGAACCTTTGGGTAACTAGATCGTTTACTTCTTTTAATACCAGGAAACTCATTGCCAATTCATATCTTATGCCCAGCTTAATCTATGGATGTGAAATTTTTGCAAATTGTGACTCTATCAGTAAACGCAAATTGAATGTCGCTTATAATAATATCACTAGATACGTCTTTGGACTTAGCAAATATACTGAACTATCACCATACGCCTCGAAATTACACGGAACTACCTTTGACAACCTTATGAAAATCCGATGCATAACGTTTTTTCATAAAATTATATACGATCGTGAACCAAACTACCTATATCAACGTGTAAACTTTGCTAGATCGAATAGAGGTAGGCTAGTAAAATCTTTTAAATTTAAATACCTACTTTCAACATGGCAGTTTTTTGTTGCCGTGACACGTCTTTGGAATAGACTACCAATTAAACTTCAGGGTAACAGTAATGCAGTAATGTTTAAAAAAGACCTTAAAATATACTTTAACAGCAATGCTTAGTGACTTTATTATGCAAATTATTATGATTTTTTTTCTTTTTTTTTTTCTCTCTTTCTTTTTTTTTTTCTTTTTCTTGATTTGATCCTATCTTTTTATTTTATTTTTTTTTAATGTCATGGTTTTTAAACATTTTGAACTTAACATCTTTTATATGCTATTTGTTTTTATCTTATTTATTCTTCTAAATAAACATGTATAACGTAGTTTTGATTATTTTCTAACAATTGTTTTTATATACATATATATTATTTTCTTTATTTGTAACTCATGATTATTTTTATATCTAAATTACTGCTTTTAATGTTTTAATTAAACAATGTATTGTACAAATTAATTATGAGCACAGATATTTCTATGCTTTAATTATAAGATTTCATCTTGTTGCATAGAAAAGGAAATAAATAAATAAATAAATAAATAAATAAAATAAAATTGGATTTTAAATTAAATTTATACTAATATAAATACATACAATAAATTTACTCATTGACTTTTTTAGTAGCACATTAAGTATGCTTTAATTTCCAATTTCATTTATTAATTTATCGCTTTTCATTCCAAAGTTACAGCATAAATTGTAAACTAAGGTCTTGTTTTTTTCCAAAAAACAATAATGCGCTTCACGGGTTAAAAAAAAAAAATTTTTTTTAAACTTTTTTTTCTCAAATGCTGTGTTTTTATGTGCTTATAATAACTCATCAATAAAAATATATAATATTTTAAAACTACGGCTTCTATGAATTAATCGCCTCTTTGGGTACCATCGAACCCACTGTGAGTCGTATGAAATTTTTACTAAATAATATGAAGTTTTTCTTCAAATTTTATAAAAAACTGCATTAATTTAATGAAAAGATTCAATGGACAAAATCCAGTGACAATTCAAAACTCCAATACAAAAATTCTTTGATATCATGCATATGGGCAACTTCAAAAATTTACAGCACCTACACATTTTTTTTTAAGTTTCTTTTTTTTTGTCTGACGTCAATGTCGATTTGTGTGTGTATAAGCCGATATTTGAGCACGTGAAATCCGTTCGCGTTAATCATTTTTATTAAACGGCGCAAATTTTACGGCGGTTTTAAGTTAAAAATTAAAAAAAAAAATATTAAAATTATAGTTTTTGTTAAAATTGCAAAAGGTTAACGCGTGTGGATAATACCCCTTAAGGGATTTCTTAGCACACTAAAATATTTGTAAAAGCTTCAATACTTTTTACAATACACTGAAAAAAAAAATAAAAATAAATTTTTTTTTTAACTTTTTTTTCTCAAATGCTGTGTTTTTATGTGCTTATAATAACTCATCAATAAAAAATATATAATATTTTAAAACTACGGCTTCTATGAATTAATCACCACTTTGGGTACCATCGAACCCACTGTGAGTCGTATGAAACTTTTACTAAATAATATGAAGTTTTTTTTTTAAATTTTATGAAAAACTGCATTAATTTAATGAAAAGATTCAATGGACAAAATCCAGTGACAATTCAAAAATCGAATACAAAAATTCTTTGATATGGGCAACTTCAAAAATTTACAGCACCTACACATTTTTTTTTAAGTTTCTTTTTTTTTGTCTGACGTCAATGTCGATTTGTGTGTGTATAAGCCGATATTTGAGCACGTGAAATCCGTTCGCATTAATCATTTTTATTAAACGGCGCAAATTTTACGGCGGTTTTAAGTTAAAAATTAAAAAAAAAAAATATTAAAATTACAGTTTTTGTTAAAATTGAAAAAGGATAACGCGTGTGGATAATACCCCTTAAGGGCTTTCTTAGCACACTAAAATATTTGTAAAAGCTTCAATACTTTTTACAATACACTGAAAAAAAAAATAAAAAAAAAAAATTTTTGATCGTGTATGCATATAAAAATTTATTTAAAATTGTTAAACATTTTAAAAAATTACGGCTAGTATAAGACATAATTTGTAATATTTTGGGAAACCATTTAAACTTTACCACTCATGATTTTTTGCCATTTTGATTTGTTACCTTTGAAAATTTGTAAAATTGTTCTGCAAATTGGAAGCTGTAACTAACGTTTCGTTAGTTAAATCTTGGGTTCCAGTGATAAATTCTAAATTTTTTTTAATTCGCAATTTTTTGTTTTGATGGTATTGTTTTTATTATTATTATTATTGTTATTTAAAATTGAATACCTAACTGACTTTCTTACACCAATTTGCGATTTGTTGGTTTTTTTTTTGCTTCTTATTTTTTCCGATTGGCGATATTCGCGTCTTTTATCGGTTAATTTGTTTCGCTTCTCAGTTTTTACGAATTTCACGTTTTTTAATGTATAATCTGAAACCATTTTACTAATTTTTATTCACGACTATTCACGCACATAAATAAAATAAACTGAATTGAAACTCAAATATTTATTCTTAGATCGGCGGTAATTTGGCGGTTTTCGCGGTAGTATGTTTTAATTGTTTTGTTGAAATTTGTTAAGGTGGCCCTCGTGAATATTGTTTAAAAATATAGTCTCACTTTCTAGGGTTTAAAAAAAAAACGCGTTTTTTTTGCAAACATTAATATTGGACCGATTATAAAATACTTGTTGGGATTCTAGGTTACAATAATTCTTTTAAATTTTTAAAATCAAATATTTCATACAAAGATGGTTTTTAAGGTTAGAAACATTTTGTTTCCTTCATAAAATTTTAAATCCCTAAAATTTTTTGGTGCGTTTTCGATTTTAGTATCAAGCTCAGTAAAGTCTTCCATTCGATGTACGTTTGAGCGGAATTGATACAGCGCTTTAGTTGTCACAAAACGAAATGTGTTTGGAAAAAACAGCCGCTGCACGCGCCAGGATTGAAAAAAATTATTTTTTTTTTGCACTTTATCAGTTTAGTCCGTCGCTAAGAATCTATTTAGACACCTAAACATATTCCCATGCCATGTTTTGATATAAAAAAAAGCTTAAAAAAAATTGTTTTTTTGCAGAAATTTTCAAAAGTTCATAAAATTTTTCCGTTTAAAAATTTTAAAGTTCGTTTTCGCCTCGGAGGTGTACTTTACGAAGTTACTCACATCACGCAATACACAAGCCAATTAAAAAGACAATTCAGATTGTCAGACGCAAAAAAGATACATTTTCAAAAAATTTACGCTAATTTCCTTTAAGTTTGTGATGTCCGTGATACGTTATTGGTGCGCTGACACCAACTTGATATACCTCTAACTTTATAAAATTACGCCGTTTTTATAATTCTGCGCTTAAAACTCATTTTTATTAATCGGCGCAAAAACCCTATTTAAAATCTTTAAAAAGTTCAAAATTCGGAAAATTTTGGTTTCACTTGTAAACCACCATACAACTTTTCACCCAGCAGCGATATCAATCGTCCAAGTCTAGTGACTATATTTTGTATTGGTTTGGATCTGAAAGCTAAAAACTATTACAGAGAAAACGGAATGAATGAAAAAACTCTTGCAAGTTTCAAGTCGTTTTTTTAATTTTTCGAATTTTAGATGACCACCAATTCTTAAGGTGAAGACTTTTCAATGTAAAACTTTGCACGTCATATCCTTCAAGTATAGTCATTCAAACCCTGTACAACGTTTTTTTTTTTTCAATTCATAAAACTTAACGAAATAAGAGCCATAGTGTGTCGGTTTCAGTAGGTGCTCAAAAATTTTTAAATAGCCCATATAATTCTCACAAAGTATTAATTTAATTTGTTACAACACAAGCCATCATTTCTTAATACTTATTACGGAAAACAAACAAAAAAACAGAGCGAATAAAAATTAAAACACCAAATAATAACTGACCTATTCCAAACTTACCTATTGTATGGTAAAACGAAACCAATACCCGCTGCTAACATTGCCAAATACACCATATGTTTTTGATCTTTGGGTGCACGAACATCATTCTCAGGACTATCCATGGGTTCGTGACGTATACCGGTACTACGGCCTTCAAGCGGTTCATATGTAGTAGATTGTGTAGACTCCATGCTAATTTAAATTGTTTGTGTGCAAACAACCGACCATCAATAAAATTAAAAAAAACACCAGAAAATGGAAGTAATTTTTAAGGTGGTGATTGCGTGCAAATTTCACAGGATATTATGCACTCTATGCTACAACAAACGATGAAACAACACAAGTATAAGTTGTTTAATAACTGCTTGAAATGTCAATGCTAATCGCAGCTTTAGACTAAGTGGCGCTGCATTAAGAAAATAATTGTTACGGGTTTTCCCTCAAACAAAGTGTTTTTTTTTTTTTTTAATTTTTTTTAGAGAGAAAAGAGCAGGGAATGTCTAGAATACAAAAAAAGTATCTGTTAAGATTTTGCTAAATATTGTTTTTTATAATCGAAAGATTTTTAATTTTTTTTTTTTTTTATTTCTAACGTGTATTTATTATCTATTAATTAATATATTTCACATAAATTGTTGTTTTGAAAAATATTTGTATTTTTTTTTATGTTAAATTCCTTTACAAATATATAGTTATAGATTTTTTCACACTTGACCAAAAAACACTTTTTTCACATTCTTAAGGCGTTTCTCTGTACAAAAATATTTTCTATTTAAACTTTAGATTTTTTTTAATAAAAGCATTATTTTTTGATTTTATATTATTAACTTATAAATCAGAATTTATTAATTTCGCTTTATTTTATTTCTTTGAATTTGTTTAAAAAAAAAACAATTTTATGAAAATTTTCGTGTAGTATTTTCTGTGATTTTTTTCTTTCTTAAGTTTTACCGTTCCGTTCTAAAAGTATGCGCATGTTTATAAAAAATTGATTTTCCCTTTAGTATATTGTCATCTTTTTTCTGTTAGTTCTCTATTTATTTGTTTTCTAATTCCTTATCAAACTGTCAAATGCGATGTATGCGATTTTGGGCTTATTTTTTTTTTATTACAGCTTTTGTTGTAGGAAAATGCAAAATAATTTTCATAATAACCGTTATTTATATAGGGTTTTGGCTGTACTAAACTTTAGATTAGTAGCAGTGTTGCCAGTTAAAACTAGATACACTGAAAGAATTATCTTTGATGATAGTAATGAAACAGTTTCAAAGAATATATTGCATAAATTTAATGAAAAATGTCATTATAGTATACATGATTATTATGTACAGTAGTGGTCAAAACATTTGGAACTGAGATCGCATTTGTTGTTTTCATTGATTTATTTTCTTCAAATCACACTTATTTACTAAAATTTATTTTTAACATATTCTTCATACATTGTTTTATGTTAAACAAATAAAAAAAATTTATTCCGTTAAATTAAAACAGCAAAAAAATGAATAATAATAGATGTATTCAAAATGCAGGTGTTCAAAACATTTGCAACTCTCATTATTCTTACTCTTAACGAAACAATTTATACTAACAAATGCTAGGATATAATATGAGATTTAGGCCGTTACATTTTTTAAACAAATTTATTATTATTATTGTTCTTTATGTGCGCCCCGGTAGGCTAGTTGGTAGCGTGCTGGCTTATCAGTGCGGGGGTTGTGGGTTCGATTCCCACCAGAGGTACTGGTCTGTTTTCGCTACAACGCGCCGAAAGCCATAGTAGCTAGTGCTCAGTTAGGGTAATAGTATATAATTTGTAATTATATGATTATTAATTAATAAAATTATGAAAATGAATTTATTCAAGTTCAAGGCCATACTCTATATTTCTTTGTTAGGATATTGTCCTTTCATTTTCATAACGGAATTATAGGTCAAAAAACATAATTTTTATTTTTTTAAATAATAATTATAACAAACTTTTTTTAATTAATAAAATAATATAAAAAAAAATATTGTTCTTTAATAGTTGTAATAAGATGTTGGAAGCATAAACAGCGTAAGAATATATTTTTTTTTTTAAATGGCAGGAAATAAATACAATTCTGATTTTAAATCAAAAGTTTTCAATGATTTTCAAAATGGACTTTCCCAAAAAGAAATTTTTATAAAGTACTCTGTTCCAAAATCAACGATTTGCCGCATTGTTAATAGTGGTAACATTCACACAACTCATAAAGGTGGAAGACCCCCGTATTACAACTGTAAGAGAAGATCGGAAAATCAAGAATTTTTTTACGAAATATCCCAAAGCAGTTCCCAGAGAAGCTAAAACTGAACTTTTAATAGATGCCAGTCTTCCCACCATTAAAAGGAGAGTCCGAGAATATGGTCTTATAAGTTATAGATGTACAAAAAAACCGTTTGTGTCGGAAAAAAAAACCGAAAAGCTCGGCTTGACTTGGCACGCACCCATTTGAATTGAACTCAACAGCAATGGAAAAATGTATTGTGGTCAGATGAGTCTAAATTCAACCTCCGCTGATCAGATGGAAGGGCCAATGTTCGAAGACCACCAAGGGAAAAGTTTAATCCCAGATACACAACCGCCACAGTGACGCGCGGAGGTGGAAACATTATGGTGTGGGGGTGTTTTTCAGGAAAAGGGATTGGCCCAATTCACCGCATTACTAGCACAATGGCGGATACAATCTATAGAGATCTTTTGAGTTAAGTTATGCTTCCGTATGCTGAATGGGAAATGCCACTCTCATGGACCTTCCAGCACGACAACGGCCCAAAACACACGGCGGTGGTTGTAAAAGTTTGGCTGCAGGAAAATTAAATTAATATCATGTCGTGGCCGGCTCAATCTCCCGATCTCAACCCGATTGAGAACATTTGGATGATTGTAAAACGGAATATCGGAGAAGCAGCGAAATGAAATTTCTGACGATTATATTAAAAAGCTCATTGCCTCAATGTCTAAGAGGTGTTCAGAAGTTATAAAAAATAATGGCTACGCTACAAAATACTGAGCGTTAAAACCATTGTTTGTATTTCCTGTTAAATACTTTAAGAGTTGCAAATGTTTTGAACACTGCACTATCGACTTATTTCGTTAAAATTACTTTTTTTATCTTTGAGAAGTTATGAATAATTTTTTTGTATTTGTAAAATAATATGCTATAACTGAACTGAATAAAAAAAAAAAACATAAACTTATACCACAAATCTTGTTGATCAAAAAAATTATAATTACCTAAACCATGATTTCAGTTGCAAATGTTTTGAACACCACTGTACATAAGTACATATTTGGTAATGGCATGTAATTACAAATATCATTAAAAATCTCATTACTTTTATATGGGGATGTCACGCAAAATAATGACTTACCATTACAAAATAACTTTCGAAAAATAAAAAAAGATGTGGTTACCTATGTGATTACTAGTATGGACAAAAATAATGAATAATAAACTACATTTCCAAAAAAAATTAATTTAATAAACAAACAATTTTTTTTATTGAAAATTTTTTTTTAATAAATATGCCGGGACTAGAACCTGTTACTACAGGTTGTCAACAGCTCTGAGTTTAAAAATCTTGAAAATTATTTGTAAATTTTTACAAAAATTATAATTTATTTGTGATAATTTATCTTGAACTTAAAAAAAAAAAAACACATAAAAAGCCGAATGCATTTTCTGGTCAGATAGATATTAATTTAACTCACCAAATTAAATGAAAATGACTAATGAGCTGACCAGAAAATGCATTCCATTCAGCTGGTGTCTAATAACTTTTTCTGTGTTTATTTGTTTTTTGTTTTAAGTAAATTTAAGACATTTTTTAATAAATGTATATTTTGCCATTTAACAACTTGTTGATTGTTATTTTGACAAAATATCGTTAAATGTATTAAAAAAAAATTAGTTATGGTAACAAATTTATTTTATCAAATTGAATTATTATTCTGTTGTTTTAAAAATGCGCTTTATTCAATTTAACGATGCATTTTATTCAACTAATTTATTTTATAGATTCATTATTAATTTTTAATTTTATATTACATTACCATTTATGTTTTATAAATTTAAATTTTTTTAAAAGTGATATCACAAAATCTTTTTTAAATTTCAACTCAGTGAAACTGAAATAAATGTTTAAAAAAACCGTCAGTTTTTGGAATTTAGAAAAACTGTAAATGCAGTTGTGTAAACAAGACCTTGAACCATCACTGAGCAATGTTTAAGGATTACCCCACTTTATCCGTAACAGTTACAGAGGGTTAAAGTTGAAAAATCGATAAAAATGCTTTGAAATAATCCATAGTTTTTACCTTCTTTCACTTTTTTTTAAGTTCTCCTTATATTTCAATCTTTTCCGGCATAACACAAAGTCAGTACATATAAGAGATTATTTTAATGTTGGTTTGATAGATGCTTCATCGCTTGGTAAGAAGTTATAAGACGGTTAAGTTTTGAAACCAAAAATTAAGTTTTTAAATTTTCGAGGTTTTTTGATCAGAGATTTCGGCCCCCTCTATAAAATGAAAAAAGTTGAACTAGAGTTGGTAGCTGTTGTAATTCTTAACATTTTGGAATTAATTCCGTTAATGTGCCACGAATAGTTAGGAGTTTCAGCTGATCAAAGATCGAAAGAAAAAACGTAATTTTTTTAAAATACCAGTTTTTCGAGAGGCACATTCGCGGTTTCATTCGAAATTTGGTGGACTCTTGCGTAAACCGAGTTTTTTGTGAATTTACATAAAAATCACTGGCTGGTTTATAAAAAATAAATTGCAAAAATTCATTTTTGAAAAATGTGCGAAATTTACAAATCTTTTTCTAATTTTTTTTAGTAGCAATTAATGCGTTTTGTTCAAATTTAATACATCAAAAGACGTGCCTTAACGCGTAGAACCGATTTGGTTTTTTATTTTTTACTTTACGTCATTATTAGCGGTAAGCGGGATGTATTTATCTAAACTTATTTTGCTCTGGCACATCCAAGGCTTTGCACGAAATCGGATGAAATTTTTTTTAAATGAAAGCCCATTGGATGCCTTATTATAAAATCAGAGGCGGTTTAAAAATTTTTGATGATTATTGATTTTTTGGACCATATTAAGTTTTTTTGTTATAAAAAAGCATCCCAGATTTTTTTTTTTTTTTAATTACTGGTGTAATCAGACGATTGCCAGTAATTTTACCACACATATCCCAAATATGCTATAAAGAATTGGAAAAAAATTTTTTCATCGCGAATAAATCGCAATTTTGGATAAACACATAATTTTTAGAAAAAAAAAAAATCGCAACTACTTTACATTTGTTAGTAAAAAAAGTCATAAGATATTTTGGCTTATCTGTCATATTTTATGTGACAATTAGTCTTTTTGTTTTAAAATAAAAATTCAGTTTTATTAATTATGGATAACTTAAAAGCGGTAAAACTTAATTTTTATCTGAATTAATAAAAATCTCTACTTTTGATAATAAATAAATTTTTTTTTTTAATTTAAGAACTGATCAGAAACAAAAATAATACTTATGCCCCTAAAAAATAAATTGTAAGTTCACAAATTTTAAGGACTTGCAGTATGTAAGTGGATGCAAATAGAGACTTTCTGACTACTACGCTATTGTTACCCTAACACTCCTCTTTAATTCATCTTTTGACACACTTAACATATCTCTTAAATATATAATCGCTAAGAAATCATTGACAAGAATACCTAGCGGTGGTCGTTAAAGGGTTAAAGATGTAGAATAGATATGGCCTAGCATGTTTTAATAACGATATCTTTAAAACCGCCATATCTTTGACGCGAATGCATCTCTTATGCTAAAATAGCTCCCAATACTTATGCCAACTTTCATTGATGTGCCATCAAACAAAAATATTTTTTTTTTACATAAAAATTTAACTCTTAGCCGGAACTCCTGTCACCAAACCCTGGACAGAACGTACCGGAAGAAGCCATCCTTGTCCGACTAGCTCACGGACGACAGGGGGGGTATGACCCGCTACTTCCGGTCGAGGGCCGAACAATAAAATTTATACAAAAAAACTACATAAAACTAACCTCAAAAAAAAAACACAACTCAAAATCAACAACAAAACAAAATTAACCGCAAAAATATCACTTAAAATTTAAATTACTTTATGTCCCTAAACACAAAAAAAAACCTATATTTACTAACAAAACGGACTGAAAAAAAATTACAATAAATTGAACTACAATACAAAAAAACCGAGGACAAAAGATGTAAGATGTCCCCCCTAGCTTGCCCACCCTACCATGGTAATCTACACTTAACATTTACAGGATTACCCCACAAACATTGCACTAGTCACTTTAACACATACTTACGTTAACACACCAATTTTTAATCTTTAGCCGCACATTTTTCCTAACTATTCATCCAAATGAAAACATATATGTAATTTGAATTTTTTTCTATTAATAAAAAAAAATTAATATAAAACTTTTATTTTGATTAAAGACTTATTTTCTAACAAAATTTAAACGGATAAGTATGAATATATAAAAAAACTAATTTATCAAAAAAAACTTAATAAAACAATTAACAAAAAATAAAACAATCTCCCAAAAATACACCTAACAGTCTCCAACCCAATTAGGGGTTACACAATAACAAAAAAAACTAATACCTAACTTGAGAGAGCTCTCTAAAGTAGTTTCACGGGTCACACAAAAAAAAATACCCACACTAAATTTAAACACGACACTTCCGATGTAGTTCTGGGCTCACACTCACTCACTAAATTTAATTAACACAAAAACTATACTAAACTTTTATCTTATTTTTTCTTTTTATATTTAAATTATTTAATTTATTATTTTAACTGGTGGGGTTTAACACCCTGCCACACACAAACAAATGATTTATTAAAATCTTGTTTTTTTTGTTTTAAGCACAAAATAAATTTTTTGTAGGAAATTATTAACTTCCTTTTTTTTTCTTTTCAATTTCCAAAACACACAATTTTTTTTTTCTTTTGTTCTACCGGAACGGACTCACCAATGACTTTTTTTCTTTATTGAGTTTTAGCCTTTGGCCGTTTCAAGATGGCCGTTGATTCGAAGCTGGCAGGAATACGGCACAGTTTTGTGGATTTATCCAGTTTTTATCCAAACAATATAGTTATTGGGGTAAATTTCAAAACGTTGTGGACTACAGTCCCAGGGATCACAGGAGCCACTTAGTCTTCCTGGTATTTCCCAATAACAAGACTGTAGCCCAACTCTCCAATAAAAACGAATTACCTCGTCCCGGGTATTTTTTTAAAAATTATGGTGAACCTGTTTGGATAAAACCATAAAAAAAAATTTTCCCAAACAATAACAAAAAAATTCATTATCTTTTCTAAACTTACCTACGGCTTGGTAGTATGCAAAAAAAAAAACAAACAAAAATAAACTGTATCACTTTTCACTGAAGTAAGTTACCCGGCACTTCCTTACTTCCTGCCTTTATGGACGTTGCTTTCGTAATGACAATTTAAATTTTTCACTGGTACCACCAAGCCGTAGTTTAAACAACTATCCACAAAACCGCCATTTCCGTTCTGTCCTCTTCTTTTCCACGCCCACTTAAACATTGGCAACATCCCTCCCACTCTAACTATTTAAATTAAAAAACAAACAAAAATACGCGGCACCCACGCTTCGTTAATTTTTTTCAAAACAATTGCCATTTTTTTCATTCTATTTACATTTAAATTATTGTTCTACTTCATGGAAACAGCTGATTGGCTTGTATGTGAAGTTAACAACCTTTTTAAAGAAATGAACAAAACATAACAACACCGCTACACTCCTCATATACGGTGCAAATGTTTACAGTTTGCATCACCAATACTGCTCAAGCTGAGAGTGCAAATAACAGTGTGTGCATATTTGCATAGTGTGCAAATGACCATAGTGAATACCCTCAATATTTCTGATTAACAAATTTGAAAAATCACTATTTAACCCGAACAGCGAATATTAGATACTTTATAAAGATTCGAATACACTTTTCGTCACATCTCTAATAAAAATCAATTGTTTTAATAAAACTAAATAAAAAGCAAAATGTTGACACAAATGGTAGTTAAAAATAACGTTTATATAAACAAGATTTATTAAAATGCTAGTTTTTTTAATAAAAAAATATGTACATACACATAATTTATTAAATTTTTAACTATTTAGAATGGGCTCCATAACGAAGTCATACACTGATAATAATTCATGCGTAAAATTACGAAAAAATTCCAAAATAACCACATTTTTGGTAAAATAAACGCAAATTTGTATATTTTACGAAATTTTTTGTAGTTTTGGCAATAATTTCGTATATTTATGCATGGATTATTATGAGTGTAGACATACTTATTTGTAGGAAAACTTTTTGCTAGGACCAAAAATGTAATTAAATATATCTGGAAGTTCGTTATTAGCGAACACCACCGTTATTTAATACCTTTTCTGCACATTACTTTCTTGGGGAGGTAGTTATTCATTTGACTTGTTCATGCCATGATGGATGGTCGTGTCTTGACATAAACAAATGCAGTAACTATTAAAGCAAATACACCTAAAATAGGTAAGACAATAGTTTTCATTTGATTGTGTATTTCCACATTTTCCAATTTTCGTTCTTTGCGCTGTTTGCGAGTTTCTTTAACTTTGCCTTTTAGTTGTCGCATTGTGGGGTGGTGGGAGAGAGTTCTATGGAATGAATTAAAAAAAAATATTAATTAAACAATTATTACTTAATAAAGCCAAACACTTGCCTGTTATTTACAAAATAAATAAAACAAAATTAAAAAAAATCTTTGGAATATCCGGTCCGTTTACGAACTTAAAATACAATTTTCTTTGCTTAATTACTTGTTGCTTCAAAAAAAGAAAAATAGTATAATACCGTGACGTGTTAGTGGGCACTGTTGTCAATTTTTATAGCACAAAAAAAACGCTAGCTATGATAAAAGCTGTAGAAACCGTTGATTTTAACAATACACACAGTAAAAATCCGTTAAGCCAAAGTTTTAAGAACCAGGCAAACAACGGGTTTCATTGTAAGCTAGGCTTGTATAATACTGGGTCGAATTTTTAAAAAGTAATGGAACTCCCACTCGATGCCAAAAACATTAGCCCGCTTATTCTGAAACAAAAATCACTAGATATGCGTAAAAATCCTCTAGTTGGCGACATTCAAAATGGAATAAACTTGTGATATATAGAAAAGCTAATTGCTGTGATATTATATGCTCATCAACTTGACAGCACTACTACAACTTAAAAACTGTTTGCGGCGATTTTTAAAATAACGTTTTTTCGCTTTATTATTATTATTATTATGTGTTTATTAGTAGTATTTTTAATACTTTTAAATTACAATTTAAATTTTTTTACAATATTACATATTATTATATTTATAGCCGAAAAAACAAAAATGCCAAAATTTCGGAGGACCCCTTAACCCATTTTATACCACTCATCAATATCGTTTAACTTTTCTTTACTAAATTTCGTAGAAAGATGTTACGGTATCTCAATAAGCTTTATCTGAAGTTTATGTGCACCTATTGCGCCTCGTGGCGGTGATATTCGCAATTTAAATTCAAACTTTAACGCTTTGTACACATAATGTTAAAATTATATTACATACTTCTATCATTTTGTGTACATAGTTTAACCAAGCATTACGGGATGAATGTAAGTTTATTTTAGCTATTTATTAAACATCTGAATTCTAACACTAATTTGGAAATTTGATGGCGTATTTTTATTCCTAGTGATAATGTGTAATTAGTAAAGGTAATACTTAATACTTAATATGTAATATTTTTTATATTTTATAATTACAATAATTTTTAATAACAAAAAGAACAGCATTTTTTAAAAAAAATATGTGGGAAAATTTATTAAACTAGTTAGGGATTCTTATGAAATATGATCGATAATTTTATTACCATTTCCTGCTTAATAGTCATATATAAAAAAAGGAAGAATTACCAAGTTTTTGTAGTTAAATGTCATTATATTTTTGACCAATAGATTTTCCTTAGTTGATTGACAAACTTTACTGAAAATAGTTATTAGTTGAAATGCTCCTACTGTATTTGGTAATATTATAACCTATTTTGATAAATGTTCCCCTATATTTTTTTGTGTGTAAATATGTTTAAAAATCGCTATATTTGACTAGAAAATAGCTAAATTGACAATAGTGTGTTTTGCACCATTAGTAAAATGTTGACGATTTATTTCATCGAAAAGCACCATGAATAGTAAAAAAAGCTCCAAGTTGGCTTCACGGCGTCTAATAAGATTTTTTTCGCGTGAAAAAATGACGGCAAACAAAAAAAAATTATTTTTCTAATCGCTCTAATTATAATTAATTTAAACAAAAGAAATAATCAGTTTTATAAAATTGCCGCAATAATAAAAGTTTATATTATCTTGATATACTAAATTTGATTGTGATACAAGAATTCTAATTATAAAAAGTCTTAAAGGGTGCAAGATTTTGTTTGTTCAAAAATTACTACTACTACCACAACTTCAATCTCAACTACTGAAAAAACACCGGCAAGGGTAAGAATTTCCACTAAAATATTTATTTTTCCTATAGACTGTAGTATTAAGGGTTGGTAATAACATTTTTCTGCCCCCACAATTTCTCCAAATTGTGTGGCGAGCGTTTTGTTAAATCGCTGACGGCTGTGAAATAATAGCGGTATTCATTCTTGGCAGTAAACAACCCTTGTAGATCTGGTTGATGGTGCACGTTTGATAAATTTATCAGAATTTACCAGAACCAACAACAAAATGTATTGCACTTTACCACGCTGTGGCGAAATACCACACAAAATAACTGTGGTAAACACGCGTGATAAATTTATCAGCAAAAACAACTGTTTTGCCGTCACAAAAATTTTATTTTGTGTTAACTATTGGAAAACTCAAAAATTAATAAAAAATATCGAAACCCTTCACGTGTTGTACAGAAACGTGAACATAGAAGCACGTGGTCTCAGAAATGTAAACAAATGCACGTGGTGATTGAAAATGTAAGCAAATAAATGGATATGTAAAATATTGAGAAAAAAAAACGATGTAAAATTTTTGGGTTTTCAAAAATCTGTCAAAAATAAACTAGAATATGTAGAGGTCTGAAGTTTGCAGAACTAAATTCTGGTACGATTTGCTAAATTTTGTCATATAAAACATGCCCCAAACGATCGTCTGGAGAGTACTATAAACCAACAATATTTTGGCTATTGGGTTAGCTAGCGATAAAAAAATCAAAAAATTCGAAAATCTGTCAAAAATAAACTAGAATATGTTCAGCAATTAAATACTCAAAAAAGTTTTAAATTTACTGTATGACAGTTGTTTGTGTAGTAATCAGCAGTAGTTGTTTTTAACAGTAATTAAAGGTTTTTTTTATGAAATAATACAAAACAACTATTTTGACAGTTATTTTAATACACTAAATATTGTTGGGCAATACTTCCCCCAGACGAACATTTGGGGCATGTTATACGTATAATTTAGGAAATTAGTTCTTAAAATTTCAGACCTCAACGTACTCAACTTTATTTGTGACAGATTTTTGAAAATCCAAAAATTATACAGTGAACTCTCAAAAACGTGAAGTCATTTTTGCAAGGGGTGTTCGCGTTTCTGATTTTGTTCACGTTTGTGATTGGAATTGATTAGAATAAATTCTATTCCAAGTACTTCAGAACCAATCATTATATTGAGTATTTAACAAAAAAATAAAATATGAAAAGATTTTGAATATTTTTCTGCTGAAAATTCTTAAATACAAACATGTACATTTTTAGACAAAATTTTTAAATATTCAGACACTTATCTATATAAAAATATTGGCATAAATTCGGTTTACCGACACCTCACCAAAATAAATGAAATTTTGTCCTTTAATAGAAGAGACCACGCTGAGTCGAAATAAAAAAAAATTTGCGTCGCTCACGCCCCCTTTTCAGTGGGCGGGGCTATAAAGTTTGAAATGAAATTGCAAATAACTTCAAAACTACTTCAAAATATTAACCCCTTGCTGCCCAAATAAAGCATTTTTATTTTTTTTATGATTTTTTTTTTAACGCTCTTTTTGTTAAATAACGCCTATATAAGTACATAAAAAGTGTATAAAAAGGGAAAGTCTGTTTTATAAGCTTTCATAAAAGGTGCAACATGACCCCATAGGTCTTGAAATGAAGTAGTTATTAAGGGTTAAAGTTGACCATTAATAGGCAAAACTATGATTTTTGCAAGATTTTGAAAATTAGATTTTGTTGTATGGTTTAAGATTTTGTATGCAAAAGAAAACTTGTAAATATGCCAAAATTTCTGCGGCCCGGGGCGAAGCCTCAGCGAAGCCGGTGGGAGGACTGGTGGGAGGAGAAAACCCCTAAGCCCGGCCGAAGGCCGGTTACGCAAAAAAACTATTTTGCAAAGACCCATATATGGTCACGTCGGTATATGGTTCAAAATTTGAAAAAGGGTGTGTAAAAAAAATCATTATGCTTTTTTTGGGCAGTAAAGGGTTAATATTTTAGGACATTATATACACCATTGGAAAGATATTTTTGAGATCTTTCCGCCTCAGAAATATGGTCACGTCGATATATGGCTCAAATTTTGAAAAAAGGACGTTTTAAAAAAAAAAAAAATATAAAAAAAACAAAAATTGTTTTATTTGGGCAGCAAAGGGTTAATATTTTAGGACATTTTATACTCCATTGGAAATATATTTTCAAGACCTTTCCAACGACGCCAGTTTTGTTAAGATCAGATAAGTAGTTTTGAAGTTATTTCGGATTTCATTTCAAACTTTGGAGCCCCGCCCACTGAAAAGGGGGCGTGAGCGACGCAAAAAAAATTTGTTTGGACTCTGTGGGGTCAAATGTTCAAGGTCAAAAAATTTCAAAAAATTCTGAGAGGTGTCGGTAAACTGAATTTGTTCCAAAATATTAACATTTTAAGAAATTTTTCCTATTAGAAAACTTTCTGATTCTGGGCCTTTTTAAATGGACCAAATTCAGAATCTAAGACAATTTTTGCATACCCAAATTTATTGATTTTAATACGTTTTTTGATATTTAACAGTTCTTAATTTCTATTACATTTACTATAAAATTAACTGCTAGTTCTATTTAAATTTTATTCTATACGTTTTAAAACAATTTTGATATAAAAAATTCTAAAAAACCGGAGATACAGAAAAAAAGAGTTAAATAGTTTTTCTGTTCACGTTAGAAACGGTGTTTACTATAAGAATGTGGTGAAATTATTATTCGGGTATTCCTCAAATTACTAAAATATTGAAGAAAAAAAAAAAAACATTTCCTATAAACAAAAAAAAAAATGTGTTCACGTTATGGAGATATTGAACTTTGTTCACGTTTTGGAATAGTCAATGTAAAAAAAAAAGTGTTCACGTTTCTGGGACGTTCATGTTACTGGATGTTCACGTTTCTGCGAGTCCACTGTACATTCTTGTTTTTTGTCTGAATATTTTACATATGCATTTACATTTGTTTACATTTCTAAGACCACGTGCTTCTGTTTACGTTTCTGACCAACATATTAAAACACACATTAAAAAGATGAGTACTCTAAAATATTGTCGTTGTTATACTTATTGTTAAGTTCACAGTCGTGTGAAATAAGCAAAAGTAAAATCAGCTGTTGAACGTTTACAGTTGATTGCGATGTCTTTCTTTTTTTGTTTTGTTTAGAAACAAACTTAAAGAAGACGTAAAGATAACAAATTAACACTAAATTTGCAAAAAGGGTTTAATTTATCGAATTACTGCATAAATCGCACTAGGGAAAGTATTAAAAAATAAAATATTCTTCAGTAAACACCACTTAAGAAGAACTTCGAGTTACAAAACAATTAGTTAATTATAAGTGGATTAATATTTTTGAATTTTGAATGACATACAAAATATTCCAAATTTGAAAATTTTTTTAAAAATTGTGAATTTTTTTGTTTAAATTTCTTAACCATGGAAGGTCATTCTTCTTTAAAAAAAAACGTCTGTGTGTTCAGTTATATTAAATGCGTCAAAGTTTTAACAAAACTTGGCTAAACTAAACTTTAGAGGGCACACGGAAATTAAAAAAAAAAAATACATGGGCATGGTAGAAAAGAACAGAAATTAAAAATTATTAACGCCGGGGACTCGTACGCAGAGCTTTAAAGAATTCGATCCTTCATTCGATTTTTCAATTCTGGTTGACTATGAAGTCTCAAATAACAATTTTACAAATCGAATGACTTCTTAATTCAAATTCATCATTAAATTTTTTTCAAATACTTCAATAATTTTTCATCATTCCATATGTTTAATCACTGAATTCCATTCAATCAATTTTTACTAGAGATGTCACGAATATTCTGATAAATGCGAATCGTTCTGGCACATAGTCCGATTGCCATGCGAACTAGTTTATACTGAACATACTCGGTCGTCAGAGCCTTGTCAGCGTAAAATTTGACATTATTATATCGATTGAAAAAAATGTGTGTTTACACTTTGGCGTCTATCGAATACAGAATTATAATGACAGATGTTTACCCTCCAAAATACCATATTTGTTAGTATTGACACAAATCATATGTGATAGCTAAGTCATATGTTGTCCAAATCGACATTATTAACTTGTATACCAGAGAACAGAATGAGACCATTCGTTTTTGTTGTCCATTCATACATTCATTGCTTTTGCATTGCTTTTATTCAACAACAACAGCTTATGCTGTTGCTGTTTATTCCATTTATTGTTTTTGTTGAATGCTTTTTTAACATTCATTTTTATAATGCCGTTACATGTCAAGCAATGAAATGAAATGATGACACATGAATAACATCAAATCAATCACAACATTCGCGTAGTATTCGTTGACCTGTAGCAATACAACATGCAAAGTGGAGATATTTTACAAAGAGGCCATTTAAACGAAGAAATTAATTGCAGGCAATTTTTGAATTCTCTTTTAAAATTGATTCTAAAAATCATGAACATTTAAACGAGGAGTTTTTGCATGCAATTTTTTTGACGTTTATTTTTCCAATCTTCTTTAATTGTTCATTCGTTGAAATTTAATTTATTCGTAATAATTTAAAATAATATAATTTAATAATATATATAATATAAAATAATATAATTTAAAATAATATATAAATAGTTCTTTATTCCACATTATTTATTTATTATTTTACGAAATATTTTCGATACACAACACTTGAGAAGCCGAATACGAATAAAGCAAATTAACAAGAATACGAACGATTGCAAAAAGAAATGTCAAAAAATATCTTGAAAACGAAAATCGTGCATTTTTTGCTACCCCGCTTGCTTCTCTACCCCGTTTGCCTACAAACAATAATTGCAGGCAACGTTGCAGGCAACAAATTGCTCCGTTTAAATGGCCTCAAAAAATAAACACCGGTGTTTTTTATACAATAGGTCCATTCGTTTACACCAAAATTTGCACAAATTTGTACAAATTTGTACTGGATTTTACTGAAATGCGTTCGCGTACACATAAATTTGCAAAAGAGAGCATCTACTAAGAGAGTAAAGTGACAGTTGTCAGCAAAAAACCTGCAAATTTTTACTGGACAAATTTTTGCCAGTAAAATCCAGTAAAATCCAGTAGAAAACAAAAACATATGATTAAATTAAGTAAACAAACAAAAATTAGCATACATTTAGTAATAAAAACATTTAAAAGATTAAAAGCTGAATTAAAAGGGAGGAAAAAACTAAAAATAATTATTTTCATCCTGAAACAAATTAAAGTAGTCAGTTAAAATTATTACAGTAACAATTTATCAGTTTTCTAATATCTATGTTAATTGTTTTTATTTACATTAATATATTAGAGATGTAAAGCTAATGAATATATGAATACTTCTTACTGCATATTATTCAGGGTACCGAATATCAAAAATAAAGTATTCATGTATTTTCGTATATTATTTAACTACTAGAAACAAAATTAAAAGTCATGTACAAACTAAACAAGTCTAAAAGCTTCCACAAAAGTTTATTTAATAAATACAATTGCTACGAACTTATAATTATTAAAATGCAATGCATCAAATACCAAAAACAATATATAATGGGTAGTCTAAATAACACATATTTTACAACACTAAGCCTTTTAGCGCTCATATGTTTGAATTAACCTGCAAGTTTTTGCAATTTTTCCGTTCGTTTACTTTTTTGTGCAAGAGAGTAAAATTTTCATTTTGAACAAAATTTACTCATCTGCTGGATTTTACTGGAAAAGTAAACGAATGGACCTAATTAAGGAAAACACTAAAAGTAAAATATGGACAATTTTTTCTCAAATTCAAAATGAAAATAACGAATTAATTAATGGTCTCGTTTATTGTGTTTTTATGAACTTTTTAATTTAATTTTTAATTTTTTTTATATTTTTTTATGAAACATGAAATATGTATAATTTTTTTTTTTAGTTTTATTAAACACGAAATATGTATAAATTTTTGTTTAATATTATTAAACATGAAATATGTATACAATTTTTTAATTTTCTTAATACAGAAATGATGTAATTTTTTGTGATTGCATTCATAAGCATAATATAAGGCACTCAAACCGTTCTCTGTTGTATATCCAATATATTCGGTTAAAGATAAGGAAAATTCTTCTAAATAATAAAATGCATTCCATTCGTCTGGTGACTAATAGTTTTTTCTGTATTTTTTTTTTCTATTATTGCGAATAATAATTTTTCTATTCATTTAAAAAAAATTCTTATTGATGTTAAACTGAATTTTTAATAATTTTCATAAAAATTAATTCTTATTTCAGATGGAACTTAACGACGTCAATTACGGTAAAATAATTTTACCAACGGATATGGCAGCCATTGTGGCAACGCCAACATTTCAACGTTTAAAATCTATAAAACAAGTTGGATTTCTAAAAATTAATAATATTTTAGAATATGAACACACTCGCTATCAACATTGCATTGGGTTAGTAATATCAGCTATTCGCTTTATTATATTTGATATAATCTTTAAATTTAAATTTATTTAAAGTACCTATTATGCTGCCACTAAAATGTTGGATGCACTGGAAAAAAATACACCTTGGCTAACGGATAATAATAATAATATACCACCAGTATTTCGAAAAGCTGTACAGGTAAATAGACAATAAATTGCTATAAAAAAAAGTTGAAAAATCTAATAATCAAATATGGTTTTCTCACTTTTTTTTAGGTGGCAGCTCTTTTACATGATATTGGTCATGGTCCATTTTCGCATACTTGGGAGCGTGTGGTAGAAAGTTATACCCATGAACAAGTTGGTTTTCCATGTATCGATGAAATATTTAAAAATTTAGATGAACATTTGTTTGCCGAACTGCGTTACAATAGTAATTATGGCATTGAACTATTAAAAGCTTTAATAGAAGGCGATATTAATAAATTCCCACAAACAATACCAAAAAATTTTCAATTTATATTTGAAGTGAGTAGCAAAATACACCAATTTTTTTTTCTGAAAATAGTTAATAATCCTTTTTATATTTTGTTTTTACTTTAGATTGTCAGTAATAAAAAATGTAAATTGGATGTTGATAAATGGGATTATTTAAAACGTGATTATCATTATTTAAAACATATTTACTCTCCAAATACCGATTTTGAAGGTGTCTTCCTTAACGCTAGAGTTTCAGCGTGTGGTGCTCACATTGAATATCGTTATGAAGATTATGATAAAATGTATAATCTTTTTGCTGCCCGTTATTATTTTCATGTTAAATGCTATTCCCTGCCACCTTATTTAATATGTGATTATATTTTTAAATTAGCAGTTCATCAAATAAATCCCACAATCAATAATAAATTAGTCACCGAAATAGACTCCAGAAATATGCCAGAATTTTTAAAATTAACCGATACAAATTTATTGGATTTAATACAAGAGAGTGAGTTAATAATATTTCTAAAATATGGAACGAAATTTCAACTAGTTAATGAAGATGAACTCAAAAATGTGGTAAGTTGGCATTGATATTCAGTTTCTAATTTTTCAATTAATATAATTAAAAAAATTTGAATTTCAGACCTCTTGTACTACTGTCGATGTTCCCAGAGTATTTGAATATATGCCTAGTGATAAGGATATACATTTTTATGGTGATATTATGTAAGTACAAAAACTTTACTTTACAATTGAATTAGCGTAGATGTAGCCTTTACCACTATAAAAAAATATGCGATTAAGTCTAGATTAGTTTCAAAAACTTTAACGATAACTTTTTTAGCTAAAAGATATATTAAAATATGACCAAAAAGATTTGTATAGTAGGTTGAGGGTAACAAACAGTTAGTGGATGATAAATATCTACCTTGGCCCACCTACTCCTTATAATTCTTAATTTAAGGGGCAAAATTAAAAATGTTTGAGAACGGGGTGTATTGAGCCAATATTTTGTGACATAACTAACCATTGTTTTGTTACGGATCACTAATATTGAAGGAAACCCCGAAATCGGTTCAGCCTTAACTGTATGTACGTCAATTTGAGAATAGGGTCTAACAAACCATTTTTCTAAAAATGTCCATGGCGTAGAAACGACCTGAACCGTCTTACCCATTATTAACCTTAAACATTTCCAATCTAATTCAGCAAATTGTTGCCATATATCCTTCTGAAAATGGTAACTTTTTACATTTTTTGACAATTACTTTTGAAAATCTGTAAAAAGTTTATAAAATGTCCGCCCGTTAAATGTCTTAATATGGTTTAGTTAAGAGACCTTCAATGTTCACGACAATATTCAAAAAATTATTGCCAACAATATATTTTTTACAAAATGTAACAGGTCGGAACATGTAAATTACATCTATATAGTCCCAGGTATAAATTGCAGATGGTACACTAAAAACAGCACTGGCAGAGCGTTGGTTAACAGTAATAACAAAGAAAAAACATTGGTAAAGCACTTATTTGGAACGCCTTGCCAATACCTGCTTTACAAAATTTACAACTGTTTATGAAAAATAGCCACTGGCAAAACATGAGTTAAAAGTAATTTGCCAACGTTTTTAAAAAGGACTTTGTCAGTAATTCTTTTACAAAATTTACAAATGTTTATGAAAAATAATCACTTTAAAAACATAGCCTAAAAGTGATTAGCCCACGTTTACCAAAAGGTCTGTCATTACTTGTTTACAAATTTACGACCGTATATGAAAAAATACTGCTGGGAAAACATCGTTTGAATGTGCTCTGCTAGCGTTCATAGAAAGTGTTTTGCCAGTACTTCTGTTACAAAATTTACGACTGTATATGAAAAAATACTACTGGCAAAACATTGGGTTACAGCGCTTTACCAACAACTGCTAAAAGGGCTCTGCGAGTACATGTTTCGCAAAATTTACGACTGTATGTATGAAAAAATAATGCTGGCAAAACATTGGTTTAAAGGGCTCTAACAACGTTTAAAAAAAGTGCATTGATTACCAGCAATTGTTTCACTTAATTTACTACAGTTTATGAAAACAATACGTCGATATTTAATAAATTTTAAACAAAATTTTGGTGAACAACCCCATTCAGAAATTGCCAGTGGTGCAGCAAATGAAGAACTGTTATACCACTGGATAATCGATGAATTGTAAATAAACTTCTGGCAGATCATTTGTTTAAGACGCTTTACCAGCATTTCTAAAAAAAACGTTTGGCAGTATTTGTTTTACAATAATTTGAGCGGTCTACAAAAAAATCATTGGCACAGAATTGACTGACACCACAACGTTGGCAAAAAGTGTTTTTCCAGTGCTATCCAGCCAGAAATTGCCAACGGCTTAAAAGTCTAACCACTGGTAGAGCATTCATTTTAGAAAAATTATGATTCTTTGTTCAAAAAGTTTTCAGTCAGAAGGTTCCGAGTTCGAACCCAATTTCAGTCATAATTACTATTTTTTTAAACGTTTTAACATTTTTTTTTATATCAAATCAATTTTTTTTGTTTCTGGAAAAGCTATTTTAAGACCAATATTTTTTTTGTTTTCTCAACGTTGGCAAATCGTTTCCAGCAAACCTTATGTCAGTGCTGACATATTTGAGCAGCCAACTGTTACCCAGCAGTTATCATTTACTGACGTCTTAAACTATCCAGTAGTATATGTCTCGTTAGCTCGTCTGCTAATCCCGGCGGGACCAACAAAGTTATAAATTAAATTTTTTTAAATTTTATTTTGGAAAACCTAACCTTTTGAACCACATATTTCATGATTTTACCAACATTTTGAGAACGTTTTCCCAGTACTTGTCCGACAGTTTTTGAACAGACGGAACTTTTGTCTAATGATGTTATCATTTTGGTATTGGGAAAGCACTTGTACCACTTGTTGAAGCGGTGATCTTTGTCTTTGTCTGATTGGGAATGTATTCACTAATCCGACTATTTTGATAATTCTATACATTCTTTACCTTATATAAAGCTGGATAAGAGTCTATAAATTAGGAAAATGTTCAAGAAGGTTTGATGTTTTGTCCTGAATCTTAAAAAAATTCAATGAAAATTTTTATGTTCTAAAATAGAAAAAGTTTTGTAGTTTTTAAGGAACCGAAAGAATTTTTAGATACACACCACTAAAGCATTTTTGAAACTATTTGCCATGACTATGACTTCTTAGTTAATTATTGTGGTAATAAATTAGAATCAGTTTTTTAATACGAAATTTACTAATCTATTTAAAAAAGTATTTTATTTTATATAATACTACATTACCAGAGAAGACAATGTTGCCATTTTTTTTTGTTGCTTTATTTGCCTTTGTTTTACATTTTTATTTATCTATTTGTGCTTTTTATACCATTTAAGTTTGAATTTTCATTTTTGATTTTTAAAAATTGCAGTTTCTTAAGAATTTTTAGTGACTTTTTCAAATTTGTTTCTCTTAAAGTAATTTATTTTACTCTTAAAAATATGTTTTCCTCTAAAGTTTGTGGTTGTTTTTTCTTTTTAAAAGTGTTATTTTTTTATTTTTTTATCTTTTTTTAATTTTGCTTTTTTTGTAATTTTATTCGAACATTTTTTGTCTTCTCTGTTTATTACATTTAAATGTAAGGCTTCGCTCTAGATAAAGTCAGTGTTTTTTGACGTATAAAACTTATTTTTTTACTCATCTCCCGTTTTTGTTTTTTTTTTTTTAGAAATAAACCCATCGTTAATGATCAAACTGAAAATGTAAAAAAAATCTATAAATTTTACTGTGATAAAAGGTTGGTACAAATAATTAAATACAAATAAGAAATTGAGAGAATTATAACTGATTTTGTTTCTTCTATTATTTTAGTACGGAAACAGTTTATTATTCAGTACAACAAATCAAATAATACATTTTAAGAAATTTATAAAAATTTACCATGTCTTTGGTGGTAACATCGATTTGTTTTAACGTTTTATAAACGTTTTTCAAACTACCATTGGAAAAGAAAAGAAAAAGTTCTATGTACCTTTTAAATAAACAAATAGTTTAAATGAATTATTTTTTAAATTTTAATTTTTTGTTTTGGTTTTTTGTTTATTTTATGTTAATTATTTCCGATTTTTTTTAAATTTTCAGTTTTAAAAGTTAAATGATTTTAATTTTTAATGAATTTATTTAACCTTTTTTTGTTGTTTTGTGTTTTGTTATCGGTTTTAATTTGTTAAAAGAGGCTTTTTTTAATTTATTAGAAAAGTTCGAATTTAATATCTATTAATGATTTAAAATTTAATTTAAAAATACATTAAACTGCAGGGTCACTTAGATAATATTAATGCAGTTTTAAAGAAATATTTTGTGAATGCTTTCAAGATTTACTTACAATTGATTTTCAGTTTTTTTTTTTTAAACTTCATTTTTGTTTACTGTTATTAAAATTCAATAATTAATTTATAATTATTTTATGTTTTTGTTTGAATTTTTCGGTTTTAATTTGTTTAAACGGGCATTATTTAAAAATACGTGAAGCAATAGTGTTCAAATTAATTTTATAATTACATTTAAGATCTTTCTATGTACTAATCATTTTAAATATAATTTAAATGAAACCCTTTTGTACTGTACAAAATTAACAAATTTCAAAGGCTCTTTTGTTTATCTAAATATGAATTAAATTATTCTATAATCTAAGTTTGATATAATTTTAATTTTTAAAATAAAAATTATGTTTTTTCGACCTTTAATTGTGCAATGAAAATGAAAATTATTCAAGTTCGAGGCCATACTCTATATTTCTTTATTAGGATATTTTCCTAACAAATAATCTATAGAGTTTTTGTTTTCAAATTTATTGGTTGACCACTTTTTATTATTATTTATTTTTATTCAAATTTCAGGAATGTTGATATATCTATTTGTGGAATTTTCTAGGTTCCCATCATCAGAACACGTTTTGAAAGAAGTGACAATCCCATGCAAAACATCAAGCATTCATATAAACTAGTTTTCTCACTAAACGAGAACTAATATATGAGCTCGAAGTTTTGGGTTATCACCATTGATCAAAAATAAATTGAAAACTTGTTTGTTATGTGCAAGGTCTACCTTTGGTAGATATACAATACACGTTTTTTGTTTTTCCTTTTTATTTGCACACTTGTTTTGTTTAAAATAAAAACAAAAACAAAATGTACAGGGGGAGTAAAGAAGAGTAAACTTTGTCTTTTATACAAATTTGATATAATTTTTATTAAAAATGTTTTTTCAACCTTTAACTGTGCAACACATTCCTGAAAGTGGTCAATTAATAAATTTGAAAACAAAAACTCTATAGATTATTTGTTAGGACAATATCCTAATAAAGAAATATAGAGTATGGCCTCGAACTTGAATAACTTTCATTTTCATTTTTTCTATAATCTCTAATTAAATTTAAATGTTTATATTAATTTATGTCTCAAATATAAGATGTGAAAAGTAAATTTAATCTGGTGTTAAATTTGTTTAAATGTATTTCGTATTTATAAGCGATTAGAATTTATCGTATAATTTGTATCGATAAACGTCAGGTAATAATTTCATTAAAAACATAAACGACAGCAATAAATTTGAGTTTAAATTCGAAAAAATTACTTAATTTTTTTTTAAATTAAAAAAACTAAAAAACAAAATTCAACGGATGTATAAATAATGAGAATTCAAGTCAACTCAAGTATATTTTACATTACCCTGGAATAACTGTTAAATGTAGATTTTGAACATGTGCAAAATATGTATAATATTTAAAATCAATATCATTGAAATCAATAGTAGTGTCAGACCGAAGATTCGGTCAGAAAATGTTTTTTTGTCAGTATTCGGTTTTTTAAAGCATTATGGACAAATTAGACGTAGTTTTGAGTGCAAACTTTAACTTTACAGCTAAACTTCTGGTTTTTCCTTAAATTTATTACTCAAAATCAAATTAAAACGCCTCAATAAATATGTTTTCAATGTCAAAATTTTCCCACAGTGTCTTCAAATACCAAAAAAAAATCGACCAAATATTGGTTTTTGGCCGAAGTCGCCAGTCGGACACTAGAAATCAGTGATTGCGAATTTTGTTTTTAACTGTCAAAACTGCGTCTCTATCACCTCTCCATGACAGGCACTGGTTATATTTTTATCATTTTTGTATATTTTCAATTCTTATTTAACCTAGATTCTATTCCAGTCCGCTCTTTTTCGTTAACATTTTTGTTGATCGTGTAAGAGGTGCTCAATTAATAAAATGCATATTTCATTGAATTTGAGTTGCTTATTATTAAAAAAATTTATGAAATTAATACAAGAAGAAGGTCATATTTAAATTGTATAATATAGCATGATTTCTTTGATACATCGATGTGATATCACATAGGAACATATTGTATTTGAAATGACAGAGGAAGAGAGAAGCAAAGAGATACTTTTTTGAAAATGTGGAATACCAGGAGTAATTGGAGCAGTAGATGGTACGCATATTCAATTAATCAGACCTATAAGGGATGAGCAATTATATTTCAAAGGGAACAAAATTTACTCGGCGTGTTTATAATCTGGCCACACCTATAAACATATGTAAATTTGAATAATACCAATCTATAAACCGACAATTGATAAATTGAAAACGTACTTTTTTAAATTTCGTAATATCATGAGTCGGAGGGCCAGCTGCATCCAAATCCAAAGACAATATTGTAAACAAATCCTTGGACTTGCTTCTAGCATTCGCTACATTTAGGTGACCTTTAGCAAAATCCACTACTTCAAAGATTCAACATCGTGAAAAAAAAACAATGTTTAGTGTAAAAACATAAAACATTTGATGTTTTTTATTTTTACTTATTTATTTAACACTTTTTCTTATATTTTGTATAACAATACTTACATTTTAAATTTTTTTTCTTTTTTCGACAACAAATTAGCTCTCGAATAAAATACGAATGTTTTAACGTTTGTGAAGTTCGCTTTCGTATTACATAATTGCATTTACGAAAGGGTAATTTCTGTTTTCGAAAGGGGGATAAAAAAAGGCCGGTTCGAAAAAAAGTTTCCGTGCGTTCGTAAATACATTTTCGAAAATCGTACTACAAAATACAATTCATACGAATTTACACATTTTTTCTTTCGAATCGAATTACATTATAACCCCCCAGGGCTTTAAATGTTAAACTTACCTTAAGAAATACTGCTTTACAATTTGAAATAAGTGAATTGACATCTTCAAAATTTAAACCTCTTCCATCTGGCAAAATGAGCATTTTTATTGAAAAAAAAAATCTAAAAAATGTCAAATGTCAAAAAAAAAAACTTGAACTAATAATTATATATAAACAAATAATTATATATAATTATATATAAAAGTGATAGAGTTTTTCTTCTTAATTTTAACACATTTTTATATAGACTTACATGTGATGCCATATATGTATTATATATAAAAGTGATAGAATATGTTTGGTTTTATTGTATCATATATGCTTATATATATTTATACATGGAAGTATATATGATCTCATATTTAGCTATATCAAATATATATGAAGAGATAAAAAATATCAACTTATATATAACATGTGATATAACGATATGTGATGATATATAACGCTGTATTAAACATTTTCGTAAAAATAAATGAGATGTAAATATATATCGTTACATATGGCCACATATGTATGTAATTATATATAATTATATGAAGACATTTGACTATATATAAACTTTTTTCGTCGGCTTTGTTATCTGATTTCTCTGATTCAAAAATCATTCGAAAGTTGTCCTTTTTCACACTCATGCAATAAAAAATACAAATAAAAAATACATGTTTGATGCAATTTTAGAGGCATTTTTAAAATTGTTTCCATTTCAAAATTTTTTAAACATACATCAATCGAAAATTTAAAATATTTAATATAAAATAAAATTTCGTTTTCTCTGTAACGCAAAAGCTATCTAAAAACAAATTATCTATTATTTCAATACAAAAATTTCGTTCCCGTAATGTTGTGAGGATTAGGGTGTTGAAACAATTGTATTGTCTATCATGACATTGATCAAACTTTTTAAAAAAGCAGCAAATAAAATCTAATATGACAGTATTATATTGGATTATGGACTTGAGGTAGAACAATATTCTAACTAAATGCATGATATAATATTTTTTATACTTTCAAGAAATGTGCATACTATTTTTTTACAACTCTGTATTTTTGCTCCCATTTAGTCCAAGATTATAAACAATGTTATAATCATAATCAGGCAGATTACACTCTTCAACAAATTTGGGGTCACCGATTGTATCCTGAAGGAAACCAACGGAAAATGAAAATAATCGTAGATCATCAGTAGATCAAAACCCCCCATGGATTTTGTAAACTAAGTTTGTATTTTATTTTTGTGGTCTTTCGAAATTGGGCTTTTTTCAAGAAAATTTCAATATATTTTGAATGTATGTTAATGAAAAAAAGCGTCGCAGCCCAGGTGAAAATCGTTTCATATGTGACCATATATGAGGTTGAACATGTGCATATATTGATATAGCTGATCATATACATATGTCCATATATATTTCAATATATGTCCATTAGGTTGGGTCGATTTGAACATCTTAATGGGAGCTTCGCGTTTCTGATTATTGGGATTGTACTGAGCAAAAAAGTCCACTAGACCATACGTCTACGGTGAAAATCGAGCTTCCAGATTTTGACTTTTTAGCCGTATTTTGTGAAAGTAACAATGTGTGGGATGGACATATCTCAGGAAGCAGGAGGAGCTTATCCAAGATTATGGTTCAATCTCTTCTTTGGAAAAATGCATCAATCATATTTGTAGGTGGGGTTTAAGGGGTTAATTTTTAATATCAAAATAGGCCTTTTTTTGCCGTATTTTGTGAAAGTAACAATGTGTGGGATGGACATATCTCAGGAAGTAGGAGGAGCTTATCCAAGAATATGGTATCAATCTCTTTTTTGGAAGATTCTCTAGCAGATTAATGCATCAATCATATTTGTGGGTGGGGTTAAAGGGGTTAAAGGGGTTAATTTTTAATTTCAAAATAGGGCTTTTTTGCCGTAAAGTCAAAATCCATACTAATCGCCCCACCCTGATGTCCATATATATTTCAATATATGTCCATATATATTTCAATATATGATCATATACGGTATAATATATGACCATTTATGTTCGGATCCGAAATTTGAGGGTATATGGTTGTATAAGAGCATATATGTTCATGTATGCCAATATATGATTCATATATGCTTATGTATGTCATATACGACCATATACACTAAAATTTAGGATCCGAGCATATATGGTCATATATGATACTATATAAGATCATATATTGAACAATATATGTACATATATGACCATATATATCCTTATATGCTCATATAAAAGTTCATACATTATCATATATATTCATATATGATTCGATTTTCACATGAGAGGCAAGAATGGAATCGTATATGAACATAAATGTTCACTTATTTTTGTGTGGATTAAATAATCTTTTACATGAAAAAAAAATTTTTTTTCAAACGGCATAAAAACTAAATTTGATCTAAGTTTTTAAAACCCTTTTTGGGTTTTTGTCTACGGAAAGTCTACTTTTATTTCCTGTTGGTTTCGTTAAGGTTACAAATTCATGTTGCTCAGTGTTATAAACGCAGTGTAAATGTGCTATGAGTGATAACCAGAAAAAAATTTTCTTTTTTGCTTTTTTAGTCCCATTTTTTTTTTTTGCCATTTTTATCCATGTTTGTTTATATATTTTTTGTTTTATTTTCCATTCTTTAGCTTAAAAATAGCTTTTCCTTAAAACTGTCCAGCTGTAAAATGCTGTTTTTTATGTTTCTCCCTGTAAGAGCTGTGTTCTTTTTAAATCTATTTTTTTTAACTTTTTCCATTATTGTCTTCTCTGGTGATCACAGTATATTTTAAAATCCCAGGTGAAAATGTTCATATATTGTCATATATGGCCACATATATGAGTTCAGATTTGAATCCATATATGTTCGGATCCGAAATTTGAGGGTATATGGACATATATGGTCATATATAATGCCATATATGAATATTCATATATGGTCATATATTATTACTTATGTAGGAATAAAAAAGACAATTTTTTAAGTTTTTATCAAAAATATTATCTTTTTATTAAAAGAAAAGTTTTCTATTATATTTCTAAGAACATGTTACTGATAAATTCATACATTTCATGTTCAAAATGCATTAATAAATATAAATAGTTTAAAGTGAATTTTTTAAGAAAATGCTTTTTGGGAAAGAATTTAATGAAAATTAATAAGAGTATGGATAATGGAAAACCAACTTGTTCCACAAAAAATAAAATTCGATGATTTAAAAAATGATGATGACGGATATAACAATAGTAATCAAGCCAACCGACAAAAGAAGACCTTTGGTACGAATACTTATGAATTTTATAAAAGAAACTTTAACTTTAACGCTGCCAAATAATTTAATTATGAGCATTTCAACTAACAAAGTTTTTTCACAAAAAAGGATTTTGGGAAAAATTTATTGACTTGAAATACGGATTTAAAAAAAATCGTAATTTCTTAGTTTGAATTATTAAAAAAATCAGGTTTGTCACAACAAATGAATGCATTTTAGACTTCGATTCTAATTTTGAAATCCTATCACTGGCGCTGCGAGTTTATTGCTATCAAAAAGCTTCAAAATTTATAATATGTTGAACGTTTTTAAGTCATTTTTTTTTTAAATAAAAATTAAAAAAAGTATATTGAAAAGCTGGATAATCCCGACTAAAGCGGAACGGTTGTTCAGGTTGGGTACTACCGATTCAGAATCAATCGCATAAAATGCGACTGATATTTCTTCAGATTAAGGTGAGATATCTCATAACTCATTCTCTACTATCGTCTTTATAAATTATACAAACTTTAAAATCTATCGTTTTTTATATATTTTTGTCACGAATTCGTACAGCAGAGAGGGGTTAAAAATAAAAACCATTTCATCCTCATATATGGTCATATCTGATAAAAAATTAAAACATATTGCCCATATATGGAATAATATATGAATTCATATATGGAGATATATGACATATATGAACCAATATATGCAATATATTATCATATATGGTGTCATACATATCCATATATGAACTTATCCTTTGGATGTATTTACCAATATATGCTTCCATACATTACATATATGTTCGTATATGCCCATACATGGAACCATATATCCTCATACATGAAACCATATATGACAATATATGATCATATATGAACTTTTTCACCTGGGATTTCAATATTTTAATTTATAGAATATTTCTTATTTGTTACCCAAATATTTATTAAAATCCTTAAGTAAAACTCAAATTAAATTACCAACATGACAATTAAAACAAAGGCAATATTTAATATTTTTTTTAAAATTAATTTATGTTTTATTATTAATTTTATGTTTTAAATTATTTAAAACAATCCTACAAATAAAATTAATATTTTATATATTAATAATTTCATAGAATCACATACTTTTTACTAAGGATTAAACAAAACTTGTTAACAATTTTTAATAAAATAAAATATTTTTATGAAGTAAAACAACTACTAACTAAAAAAAAGATATTAATAACACAACAAAAAGACAAGAAACAAATATATTTATTAAATTTAAAACCTAAATAATAGTTAAAAATTAAAAACAAACATAAAAATTAATAAAAAAAAAACAATAAATATAAACTAAAATTAATATTAATAATACAATATTTTATACATTTTCACAAATTTTTAAATAAATAATAAAAAACTGAAAAAAAATAATTAAAAATTTTCTTATTTTTGTATATTATAAATTACAATATCATACAATATTAATTCTAACATTTTTTTAAAAATTATTTTTCTAACAAAAGATTTGTGCATTTATTTGGGAAAAAACACATCACTAAGCCCGTTAGCATATTTCAAAATAATATAACTCAAATCACCTGAAATTAATCCCTAACTGCCGGGCAAATGTTTACAAACGATTTTCCTGGATTTAGTTAGGAATGGTAGATTTATATGGAAATAAGTGTGGATATTTGTTGTGGTATGTTGGCCACTTTACTTTAATCTTTAGCTATATGTTAATAATATATATTTATTTTCTATTTAATTAGCTTTGAATTCATAAAATTCTTAAAAACTTTATTCAAGTCTGGTGAGGTGATAAAAAAATTTACCTAATCCTCCAAACATATCTTCAATAAGCTAGTAAGTAGCTGTGGAACTTGCAACGAAGTTGTTCTAATTTTATATATTTGCAGGTGAGTACATTTAGAAATTCTTTAAAATTTAAGATAAGTAAAAACCCATAAAACATCTCCATTTTTTCCATATTCACTATCTAATTACAATGACAAAACTATGACATTTAAAATTGTCATAATTTTGTTGATTATTAAGAAAATCTTAAATTAAAACCAATAACAAATTAGTTATTTGCCAAAAAAGTTAACACAAAAGTCCTCTCTATGCATAGAAGTTATAAGATAAATATGAAATCCTATAAAAGGATATATAACAAAATTGTGTGACAATAATACTTTTTGTCATACATTTTTTTCAGAAGATTGTACTTATTTTTAATTTGTTCGTTTTTTAATATAAATCGTTTTTTTTTTAATTAAATACGTTGATTTTTCAATACTTAAGGTTGTAATTGAGCTATTGTTTTATCTGGTAAATGTGCCGCTAAATATTGTTTATGTAAACGTTGTCGACAAAATTGATAGAATTCGATTTCATTGGTAAAATTACGCCTTACAACATCTTTGATTTTTTCACTAACTGGAGGTTTAAAGTTGTTTTTATTGATTTTCGTAAGATATTCGGCACTGGCTAAAAAGAAAAAGTTATAATAAAAATTAAATTAGTACTATGTGTAATTATATTAAAAAACATTAACGTTTGAGCAAAAAAAAGAAAGGTCTAACACGAAAATTATCCCAACGAGTTTACTCCGAGTTTATTGAAAATTACATATGTGTTAGAGGAGAACAAAGCCGGAAACGCGGCTCAGTCTCATGTTTAGGTGTTAAAAAGCAGTATCAGAAATTACTCAATATTAAGATTTTAAAATTTAAAAAAATCGCGATTTTTCACAGTTTTAATTAAAAAATCCCAAAAGTATGTAACTTAAAGTGTCATTATATATTTCATAGTTGTGAACGTATTTTTTTGAGTTAAAAAGCACTCGAATCATACAATTGTTCTTTTTTTTACACGCAGCAAAAAACTGGGGGAATATTATCGAAGTGCTTAGTATTTTATTTTTTTTAAGAGAACAACACTCTGGAAATGAGTTGCTTTCTTTGGAAAGGGCATAGCTGAGAGATGAAAGTTGGGGAAAGATGAAGGGCTTCAAACATGGCAACACTGGAATTGTGCGAGATGATAAGTCTTAGAACAGTTTATAGGGAATTGGCGAACTTATTGAAATTATTTGGTTCATATCCCTGGTTTATTATTTTACTTCGGTGGGGTTAGGTGCTATGGGAACACCGAAGGTGGGCGCTGCTATACATATGAGGGATAGAAAACTCATATAAATTATTTTTCTAAACTGATGTTGTCGTCACCGGGAATCGAACCCAGGACCATCTGTAACAATCCAACGCCATATTACACCACAACACCCACTCATTTGCACTTTGCATATTTCTCTCTCCCCGATTAAAAGAAATGTGTATGATGCTTTATAAAATCATACGTAATTTAAAATATGTCTTTATTAGTGTCCGACCGAAAAGTTCGGCCAAAAAACTATATTTGGTCGGCTTTTTTCGTATCTAGAGGCAATGATGAAAAATTTTGGTATTGGAAACATTTTAATTTGATTTTATGTATAAAATTTAAAGAAAAAACCAAAGTTAGTTATAAAGTTAAAAGTTCTGCCGCCGAACTATTTTCGAATTGGCTGAACTTTCGAAGGCGGAACATTGAATCCATTGCCTAAGTACGGACTTTTATTTAAATTTGACACTTAAAATCGCATCTAATCAGCCCAATAAACATTTTTCCAGTTGCCAATTTTGTCCATAATGCTTTAAAATACTGAATACATGGCCGAACTGTTTGGTCGGACACTAGTCTTTATACAGTTTTATCCGAGAAATGAGCCCATATAATTACATAAATTTGCATTAGCTTAGTTATAATTTAATACTATCAGATCAAATTACATCCGAATAATGGTGCGATATAAGCTAATCAGCTTTTATATAATACATAGTAAACTTAATTTAAATCCAATGTAAAACTTAATTTAAATCCAATGTATTGTAAAAACTTAATTTAAATCCAATGTATTTGCAAAAAAAAAAAAAAAAAAAAAAATACCTGCAAATACGGGTTCTACTTTAACTTTATTAATCCTTTCAGACCTTAGTCAGTTGCAAAAGATTCACGACTTTATAACTTGTACAAAAATTTGCAGAATATTCTTTTCCATTTGGAAATTTAATTTAATTTATAAAATTCTCTCTAAATTACCTAAAAAAAACAATTTGAAAAAAATTAACAAAAATTTTATGGGTTTTTGTAACTTACAACTTTGAATAACTAATACGGAAAAAAATTATAACCTAATTAAGCTTTTCACTTTGATAAAATCTAGAGCTAAAGTAAAAACTTCTTTTGTTACAAATTTAATGTTAAATAACGCTCCTAAACGAGGAGCGAAAAAATTCTCATTGAGTTTGTGATGTCAGAAATTCTAAGAACATTGTCCTCTGAAAATTTCCTTAGGCAAGAATGGAATTCGTTAAATAAGTTTTGGAATTTTAGCACATTTAATTACTATAAAGGCAATTAATGTTTATACCGATAAAAAATAAATTTTAAAATAAAAACAAGTCTTTTTCAACAGAATTTAAATATTTTGATGTACAAATTTTCTAGTCTGACTAGTCTTCAGCACAAAATACCAACTTCTGGTCGCGGTGCATAGTGCCACTATATTCTAATCTAGTCTAACTCTGTATAGGATAATATAGAAATTTAAAATTAAATTGTGTTTTTCTTAAATATGATATTATATCAAAATATATATTAGTTTGTATTTTGCAATGTCTAGGTATACATAACGACATATTTAATTAGATTAATCTCATCTAATTCAAAATGCAATAAACAATTGTATATTGATCGAGATGAGATAAGATGCGACTATATATGAAATCATATTAAAATGTATCGACAAATATAATTTTATATACCCGAGTAAAAAAATATATAAACGATATATTCTTTAATATAAAAATATATGGTCATATAAAATAGCATATGTATAAATATACATAATAATTTTGTTATAATTTTTATTAAAAATAAAAATTATGTTTTTTTCGACCTTTAATTGTGCAATGGAAATATAGAGTATGGCCTCGAACTTGAATAATTTTATTTGCACATTTTCATTGCACAATTAAAGGTCGAAAAAAACATAATTTTTATTTTTAATAAAAATTATAACAAACTTGTAAAAAAGGCAAAGTACCGCCTAGTTTACTTCCCCTGTTTTGTTTACAAACTAAACAAAATATAAAAAGGAGAGAAAAACAAAAAACGTATATTGAATATTCACCAGAGGTGGATCTTGCACATCAAACAAGTTTTCAATTTAGTTTTTGATCAATGGTGATAATCTTTAACTTCGAGATCATATATTAGTTCTCATGTAGTGAGTAAACTAGTTCATATGAATGTTTGATGTTTGGCATGGGATTGTTACCGCTTTCAAAACGTGTTCTGATGATGGGAACCTAGAAAATTCCCGAAATAGATCTATCAACACATTCCTGAAAGGGTCAAATAATAAATTTGAAAACAAAAAACTCTATAGATTATTTGTTAGGACAATATCCTAATGAAGAAATATAGAGTATGGCCTCGAACTTGAATAATTTTCATTTTCATTATACATAATAATAATATTTTCAGAATTTTTTACTATAAAAATTCATGTATAAGCACATCCAATCATGTATAAAAATATATAATATATAACTCGATACATAATTATATATAATACAAACATCAAAAACGTCTTCTGTCATTTTAGACACACTTATAAATAATCCAAAACTGAAAAAATGTCCTAAGTCAGTTACTATGTAACTATATGTATATATATTTAATGTATATATATTATATAATTAAAAAATCGCAAAAATATTTTACGAAAATAGTTTAGAATTTTGGGAAATCGGTTTCAATTACAATAACAAACCCTCCAGCAAAATTTTAGAACATATTACCTATGAACCTGTTCTACAACATCTTCTTTTACCACAGGTTACATGGAACCGTTTCTAGAAGAGGTTCCTGGGAGCCAAATTGTAAGGTTTCACTGCGTCAGAACCAGTTATATAAATGGTTCTAGAACCGATTCTAAAGCAACTAGTTATAGTTTGGAGGTAAAGAACTTATTCCAAATAGGAGAAACTCCATATAAAAAGAATCGGTTGTAAAACAGTTGTAAGTTATTATAATACAGTATAAGTTGTTCTGCAACTCGTTATTTGGATATCACTGGGCCATTTTTATATTGACAAACATTAAATTAAAATTAACAATTTCATTTAAAACTAAAATTTGATGTCCTAAAAAAATATAAATAAAATTTGTGTTATTTATTTACAAATTTCAATCATACATTTTGTGTTTTGAACCCGTTTTATGGACGTCAAATATATGTAACTTAATATCTTTTAATTGAAATATAATTGGATTATTATGTATCTAATTATATTTAATTGTATCAAATATAATATAATTACAGGTAATTATATCGGGACAAAACTCGAATAGAATTGGATAGTTTTTCATTAAATTGTATATATTTAAATATAATTAGATCCTAAGTGATACAATTTAATATAACCATTTTTCGGATCAAATTTTATCCTCTTATATTTGCGGAAAATATCTCATCATAAATAATTTTATATAAACTTTTTTACTCGGGTAGTCATGAATTTATATAATTATGTCCGGTTAAATGGACGGGCAGACAAAAACGTATAAGTGTATGCAAAATAGTTTATTGTTATCTATACGTATACAAACGTTTTTACTCGGGCCGGTAAGCTTAGATTAGAGTTACTTAATTAATCAGTTTGCTCTTGGTCAAGGTATCTAATCCAGTTTTTAATCTTTTTTATAAATACAAAAAAAAATAAAAAAACAAATCTGCGGGTTTTCTAATTTTCAAATTTTTCAGTTTTTATCAAACTCAAATACTAATGAACATCTCAATCATTTGTAATGCTACAAGAACTTAAAAATCTGAAAAAAACAATAACTAAAACTCTCAAAAATAATTAACTAACTTATCTAACTCTCTCGCAGTCTTTTATGTGACAGTCTCAATTAAGTGATCAAAGTGGTAGGATGTTGCTCCCCACGTGTTGCCAAAATAATTTGTGAAATTGCATTAAAAAAGTGTTTTATTAACAACAAATTTAATAAATTATATACAAATATTTTAAAAAAAGTGTTATTGAAAAGATTTTGCAACAAAAAACTAAACATAATGATATTTAGACAATTACTAAGAAAAAATTATAAAGAACAAGAGTGACGGCTGCCTCATAAAAGTTATTCTTTCGTTTTTTGTAAAATCAAGTAAATCTACTAAAAATTAAAAAAATTGGTGTAGAAAATGTTTTTATTAATATTTAAATAAAAAATTAGACATTTCGGTAATTTTCACAAAACCTTTTTGTTTATAAAAGTTGGTGTCGTCTTAACAGCGATTCTGCCAACGCTGTTCGGGTTGTGTTTGTTTTCGGTATGCACACAAATGCATTGTTGTTTGTGGAGATAAATAAAATAACAGTAATTAATAGCAAACAGGCAATATTTAAGGAAGCACAGAAAAAGAAAATCTAATAATTAAGATGGTGAGTGTTTTATACATTTATGTTGTTGTCATAATTAAACTTTAGTATGGCCAAGTTAGAGGTTTTCGCACTAGGCTATTTGCAGTTTTATGATGTTTAGAAGTAATTTTTGGGGCGTATCGATTTTTAAGTAGAAATTTTTAGGGTTTTTGTTTTTCTTATATTAGTCTAAAGAGCCAACCGAATTGAAAAATTTATTTTAATGGTAACAACTAATAAATTCAGTTAGTACAACGATATTTACATTAGATTTCTGAATATTTTGGGTGTTGCAATTAAAATGCAGTTGCATTAACCGAACTTTGTTCTGAAAACTAATGGTCAGTTGTATCAACCGACTGAAATTTGTAATAAACGAATTTGAGTCTTAGTTACCAAATTTCAGTTGGCAAATAGCTAAATGTTTCTCTGTGTGTAGAAAGTTAATCTTTTCTAGATCTAATAAACCTACACCCAAACAAAAAAGTCTGTAAAAGTTACAGAAAAATCTGTAATTGTTATAGATTGTTTTGCTATTATTAGGCCAGCAGATCGTTTTGCGAGTTTTAGCAAAACGTGACTGTAACTTTTTAGTAAAGTAAAAGTAGTTAAAAAAATTAGTAAAAGTTACTAAAATTTAGTAATATTTTTGTAAATTCTTAAGGAAATCGATTTCCTAAAATTAACATAATTTTGTATTAAATTTTAGTGATACAGTGGAGTACGCTTATAACTAACTTTTTTTATAACTAATTATTTTTCTGGTCCCAACGCATTTCATACAAAATAAACCAGTTTCAATGCACACCGTTTATAGCGAACTTTTTATATGACGAACTAGTTTTTTTGGGCCTTTATATGAATTTTTATAAAAAAAAAAATCAAATTTTTTTTTATGGAAAATGTGCTGAAAATTTTAAAAACTTAAGCCGTTTACTTGAAACTTTACTAAAAATAATTAAATACTGTATGAAACGTAGTTTAATGGAAGAATTGTTTCAATATTACAAACAAATATTTATAAAATAGTAAAATTTAAGACAAAAACAAATTTAAAATTTACAAACAAAAATTAAAAAATTAGTAAAATTTAAGACAAAAACTTGTAATTTTATTAATTTTTTAAAATTTTTACTAAGCTTATAGCGAACTTCGCTTATAATTAACAAAATTTCCCGGTCCCTGGGAGATCGTTCTAACCGTGCTCCACAGTATGTGTAGGATGTCCCTTAAAATAACGATTTATCGATTTTCATTCAAAAAACTTTGCAGATTGAAGAAATCGATTTTTATTTTTTGCAAAACATTAACCCGTGCCGTTCCGCAAGAAAAAGGCGTATTATTATTAAAAATTCCCAAAATTAGAAATTTCGATCGAATTTAATTTTTATTTCATTTATTCATTAAATATACTCAGAATTATTCAGATATGGAATTCTGACTTCATCGGATATCATTAACCCACTTTAGCTCTTTGGCTTTATATGTGAATTTATGTAATTATATCCGATTTAATAGACTGGCAGACAAAACCATAAAGGTGTATTATTATATACAAACGTTTTTAATCGGGTCCCTTGAAATTTGTTTAAACATTCATAAACCAAAGATTAAACATATTTTTATATAATATGTATGTCTAAAAAATTTTCAAAGGCGTGAACAATTTGTAAAATGCTACTAATAAAACCGTGAAAAATTGTGATATTTTTTACATTTGCATCATATTCATACGATTAAAAATATTTTTTTCAAACAGATTCTATTAGATACCGAAATTGGTTCTGTATAATTGGATCAAATAACATAAAATAATATATAAGTCGATGTAAAATATATCCATTGATTCGATTGTATCGGAGTTTTGGTCTCATCTGATTATATCAAATTAATACAATCTTATAGACATAGACATAATTTGATATGGTCACATTAAATTAGATGATGATCCATATTATCTTAAATAATATATGCTGAAATATAAAACTGGATATGGTGCATACAAATTGTATTAGTTGATATACGATTTTTAATCGGGCAGTTTTTAATTATTTTGACTTCACGGTTTTAATTTACAAAAACAAAAAAAGATTCCAGTAGTATGAAACTTTAAAGAGCCATATATTCAAAAGTTCAAATTTCTTTAATTCAAAAAGCATTTGATTGTTACAATTATCAAACTATTGCACTAGAAAATACATATTTTGAAAAAAATTATTTTTAACGCATTTTGTACTCTCCCTTAACATCTGTTTAATTAAACTGGCGAAGTTTTAACATTGTTTATATAATATGTATATAAAAAAGGCTCTATGAAACAAGACCCCAATGAAATAAGTCCCCAAACCAAAAATGAAATAAGGCCCCAAAAATTTCTAATAAAAAAAATTGGGGTCTTTTTTCATTTTTTGGGGCTTTATTTCATTTTTTTTTTTGGTCTTTATTTCATAATGAAATAAGGCCCCAATATGAGAAATGAAATAAGTCCCCAAATAATATTTTTGGGGTGTTATTTCATTTTCTTAAAAATTAAAATTTTTAAGTAATATAAGCAAATAATCGTTATAATTACTGCATGAATTATCAAGTTATTAATGTAAATAGTTATTAGTACGTGAGATTATACCGTGTAGTAACTTTGAAGTTTCTTTTATGTCGCACGCAGAAAAAACTTGATTTCGCGAAGCCGCCTGCCGCGTTCTACGGAGGAAAAAAATTCCTAAGAGCGGCCGAAGGCCGCCACCCAGAAGAACTTGTTTTTCAAATCAGATGTCGAATCCGTTGAAATCTTATATTTTTAAGACATCAAGTAATTTGTAAAAACAAGTTTTTCTGTGTGGCGGCCTTCGGCCGCTCTTAAGGGTTTTTTCCTTCGTAGAACGCGGCAGGCGGCTTCGCGAAATAAAGTTTTTTCTGCGTGCGATTATACGATTTATAAATTTAGTTTTATTTTGTGATATACTACTAAAAAATATTAAAATAAACTGTATTGATATACTAAATATTATTAATCTTTTTATTTTAAAAAGGCTGAAAAAAAATCGCGCGATTTTTTTTTTCAGCCTTTTAACTATGTATTAATTAGGAATAAAGAAATATTTTAAAGTAATATATAATTTTGTTTTTTTTTTTTAATTGGGGCCTTATTTCATTTTCGAAATGGGGCTTTGCTGCATTATGAAATAAAGCCTCAAAATTGCGGTGTTATTTCATTTTATTTTGGGGCTTCGTTTCATTTGGTTGGGGGTTTATTTAATTTTTTTTTGTGGTATTGCTTCATAATGAAATAAAGCCCCAAAAAATGGGGCGTTATTTCATTTTTGGTTTGGGGACTTATTTCATTGGGGTCTTGTTTCATAGAGCCTATAAAAAAAAAAAAAATTGAGAACAATTTGCAATTTAAAATGGCATGATTCGAATGCTTTTTAATTCAGAAAAATCCGATAACTTTCAAATACGTATATCGCAATAAAATCGCAAATTTTTTAAAATATGTCTTAATAACGCCTAGTAAATTTAATTGATATGGTGTCTGAAATTTTTCCGATATTTGTAGTCGTTCGAATTTAAGGCGACTTTTTCCAAATATATATTTTCACCAATAAGTGTCATCAACACTGTGTCCGCCACATTGGCAAACATATGTATCAACAATCTTGTCTTGAATACTTTAAATCTGTGTACAAATAAATCCAAATTTCTTAAATTTTAGACATGTTTTCATACAAAAAAGTGATAATTTTTGTGTCTATATTTTAAATCATAAAAATGCGATTGGGCTTCTGTATATAAACTAAGTGACTCTTTTTGTTTAGATCGAGAAGATCCCACCAAAAAAACTGCCTTGTAAATCGACGCAATTTTAAATTTATATTTTAATGTATACAACTTTAGGATCACGGGACATTATCTGGACTTGATACATATTTAAAAACACAAGCTACAGAGGAGGACAAAATAATAACTTTTAAACATTAATAAGGATGTACTTCATTTTTCGATGTATGGTTGAGTTTTTCCACAGAATGACTTTTTAGTTTGGATTACTTAAATGAAGTTTTTTACATATAACGGTTTTAAAATGCAATCAATCTGACTCCTTTCTGTTGAAATGTTAAAAAAAACAATGTATACTTTTTTGAATTTAAGTGAATTTTAAAACTAAACAGGCAATTGACCTTAACAGATGGTCATGCAGTAGAAAGAGCCTATTAGGAAGAGGTGGTATTTAAAAATGGTGCCTCATATGCAAAATGCTCGATTTGTCAAAAATTGTATATGGCATCATAGCTTTCTTAGGTGAACCCAGTGTCAAACTTTAAGTATGAAAAGTATATATGCAAAAATTAGCCAAAAATATTTATATTTGAAAAAGTCTTTTTTAAAACAAAAATTCTTTTATTTATTTTCTTCATTTAAAATGACCTGGCCTTTTGGCCATAATCGATCATTGGGACATTAATTGGGATAAATATGTACCAACACGGAGGATTTTGTTAGGAAAAGTTTTGCAAAATACAAATATGTTTAGCTGAAAATTTGGAAACATATTTCTGAAAAGTATTTACATATTATATTGGACCTGGGCCATCCTAGAAAGCTATGATGTCATGTACAATTTTTGACAAATCACGTATTTAGAATAAATACGCTTTGATAACATAACTTTTTTCTTACTAATATAACTCTTCTTAAATGACTCTTTCCACTGCGTGAACATTAAATTAGCTCGATTTATTAATTAGCGATAGAATACGCGAAAATTAAAAAAATAAAAAAAAAATAAAAAAAAGGCTTAACAGCGAGTTTAATTTTAAGCTTTGGGAATCAAATATTTACCATAAATATTAATAGTGGACTTGCCCTTAGATTTTAACAGAAATAAATCAAATTTATTGCAAATATTTGTATTTAAAAAAAGCATGAAAATGAGCCAAACTTTAAAGTCATTTTGCGGAAAAACTTAACCCATCCATCAAAACAGTTCTCCAGCACACCATTAAAACCAGCATGCTCGAAATATATAGAATTGAACCTTATTACTTTTGTTAATGTTATGCCGTTTTATTATTAGCAGGACAGCGAATTGCATGTACTAACAAATGGAAAATATGCGCTTAAAATTGTCGATTTTTAAAAATTGTATTGCGTTAGTTTAAAAATGAAATCCAATATAGATGGAAACATGATGTTTCTCTTCTAGATTTTGGCAAATTGCTTGGTCGTAGTTTTGCTTTGCATTCTTTGTCGCGGTTTTTGAGAAATTTACTCAAAAAAGCTTGTCGGTAGAATCTACTGAAAATTATAGTTAAAACAAAGGTATATGCATTTAAAATAACCACTATGTAGTTATTTTTAACTGTTGGAAAAAAACTAACAAATTAATAAAAATAACATTTTTTAACCAACTGAAAAATTGATTAAAACTACTGCTTTCTTACAGTTATTTTATTTTTTTTTTGTGGTGTTTTAAAAATATATTTTAATAAAAACAAAGAAAACGCAGTTTTTTTTAAATAACTGCAAAATATCTCGAAAAAAACATTAACATGAATTGCATTATTAATTTTTTATCTGTACTTACTGTCATAGATTTCTCGAACACCTTGAAAAAATCTGGGTATATATTTTTCAAATACCGACAGCGTTGTATTAAGATCTTCTAATACTCCCACAACAGCATATTGACTTTCGACAGCATGTTTGGCTCTTTCTAAAGCCCCAATTGTATTAAATGGTCTGAAAATTTTTAAGAATGTATTAGGAACACTCAAATTTTAAACTCGTTTACAAAAAAACAAAAAAAAAAAACTTACGTGCATTCATAGGCATGACCACAAAAGAATAAACTCTGTCTACGATGATCTCCTATACCCTCCACAGTAACACCCTGGGTATAGGTACACTCTTGATCTCCGGACATGACACACGATTCAAAATCTTTTTTTAACCAAGAGGGATGAGGCAAAGGCAAATCTGGAAAGGCTGCTTTACGTTCCACAAAATACCAAGGAGCACGAACATAATAAAACCAACTAATAACACGTTCCACTGGATCTCGTACCACATTAATGTAAATAGGAGTGGGCAATTTAAATTTAGTGAAATTAGTATAACAAACATGCTTAATGAAAACTGAGGGTTCGGGTAAATCACTTATAACTTCGGCTAATTCTTGTTGCTGATCTTCAGCTAAACGTATGGTCTCAACTTTTTGTACAGCATCACGATGAAATTGAAAATTATTACGCTCCGATAAACGTCTCATTAATTCCATAAATGTTTGACTACCTACTTTGGGAACACGATTAAAAAATACCAAATCCAATTGAGCTTTACGGGTATTATTGAGATCATGAACATTTAATGATTGCATCTAATTGAGAAAATTATAATATTTGTTACAAAACAATTAAAAAGTTATAAATTTGAATTAAAATAGGCAAAGTTTTGAAAAATACTGATACCGTTTTATATTTTTCAAATCATGGTGATTGATACGACTTTTTTTGGGGGGAATTATTTGGATTTTGAAATCATAATAATAAGAGATATTTTATTAATTAAAACTATTTTTTTTTTATTCAATAATGGGGATAATTTTTATCAACATTTAGAGCTAAATATTGTTTGTATAATCTTTGTTTACAAAAATGATAAAATTCATATTCATGGGTAAAATTTTTACGTATTAGGACCTTGACATCAGCATCAATTTTAGGTTTACGTTTATTTTTGTTGCGATTTGTAACTTGAGCGTTAAATACTAAAAAATACAATAGATTTATTAAAAATTATTTAATTAAAATATTCAAATACAACTACGGCGACTGACGACAACGAATATGTTAATTGTATAAATGTTTCAAATGTTTAAAATTTCTAAGCCCAATTTTCACAATATTCCGATCTTATAAAATTGTCATTTGGCATCCTTATCTTAAAACGTCAAATAACCCCAGTCAGAAATATACAAACGGACCACCGCTGGCGAGCACCCCACAATTATAACATCCTTAGACAATAGGTCCGTATGTTCCATTAAATAGGTGGTCTAAAAATAGATTTTCCAAAATAAAAATAAAAAAAGTTCATTTATAATTCTTTTGGTCTCGCCGAGATTTGAATGCTGGCCGCCATATTGGCAGCCGACAGCTAATATATACATATAATTCTATAACATATAATACTTTGAGCCGTTGTTAGTTTCTGACTGGATAACACTGGGAAAACACTTTTTGCCATCGTTGGCCCAGTGGTCACAGCCACTTCTTTGCCAAAATTTTTTTTTGAGGACCACCGAAATTATTGTTAAACTAATACTGCCAAAAAACTTTTTGGAAACGCTGGTAAAGCGTCTTGAACAAGGGTTCTGCCAGTAATTTATTTACAATTCTCGGTTTTCCAGTGGTATGCCAGTGCTTGATTTTTTGTACCACTGGCAGTGAAATCCGGATATAGAAATATGCACTCAAACATTTTTTACAGTAGAATCTACTAAAAATGACAGTGAAAACAACCGTAAATTTAGTTAAAAAGACGACAAAGATAATTACCGTTAAAATAACCAAACAAATATTTTTTAAACAACTAAAAAATAATCAAAAATTAAGTTATTTTTATTTGTTGAAAAACAAATTTTTTTTTAACGGTAATTATCTTTGTCGCCTTCTTAACTAAATTTACAGTAGCTGTAGATTCTACTGTCAAAATTTTTTAAGTGTATATTTCTCTATACGGATTTCATTCTTGCTTAGGAAAATCTTCTGCGAACGACGCTTTTATTTAAGCATTTCTAGAAATATTTGTTAAGTTGAATAAACAGCTCAATAAGAATTTCATATTCTCGCAGTAAAAATTACTAAAAATGTCGTAAAAATAACTGACAATTTTTTACTACAAACATTTTGAAACAACTGAAAAAAATTGGTAAAAACAACTTTTTTTTAACAGTTATTTCGGTATTTTAAAAATATATTTTATATTTGCTCACATCATATTTTAATAAAATTTTAGTTTTTTCGATTACAATTAAAAAATATATTTTCCTACATCCTACTTAAAAAATAAAGTCAGAATTCCGAACGGTAACCCAGTTATTACGTTTTTATGCATTGGAGATACAACGAAATTTTCTAATCATTATTTGCAAACTATGAATATATCAATTATAACAAATATAAATTAAAAAATAATTTTTAAAACTCAGCAAAATTTTACATTTTTTAAATAGCTACACACAGAAAATAATTTAGATTTTTGCCAACTGAAATTCGGTTACTTCGACTAAAATTCGGTTAATTCGACTTAAATTCGGTTATTACGAAGTTCAGTTGGTTGAAACAACTCAACATTAGTTTTCAAAACAAAGTTCGGTTAATTCAACTAAATTTTAGTTGCAACACCCAAAACATTCAGAAATCTAATATAAATATCGTTGTACTAACTGAATTTATAAGTTGTTACCATTAAAATACACTTTTCAATTCGGTTTGCGCTTTATTTCTCTGTGTGTATTAAAAATTAACTGTTTACTGCAAAAAATATTGGTTTGGCAGTTGTTTATTAAAATAATTTTTAAATAAATTAAATAAAAAACAAAAAAAAAATATTAAAATAACTGCTTCAAACAACTGCTGCAAAAGTACATTAATTTGCTTCAATTGTTTTTTTTTAAATAACTCATAATAGTTGTTTTGTACTATTTCATAGAAATCTGATTACTACACAAACAACTGTCATGTAGTAGCTTTCAAACTAATTTAAGAGTCACTGCTATGTTTTTGTTTCTTTTTTGACAAAACCCAACAAAATCTTATTCCATTAATTAAAAACTTTATTCGATAAATCGGCTAAGAAAAAATAATTAATCGACTAAAATAGAAAGTCGAATAATTTAATAACCCCTCAAGTCAGAAAAATACAATCGGGAAAACGTTGGCAAAGTGTTGGGGAAAGTACAAACGTTGGCAAAACAACTGAATTACAAAGTTTACAGTAGTATTCTGACGTCGAAATAATGGCACCATTAAACGGTGCAAAGCGACTTTGGCAAAACGCCGATAATACAAAAACTGCAATACTTTTAAAATTAAAAATTCTTTCCGTCTTATTCTTTTGACGAATGAAATTATGCCATGCTGTTTTTATTTTGAAGAAAAATATAAATTTTCTCCTATTTCACTTCTTAAAAAAAAAAAAAAAAATTGTTGGATACATGTTTAAAATTGGCTAAAACTTCAACTTAAACATTTTTTTATTAAATATTTAAGGACTGTTTAAAATACTGAACTAATCTGTGCTGCAGAATGTACTTTCCTTTCTACCCCTTCGGACTTGCATCTGTTTTGTATCATGATATCTCCATTTTAGTATGTAAAGGGTTCGCCATCTAACGTTTTTTTTTTTCAACTAGTGCTTATTTCGTGAATGGTAACACTTAGCTCATGACTGATTTGACAGATAATTAGTTTTATCCTTCCGCTGAACGAATATGGTCCGCATGTTCGTTATCTTGTGAAAAAAGTGAAAGAAACTCGCATCCTCATCGATAAACCAAAGCGTGAAAAGCCAAAAACAGTGCGTACACCCGAGAATATTGCTGCTGTGGCAGAAAGTGTGCGTGAAACGCCGTCAACATCAATTCACCGTCGTTCTCAACAATTGAACATTTCGGAGACATCATTGAGACGAATTTTGCATAAAGACCTTGGTATGACGCCAAACAAAGTCCAATTAGTTCAGGAGTTCAAAAAAAAAAAAAGTTATTTGGCGGACCCTTTATATTTCTCTTTGGAGTATTTTACACTCTGTCATTGTGAATGGACCTTTAAAATTCTGTTTTGAAAACACCGGTAAAATATGCAAATTCTTAAAAATAAATTGAAATAACAGTTGTAAATTTAGTAAAAACAGTACAGGCAAAAAACTACTTTGGGTAGTACTGGCAAAACACTGGTTTAAAAAAAATCATGCTTTGCCTGAATCATACAAATCGTATGATTTTACCAAACTATTAAGTTGGCAGCAAATTCTAATGCCAACATAATTTTGTCTTCTTTGTAGAACTAAATTTTATTCGCTATAACGCCAGATCACCCCAACTGTTTAGATATAAACTTACATTGAAAACTTTCTTTGCCTCCCTTAAAGAATCGTGGTATATAATGTTCAAATACTGTCAAAGTGACATTAGTATCTTCCCAAGAACCTACCACAGCATAGTCACGTTCAACATTTCTCTTTGCCATTTGTATAGCATACGGAGAATCAAAGGGTCTAAAATTGTTGTAATAACAAATTTTAAAAATCGATTTTAAATAGTCTATGCCTCTCAATGGAATACTTACAAACATTCTTGATCATTACCACAAAAGAACAGTGATTGGCTCTTGTAATTTCCAATCACATCTTTAATAGTAAGTGGAACATATTGACATTCTGGATCACCGCTACGTACACAATGATTGAAATCTTTTTTAAACCATTCTTCTGATTTTATTTTAGCATCGGGATTTTTGGTAAAGAATATAGCATTTTTATATGAACCTCTGACATAAAAATACCATGATATTACACGTTCCACTGGATCTCGAACAAGATTTATATAAATCGGTTTGCCCAATTGATATTTCGTAAAATTTATCCAATTACAATGTTCTATATGAACAGTACCGGGCTTAAGGTCGGCCACCCATTCTGCATATATTCGCTGCTGTTCTGCATTTAGTGTACGGGCAATAACAGGCAAAGGACCTTTTAAATTCACCTCCATATTATTATTGGGGGCCATTTGTTCTAGCAACTCCATTAGGGCTTCACTGCCTACTTTAGCGGCACGATTAAAAAATAATACATCCAATTCCGCATATTTGGTATTATTTAAACGAGAGGGATTCATGCGATATAGCTTTTAGGGAAAGTTGTAGGGTATAAAAGAAATTTAGTCGAGTATAAATAATACATTTTTTTAAGAAATTCATAAATGGGCTGTGGAAAGGTCTTTGGATTTAAAGATTTGGATTTAAAGAAATCTAAATTGTTAGTTTTAAAATATTTTTTAAAATAGGATAGAATTCAAAATTTGCAAATAGCAGAAATAAAGATATCAAAAGTTTTTATTAAAATACAAATATTTTTTCGATGACACTTTTGAATTCATTGTAAATAATTTTTGGAATTCAAAGATGTTGTTAAATAGTGTTACAAAAATTAGAGGATCGTTTCTCACATTTTGGACAAATTATAAAAAAATAAGAATTTAAAAAATCGACGAGGGATCGAGCACAGAACGTTTTGCCTATTGGCTAGCTAACAGCAAACTTATATTTTTTGCGTGTGTGCTCAAATATAAAAAAATACAAATTATTTCAATACAATTGACATCGCTTAAACCACAGAAATAGCAAACTGTGCTAGTATTGAGAAGAGACCTGCTTAAACCAGTCACGGGTTAGGTCATTTGATATGTAAGCATTTTTGACTAACGCAAAATATTGCTTTTTATCAATTTTAATTCATTACCGCCAGACGCTTAATTAATTCTCGCAAACATGAACTTACTTTCAAAAACTTCCTTAACTCCCTTAAAAAATCGTGGTATATAATGTTCAAATACCGTCAAGGTAATATTGGTGTCTTCCCAGGATCCCACCACAGCATAATCTCGTTCAACATTTCTTTTAGCCATTTGTATTGCATAAGGAGAATTAAACGGTCTAAAAATTGCATATAATAGCCACTTAATAAATTATTAAAGTACCTATATATTGCTCTTCAATCCACTTAAATACTTACAAACATTCCTGATCATGACCGCAAAAGAATAACGATTGTCTTTTCTGATTACCTTCTGAATCTTTTAGGGTATATGGAACATATTGACATTCTGGATCACCACTACGTACACAATGATTAAAATCTTTTTTATACCATTCTTCCGTTTGTATAGGTTGATCGGGATTATTTTGATAGAGTATAGCATTTCTATAGGCTCCTCTTACATAAAAATACCATGATATCATACGTTCTACTGGATCTCGTACGAGATTGATATAAATAGGTTTGGGTAATTTAAAGTGTGTAAAATTTAACCAATTACAATGTTCAATATATATTGAACCCGGTTCTAAATCGGCCACCCATTCAGCTTGTATCATTTGCTGTTGTATCGTACGAATGCGACTATTCGATTTTACAGGACTTTTATTTAACTTTACTTCCATATCATTAAGGGGTGCCATATGTTGTAGTAATTCCATTAATGCTTCACTGCCTACTTTACTGACACGATTAAAGAATAAAACTTCTAAATCGGCATATTTTGTATTATTTAAACGAGAAGGTTCCATGCGATAGATCTTTTGTGCGGAGAAGGACAAATAAATTTGTTAAATAATTTTTGTAGGAGCCATATAAAGCTTTGAAGGTGTATATACAACTTTAAAACTAATGTTATGGAAAGCTATACGATTTTAGTAATTAAATGGTAAAGTTAAGTTATTATTCCTTCAACACCGATTTTTATTTTAAGTTTTATTTAAGTAAAAAATTCATTATTTTGTAATTTGTGCTGACTATAAAAGAAGAAGTTGTTGAAAGATTTTGAAAAATTTACGAAAAATTTTATTAAAATTTAACTCTCTTTTTATCATTAATAGAGGTTTAAAACATAACTGATACAAATTTGGTTGAATCTTTTACTGACGAGTTTTTTTAAACGGCTTTAAACCCAGCAAGAACAGTGACGGTCATATTACCGGTCAAATGACCGACACTGCTGATGGAAATATCCATCAATGCGTAGAACAAAGTTTCTATCATTTTCTTAAGGGCAATGTGAAAAAAGTGATGGAAACTTTGTGTACGTGTGATTTTGCATCTTCCTCTAATTTATAAATTCATAAGTTAGAGGAAGAGTTGATGGATATTTCCATCAGCAGTGTCGGTCATTTGACCGATCAGATGACCGTCACTGTTCTTGCTGGGTACTTTAAAAAGCTATAACAGCAGAAAATTATATTTTTGAGCTTTATTTAAACGTGTGACCTGTTTTGTTCCAAATGAGTCTTATTTCAAAAAAAGCTTTTTTAAGTGTTTTTTTTCAAAATCTTCGTATCGCTTTCTTTACAAGTTGATTTCTCATATCTACTAATTAAAAGTATTGGGGATACATCCATAGATTGAAACCTTTTGAGAATAAAAGCTTAAAATTAGCTTTAAGCTTAAACAAGTTTTGATTAAAAAACGGTTTTTAAACTTAGGCTGAAAAGCTATAACATGATAAATTTAAATTAATTGCTTTATCTAAGTTTTTAAGCTCAATTTCAACATATGACCTGTCTGGTTCCAAATGAGCTTTTTATGAAAAAAGCTTTTTATATTTTTTTTTAAATCTTCATTGCGCTTGAATTACAAGTTGATTTTCTCTCAAATATATTTGGTCAATGGTAGACATTAGAAACATCGTTGATGCAAAACTAAATGGAAGCTTTCTATATCAAGTTTTTAAATATAAGTTAAAAGCTTTAACAAGTTTTGAGTAAAAACACCCATAAGCTTTAATCAAGTTTTTAGTCTCTAATTAAACTTATCTTTAAAAAAGCTAAAAGCGCTGTGCCAGCCTTAGGCACTGCGACATGTAGTTCACATCAAAAACATACTAGATACAAAACATGATTGAAGCTAAAAAACTAAAAAACTAGCGAGGTTTTTGATTTAAAATAAGTTAAAAGCTTATACCCAATTTAGATAGAAAAGTAAATCTAGTAATAATTGTATTAACTGCTTAATTTCAGTGCAAACATAAGCAGTTAATCCACTTCTTACTAAATTAAATTTTCAGTTTACACTGAGAGAATTCTCTGCATAATATTAATGAATTTTTGCATAGCACCAATGATGTTGTACTGAAACACGTTCATTAAAACCTTTTATTAAACTAATGCAAGATTTCATACAATTTTATGAAGAATATAATTTTATTTATTAAAAGTTGCATTCACACTTTCTGAAGAAAAGTTTCATATTCGTTATTTTTCGTCCACTAAAATTCTCTTTGTGGTGTTAACGCAGCATTAAACAAGTTTGTTTTGTTACAAGTTTAAAAGCTTCAACATAAGAATATAAATTATATTAAGCTTTGTGTTGGTATTTTAAGCTCTATTTTGAATTAGGTTAAAAAGCTTAAAAGCCCCATATCCGACACTTTGACATCATAAGGATATTTTTTTTGTCATAACCAGACATGAGGAACATAATTGTTACAAAGGTTGATTAAAGCTTTCACTAACAAAAAAAAAGAGCTTTAAAAGCTGAAAGGCATAAGAAAACCAAGTTCAATTCGTTAAGCGCAATTTAAACTTGAATTAAAAAGCTTAAAAATAATATTTGTTATTGTAACTTAAGAGCATATTCTGTTTTGTTCCAAATAGGACTTTTTTACAAAAAGCTTTTTTTTAGGATTTTCAACGTTAATACATATAAAATGGGTAATTTAAAAGAATTTTTTTAACAAAAATCAAATACAAAAAAAAATTATTATTAAATACATAATTTTAATTACTTTATTTCAATTTATTGTGATGCAATGGAAAACATTTTGTCTACACGAAGAAAACAGTTTCATTGTGGCAGCCGAATTGTTTGCTGTCGTTTGATTTCCTAGGACAATTAAAATACAATGTCCTAAAAATATCGTTGACTGTAATCGAATTATTTAGTTGCCAACAAATCTGTTTCCTTTGTGTTATAACTAGGGCAACCAAAAATAAGGCAGAGCTTTTTTTTTAAAGGATAGAATTATTTAGATTAAACACAAGTCCTGATCTTGAAATAATGGAAATTTTACGCTATATTTATTAGAGCTTTTTTATCTTATTTTTTTGATATTTGCTTATTTAAGCTTTTTTTTAAATATTAACTAATTTTAGACTTTTTTTCTTTAAAAACTAAGATTGTTTTAGTTTTTTTTCTTTTAAAGTAAGTCTTTTTGCTTGAATTATGAAATTTAACGCTTGACTTTTTTAATGTAACGGCTTATTTTTTTTTTAGCTATAACGGCTTATTTTAATGCTTTTCGAGCTTTTTTAAGCGCTTAAAGCACAGTTTTTGGAGCTTGTTTTTGGTTGCTCTAGTTATAACCTATTCCAATAAGTTGTGTTTTTCCAATTCTTTTAAACTTATAGCCAAATACTGTTTATATAAGCGTTGTTTACAAAAATAATAAAAATCATATTCATGAGTAAAATTCCGACGTATCATATCCTTAACATCCTGGTAAATTTTAGGCTTTCGGCGATTTTTATTACGATTTGTAATTTTATCATTGTTAACTAAAATGAACAAAGAAAAATTAACCTTCATTTCCAAATATAGTTTAGTACCAATAGAAAACTTACGATCAAATAAGAATTTAGCTCCCTCAAAGAATCGGGGTATGTATTTCTCAAATACTGTTAAAGTTATATTGGTTTCTTCCCAGGTACCTACAACAGCATAATCCCGTTCAACATGTTCTTTAGCCATTTGTACAGCAGCGGGTGAATTAAAGGGTCTGAATAGGGGAAATTTATAGTGACATGAGTAGTCGGTTTAAGTTGAACTTTAACCTCAATCAATCCATTTTCTGTGATTATTTTACTTACAAACAATCAACATGATGACCACAAAAGAATAACGATTGCCTTTTAAAATTTCCCACATAATCTTTAACCGTAAATGGTATATATTGACACTCAGGATCACCACTACGCACGCAATGATTAAAATCTTTTTTAAACCACTCCTCAGACTGAATTTTCTTATCGGGATGTTTATTGTATTCTATGGCATTTTTATATGCACCTCTAGCATAGTAATACCAAGATATAACTCTTTCTACCGGATCTCTAACCAAATTAATATAAATCGGTTTAGGTAAATCAAATTCAGCAAAATCTATCCAATTAATGTGTTGTATCCAAATTGAACCATCGTCTAAATCGGTTATTTGTTTGGCCAGTTCATGTTGTTCATAAGGTTTATATTGACGTTTTGTCGCCTGGCCTAAACCCTCACGTTCGAGTGTTAAATGATCATGAAATTTTTCCAAAGCTATAAATAATTCTAATAGAGCTTCACTGCCAACTTTGGCACCACGATTGAAAAATATCACCTCTATTTCAGCTTTACGGGTATTATTCAGTCTATAGGCATTAATAGTTTTAAGCTGAATGGAAAGAAAAAGCATTGTCGAAATGGAATTGGATAAAAATCAATATGATTAAAAGTGTTATTATTCTTACTAATGCTGAAATGTTTTAAAAGCTTAAGAGGTTTACTTTGGAAACTGTTTTAAGGTTAGTTTTGAAAATTAAAAAAAAAAAAAAAAAAATCTGAAAAATTGCGGTAGAGGTAGTTAAGAACAGATATTACATTTTTCTGAACAAGCTTTAATTTATCTGAAAGTAAGTGTTGAAAATGAAAGGAAAGTTTTGAGTCGTGTCTTAAATCGCCTAAAAAGTAATTTATATTAAATTGAGGTTAGTTTTAAACTTTTAAAACTAAACTAGACATATTGAAATTGTTGTAAAAATAATAAAAATATTGAGAGGTCCGCATGCGAATAACAACTATCGGCGTAGTTCTAAAAGTACTTCCAAAACTAATAAAAATACCCGCAGATTTTAATGAACTTTGGTATGTTAATTTTAGATGTCTGATCTTTAGTTTAAGTCTTAAAATGTTGTGTGTAAAATTACTTTGCTTTTGTATAAGAACATCTCTGAAGTGTACGAAATTAAATTTATTTGTACGCAGTGTTAATGCAATCAAGAAAACAAAAATTTTGATACATATTGCCTATATCGTGGACCCTAGAGGGGCCACATTTTTAAATTATTGAAAATATGTATAGGGGAAAAAAGCTATTCAGAAAAGTCACATGTAAAACCTAAAGATTACGGATATCGGAAAAAGCTCAGACAACACCTCGATTAAATTTAAAAGTAATGCCTATATTCAGGCACGGATCCAGGGGAAGGAAAAATGGGACATTTCCTCCCCCAAAATAAAAATTTCAATACGAACATGTGAAAAAGATTAAAAATTTAATTAAAAATACTCTAATTTTCCTCCTCAAAATCTGTTTCTATATCTGCGCCTGCTTTATTGCATTATTTTTTTGCCTAATTCAACTAAAATTTTTTAATAAAGCGCCAGACTTAATGTTACTTGAAACACACTTCTTTTATTACCAAGAATACTTGAAAGTCTATCTATAGACAAGTTTATTTATATACCACTGAATGTGTCTTCACAAAAACTTTAATTTTCTACCAAATTGGTTATGGTTACTTAATAATAGAACAAAGTAGTCCGAAAAAACGAATATATGATCCCATTAGTAACTGATATTAGGTAGCTAAAAAATATGTGTCCCTTGAATTTGTATGCTCTTCAACATATCCAAAGTTGGGTTGGCATACCTCCTTGTCAGTTCACTGAGAGAATTATTTGCATGATATTGAATGACGTTTTGCATACAATTGCACTGTAATTCGTCCATTGAAACTTTTCATTAAGTTAATGCACGTTTTCATAAAATTTTATAAAAAAATATCATATATTTAATAAAAGTTTCATACACTCAATGAAGAAGTTTCATTAAGAAAAACCGGTTTTATAAAGGTTTGCAGCTTTCATTAATTTTAACAAAATTTTCGTCTATTTTGTAAAGAAAAGTTTCATAGATTTGTTGAAAAATTATATTATTTTTCGTCCAAAAAATGTTTCTCTCGTGTACTATTACTTGGTGCAATTAATTGATACTTCACAACTAAACTAAATTAAAATATATATTAGTTCAATTAAATATTTAATGGAATTCGGTTTTAAATTAAAATTATTTGTAACTATTTAACTGATTTAGATTTAATTAAGTTTTTATCATATCTATTAAAAATTTAATTAAATATTATTTTTAATTTCAAACACATTTTTAGTAGATACTATTAATCTCCAGAATGTAAGAGTTTTAAATTTTTAAAAAATCATAAAAATTTAAAAAGACATTGCCAAAACTTAAAAAATCTTCAAAATTTTAAAAGTTGCCAACATTGAAAAAAAAATAAAAACTTTTGAATTTTAGCATTTTTTCCAATTGTTCCGATTTTTTAAATTTTGGATAATATTTTTTCAATTCTGTTTGTTTTAAATTTTGAAAATTTTTTCAATTTAATCGATTTTTTTTAAATTTTGGTGATTTTTTTTTCAATTTGTAATAAATTCTCCCTTCAATAGCATCGATTCAAAAATATTGTCAAATTTTCATCGTATTTCGAATAATTTTAAACATTTTAATCCAAGTTCAAATAATTCTCATATTTTGTTAGTTTATTTGTTTTTAATATTTATTTATTTATTTAAATTTCATTAAAGCTTTACTAAGAAATGATACACCTTTTTTATTTTCCTTAACCTCTAATTCACGTAAATCATTTTGTTTTATAGCCAAATATTGTTTAAACAAGCGTTGTCTGCAAAATTGATAGAATTCAATTTCTCGGGTAAAATTTTTGCGTAACATTTGTTTTATATCTTCACTAACTTCGGGTTTAAAGGGGTTTGAGTTTTTAATATGCGTACTTAGATCCACTAGAAAAAAAAGAAGATGAGAGCTTTAAATTGTCATACGTAAATCCGTTATAAAATATTCTTACTGTGATACATTTTTGCAGCTCCTTTAAAGTAACGGGGTATATAATTATCGAAAACACTCAAAGTTACATTGGTATCCTCCCAAGTGCCTACGACAGCGTATTCCTTTTCCACAGTACGTTTAGCCAAGGCCAAGGGCAGTTTTGAATTAAAAGGCCTAGAACATAATTTCACAAAGAAATTCGAATTCAAGGTTTTTCTCTCTTGTCATAAATCAATACAAACTTACATGCATTTTTTGTCATCATGACCACAAAAGAACAGTGTTTGTCGTCTATGATCTCCAACTTTTTCAAATCCAGAACCCTCTATGAAGGTACACACTTTTTCCTTATTCATAACACATTCATCAAATTCAGTATTAACCCATTTTGCTGGAGGCATTTTTTATTATTTCGCCTACGACTGGGTACAAAAATCCAAGGAGAACGTATATAATAATACCAGCTGATAACTCTTTCTACTGGATCTCTAACCATATTAATATAAATGGGTCGTGCTTCTTCAAAATCGGTAAAATTTAAATAATTTACATGTGATGCAAATACGGTACCATCTTCGAAATTACTGATATTTTCAATCATATTTTCTTGTTGTTGTTCATCTAGTATGGCTTTAATACCACCATGTTGTGGATCAATATCTACTTCAAAATTGAGAACTTTTCCCAATTGTTTAAGTAAAGTCATTAATTGCATACTACCGGTTTTGGGCACACGATTGTAAAATAATATATCCACTTCAGATTTTTTGGTATTATTCAGTTGATCGGCTTTGAGAGTATAAAGCTGCGATAAAAGATTTTGAAGAGCGTTTTTTTTTTTTTTTTAAATTTTATACGATTTTTTAGATTATATCTAAACAAACCAAAATAGGGTGAATGTTTTAAAAAAGCTTTAGGAAGAAGGTCAGTATTGTGTTAAAAGAAATTGACTACTGGAAAAAATAGTTTAAAACAACTAAAATAAATAGAAATTTAATAGAATATAACCCTGAAAACTGGGACTAGGTTGGAACTAAAAAATATCTCAAAATTTAAATTTTAAAACATTAATAAAATTTAGTTTAAAAAAAAAAAATCGGTAGAAATTTGTGTAGCATTTGAAATCTGACACTAAAATTTATTAATGTCTAAATTTTTATTTTAAATTATTTATAGATTTTTTGTCGAAAATATAATTTTCGAAACTTTTTATACCGTGTGATTTTACAAATCCACTTTATTTAAAAAGATTCAGAAATTAGAACAGACGTGCACTGCAATTCAGAAAATATCAATTAAAACTTAAAATTAAAAATTTCGTTTGAAACTGAGATTTAGATTTACGTCTTTGAATGCAGAAAATATCAATTAAAAATCTGAATCATTTATCAATTAAAACTCTGAGTCAATTTATTGTTTGGAATTTAGAACATTTCAATTAAAACTCCGAAAAATAAATAAATTGTGACACACGAAATATCAATTAATATTCAGAAAAAACATTAAATATAATTCAAAAAAATATCAACTGAAATTCAGAATTTATAATTTTCTCAAAAATTACTTATCTGTACGGAACAAATTATATGTCATTGAAAAGCTTATAAAATCTCCTTTACTATGATATAAAGGGTCCGCCATCTAACGTTTTTTTTTCAACTAGTGCTTATTTCGTGAATGGTAACACTTAGCTCATGTCTGATTTGACAGATAATTAGTTTTATCCTTCCGCTGAACGAATATGGTTGTGCATACGCTTGAACAACGCTGTTAAATATTGCGACATTACTTTGAATATCATGGTAATGTTGCAGAATGTGATGCGAAAATTGCGTACGGATTTTGGAAGAAGAGAAGCACCGTCAGCTCCGTATGTTCGTTATCTTGTGAAAAAAAGTGAAAGAAACTGGCATCCTCATCGATAAACCAAAGCGTGAAAAGCCAAAAACAGTGCGTACACCCGAGAATATTGCTGCTGTGGCAGAAAGTGTGCGTGAAGCGCCATCAACATCAATTCACCGTCGTTCTCAACAATTGAACATTTCGGAGACATCATTGAGACGAATTTTGCATAAAGACCTTGGTATGACGCAATACAAAGTCCAATTGGTTCAGGAGTTGAAGCCAACTGACCATCCAATGCGTTTTCGCTTCGCTAAGTGGGCATGCGATCGACTTACAGAAGATGCAGATTTTGCAAAAAAAAATCATCTTTTCAAATGAAGCTCAGCCGCAGAGCTGATGTTGTTTGGCCACCTCGGAGCTGCGATTTGACACCGTTGGACTATTATTTGTGGGGTGCCGTCAAAGATAAGTGTTACGCCAACAAGCCAGAGACAATTGACGCTTTAAAGGACAATATTCGTGAAGCCATTGGTGAAATACAGCTGCACACAATCGATAATGTGCTTAAAAATTGGACCGATCGTGTAGGCTACTGCATGGCCAGCCGAGGCAGCCATTTGAATGAAAATTATATTCCATTATTAACCGGAAGGATTGTACTTTTAAATAAAAAAAGAAATTTGAGAAAATATTCAGTAGTTTTTTTTTTATAGCATTTTCAAAAAAAAAAAAAAAAGTTATTTGGCGGACCCTTTATATACATTTATATTTTCCAGGTATATAAGCGTGTTATTCCTCTTTAAAGTTAAATAATATGTTATTCCTCTTTAACTATAAATAATCTATTAAATTATATAATTGACAAAATAAAGTTTTGGTTTTCGGGAATTTTTTAATTTTAAAGTGAAATAATACACTTCCATCTCTGGAAAATAAAAATGTACATATATCATATGCCACTTAAATTTTTTTTTATTTTCGTTGGAAAATAGTTTGTAGACCATCTAGATACAGAATCCGCTTTCAGATTGGAGTAACACACAAATTTTATTTTATTCGACTCGGGCGTACCGTGCATTATAAAATTTCATTGCAACATACTTAGTTGAGGTTTTTTGATTTTTTTTTTGCGGTTTTAAAAGTTCTTTAGATATCGAATTTGATCTATTACTAGCTTAAAACAGATTTTAAAGCTATTTGTTCGCGCGAAGAAAACATTTAGTTTATGATCATCATGTAATGATTAGAAATTTTGTATCATAGTACGATCTTTATGATAATAAATATGATCCTAACTGATCATATTATAATCCACTGCGTCTGATATTATGATTGGAATCATAATACATCATATTAATTTTAAACCATATTTAGTCTTTGGGTTTTTAAAAAAAAAAAAAATAATAAAACAAAACAAATTTTGTTGAAATAGTAAATTTTTCTTTATTAAACATACAATTTTTAAAATTATACATTAAAATATCCCTGTAATAAGTTTTATAATAATATCCCTGTATTAAACGTTAAAGCTATTTTAAATTATAAAAGTTTCTTTGTTCTTAAAAATTTATAATTTCAATTTGTGTTTAATTAGAATATGTAATACTATGTATTGTAAATTTTCTTATAGAAGTTGTAAAAAAGTAAAAAAAAAATATTGAGAAATGCAAATAAGTTCTCCAAATGTTTGCAAAATTGAAATCTCTTTTAAGTCGGTAATTTTTATAAATTTATAAAATTGGCACTTAATTATTTTTAATACATATCTAATCTGAGTTATATAAGGTGAGTGGGGAACTGGTTAAATTTATTTGAGAGTAAATTTATCCAGTTGTCAATATTTAAACAATATTTGTTTAAATTATTTGTAGTGTTTTAGAGAAGACTTCGGCGAAAAAACGATATTTGGTCGGTTTTTTTTTTGGTATTTTGGGACAACGTGGACAAATTTTGATATTGAAAACATATTTGTTAAGCCGATTTAATTAGATTTTGAGTACAAAATTTAAGGTAAAAGCCGAAGTTTATCTGTAAAGTTACTTTATTGGCCGCCGAAGTTTTTCCGATTTAGACGATTGTTCGGCTGCCGATAAGTGGATTTATTGCTTAACTACGGACTTTTAAAATCGCATCTAATAGTCCCAATAAACATTTTTCCATTTGTCGAATTTGTCCAAATGCCTTTAAATACCGAATACCGACAAAAAGCATTTTCTGGCCGAAGTCTTGGGTCACACACTAATTATTTCCCTAACCAAATTGTTTAATAACTGCATCCTTATTAATAGCAATATATTGTTTATAAAGACGTTGCTTACAAAAATTATACAATTCAATTTCAAAACCAAATTGTATATTTAATTTAGCCTCGATCTCCGGTTCCAATTCAGTTTTATGGGGTGTAGTATTCATATGAAATTTATTATCCTTATCACCTTAAATAAATCAATTATAAAACAATTAATAAAATAAAATAAAAATAAAAAAAGGTTAATGTGAAAACCTACTGTAGAAAACGTTGGTGGCATCTTTAAAAAATCTTGGTATATATTTTTCCAATACTGCCAATGTTATATTAGTATCTTCCCAGGAACCCACAACAGCATATTCTTCTTCAATATTGCGTTTGGCAATTTGTGTAGCAGTTTGTGAATTAAAATGTCTATAAGTTTTATAAAAATTTAAGATTTTTTTTATGAAATTTATATTTAATTTAAATCAGATCTTTTGAGTTTTTTTTTAACTTACTTGCACTCTGGCCTATTACCACAAAAATGCATGGAAAATCTACGCCAATCGTCATTATAATATATATGTGAATCAAATATACATTCATTACGTTTGGCTTGTTTAACACAATCGTTAAAAGAGGTTTCAAAATATTTCTTAGTTCCCGGCAGACGATTATTACTTTTAACATAGAAACCATGTACTGATGGCTGTCGTATGTAATAATAGGCCGACATTACCTTTTGTATGGGATGTCTTACCAAATTTATATAAATCGGTTTGGGTAATTCAAATTTAGTAAAATTAACCCAATTTAAATGTTCAACATACGAGAAAACATCTTTCACGCTGTCTAATTCATCTGCTATATCTTGTTCTTCTTCATCATTATAGATTTGCTGTACAAGTGCCTGATCGGAATTACGATAGGGAGCGAATTTATTCACCTTTGAAAGTTCAACTAATAAAGCATTCATCGACTGGGAACCCACTTTCTCTAAACGATTAAAAAATAACCATTCTTTTTCTGCTTTAACAGTATTATTTAATTCGGAAGCGGAGAGCGTATTAAGCTTAAAAGTTTATTGGGCAATTAAAAGAATAAAGAATAACAAATTAATTGATATTTGTTTAATATTTTAAGGGATTTATTTATTTTTATCTGTGTGATAAACCATAAAAGCTGTGCATTTTTTATTTAAGCTAGAAGTTTTAAAACTTGAAAAAAATTAGTAGCTTTAGAAAAAGAATAGAAGATTGAGATTTAAAAAACAGAGCTGAAAATGGGTTTAAAATTTGTTTAAAATTGATCTTCAAAAAAAAGTTAAGCTTAAAGCTTTTTCAGAATTTTGTAAAATGTGTTACGAATTTTCCCAAATAAATAAATATACAAATTTTAAAAAGCTTTAAGCACACTTATTACTTAAACTGAAACCAGATTAAAGCTCTAAACTCTATTTGCAATTCAGAATTTTTAAAAATTTATAACTAAAGTTCCCTAATAGATTAACATGCTTCAAAAAGCTTTAATAATACCTTAAATTTTATAAATTTAACTTTAAAAAAAACTTAAAGCTCTCTTTTTTATCGTTCAGAATCTAATTTAAAAATGTATAGTTAAAGTTCTCTAATTACTAATTACAAGTTTTACAAAACTTTAAAACCACCCTAAACTTTATATAGAATTGAAAAACAGGAGGATAAATTATAACGGAAAACTTACGTTTCATAAAAACGTTAAATGAAGTAATTATCCTTGCCGAATGTTCAAAAAAATATCTAATTTTTTTTACATAGGTTAAAAAAAGAATCCAATATATTTTTAACTCTTGTGCAGTTCAAAAGTTATAGACAATAGAGCATTTCCACCTCAATTTTTTAATTTAAATGATAATATTTTTGAAAACCGAAAAAGTTTGTCTCGCGAAAGTGTATATTTTGATGAACTCTAATGGTTTGTTTAATAAACTCTAAGAGTGCTAATAAGTAAATCTCAGAAGATCTGATTTTAATTTCCAAATATTTAGTAAAACCTACTTGCACACTGGATTATTTCCGCAAAAATGTAATGAGAATCTACGCCAATCACCATTATATTCATTGTGAGAATCAAAAACACAAAATGGACTTATTTGCTTTTTAACGCAATCATTAAAAGAAGTTTCAAAATATTCTTTTTTTTGCAATGGCATGTTTGGATTACGCATCAAACGATTGGCATATATAACAGGAGATCTAAGGTAATAATAAGCGCTCATAACTTTTTGTATAGGATGGCGTATTAAATTAATGTAAATGGGTCGTGGTAACTCAAGTTTTGTAAAATTAATCCAATTGGTATGTTCCACATATGAGGAGGCCTCCGGTAGATTGATTAATTCTTCGGCAAATTCTTGTTCCTCTTCGGGAGTTTCGATGATTTTTTTGAATGGAACTTGGGCATTACGATGTGGTATGAAATCATTCTTTTTCGATAAAGTAATTAAAAACGCAGACATCGATTGACTACCTACCTTCTCCATGCGGTTAAAGAAAAGTAGATCCTGTTCGGCCAAACGAGTTTTGTTTAAATGATGGGAATCTACTTTTAATAACTGAGGAAAAAAGTTGTATAATGAATTTTAATTAAAGAAACTATTGGAATTTCAGTTTTGGATTATACTTTAAATGAAGTTAAATTTTCAAAAGCTTGTTAAGAATAAAGCTTTAAATTAAAAGAGAATAAATAAAATAACAAAGCTTAAAGCTCTAAACGAAATATAAATTTACACCGAAGTGCATAAACATTTTGTTGATTTTTTTAACGGTCTTAAAAATCAAATTTTCATGTGAAACAACAGACAATTTTACTTATGAGACTGTTATAAGAATTAACAAAACGATTACGCATGTGACCTTTGAAGTTTAATTAAAGCTCGATTTATAAGACTTTACTAAAAATTGTATTTTGTTTTTATTTATAAAACAGAAGACATTACAATTTAAAACAGTTCATAAATTTGTTTAAATTATACAAATAGACAAAAAATCTTTAAAAATCATTCAAATTAAAAGCATTGAATAATCTTAATTTCAATATTTTAGAAAAGGGCTCTGCAAAACAATTTAGAAACAAACATTAACTGAAATAAAAGTTGTACGTTACCGAGATCTAATGCTAGAACTTGCTACAGAACTTTTTCCAGAAGAACCTAATTTAGTTTAATGCAAAAAACTGATTGCTAATTTAAAGAAAAACTAACAAGGGAGGTAACCCGATATGTTGTAGAGAATAAAACTGTGAGGGGCAGGATTTTTTGTTTTAGATGGACTATATCATGCTTAGGGATTACTAAGTGGGATCAAAAATTATCCCATTCTTAATTTTTCGGATTATTTAGTTCTATTTTATAGAATATTTAGACAATTTTAGTATCAAATGAAAACTTTTTTGAAAACACTGGTGTATAAATTACATCTAAAGGCTTTCAAGTATTCTTGTTATTCAAAAAAAGTAATGCCTATTTTATTTAATCGAGGGGTTCTCTGAGGCTTTTCCGATATTCGTAAACTTTTGGGTTTTATGCAACTTTTCCCGAAGAGCTTTTTTACCCTACATTTCAACACGGGTATCAAAGTGTTTTGCTTTCTTAAGCCGTTTAACCCTTAGAGTAATTTTTAATTAACTTTTAATCTTTTTTACATTTTTGTATTGAAAAATGTCAAATTGGCGTGGGGGGGATTCCCATCCCACCACCCCCCTTGAAACCGCGTCTGATATTACAAATAACCTTTTGAAAACTATTAAAAAAATCTTTCCCAACTGAAAATGGGATTTTGTATGAATATTAGAGCTATAACTTTTTTTTTTTGCAAAATTGTTACCTATTACCACATGATGAACAATATTGTATTCGTAACAAAAATTGCCTTTTCCGCTGATTTCAAACAAAAATCTATCGCATAAAATGCATTTTCTAAAAATGCATTTTTATCACCTTTTTACTAGTAAAGTTCCTTTAGTGGACCAAAATTACTGCACAACATATTTTAAATTAATTTTACATAATTTTCTCTCTGGTTTGCTCTCAAACCGTTTAATTAAACAAAAACATTGTACCAAACTTTAAAAAGGAACTTTTTTAAAAACAGCAAAAAAATAAAAATGCATTTTTTTTTATATTTTTTATGGACTATACGCCTAGGATAGGTAAAATATGATAATTGCAAAAAATAATTAAAAGTTATAACCCTAATGAACATTAATGATAATATATGGGCTTTTATGTGACCATTTATGGTCTCATGTATGAACATATTTGTTCGGATGAGAATATGGCAGTATATGACTATACATACATGGATGTATATGGCTAGCTATATCCATATATGGTCATATACAATAACATATATGATCACATATGCTCATACACGATCCCATTTTCACCCGGGTTGTTGATACTGTTTTTATACAAATTATTTTCTTCAATATATTTTCTTTATTTATTCCAAATTTTGCAAAGCAAAATATTGTTTATACAATCTTTGTTTGCAAAAACTGTAAAATTCATATTCTCGTGTAAAATTTTGTTTAACCATGTTTTTAATTTTATCACTAATCGTTGGTTTCCAAGCATTTCCATTGCGTTTTTCACTAGCCAAACCATTTTTTTCATCTAAAGCATTAGAAATTAATCAAACGAATAAAAAAATTTCTTCAAAAATGTGTTAAAAAAAAAAATTACCATAATATAACTGCGTAGCACCTTTAAAATATTTGGGTATATAATTTTCCAAAACTTTCAAAGTAACATTAACATCTTCCCAAGAACCAACTACAGCATAATCATGCTCAACAACTTCTTTGGCCTTTTGTAAAGCTCCATAAGAATTAAAGGGTCTAAAATAATAGGAAATTGAAAAATTCTCAATATATTTAAGTTTAAGTTTTATTTGATTACAGACAACCTACTCGCATACTGGATCATGACCGCAAAAGTATAAACTTTGCCTTATATGTTCCGCTTGGGTATGTTCAAAAGCAGCTCCTTGTATATACAAACATTCAGGCTCTTTTTCCAATACACATTGTTCAAAATCTTTTTTATAAAATTTTGTTGATCTGAATTTTTTATTTAAATTGTACATTTTTACTGCAATCCAGGGTGTACGGCGATAATAAAACCACGATATTACCCGTTCTACGGGATCACGTACCATATTTATATAGATCGGTTGGGGTAAACCGTATAAACGAAAATCGATATAATTTACATGCATAGAAAAGGCATAGAATTCACCTTTATTGTGTATTTGTTCGGCTAATTCTGCTTGACTTGTTTCATCCATGTAATTGGATATGGGTTGTGAAAATGGTGCTCGACTTACACCGAAATTATTTTTTTCACTTAAACGTCTGATTAGTTCGATCAATTGTTCACTTCCAACTTTGGGTACACGATTAAATAATAGAAAATCATGTCTGGCAAAGGGTGTATTGTTTAGCAAATTCGGATAAAGGTTATCGAGCTAAATAATAAGTTAGAAAAACGATTTCGATTTTTAAATTTCTAAACTACAAGAGATCTAATATAAGTATTGTATTGAAAAATTAGTTTAAAAATAAAAAAAAAAAAGAAAAAATTGGGGAAATATATTCTCTCCCAGTTACTCTTATTACTCTTAAAATTAATACCCGTTTAAAAAAGCTTTTTATATAATAATTTATAAATTTATACAATTATATCTCGTTGAGTATTACCATATGTAACACAGTGTACATATTTATATGATTATATAAACATATATTTAATTATATAATGGTATTTTAGTCATATTCACAATTTTTCGGATATTTAAATTTATTTTTGCGTTAACCCCCTATAAGGCATATATATACAGGGTGCCCGCCGGGAAGGTATACTACTTTGTTTGTTTATAATTTTTGATTAAATGAAAGAGAATGGATCTTATATTGATAAATGTTTTATTAATGTCGGCAATTATGTATGGAATACAATGTCAGATAAATGTCCGCCTCTGTTAGCAACACAAATGCGAGCCCTTTTGAGCACATTTTTCATTACATTCTCACACCTTTCACGCTGTATTTCATTAATTCACGAATATTTTGTTTGAGTTGCTCAAGTGTTTCTGGTTTGTTTGCATAAACCTTGCTTTTCAGATATCCCCACAAACAGAAGTCCAGAGCAGTCAAATCAGGCGACCGTGGAGGCCAATCAACATCACCATTTCTTGAAATAACTTGTTGTGGAAAGAGATCTCGCAGTAATTCCATTGTAATCCTGGCTGTATGCCATGTGGCACCGTCTTGTTGATACCACAGCACGGCGTCGAATTGAGGTTGATGGATTGTTTTGAACACTTTCTTGAGCAGCAGTAATATTTTCAGCCGATCTTGCAGTACGTTGTGGTCCATGCTTGGGCCTATCACCTATACACCCTATTTCTTCATTCACTACTCGATAAATAGTGCGTTTTGTTGGCACGTTGTTCCTCCCAAAAATTTCAAGTAATTTTCTCATCGTCACAGTAATCGATGATTTATTTTGATAAAATGTTTTAACGATTAAAACACGTTGGTTTATCGAATATTTTTCCATAATAAATTTGCCAGGTGTCTACTTCACGCTGCCAAATATGAACTGTCAAGACTAATGTTTACCAAAAAAAAAACAAACCTTCCCGGCGGACACCCTGTATATATATTGATCCGAGAAAGTGTGGATATATCTAATAGAATTTTATATAATTAAACATATTTTGATAGAATGATATAAAAAAATACAGTGGTCAACTTTAATGGATACATGTTTGTGAAAATTTTGTTAATAATGCTGTAAGTCATGAGCCGTTGAACTTATTGGCAATAAAACTATGATATTAGAAACTTTATAATGTCTACATTATTTATTGTTACACAGAAAAAATGATCAACCTTAAATATCTAATTAAAGATTTGATTTGAATTAAATTTGTTTCTAAACAAATATTTAATTGAATCAATTAATATTTTAACCCTGCAGTACTATCGTCTATTCAGCTTACGTCATTACTATCGTTGGGTGTAATCCACACCTACTGATTAGTATCTGTCATTCATATCAGTTAAATTCAATTATGCAAATAATATTTTTTTTTCAATAATGAACACCAAAATACAGAAAAAAAATTTAATTTTATAAGTTGGGCAATTCACTTATTTTAAATAATATTTTGTCAATGTACATATCTCTTGAAAAAAAAAACAAAAATTCAGAATTATGGGTGGATTCCACCCAGACGATAGTACTGCAGGGTTAATTGACTTTTAAATATAAAATACATATTTTATTTTAATTCTCAAATTATTTTTCCATACACTGTATGCTTAAATAGAAAATATTTGGTATAAAGTACCAAAGCATTTGAAGTTTACAAACAAAACAATCACACACACACAAACAGACGCTGCATTAACAAAAACACACGTACTAACGTATCGTTCACACACTTTTTTTGTGAGTATCACAATTTTGTTTTTGTAGAAGTTATTTATAACTTGTTTTCCTTTTTAATTTTCAATAAAGCTTTAATTGATATTATCATTGTCGTGACAGGTGCAAAATCAATTAAAATATTAATTGATTCAATAAATTTTTTAATTGAAACCCGTTTTAAGTTTTTTCTGTGTATAGAACCAAAACAAACCATTCCGCTCGTATAGTTGCTAAAAATGCAATTGAAGTTTAGAAAAATATGTATCCATTTTTGTACCAGTTTGCTAATTTTTTAAATAAATCAGCGTTATTTGCAATTGGTTAAAATAAATAGTGCTAAATGTGATTCATTTAGTAGTGGGGTACTGTTCTATTGATTAATACCAATTTTAAAGCGAACATGATCCCGCTCTCTACTTATTCAGCTACAGATCTGGTGGAAAGTATTTAAAAAGATTACAACACTCCATTAAAATAAAAAAAAAAAAAATTCCAATGAACCTTAACTAATTACGAGTGTCAATGAAATTATTAAAATATTTGCAATTTTTAGATTTTATAGCCGATTTGTTTGCATGATTGTTCCAATTTTTTTTGTATAATTGAAAACTGACACACACATTTTTTGCAAACTTTTCTTTACAAATAATCGCATAAACCGCTGAAGTTCCCATTTATAACAATAAATTAATCTCATTTGACACACATTATTTTAACCATTAGTAAATAACGCCGTTTTATTAAAAAAATTACCAAACTGGTACATAAATGGAAACATGTTTTCCTAAACTTAATTGCATTTCTCAGGCAGTTGTATGAGAAATTTTTCTCATTTGCTTTTTGACAATAAATAATGTGCACATTATAAAGATTCCGACACCATAGTTATGTTTCCGATAAGTTTAACGGCTAATAACCTACAGCGTTGTTAACCAAATTTTCACAAACATGTATTTAAGTTGACGTGGTGTTACCTACGGCAATACTCCATGGGACATAATTGTATAAACTAATATATGATTATCCGATGAAAATAGTTTCGATATAGGTATATATAATCATATATTGTCATATATATAATTCCATGTCACATCATGTCATGGTTGTTCCGAAAAATTGCATATAAAACCTCATATCATGGGATCCTATCTGATCTCATCTGATATAATTTGATCCGAAAATGGGTTTATCTAATTTGATCAAGTTATATATAATTTGATACAAATTGATATAACTTCATAAAATTCTTCGCCAATTCCCACTAATATTATATTTCACATTCCAAATAATCAAAATTTAAATATAAATCAATGGATTGAAAATTAGAAGTGATTTCAATTTGACTTGTACACTGTGTTTCATAGCTATAACGTCAATTTTGTTTTCCGATCGCTTAGGTGTCTTCGGAAGATTAACCTATCTCTGTCTTAGCTTTCGATTGATGCAAAATAGAAAGTTTTTTATGTATGTTATTGTATTTTTTTAATTATATATTTTCAAGTTTTTCATATTTATAACCTTATTTTAAGAACATTTTAGCGGTTAGTGACATACACTTTGCGTAAAATTAAATTTGTATTAAAGAAAATGTCTTTATTTCACTTGACCGTAGTTTCGGTTTAATATGTACCAAGATTTTTAGCGATTTTAGTCCAAAATCTGTATTTATAGAATTTTTTTTATATATTCAACCAAATTAAAGTCGAGAGTTGTTTTTTTTTTAACAATCATACTTATTAGATGAAATGCAAATAATGTTGATACCCAGCAAAAAATAGTGCTTCCAAGAAGCGCTTGTGGAAGGCCTTCTTTGAACCCGAAGCGCTTGCTGAAGGCCTTCCAGAAGGCATGATTTTTGTTCGCGATGTCCCACTTAGTAGGTCTCTTTTAAGCAGGTGAGAAACCGGAAGAGCTTCCCGAAGCGCTTCCAGAAGAGCTTCGAGAAGCGATTCTTCCTTCAGGGAAGCACAATATAATGCCTTCCAGAATTGCTTCATAGAAGGCCTTCTTGACTGCTTCATTGCATGCCTTCTTCACTGCTTCTTTTCATGCCTTCTTTACTGCTTCAAAAGAATGCCTTCAGGGAAGCACAATATAATGCCTTCCAGAAGTGCTTCATAGAAGGCCTTCTTTACTGCTTCATTGCATGCCTTCTTCACTGCTTCTTTTCATGTCTTCTTTACTGCTTCAAAAGAATGCCTTCAGGGAAGCACAATATAATGCTTCTTTGGAAGCACTGAAAAGAAGTTACTGCTTACCAAATCGAAATTATTTTTTGCTGGGTAGAGAAAAGTAAATGTTATGATACACTCAATAAAAGTCAATAAAGTCAGCAACAGTTGTGCTGGGAAGATCATTGCAGAAAAATTGCTAATATCAGCAAAAAAGTTAGCAAGAATTTTGTGAATTTATTGATTTTTTTTTGAGTGCACCAATATTGCATATTTTTTTGGCCAAGTCCGATTCGGTTCTTTGAACTATAAAGGTTTTGAGCTTTTAATAGTTTTTTTAAGTAATTCTGACTTTAAATGCTTTTTTACTCATAAAATATTATTTATTTTATTAACTTTAAAATGTTTTTTTTTCAAAGCAGATCCTGCGGGATTTTATATATATTTGAACAAAAAATATTTAAATTATATTTGTTTTACAAACCTGGCTTAAATCATTCTGTTAATCCATAAAAATATAATTTCAACTATTATAAATTAATAGTGTCCGACCGAACAGTTCGGCCAAAAAACTATATTTTGTCGGTTTTTTTGATATCTAGAGGAAATGATGACAAATTTTGGTATTGGAAACATGTTTGTTGACCCGATTTAATTCGATATTGTGTATAAAATTTAAGAGAAAAGCCGAAGTTTAGCTATAAAGTTAAAAGTTCGGCCGCCGAACTATTTTCAATTTGGCCGAACTTTCTGAGGCCGAACAGTGAATTCATTGCTTAACTACAGACTTTTCTTCAAATTTGACACTCAAAATAGCATCTAATCAGCCCAATAAACATTTTTCCATCCGCCAAATTTGTCCATAATGCTTTAAAGTACCGAATACAGACCAAATGCATTTTCTGGCCGAACTGTTCGGTCGGACACTATAAATTAATCCCTAGATGCTCTTGGTGTCAAAACGATCCATAGCTGAAAAAACACAACATACTTTTAACGTTTTTTCAACAATGGGTCGTTTTTACACCAAGAGAATCTAGGGGTTAATTAAGTTAAGAATATATTTTTATGGTTTTAGCAAGGTTTTGAAGAAAAAGAACTTAAATATTTGTTGTTCAAATATATATACAATTTAGCAGTATCTCCTTTAACCTCAATGCGATAAACGTTAACGTTCTTCAATTTCATCAACAATTTTTGCACAGCAGTTTCACACATTGTGTTATAATATTTCGAATCGCGTTTGTAAAATTTAATACTAGTAAGCAAAGCTTTGTGGTTTTTTGTAATATTAAATAAATAAGTTTGGGGTCATTTAAGGCCGCCGGTACACATGGGTTAATGATGGTTAAAAATGGAATATCTTCTATTAATTGTTCCGGTGTACTTTATCAGATACTAAAGGTATTTTCCCCTGTTTAAGAACTTTTTTATTTATTAATCTGTTTTGAAATTTAAATATATATATTGAATTGAAAATTGGATCATATATAAAAATAAATGATCATATGTAAATATATAGCTGACCATATATGTCCATATATAGTTCGATATAAGACTAATATATGATATATGTCCTAATATATGACTGTAAGAGCATATGTGATAATGTACGACCTTCAAATTTGGGATTCGAACATATATGCTCATATATGTACATATATGGGTAAATATTAAACTATCTATGGACATATTTGATCAGCTATGGCCATATATTATCATATATAAACCCATATACAATTATATATGTTTATATACTATCCTATATTCAATAAGTTTTATTATACATTTTCTAAAGCTAAATATTGTTTGTATAAACGTTGTTTACAAAAATAATAAAATTCATATTCTCGAGTAAAATTACGTCGTAAAATATTTTTAATTTCTTCGGATACATCAAGTTTCCAATGATTGCTATTACGTTTTAGATGAAATAGACCAGAAGTATCTTCTGCAAAAAATAATTTATAAGAAAATTTTTAAAATTGTATAATTTCAAATAGTTTTAACAAGTATCATACCATAATATAGTTCTGTAACACCTCGAAAATATTTAGGTATATAATTTTCTAAAACTTTTAAAGTAACATTAACATCTTCCCAAGAGCCTACAACGGCAAATTCGGTTTCCACAATATGTTTGGCTCTTTGTAAAGTACCTATACTGTTAAAGGGTCTATAGGCGAAATAAAAGCGATTTTAAAATTGTATGAATTTATACCAAAAAAAAAAATACCTACTCGCATACTGGATTATCACCACAAAAAATAATGTTTGCCTTGTGTGGGAAAACATTGTTTCCCTATAGTTAGCACCTTCTATAAATAAACATTCAGGATCCTTTTGCAAAACACATTCAGAAAAATCTTTTTTATAAAATTGTGGTGTAAAAAATTTCTTCTGAGCCTTATATTGTAGTACAGCCCGCCAGGGTGTACGTATATAATAAAACCAGCTTACTAGACGTTCTACTGGATCTCTTATCATATTTATATAAATCGGTTGTGGTTTTTTGAAAAACCGAAAATCTATATAGGAAGCGTGCATTGAAAATGATTGTGAATCGCCCATGTCGGAAAGTAGGTTTGTCCAGTTTCTTTGCTGCGCTTTAGACAAATGAGCAAGAATCGGTTCAGCCATTCCTATGCGATTGGCTTGAAAATTATTTTTCACACCTAACTGCTTGATAAGTTCAGTCATATGTTCACCACCGACTTTGGGTACACGATTGAATAATAAAAAATCATGTTCAGCATACTGGGTATTATTGAGCAATTTAGGATCAAGAGTTTTAAGCTGTTTTCAATAAAAAAAATTATTAAATAGGGAAAAATTTCAAAATTAGATTTTTTTGAGAATATTAAAACACAGAAGTGAGAATATGTTGACATATAATATGATATTTTGAACTGGTCTTTAACATAAATATCTACTGAAACTAACAACAAACATAGAACAAAATTGGTTAACAAAAAGCTTCGTAATTGGTTCATACAACGGTAATTTTGTGAGAAGATTTACGAATTGTTTTTAAAGATATTCCTTTATTTTTTTTCCACAGTTTTAAAAGAATATTAGGTTACTTTGCTTAAAAATAAGAATAACATTAATAGTGGCCGACCGATTAATCGGCATTGGCAGAAAATAAACAATCGATAATCGACCAAATTTAGGCTGATTACCGATTATTACGCAAAACTACCCGAAATAGCCCAAACATCTTCAGTACGGGAGCACTTTTGGTCTGTTTTGAGTTACTGGGGTAAGGTATTGCTTGAAATTAACTTGTTGCCGTACTTTAACGCAGTAACCCAAAACCGTTTCTGCACTGAGAGAATTGTCTGCATGTTATCAATAAATTTTTGCATTAGATCTATGAGGTGTTGCTGGTACTCGTCCATTGAAGCTTTTTTTTATAAAATTAATGCAGTTTTTTTTATAAAATTTTATGAAAATTTTCATTTTATTTATTACAAATTTCATACGCCTAATGAAAAAGTTTCCTTAAAAATTATTTCATTAAAATTATGAAGCTTTTTCATTGATGTAAAAAAAAATTTCATTCACTTTGTGAAAAAAAATTTCACTAGTTTATTGAAAAAAATCGTTAAAACTCGTGCACGAAAATTCTCTCTGTGTGTATTCAAAATTGTTGTTTTCGCTGTTCTGGGCAGGTTATTGTGTATTTAGGCCGGTTATTGTGTATTTGACCAGTGTACAGCATCGACTTCGGATTTGGACCGAAAAACGGCTTCGTTCGGACACTTAAAATAAATAGATTACTGATTAAATCTATCCTGAAAAGCTCAGGATAGAGGATTTAACAAAAAAGTGAGAACTCCAAAAAATGGTTTTCTTGATTATGTATTTGGTTTGTTTGAGTACAATTTTTACCAATAAATTTTTAAATTTTCTCAAAAACTGTGCTAGATACGAAAAAAGAACCAAAATTATTCCCGAATAAAATCAACCGAAATGACAGTCACGCCTTTTTTTAAGTGGTCTGGTTTTTCAAAGTTTAATTTGTTTTTAGCGGCTATCTCAAAAAGGACTTATCGGCTCCAGATAAAACTGTATAGTTGGAAATTTTGTGCAAGCAGTTTAAAAATGATATATAATTCAGAGGTGGGAGTAGGTTAACAAATATTGTGTTTCATTATTAGGAATAATGTACAACAAATTTTTTGTAACCAATATATGAATTTTTTCCCTAATTTTAATAGAACTTAACTTGACCAAGCTTTAAACTAAATAAAAGTGTTTTAAGACTATTAACCCATTTTTTACCAACGTGTCTTTAAAGACAGAAATTTTTAAGAGCCTATAAATTGATAGGAAGGTGATAAACAACGTGGCATATTAAAATTTGAAGTCTTAACTACAAATGTTGTTTAAAAAATGTTTAAATTTGCAATTCCAGGGTTACCATATAATGTTTTGAAAAAAAAAATTATTGTCGCTTCTGTTCAAATAATTTGTTTTTGTAATATAAGGAAGACCGGCGTAATAAACGCGATTTATTGGTATCGATAAAGACATATAAGATAACTTTTAGAAATAGAAAAAGTTTTCATTCAACATGTACTTATTGAAAAAAAGTTACTGATCTTATCAAGATTGGTCTGTCTCACGGATGTTAAAGTTGGTACAATTGTACTTTTTTTTGGTACATTTTGACCTTCTAAAGTACCGCGGTACTACCGCGACTCATTTGGTACAATTTAAAAATCCGGATAGGGACACGCCTACATCAGATTGCTTTTCACAATTTGTTAAATAAGTTTTGGGACTTTAGCACATTTAATTACTATAAATGCAATTAATGTTTATCCCGATGAAAATAAATTTAAAAAATTTTAAATTTTTCCTCTTTTTGAATTTTAAGTATAGCAAACAAAGTTTAATTGTGTCCTTTTTCATTGCATTTATTCATTTTATGTAATGAGCGCTTAAAATATGTGCAACCATATCCGCCAGATTTGACGATTTATCATAATTTTGAGGATTTTGTGGAATAAACTTGGCGATTATTTTTTTTTAAATATCGGAAATTTGACGGTATAGAGCTCTTACATATATTGACACTAGTTGCAGCCAATTTCACTTTTATTTGAATTTATTAAAACTCTGAAGAAGTGAAAATTAAAGTAAATTATCGTTAAAGAAATTTAAGAAAAAACCAAACAATCTTATATAAAATTTTGCGAAGTTTTGATAACCAAAGTCAACTTTAATTAAGTATTAATGTGGTTCCATAAATTTACTCCTGAAAATGTTATTTCAGGTAAAACAAGTAGCATTGTACCTCTTCTAGTGAAAGGGCTCCCGAATGAAATTTCAAATATTGATTAATAAATAATTAATTTAGAGCTTTAGAGTTACATGTGATACTATTAACCCACATGTATATTATTACATGAATATCCTTATTGTTAACATTTTGTTACTAAGTGATTGTTAAAATCATTTGTTTGTATTTTGTACATTCTATTTATTTTATTTCTTGTTGGCATATTTTCATATTTTTTGTATTGTTACTAAGTCTAAATAATAATTGTGATCAAACATGCACAATCATGTCTACTTTCTTCTATACGCACAATTCGTATACAAGAGAAGTAGCATGATTCTTTATACCCAATTTAGTGAGAATCAAGTATTGTAAATATTATTTTGTTACTAAGTAATTTTGATAAAACATGCTCAATCTTGTTTTCTTTTATACACACAAGACGTATAAAAAATAAGCAAGTTGAGTAGATCATGATTTTGCATGTCCAGTTTCTTATTTTGTATTTTGTTACTAAATGTTTTTGTTACCAAGAGTAAATAGAAAGACATGCTCAATCATGATCAGTATTTTCTATATATTACTGTTTAATTGTTTTTTAAATATAAAGACTTGCATTTAAAAATGACAAGCGAGTCTGAATTTGAGATCGTAATAGCATAATATTATTAATAGATATTAATATTTTTGAATAAATAATATCCTTGAAGGACATTGACAAAAAGTTAAATTTAAAATAAAAATAAAAGTTAATAAAAAGTAATGTAAAAATTTAAAAGTAAAATTTATTAAAATAAATTTTAAAATATAAAAATAATTATTAAATAAAAATATTTGTGTTTTATTTGAAATAATAAAAAAACCTACGACAAAACTGGCGCAGTCGGTAGGATACCCGTGTATCCTTGTGATTTTAATATAAGTGAAACATATAAATTGTTAAATAAGGATACAAGACATTTTAATGTTTAGAAGGGTATTCCATTACAAACTTTCTTTTTTTTTAACGACAATGTTGAAAAATATAATTTTTAAAAAACAGTAATTAAAAAAACAATTTCCGTAAGTGAAATATTAAAAAAAATAAAATATTTTTTAAAGCTAATGAATTAATATAATATAATAATTTGAAAAAAATATGTAAAAAAAAATTTAAGACAATTTTCAAACTATTGCATTATAAACTTTTTTTAACTACAATGTTGAAAAAATAATTTGCAAAAAAAAATAAATAGAAACTTAAAACAACTTTCATAAGTGAACTATTAAAAAAATAAAACAAATTTAAGACAATAAAAAAAATTTTAACTATTTCATTGCCAATTTTTTTTTACTACAATGTTGAAAAATATAATGTTAAAAAAAATGAATAGAAATTTAAAACAATTTTCATAAGCGAACTGAAAATAAATCTAAATAAATTGGACAATTGATGAAATATAATTTGAAGAATTTAAATCAATTCACAAAATAAAATTACTACAATAATAGCAAAAACCAACTTTAAATTTAAATATTAAACAATTTAAAAACAACCAAAAAAAAGGTTAATTAAAAATAAAGTGACATTATCAAGGACAAAAAGTGAGTTTGAAGAAAAAAACCTAAATTGAAAGTAAATTGACCAAGTCTACAAAATTTTAAGTAAAGAGGAGAAATAATAAAAATAAATGGAAAAAATTACATAACATAGAAAAATTAGCATCACAAAAGATATATGTTGAAGACAAAGCATCATAATTGGATGAATATGATATATCACTGAAGACAATATCATCATAGAAGAAAGCAGCTGCATTAAACTACTACAAGTATTTACGTATGTAATTATTAATATTCTTTATGATAAAATTATTATTGTAAAAAAAATAAAAAAAAATTTTTTGATTTTATTTGACACTTACATACATATATATATTTTTTTTCTACGTTAAATTTCTTGATTTCTTTATTATCTAGAAATAAAAACACCGTTTATATTTCTTTTCGATAGATTCGTATATAAATTAATTTGTGTTATTTTTATTTTTTTTTTATTCGGTCAACTAGAATCTTTTTTTGTATTAACTTAAATAATACGGTAAATTTAGGAAAATGGCACAAGAAGTTATTCCTTTTACTCTTAATCCTCTTAAATTTTTGGAACGGTTGCCGGAATTTTCAGGTGACAAAAAGGATTTATACACCTTTATTTCACTTGTTGACAGGATAAATCCCCTTTTTGTTCAGTATGACGAACTTTCGCAATCTTTATTTATGGATTTAATTAAAAGTAAGTTAAAGGCTAGGGCAAAAGAGGCTATCGAAATAAATTTTCATGCTCAATCGTGGTCCGAAATTAAAACAATTTTGATTAATAATTTTGGTGAAAGTCAAAGTGTAGAACAGCTTTATGACAATCTTCGATCTGTGGTTTTTAGGACAAGTGTAATAGATTTTTACAATGATATCAAGGACAAGCTTAGAAGTTTGAATAACAAAACAGCATCAGAATTAGGGATAAATGTAAATAGTGAGCAAATTGCTAGAAACAATATGAGGACTTCTCTTGATATTTTCAAGGGGAAAATACCCGAGCCAATGAGGACAATACTGGCATGCAGGAATCCTAACACTCTTGAGGAGGCAATGAATATCCTTTTTGCTTCGGGATACTCCGATTATAGGATTAATGATAGGAAGAGTAACTTTAGCAATGGAAGTGCGAATCGACCCAATGTGAACAGTAATAACGGCAATTATGGAGCGTTTCAAAATAACAGGAACAGTCGTAATAACCCACGTTTTATTTCGAACGCAAGTGGAAACGGTAATAACGGTAACTCGTTCAATGCAAATAGTCAAAATAATTTTAGGAAATCTATTAATAACGGTGGATATCAGCAAAATAGCAACAACTTCATTAATAACCGTTATAATCCAAACTACAATTATAACAATGGTCAAAACAATAACAATAATTATTCGAATCGCAATCAAAATTCTTTTTCTAGACAACCATATCCAGAACCGATGGATATTAACATGATTCAGAATCACGATATCCCAATTAATTTTCAAACTATGCCAGCATCACACAATTTGTCAGGATCTTACTTAGGAAATAATTCTACTGATCCTTTTAATCAGAATCCCAGCTGTTTTAAACCTACCCCAGAATTATTTAATAATACTGTGGCTCAGAATTCTTTAGAAAATTTACAATTATATCCACATCAGACGTATATGACAAACAAGGTCAATCAGCTTCAAAATTTAGGGCAACCAAACGAAAACATTATAGCACAAAATTTTCATTTTCCGGCCTCTCCGGGGAACTACCATATATAGTGGTAAAAGGCAAACTTAAATTTATAGTGGATACTGGAGCCACTCACTCAATTGTAAACCCAGGTTTATGTAATCCAAAATGGAAAATTAATTCGGCAACCCTGATATTAAAGACCGTAAAGGGTGAGATTTTGTCGAACACGTTTTATCAAATACCAATATTTTCCGAGTTAGGTGATATAAATGCGAACATAATATTAGTAGAATATAAATTCCACGACGATTTTGATGGAATTATAGGAAACGATATATTACGCACCTATAAGGCCATTATAGATTATAATACTAATGAAATGAGAATAAACAATAAAACATTACCTTTATTATTTCCTAAATTCCGAAAAGTTAATTTAATTACCAATGTAAACTGTGGGTTAATTCATATCATAGAACATCGCAATGATATTGGTGAGACAATTGTTAATGAAGGAGTTTATGACGCACAAAATTTTAAAGTTGAATTAAAAACAACTGCTAAGTGTCCAAATGTAATGTACCTTAACGAAAACAATTCGTGGCCAGTTACCCCCGATAATTACCACTTAGTCGACGACAATTTACCGAAAGAAGATAACAGTGAGGTTTCTTTGTTAGAAAAAATTAGGATGGATCACTTAAATGACGAGGAGAAAATTAATTTAAAGTGTATTTTGAACGATTATGGCGATTTATTTCATGAAACTAATACTAACTTAACTTTTACAAATGCTATCAAGCATAGGATTATTACAAAAGATAATATACCAGTATTTTCAAGGACCTATAGATACCCGTATGTACATAAGGATGAAGTGAAAAGGCAAATTCAGGAAATGTTGGATAGTGGAATAATAAGACCTTCAAAATCTCCATACTCTGCTCCTATATGGATAGTTCCGAAAAGAGATGACGCGAGTGGATTAAAAAAATGGCGACTAGTTGTTGACTACAGGAAGCTCAACGAGAAGACAGTGGATGATCGTTTTCCTATCCCTAATATTGATGAAATTTTAGATAAACTCGGTAGGTGTTTGTACTTTACAACCTTGGATCTGGCAAAAGGATTTCACCAAGTCGAAATCGACGAAAAGGACATTCATAAGACAGCATTTTCAGTGGAAGGTGGTCATTACGAGTTTCTTAGAATGCCTTTTGGACTCAAGACCGCACCTGCCACATTCCAGAGGCTCATGAATGAAATATTAGGTGAATTGGTTAATAAAGTCTGTTTAGTGTATTTAGACGACATAATCGTTTATTCGACATCCCTTCAGGAACACATGAATTCATTGCGACTTGTATTTAATAAATTAAGGGATGCTAATTTAAAAATTCAGGTGGATAAATGCGAATTTTTGAAAAAGGAGACGGAATTTTTAGGTCATTTGGTAACACAGGAGGGAATAAAACCTAATCCAAAGAAAATTGAATGCGTAACGAATTATCCATTGCCAAAGACACAGAAACAAATTAAACAATTTTTAGGACTTAGTGGGTACTATCGTAAATTTATGAAAGATTATTCAAAAATCGCAAAACCAATGACTAAATATCTCAAAAAGGACACAAAAATAGATATAAATGATCCCGATTACTTAGAGAGCTTTAGAACGCTAAAAATGCTTCTCACCAATGACCCAATTTTAGTTTACCCCAATTTTAATAAGACATTTTTTTTAAACACTGATGCCAGCAATTTTGCACTGGGCGCTGTGCTGTCGCAGGACAACCATCCTATTTGCTACGCGAGCAGAACGCTCAATCAACATGAAATTAATTATAGCACAGTTGAGAAAGAATTATTAGCAGTGGTATGGGCCGTAACATATTTTCGCCCATATTTATTTGGAAGAAAGTTTGTTATACAAACAGACCATCAACCATTACAATGGCTGTTTTCGATCAAAGAGCCAAATTCAAAATTAATAAGATGGAGGTTGAAATTAGAAGAGTTCGACTATGAGATTTTATATAAACGTGGTATAAAAAATGGAAATGCAGATTCATTGTCTCGTATTGAACCCCAAATAAATTTGATTCACCAACAGCAACCAAATATAATATCGGAAACCAATTCTCCACTAAATGTTTATAAGAACCAGATAATTATAGAAAAATCAGATTCAGCTTCTTTAAAAATAGTAAATAAGGCAATTTTTAAAAATACAAGGAAAATAATAACTGCAAATAGTTTTAATGAAACTGACATGGTAACTATAATAAAAAATTATTTTCACCCAACAAGGGTTAATGCTGTTTTTATAGGAGACGATATTATATATAACATGTTTAGGGAAACAGTTTCAAAGTATTTTTCGGAAAATCCTAACTTAAAAATTGCAAAATGTAACAATTGTCTTGACGATATTTTGGATGAAAATTATCTTCATGAAGTTATTGAAAACGAGCATCTCAGGAATAATCATCGCGGCATTAATGAGAATTTCGAACAACTTAGACTTAAAATATATCACCCGAAACTAAAATTAAGAATTCAACAATTTATTAACAATTGCCACATTTGCAATGTTGAAAAATATGAGCGAAACCCAATTAAACAAAGCTTAAGGATAACTGAAACCCCCGACACCCCTGGTCAAATTGTACATATGGATGTTTTTTATACTTTAGGGAAAACATTATTTTTAACGATAATCGATAAATTTTCTAAATTTGCTCAGGCAATTAAAATTCAGAACAGATCGTGGGTGGAATTTAAACGGGCCCTTATCCAATATTTAAGTATTGTAGGCAATATTAGAAAAATCATAACTGACAATGAGTTAGGTTTTAAGGCATTGCCATTGTCCGAATTTTTAAGACGGAACCAAATCGAAATACATTTCACTTCAAATAATAATCACACTTCAAATGCAGACGTAGAACGTCTACATAATACTATGAACGAACATATTCGTCTACTTAGGCATGATCCTGAAAGGGACAATGACACCGTTGAGGAGAAGATAAATAAAGTGATTATGTTTTATAACAATACAATACACTCTACCACGGGTTGCAAGCCTGTTGATTTTCAGAACGGTCTTATAAGAGCTGAAGATTACGTAAAAATTAGGGAAAGGATAGTAAAATCCAAGGAAAAGTCTATATCTATTCTGAATAATGATCGTCAAGACTGTGTGCTTCAAACTGGCCAGGTATATCTTAAAACTGAAAGAGGAGGTAAAAATCATGCAAAGTTTAGGAGGATTAATGTAGATAGATTTGACGACGACCATGTAATAACTCAAACGGGACACAAATATTATAAGTCACATATTAAAAGAAAAAGAAAGTGCCAAAATTAAATAACGATGTATATTATGATTTCAATTTCGAAGGACAAATTAAATAAAGGCTTTAAATACATTATACACAATTACTAATTAAAATATATGTATGTATTTGCCTAATTATATGTATGTACATTGTAAATATGTAATCATTAAATTTTTAAAAATAAGAATATATTTTTTTTTTTAATTATTTGTTAATAAGTATTTTCCAATTAAAAACAAAATAAATATATTTATAAAAAATTTTATAATTTTTTTTATAAAATTAAAACAAAAAAAAAGAGAAAAAAGATGTAATTCAGAAAAATAATTTATTGCACAACATTTATGTAAAAGCCAAATAACACAATTTATTAATTTTTCATTAAATAATTTTTCCTCGGAGCGTCAATTTAAGGATGGAGGAGTTACATGTGATACTATTAACCCACATGTATATTATTACATGAATATCCTTATTGTTAACATTTTGTTACTAAGTGATTGTTAAAATCATTTGTTTGTATTTTGTACATTCTATTTATTTTATTTCTTGTTGGCATATTTTCATATTTTTTGTATTGTTACTAAGTCTAAATAATAATTGTGATCAAACATGCACAATCATGTCTACTTTCTTCTATACGCACAATTCGTATACAAGAGAAGTAGCATGATTCTTTATACCCAATTTAGTGAGAATCAAGTATTGTAAATATTATTTTTGTTACTAAGTAATTTTGATAAAACATGCTCAATCTTGTTTTCTTTTATACACACAAGACGTATAAAAAATAAGCAAGTTGAGTAGATCATGATTTTGCATGTCCAGTTTCTTATTTTGTATTTTGTTACTAAATGTTTTTGTTACCAAGAGTAAATAGAAAGACATGCTCAATCATGATCAGTATTTTCTATATATTACTGTTTAATTGTTTTTTAAATATAAAGACTTGCATTTAAAAATGACAAGCGAGTCTGAATTTGAGATCGTAATAGCATAATATTATTAATAGATATTAATATTTTTGAATAAATAATATCCTTGAAGGACATTGACAAAAAGTTAAATTTAAAATAAAAATAAAAGTTAATAAAAAGTAATGTAAAAATTTAAAAGTAAAATTTATTAAAATAAATTTTAAAATATAAAAATAATTATTAAATAAAAATATTTGTGTTTTATTTGAAATAATAAAAAACCTACGACAAAACTCTTTAGCTGATGTTGAGCAACTTAAGTCGTTAAAGAATGAAAACATTTATCGTTTTTGATCGGTAGTAGCTAATTTTCAAAATGAAGTGAATGCCAATATGTTTCCAGACATTTCTAGAGTCGTTGCTGGAATTTTATCCATTCCACACTCGTCTGCAAATGTGGTAAGAGTTTTTTCTTTTCAAAATATAATAAAAACTAAGGCAAGAAACAGACTACATGTGCATTATCAAGTCTCATACAGACAAAGGATTGGTTAAGAGCGACAAATTCATACTGCTATGATATAGAAATTCCAAATAGTTTATTAACTAAACAAATAATTCCACGATTTTGATCACATATATTCATGACTTTTTTGGACCTTATTTTATTCACACGAATAATGTATGTTATTGTTAAGTTTTGTTTTTCTTGTGTACAATTGAATTTTTATGTACTTTTTTTGTTGTTTTAATGAATTAAAAAAAAAAACTGGTACCTTGAAGGTCCAAAAAGTACAATTTTTTTGGAGGCTAGTACAAAATTTAAAACCCCATTTAACATCCCTGGTCTGTCTTCGTAAAAATGGAAGTATGAGGAAAATTTATCCGTTTTTGTTTTCAATATCAAAAATGTGCTTTTTTATCTCAACCATCAAAGGAACATATAAATTTGAGTGATTAGAATTTGCCAAATAACTATATCCAAAAAATGTCTGAAAATGACAAAATTTTGATAAAATTCTTAAAAATAGTGCGAAAACACATCAAAATTTTGTGCAATGTTTTGATAGATATTTGACTTGTTAATACATAAAAAATAATTAAAAAATAAATATTAACCTTTTAGGTGCCTACAAAGCTTTAATTTTAATTAATTATACCACCACTAGATGCGCTATTAGGCTGTATACTGGGAAACCAACGTATCTTCCTACCAAGTTTTGTCAAAAAAATCGCACGGAATCTATGCTTGGTAAAAAATGGGTTAATTCAGCTTTTGAGTTTTTTTCGCATTATATATATATTTGTTTTATGGCCTTTTTTTATTAAAATATTGGTTTCATACTGGGAACTACCACCATGTGATACATTATTGGAAAGTCCGAAAGCTTAGTTTTTATGTGGTTGCCAAAAAATTATATCCTTTGAATATCCCTGAAATGAAATGTTTGTTAATCTACTGCCACGTCACATATCATTTTCAAGGTACTTAAACATGCGCACTTTTGTGAGTAATCGTATTGCAATGCAAATTTTAAAGTATGGCTTATCAATTGTATTTTTCATCAGGAATAATTTAGCTTAAAAGTTGTTTTTTCGTATCTCGCATAATTTTCGAGAAAATTTTAAAATTTGAATTTTTGCAAATTCAAAACAGATTTTTGCGAAATATGTTCGATCAAAAATTTTCATTTTTATGGCAAAATTGTTCCTAGTCAGTCAATCCAAATACATAATCTAGGAAAACATGTTGGTGTTCGCCCTTTTCGGGTAAATCCCTTTCCGGCGAGGCGTGCTGAATGAGGCTATTCCCATTTAAATTCAAATTGATTTTATATTATAAAATTTTATTTTAAATTATCTAATGCTAAATATTGTTTATATAAACGTTGTTTACAAAAGTAATAAAATTCATATTCTTTAGTAAAATTACTTCTTAAAATATTTTTAATATCTCCGGATACAGCAGGTTTCCAACTATTTACATTGCGTTTTTCTTTAAACAATCCCACGGTATCATCTAAATAATATTAAAAAGAAAACCAAAAACTTTAAAATTCAAGAAACAACTTAGTTTTGCAAAATCATTTAAAATCATACCATAATATAGTTTTGTAACACCTCGAAAATATTTTGGTATATAATTTTCCAAAACTTTTAAAGTAACATTAACATCTTCCCAAGAGCCCACAACAGCATATTCTTTTTCCACTATTTGTTTGGCTCTTTGTAAAGCCCCTTGACTATTAAATTGTCTAAAATAAACCATAAAGTTTTATATTTTATATTTAAAATTTAAAAATTTATTTAAATAAAAACATACTCGCACACTGGATCATGGCCACAAAAGAATAACGTTTGTCTGGCATGTGAAGCAGGAATTTCTCGAAAACTACCATTTTGCTTAAATACACATTCGGGATCCTTTTTCAAAACACATTCAACAAAATCTTTTTTATAAAAGTCAGAGCTAAAGAATGTATGGTCCACGCGATATTTTGTTACTGCTCTCCAGGGTGTACGTATATAGAAAAACCAACTTATTATACGTTCTATGGGATCTCTAACCATATTTATATAGATCGGTTGTGGTAAATCATATAAACGAAAATCTATATAATTTATATGCATTGAATAGGTTTGAGATTCACCCATATTATAAAATGTTTGAGCCCATTTTAGCTGCTGACTTTCAATCATACGATGTACAACGGGTACAGCTGGACCTGTACGATTTGCTTGAAAACCATTAAAGAAACTTAGTCGATGTATAAGTTCAATCAGCTGTTCACTTCCAACTTTGGGTACACGATTAAAGAATAAGAAATCACGTTCAGCAAATCTGGTATTATTAAGGGTAACAGGTTTTAGAGTCTTAAGCTGTTAGTGGAAAAGAATAGCGAGGTATTTAAAAAACATGTACATAAAATTGTACTTCAACACAAAATTTAGGTTATATTTGGACATGGTTAAAAAAACATATTTTCAGCTAATTTTTAACAAAAATATATTTAAACTATTCACAATTTCAAACACATAGTGTATAATACAACAAAAAAAAAAAACAAGTAAAAAATAAAATTGGCCATCAAAAAGTTTCGTAATAGGGTTTGGAGACCTAAAAGACTTTAATAATATATACAACCCCATGAAAATGAAAATTATTCAAGTTCGAGGCCATACCCTATATTTCTTTATTAGGATATTGTCCTAACAAATAATCTATAGGAATGTGTTGATAGATCTATTTCGGGAATTTTCTAGGTTCCCATATTCAGAACACGTTTTGAAAGAGGTAACAATCCCATGACAAACATCAGACATTCATATAAACTAGTTTACTCACTACATGAGAACTAATATATGAGCTCGAAGTTAAAGATTATAACCATTGATCAAAAAATAAATTGAATACTTGTTTGTTATGTACAAGGTCCACCTTTGGTGGATATTCAATACACGTTTTTTGTTCGAACTTGAATAATTTTCATTTCCATTGCACTTTAATAACATAACTTTTATTTTTAATAAATAATTTACCTAAGATCTCAATAAACAAATTTCTAGAACATATAAACTTCCTAGAGATGATTCTTAACACTGTTTAGGTAGCGCGCAAAAGTGAAAAATTTTTTAATTTCATTTTTTTTTCCTTTTTTCTCCTGTTCAGGTGCATAGGTAGCAAACCCAATTGCCAGGAAGTTTATATGTTCTAGAAATTTGTTTATTGAGATCTTAGGTAAATTTTTGTAGTTGATTGTTTCCTTGAATTTTGAACGGTTTGCTACCTATGGACCTGAACACGGGAAAAAAGGTAAAAAAAAATCGAATTTTTTAAGTTTTTGCGATTTTGATCTGGAAGGTGAAGTTTTTTTGATTTTATACGTTCGCAATTTTTGTTCTTTATGACAAGAGCTACAACTTTGCTATAGAGAGTAAATCGAAATTCTGAACGGTTTACAAGATATGAGCCTGAGAAAATGATCACTTTTTTGCGAAAATGATACCGAGGCCCCAAATCTTTGGCGGCCCATAAACAAAAAAGGAGATGACTTTGGGAAAAATTGGGAGACACGGGTCTTTTTTTTAGTCTTTTATCACGTAGTGGTGTCCGTATATGGTTATTTTTTTTCGTGTTGCACTGTGTATTGTCAATACATTTTTAGTCGATTAATACTAAACTCGCTTATAACGAACAAAATGTTCTGGTCCCTCGGAGTTCGTCTTAAACATCTTTCGCTATGTAGAGTGGAAAGCAATATCAACCTTTTCAGCAAAAAAGGAGGAATTAATTTTTGACTCATTAAGAATACATGTTAGGTACGAAAAAAAATGATGATTTATTATTGTCTATTGATTTGGAATCAAACAACGAAAATTTTTATTCAAGGGGAAAAATAAACAACAAATAAAAACTGTATGTACAAAAGTAGCTCAATTTTCTATAATTTTCCAACTTGTTCTACATTTTTGTACCTAAAATACACTTAAATTGAATCCAGAGGCACCACAAATTCCCTTTTATTTGAGTACCTACACTTGTATAAAACTATGTGTGCCGGCCTGGTTACTCAGAGACACCGGCAAGCTTAACCCCAAAATAGAAAAAATATCCAGACGGAGTGATATTTTTTTAAGCACGCCAGACAATGTGCACTTTTGCCTAATTTTGTTTTTTGTGTAACATATCTAAGAAAAATTTTATTGAATTAAAACAAATTTTTAATTGAATCAATTCACATTTTCAATCTTTTAATAAATCTCTTAAATGTTTAAGTAATTAATACTATTATTTGAGTGAGAGGGTTAAAATCAAATAAAATCTTAATTGCTATTATCAATTTCGTAAATAAAAGTTTTTTTTTTATTTATTCTCCGATTTTGTCATTACAAAAAAAATTATCAATGACTGGAGTAAAATTATTTAATTGGCTTTTGGTTGCCCTAATGAATCTTTTCCCATTGTACCAATTGAACCCGATTTTTGTCTTTAAAATTTAAATTCAATTATACAAAATTGTTTTTCGTATTGTTGTCTCATTTTCAATTAAAATTTATATCATATTAACAATAAAATTAATTGTATTTACAAACGATTATTTTTTAAAAAAAAGTATTCGTAAATATAATTAATTTGTTTGTTAATATGCGATTTGAATTACAAATGAGCTAACAAAAGTATAAAGTTATTAATATAATTCTTCCTATCGACTTTTTCTAGTTTTTGCCAGGCTTTTAAGTAATATTTTTTTCGTTGAATCTTTAAAAAAAATAATTTTTAAAAGAAAAATTTTGTTGGACGAAAATGATGACATTTTTCTGTAAGTCAATCAATCTTTTTTTCAAAAAATAAACTAAAATTTTCCTAAAATTAATGAAATGCTTCATCTTTTTTATGAAACCTGGTTTTTAATGAAACTTCTTAATTGAGAGTATGAAACTTTTAATAAATTAAATGATAGTTCTTATAAAATTTTATGAAAACTTGCATTAACTCAATGGAAAGTTTCAGTGGACGAATTCCAGTGCAATTTGATTTGTTTATTTCTTTCAGTGTACACAATTTTCACTTAATAAATCAATATTTTAACTGAAAATAATGTTAATTCAAAAAATTGAACATTGTGAATTTAAAACAAAAAGTTTTAATTCGCCTTTTTTAAAATAAAAATATAACGCGTGAGTTATCATTTTATTTTTGAATTCGCGAATTAAAATTGATTTTTTAAATCTTCTTTGGAAATAAATCAAATTATAAAATCACTAAATATTTTAATTAAGACTTGAAAAATATCGATGGATTAAAAATCTAAAGTCTAAAATTTAAAAAACAAACAGAGCTGTCACTTGGTTTCAGTTGCTACACTTGCAGAAATAAACCTATAAAATAACAGAAAAAGATACAAAAAATTAGTTAAACATGACCTTGCAAATAAATATTAATAAAATAAGAACTGCAACAATATATCTGTTAACTTTACAAACTTTTAGTTATATTCGAATTGAATTTTAGTTAATTGAAAACATCATTATACGCTGTAAAATTAGCAAAAACTTTTACTGTAGACTCAAAAAAGCAAACAAAAACTTTAATATTGACAACATTTTTGCTATATTTACCTCAAATTTAGTAGAATGCAAAAAACAGTTTATTTTGCTAAAATCAACAGAAATGTTTGGTAAAAAATTGTAGATTGCTAATTTCATAAGAGTAGACTTTTATTCGCATTAAAAAAAAATCACATTTTTTAATGATTTGTTTGTCTACTAATATTTAGTAAATGTTGTTGCTGATTTTAGCAGATTATTTTGTTACTTTCAATTAACTAAAATTTAGCTCAAATATAACTAAATATTTGTAAATTCAACAAATTTATTTTTGCTATTCTTATATTACTAATATTTAGTAAAAAGGATCTGCCAATTTTAGCAGTTTTTTCTACAAACACATTTTTAACTAATTTTTAATAGCTTTTTTTTTTGCTTTTTCTACAGGTTTATTTCTATGAGTGTATATATTTTTTTTTATAAAAAAATCTTAACATTTTTTATATATTTTTGTAGAATCAACTTTTAATTTATTTTGGTATGCATTTTGACTTAAAAATATATTTTTTAAATATTTTATTTAATCCTCTTCTTCATCATCATGATCGGGTATTAATGAATAATAATCATTATCTAATAGAAAGTCATCATTAATGGCAGCATATTGTAAATATAAACGTTGTTTACAAAATTCATAAAATTCAATTTCCCGAGTAAGATTTTTGCGTAACAATTCACGAGTCGAATCACTAACGGGGCGTTTTTCTTTATTTTTATTAACTTTTGACAAATGATCTTTATTCACTGGAAAAAAAAACAGGACGAAATAAGATTTATGTCAAATTTTATAAGTTCAAATAAATTCTTACAGTAATAAGTTTCTTTGGCATTTTTAAAGAATTTTGGTATATAATGTTCTAAAACAGACAAAGTAATATTGGTATCTTCCCAAGTTCCTACTACCGCATACTCTTCTTCCACAGTGCGTTTAGCTTTTTGCATAGCGGCTACAGAATTGAAAGGCCTGAATAAAAAGGGGGATGGATATGAAATCAGTTGGATTCATTTGTTGCTGGGACTATGGACTTACATGCATAATTGCTTATTTTGTCCACAAAAGAATAAAGTTTGACGTCTATGATCGCCGGCAGGATTTTTAATTTCCATTTGATTAAATTGACAGTGTATATCCTTGGTTTGAACACAGGTATCTAAATCCATTTGCATAAATTCATCTGAGGGTCTCTTAGGGGCCTTATCACCCAATTTGTCAAGCAAATCTATATAATACCATTCAGCTCTAACATAATAATGCCAGGAGATAACTCTTTCAACAGGATCTCTAACTAAATTAATGTAGATGGGCTTAGGCTTATGGAATCGGGTAAAATTTATATAGGCTAAATGTTGGCTATATACATGTGGACGTTTTTTGGCATAAATTTCGTTTATTAATTGTTTTTGTTGTGGCGGTTTAAGGAATATGGTTTCATGGGCTTTACCCGAATTACGAGAATGTACAAAATTATTAATTTTACCCAAATGTATCATTAATTGCATCATTGACTGAGATCCTACCTTGGGGACACGATTAAATACAACCACATTTACTCTCGCTTTTCTGGTATTATTTAAAGCAAGTGCTTGTAGAACATCATCATTATAATCATATAAGTCATCCTCGTCATCATATAAATCATCACCATCATCTTCGTAAACATTATCAGAAACATCTTTAACATGTTTCGTTTTCTTAGGTTCATGATAATGCGGATGTTTTCTCTTTCTAAATGAATTCAAATCCTCAGTATCAATTTTAATATGACTACGTCTATTTCTTGCGTGACGCTGTTAAAGATTTATGTTTAGTTTTTATTAAAAGTTTTCAAAGACCATTTCTATATCAGGACCCTTTAACCATGAATCTAGTTTATAAGAATTTTTCTATTTTTGATGGTTTTTAATTGTTGATGAATAGAGTTTATGAGGGAAAAATATCTTTCTAAAAAATTTACTACAGAAGCATATTAGTAAGCCAATTGTATTGCAGAACTATGGTTTACACAAATGAACACTAAAATAACGACAATTTAAAACATTTAAAAGAACTATGAACCTGTTAAAGAACTTTTAGTTTAAATATTCTCGATAATATCTTAATTAGGATTATAAAAAATATGTACAGCTTTTGCAATTGTAATTCAGAAAATAACAATTGAAATTCAGAATTTCGATTTGAAATTCAGAAAAAAAAACAATTGAAATTTAGAATATCCATTTTAAATTCAGGAAATATCATTTCAAATTCTGAAAATATCAATTAAAATTTGGAAAACATTATTTGAAATTCAGAAACACATAAATTGAAATTCACAAACTCATCCATTGTAATTCAGAAAATATGAATTGAAATTCAGAAAATATCAATTTAAATTCAGAAAACATTTAAGTTCAATATCAATTAAAATTTTCTGAATTTCAATTGATATGTTTTGAATTTCAATTGATGTTTTCTGAATTTCAAATGATGTTTTCTGACGTTTCTGAATTTCAGTTGATATGTTTTAAATTTTCTAAATGTTAATATATATACCTATATTTTCTGAATTTCAATTTATGTATTTCTGAATTTCAATTATTATTTTCTGAGTTTGAAATGAAATTTTCAGAATTTCAATTGCTGTGTTTCTAAATTTCAAATGATGTTTTCTGAATTTCAATTGAAATTTTCTGAATTTCAAATGGAAAATCTAAATTTCAATTGATGTTTTCTAAATTTCAAATGGAAATTCTGAAATCTAATTGATGTTTTCTAAATTTAAAATGTAATATCTAAATTTCAATTGATTATTTCTAAATTCCAATTGATATTATCTGAATTACAGTTGCAAAAGGTGTATAATTAATAAATACTTTTAATTTAATAACTCACGATAGAACCTTTATTTGGATTATAAAAATAACTAGGATTTAAACCTAGATTATTGATTAAACTTTAATTAAGAGTTTAAGAATATTTACTAGTAAACCTTATTTTAATTCAAAAAAGGATTTTTTTGAATTAGGATTGCACATAGATAAACTATTGAACTATAAAGAAAACCAGTATTAAATCTTAATTTGGATTAAAAAAAAAAGACAAAAATTCACGTTTTAGTCTTAATTTTAAACCTTAAAGATTAACGCTAAATACTAAATTTACACAATACAAAAAAAAAAAATACTCTTAAATTAAACTTACTAGTACCAGCATTGACAGTTAATGTTGACCAGAAAAATATCCACAATTAAACCTTAATTTCTATTTGAAGTTTGGCAGCCTTTTAAAAAACATAAATGTTTTGTCCCCTTTTTAAACAGATAAACTAAAATCGAGTTTTAATTAAAATATTTGTTGGTTCAATTAAAAGTTTAATTGATTTCGGCCCTATTAACGAAATTGTAGTATCAATTAAAATAATTTTTAACTATTCAATTGATTTAGTTTAAATTAAGATTTTAATCATGTCGATTTTTTAGATTGTTGTCGCGATTACCCGGAATTTAAAAAAAAACATTTAAACAATCATATTAGCTAATCTAAAAATCTTTAAAAAAAAAATCTAAAAATCCTGAAATTTTAAAATTTTGTTAACATTTTATCATCAATCTAGATAAGAGTTAGTAAAACTTTTTTCGTTGCGTGAAAAAGACAGACATATTTTTTGTAATAAATTGTGGCGTATCACCTTAAGTATATATTTTGAAAGCCCAATGTTATGAAATATCTTAAAATTCCGCAGATAAAATTTTGTAGATTATTGAATATTTTTTCCCTCGAATTGTTTTCCCTTTTCACTCAATTCCAATCGTGAATAAAAGTTCCCTCGAAATTTGTTCCCTTTGTCTAATCATTCACTCGTGAATAGCATAATACAATTTCAGGGGAAATTCACGATACCAATTTTCACTTGAGGGGGAATGAAAATTACATGGGAACAAACATTTCCCTTTTTATTCACGATAGGGGTGATTTTTTAAATTAAAAACTTTTGGTCTTAATTACACTGTATTGGTCTTAATTACATTGTATTGCAGACTATTTTAAAAGTTGTTTCTAATTTTTCTGCCATGTATTTTATTTATTTGATTCTGAGGCTTTTTCCCACTAAATATTTAAATTACTAAAATTCCATGAAATTTTTACGAATTTTTTTAAACAAAAATATCAGCTTTTGACACTTTTGATGATAAAAATTAATTTTTGAGTTTTTTTATCACTATTCTTAAAAAAATTTCAAATTGTTTTAAACTTTTTCTTTGTCATTTTGAAAGACGATTTACAATCCTAGTAAAAAATGTACCATTTCGATTTAAAGCACATAAAGAAAAATAAAATATAGTGAAAATAAATAATTAAGTACTCTGTTTTAACAGTACTTTTTTAACATATTTAAATTGATATATTTAGGAAATTGAAATTTGTAAAAATTATTTTTAATTTGGCGATTTTTCTATATTAACGGTTTTTCAACATTAAAGATTTTTTTAAATTCTAGCGATTTTTTAATTTTACAGACTTTTTTTAAATTTTGTTATTTTATTTTAATTTTTATCAGTTTTTTCCGTAAAATTTTTTGTTGATTTTTTCAAATACATATTAATTAACAAGTTTTTCAATTTAATCGATTTTTTTGTTTTCAAAAAAAAATCACATTTTAAAAAATTTTAGCAAATTTTTCCAATTTGTTGTTATTATTGGTTACGAAAACTGACAGTTTTGTTTGGTGCACACAATTAAGCATTTAATAGATTTTATTAAACTTTTAATAGAAAATGCGTTTTAAATCAAACAAAAGTTTTATTGAAACTTTATTGGCAATCATTTTTTCTATGTATTTGAACATTCTTCTTTTTATTTAGTAATAGAAAAAAATTAGTAAAATGTTTGCTAAAACTACTAAAAACTTGCAGATTTTTTTGCTAAATATTATTGTAAGTAAGATAAGAAAGGCAAAAATAAATCTGTCGAATCTACAAATATTTTATTATTTTCGAGCTAAAATTTAGTTAATTGGAAGTAACAAATTAATCTGCTAAAACAGCAAAAAATTTGCTAAATATTAGTAGATAAAAAAATAATACAAAATTGTAAAAATTTCAATGTTTCTGAAATCAGCAATCTAATGAGCAAAAATTTCTTTTGATTTTAGCAAAATATACTGTTCTTTGCATTCTACTAAATTTGAGGTAAATATAGCAAACATTTTCTTGTTATTACAAATATTGACTAAAAGTTATAGCTAATTTTCACAAAGTGAATTGCTATTTTCTATTAACTAAAATGCAACTCGAGAACAACTTAAATTTTGTAAAGTTAACAGTTTTATTTGTGCTGTTCTTATTTTATTTATATTTAGAAAAAAAAAAATTGTTAATTTTAACAGTTTTTTCTGCAACCTCATTTTTTAACTAATTTTTAGTAGATTTTTTGCTATTTTTATAGGTTTATTTCTATGCATTTAACTTTAAGTCTATTTTTTTTTATTATAAATAAAAAGTATCTTAAGCAGGTTATGGGCCCAGCAAGCTTACAGTGCGCTTTCTTTAGGTATTTTACAAATTTGAATCGACTTACGTCGATGTAAAAATGCATACAAAAATTTAAATTTTAAATTTAATATTTTTTTCCAAAAGAATAAGTTTTTTTTTGGCAAAAGTCCACATATCCTTGATTAAAACATAATTTGAATTAGAACATATCCACAATTAAACCTTAATGTTGACTATTAAATTAACTCCGTATTAATCGATTCTAGACTTAGAAAATTCAGAATTAAACCAACAATTTTAGTCAGATAATTATTGATTGTACTGTATAATCTTATGTTAAAAAAGTATCAATAATTATTTTTTTTTGTATAAAATTATAAATTTATTGAGGTATTTATATCGACTTAAAACTTGACTATTAAAATTTTTAAAAATATAATCTAGTAGTAATCATTTTCATTATTCTCATGGTCAGGTATTAATAAATAATCATCATTATCTATTTGAAAGCCGCTGTTAATGACTGAATATTGCAAATATAAACGTTGTTTACAAAATTCATAAAACTCTATTTCACGTGTTAGATTTTTGCGTAAAATTTCACGAGTCAAATCACTAACAGGACGTTTTTCTTTATTTTTATTAACCTGCGACAAACGATCCTTGCCCACTGAAAGAAAAAGAGAACACAAATGAATGCAAAGTGTAAGTAAAGTTAGGGATTTCTAACAACTTCTTACAATAATATGCCACTTTGGCGTTCTTAAAAAATCTGGGTATATAGTGTTCTAAAACGGATAAGGTTATATTGGTATCTTCCCAAGTTCCTACTACAGCATAATCTTCCTCCACAATACGTTTAGCTTTTTGCATAGCAGCTTCAGAATTAAAAGGCCTAATTTAATTTAGGAAGAAATATCGTCAAAAAAAGTTCTCTCGTTTTTTGGGGGTTCAGGAACTTACATGCATAATTTCCGGTTTTGACCACAAAAGAATAAAGTTTGACGTCTATGATCACCGGCAGGATTTTTTATTTCCATTTGATTAAATTGACAGTGTATATCTTTGATTTTTACACATGTATCCAAATCCATTTTCATAAATTCATCTGCGGGCCTTTTAGGGGCCTTGTCACCCAATTTGGCGGCCATATCTATATAATACCATTCAGCTCTAACATAATAATGCCAGGAGATAATTCTTTCAATAGGATCTCTTACCAAGTTGATATAGATGGGTTTAGGCATATGGAACCGGGTAAAATTTATATAGGCTATATGTTGACTATAAATATGTGGTCGTGGTTTAGCATAAATTTCGGCTATAAGTTCTTTTTGTTGTGGCGGTTTAAGGAATATAGTCTCATGAGATTTACCCGGATCACGAGAATGTATAAAATTATTTACTTTACCCAAGCGTATCATTAATTCCATCATGGCTTGAGATCCTACCTTGGGAACACGATTAAATACAATCACTTCTACTCCAGCTTTTTTGGTATTATTTAAGGCAGCGGCTTGTAAATTGTTACCCTCCTCATCTTCATCATCATCCTCATATAACTCGTCTTCTTCGCTATCTTCTATATATTTAGAATCACGATTTTCGTCATTATCGTCATGCTTAGGTTTTTTATGTATATGATGATGTTTATTGGAATTCTCCTTTTTATGATGATGTTGGGATTTCAAATCCTTTTTATTTTTATCGATTTCAATATGACCTCGAGTATTTCTGGGATGACGCTGTTGAAAAGTGATGTTTAAGATTTTGAAACAACTAAGAGTTTTAGTTTTCGACCTTTTACCATGAAGCGGGTCTACGTGCACTTTTCTTAATATTTAAAAATTTTTTTTTTTTTGTAAATGGAAATGATTATTAGGGAAAACTATTCATTAACTATTCAAATACACATATTAGTAGGGAAATCTTTGGAAAACTTTGTTATACACAAATAATAAATTTAATTTAAATTTTGAAATAAATTATGAAAACAAAAATAAAACACCTGCATCTAAAGCTACGTTTTCACTGAATGTGTTTTGGACGTATTTTGGAACAAAACATGTTTTCCCATATATTTTTTTTCCACCAAAACACAAGTTTTGCTTAAAACACGTAATAGGAAACGCAGTATAAGTTCCTGATAGTAATATTCGTTCACAAAAAATTAGATACCCTGCCAGCCAACAAGGTCTGAAGCGGGCCTTAAATAAGTTGTTATAATTAAAATTTTTGTATGAAAGTGTTTCACCCAAAAGAACCTTCTTTTCTGATTAAAAATTACTAAGAAAATATATTTTAAAAAATTCCATAAGCTAAAAAATCATTCTTGTTTGTTTTGTTCACAAATATTCAAATTCAATCTTATTTCTGACAAGGAGAGTCTCGTGATGGTTACTATCCGATAGTAACGAAACTCGGATATATGATAAAGGATAAATAAAGTAAGGAAACCAGTCAGAAAAAGACAAACAGACCACCGCTGGCAAGGCACTTTAACAGGTGGTACAAGTGCTGGTAACAAGTACTTTCCCAATCCCCAAATAATAACATATTTAAACAAAAGGTTCGTCATTAAACTAACTGATAGCTTAAAACGTAAGTGAATGATAACTGCTGAATAACTGTTGGCTGCTCAAATATGCTACCACTGGCATAAGGTCTGCTGGAAACAACTTGCCAACTTTGGGAAAACAAAAAATAATGTTTGTCTTAAACGAGCTAATCACAAAATAATGTTTGCCTGTAACCGAGATCGAACTCGAAACCTTCTGACTAAAAACTTTTTTAAACATTTTTATAAAATGTTCTACCAGTGGGAAGACCTTTGAGTCGTTGGAAAATTTCTGACTGGAGTGCACTGGGAAAACACTTTGCAACGTCGGCATAATGGTCTCACCCAATTATTTTCTTTTGGAAATACTGGTATGCCAGTAATTTATTTTAAATTCTTCAGTTAGTCAGTGGTATATTAATGCTTATTTAATTTAATCGAGAGGGTTTCTGAGCTTTTTGCGATGTTTATTAATGTTCGTCTTTTATGCGACTTTTCTCGAAAAGCTTTTTTCGCCTACACAGAAATAATTTCTTGGACGACTTTAAAATAAATTTTCTCACTAAACAAATAACGTTTTCTTCACAATATGAATATAAAATTTCTTAAACTTTATGATAGGGCTTGATCGTTTCAATGAAACCAGTTTTAATGAAACTTATTCATTATTCGTATAAAATTTTTAATAAATAAAATGAGTCTTTCATAAAATTTTGTGAAAAACTGCATTAATTTATTGGAAAGCTTCAACGACGAATTCCAGTGACTCTTCATAGATCTAATGCAAAAATTCATTGATATCATGCAGATAATTTTCTCAGTGTTTATTATAAATATTTAAAATAAATGACAATCCTAAGCTACTACATAGGCAATATGTTTGTTTGTTTTTTCAAGTACTTCAACGCTGAGTCTGAATTTAGTCAATTTCAGACATGTTTCTAAACAAGAAAGTAATAATTTTGAACCCACAGTTTATCCCTTAAACGTGAGATTGGGCCGCAAAAAAATGCGTTTCCCTTATTTATTTCTTCTTTATCACAAATCTGAGATTCATTCCGATCGGAGACTCTCCTTGTCAGTAGGTAGAGCTTTTGGCAGTTTATTTCTGTGCTTCTCGTTACAAAATGGATTAGATGGCATCGATTTGTTACAGCATAGTTTTGCATATTTACCTTTTAATATCATATGTTTACATATTTTTACGTTGAGAGCATATTTTCCCAAAAAATATCACATTTTTAAATTTAAAAACACATTTTTTCCGCTTTTTTGTAGTTTTTTGTAACCCAGAAACTTAAATTTTTAATAAAAAATATTATATTTTTTTCTCTCTGTGATATTTTAAATGTTGAATCACGCTCCTGGACGTGGACAATAAATTCTCATTGCGTTTGTGATTGAACCTAACAAATATCTCTAGATATTCTAAGAACATTGTCCCCTGACGATTTCCTTTGGAAAGAATGAAACCCGGCCTAAAACAAATACTTTTTCACAAATTGTTAAATACGTTTAGGGATTTTAGCACATTTAAATACTATAAATACAATTAATGTCTAACCCGATAAAAGGAAATTTGAAATATTTCCAAATTTTTTTTTTAATTTACATTTTTTTCTTTTGTATTTCTTTAACGTTTGAACTATTTCGAAAATTTAATCCACTTTTTGCAGATTTGAATTTCCTGTTTCAAGACTAAAAATTCTGTTATATTTAATCTTTTTTCCCCTTTTTGTAATAATTAAAATAAATTTCACTGAAAAATAAGTTTTAAAATTCGAATTTAAAAAAAAATGTGTTTTTAAGAGCATATTTTTTTAATTTTAAGAGCATAATTTCCGCTTTTTAGGGGATTTTTTTTATTGATTTTTTAAATAATATTTCTGGTTGCTCTGGTTATGTCAGTTAAATTTTTATCAAAATATACCTGAGATGACATTTAATTTTTTAAAAGCATTCAATTTAAGCCAAATATCATTTCGTATAAGAATTCATATGGAATAAATTCATAAGCTTAGTTCGTAAAAATATATTTGAATGATTCAAAATTTCTTTAATATTTTTAACAAAATGGTAAATAATAAACAGTTTTCTTTTTATTCATTGAATAATTTTTTTGTGCATTTTTTCCTGCAAAGCTTTTTTCCTTGAAAATTTTTATCCAAATTTTGTTTCTTTGCATTTGTTAAGAAAAAAAATGTTTTTTTTATGTCAATGGATGGAGGTTACACATTTATACTTTCACTTATTAAAATTTAAAGTAAACTTTTTGTGATTTAAGCTCATATTTAATTAATTCTTTCAAAGCTCTGCTATTCAAAATTTAGCTGGAATTAAATTTTTCAGTGTCAGGCCTGGAATAATAACAATTTTACTGTTTTTTGTTAAAAAAAAATTTAATAAAGCTTTTTCTTATTTCTCTCTTATATCACTTTTATGAAATTTTTACTTAAAATAAACTTAAACGATTTGAAGTTTTAACATTATGGGACTGCAATAAATATATGGCTAAATATTGCTTATATAAACGTTGCTTACAAAAATGATAAAATTCAATTTCATTTGTAAGATTTTTACTTAAAATCCTGCGTACCTCATCGGTAACAGCAGGTCTAATGGAATTGCGATTAGTTGTTTGTAAACGATTTTCAGCTTCTGTAATATTGAAGAAAGATAAAATAACACAATTTATTAAGATTTTCAAAAAAATTAAATTCAAAATATTTACTGAAATATTCCTCAGCAGCACCGGCAAAGAAACGAGGTATATAATTTTCTAAGACAGTTAAAGTAACATTGGTATCCTCCCAAGAGCCCACTACAGCGTATTTGGATTCAACAGTAAGTTTAGCTTGTTGCATAGCTTGATAAGAATTAAAGGGCCTAATTAACGACAAAGAGAAAAACGTGGAGTTGTAAACAAAAAATCTCTTATATTTTTTTTTAAACTACTCACATGCAAGTTTCTGAATCTTGACCACAGAAGAATAACAATTGCCGTCTATGATCTCTTAAACCTCGCATATCATTTTGTAAAAAAGTACATTCTGGGTCATGTTTTAAAACACAATCAGAAAATTCTTTTTTTAAAAATGGCACACTGGGCAATTTGTATTCTTTGGGAAACATAATTTTACGCTCAGCAATATACCAGGGTGCCCGTACATAATAAAACCATGAAATAATACGTTCCACCGGATCTCTAACTAAATTCATATAAATCGGTTGTGGATACTCATTGTCTGTAAAATCTATATAAGCCACATGTTTAGAATAGGAAGCCGGTTCACCTTTATCCAATATCTCTTCGACAAGATCAATTTCAAAGCTGGGTGTTAACATAATAGTTTCGGCATTGACAGCTTTATCGCGGTTGGCCTGAAAACCATTACGCTTGGCACAAAGACTTAACAAGGCCATCATAGTTTGACTACCCACTTTGGGTACACGATTAAAAAATAATATATCTATCTCAGCCTTTTTAGTATTATTATATTTATCCGGTTTCAAATCATGTAACTAACGAAAAGAATTTTTTTTGTAATTAAAAATCAAAAATATAACGAAACATTTAAAAAAAAAGAGGAATCGGGTAATGAAAATTTTAATGATTTGTTATAGAGTTGTGAATAATAATGATCAGCTCATTTCGTTCATTTCCATTTATTGAACTAGTTCGTTCTTTCTGTTCATAGGTTTGTTCGACATTTTTTTTTCAATTATTCATATTGTTATATTGACCGATATTTTGTTTAGCAATTTGCATAATATGAAAGAAAATCACAAATGAACTAGTTTAATTTTAACCGTTAATTTGTGATTTTCGCTCATACTCTGCAGATTTGTTAAAAACTATATTTAATATGAATAATTGAAAAAAGAAAATTTCTAAAAAAGAGCTTATGAACTAAAAGAGCGAGTTAGTTTAATAAATGGAAATGAACGAAATGAACTATGAACTATTAAACATTTCAATGGACGTTTTGAATTTTTGAAAAAGTTTTGAATTTGTTACGAATCGTAAAACGTAAAGAGGGCTTTTAGACAATGTTGTATTGGTAACCTTATTTTTTGGGGAAAGTAGAACACAATTTTTACGAAAACTTTTTGAAAACCCAAACTACTTCTACACCAATATAAGAAACAAAAAAATACACATTTTTTTTACAAAAAAATATTACATAAAAAACATAAAACTTAGTAACTAATCCCTAATTAGTTTTTACTTACCTGATAGTGTAAGCCAAACATTTATAATTTTCATTTTTATTTGAACAATAACATTTAAAAAACACAAAGTGCGAGTAGCTTTTAAGCTTAAATTGAGCGAAATTTAACAAAGAAACATATTTAAATAATGAGAGGAACTTTTTAGAACAGGGGACTTTATTTTACTCTAAACCCTTAAACGTGTAAAGCACCTAAAATGACTATCAATTTTAGATTTAAATCTAAATTGAGGGAGCTTTTCATAGAACTTATTTATAAATTAATTGTAGGAGCTTTAAGTAATAATTTAATCGAAAACTCATTTATAATTAACTAAAAAGATCTTTAAGTCAAAAATCGTACTGGTTTTTCAGATTTAAATATAGGTGTTTTTTTGATAATTTATAGGAGCTTTTTGATTAAATGAGAAAGGCCTTAAAGTATGTTAACTATTGCTGCTAAGCTAATAATTAAGTTCATCTTGCTTAAGCCTTTTACAAAACAAGCTTTGACAAAATCTCTAAAGCTTTCGAAAAATCTTAAAGCTTTTAAAAACATGGGAGTTAAAACACATGTTTAATAAGATGGAAACACAGAGAGAATTTTGTTGAACCAACAATAATGAAATTATTGTGTAAATCAATGAAACTTTTATTCACAAAATAAACGAAAATTTTATTAAAATTTTATGAAATCCGTTTTTAATTAAACTTCTGCTTTGAGTGTATGAAGCTTTTAATAAATAAAATGATATTATTTATACAATTATGAAAACTTGCATTAAATTAATAAAATGTTTCAATGGACGAATTCCAGTGCAATTTCATTGGTTTTATGCAAAAATTCATTAATATCAGGCAGTTAATTCTCTCATAGAAATATATTGGTTTTAGAGATTAATTTGTTTTTCTCAAAATAAAATCCTTAAAAAATAATTTACAAAAAAAAAATCGAATATCATAACACACAGAGAAAATTTGATAATGAAAATTTTCAGTAAGCCACTGAAAGTAAATAAAGTCTTTTTTAAGTATTTTATTAAAAAAGCTTTTAAAAGTTTTTGAAGCTTTTTCATTTTTAAATATTAAAACAAGGAGAGAATTTAAGTGGACGACAAATAATGAAAATTTTCAATTAACTAATGAAACTTTCATAAAACGAACGAAGAATGTCTTAAAATTAATGAAAAGACTTTTTTTTATGAAACTGGTTTTTTGATGAAACTTCTTTATTGATTGAATGAAACTTTTAATAAATAAAATTATAGTTTTCATAAAATTTTATGAGGATATCCTACCCGAACTCATAGATTTTAATGTGCTTTGGATATGTTGTAGAGGAACATAAAAAAACTTATTATTTTAAATGCCCAATCTCACGTTTAAGGGTTAAAAAGTGGGTTTAAAAGTTAATTTGTTTTGTATGGAAACATGTCTCAAATTTACGAAAATTTGATTTATTTATTTGTACACAGGGTTAAAGTACTCTAGAAATCAAAAATTTTGAAACCTATATTGCCTATATTGTGGACCCAGAGTGACCACATTCTTCAATTATTTGAAATAAAAGTCACTTAAAAACCGAACGATTACAAATATCGGGAAAAGCTCAGACACCCCCTGCAATTAAATAGCCATTGCTATGCCTTAAATCCAACTACAATTTTTTAATGTTACTCAAAATTCATTTGTTTAAAAAACATACTTGAATACATAAAATACTTAAGGACACAGTTTATACACCAGTGAATGTATCTTCAAAAAAGCTTTAATTAGATACCAAATACAGTTCCTTTCAAATAATTAGGAAAAATTAAAAATGTGGTAATTTTTAAACCACTTAATGACCCCTAAACACGACAGCTAAAAAATAAGTGTTCTTTAAATTTTTATTTTCTACAACATATCCAAGGCTCATTAGATCTGCCTATCCGGGTCGGGATACCTCCCTTGTCAGCTTTAAACTCTTAATTGTACAAATGTATAATATCTATATAAAAAGTTTAGTTGATATAATGATTTTGTAATACACACATATCTCGATAACCAACATCATTTAACTTTTAAAGGCTTTAAGAGTTTTCAAAAGCTTCCAAGATATTTTAAATGCAGGTTTAATAAAAGCGTTAACAACGACGGACTCAGGCAATGAGAACTATGCTTTTATTTAAAAAAAAAAAAAAAAATAGATTATACATATACATATCATTCCATTCAATAATTCATTTAGTTATTTTTTTTTTCAAATTAAGAGCAAAGTCCATTCTTAAAAGCACAAAATAAATTCGATGAATTTTCGTTGAAATTTAGATTTTTTTAAAAAAAGTTTATGTATTAAAAGAAAAACCTGTTTTAAAAAGCAAGCTTCAAGCTTTAAAAAAAAAGGTTTGGTCAGATTATGAAACAAAATTAAATTTTATGAAATTTCATTGGCTACAACTTGAAAATTTTTGATACATTTTTAGGGAAAGGCATTTATCTGGCATGTGATGAAAACCGATCGATTTTGGTTGATTTGGTTAAAAATCAAAATTTAAAAAGTGAATAAAGAGGAAAAGGGGAATTGAAATTATTTTTAATTGCTTAAGTTAAATCAGGAATATCGATTTACAACTTTTAATATTTTTTAAATTTGGAGTTGATATTTCAAAAACGATCGATTTTCATCACATGCTTTTTAAAATCTTTGCTTTTACTTATTGCTGTGAAAGTTCTTTTGTTTTTAGATCTAAAGAGATGTAATTTTTCTACAAGTTTCAAGAAAAGCTTATCTCTCTTCCTAGAGCTTTGTTGTATAAAAAATATTTCACAAAGCGAATAAGTTTTGAATACGTTTAAGTGTACAAAGGATTTGTCTCTATAGTGTTGGTATTAGGAGAAAGCTTTTCTCTTTTCTGATGTAGTATTCTAGTGAGCAAAAGTATTTATGTAATGAGTGTAATTGTAATTGGAGTTCATTTTTTGGGCAAGGTATTTTAATAAATCAAGCTTTAAAAGATACAGGAATTTATTTAAAAATCTATTTATTTTAACTAAAATTTTTCTTTTCAATAAAACCTTTTCTCAAGGGAGAGAATATAGGGGTTAGTTTGTTAGAGATAGTTAAAGAGTATCAAAGAGAGAGAGAGAGAGAGAGAGAGAGAGAGAGATAGAGAGAGGCAGAGAAAGACTTAAACAATGGCTTCAAGTTCAAAAGTTCAAAAAGAGAGTGACAGAGACAGTACTGATAGTATGGAGATAGCTAAGGTTTGCAGCAAAAGAGCAAAAAAATGAGAATAATGGTTTAAGACAATATGGAAGACAATGGAATAATTCGGCAGTGATAAATGAGTAACAGTAACAGTAATACAAGTTTAAATTTAGACAAAACAAAGAAAGAGACAGATAGAGACAGAGCCAGAAGCTAAGCCCAATTTTTTGTTTGTGTGAAAATGGGTATATGTAAATGTAACTGTAAATGTAGGTGTAAATATGTATATCTAAATATGTATGTATAGGTGTACAAAATAATGTTTTCACAATTTCACTAAAATGGTTTTTAAATATTTATTTATTTTAATGGATTTTTCTTTAAATATCACTTGTCAATAAGATATAACAGTGTTATTATTTTCCATCCATTTCTTCATGCTTTTACAAATGATAAAACGATTTCAAAGTATTATAAAACGGTACTAATGGATAAACAAGAATGCATATCAATCACCATGAATATTTGCTTAAGCAAAAGTTTTTATGTTGTTATATATGTATGCAAAAAGATTTATATATCATTAAAGTATAAATAAATACGGCTACCAGTGCAACATTTCCATTTACGCGCATCAGTTTTTTTTTTTTTTTTTTTAATATATTTTTTGTTTCAAAATATGGTTTAAAAAAAATGTTTTATTTTTAACCACTTTTTACACACACATTATCATCATGCTTTTTTTTAATGTGAGATATAGTAGCATGTTTTTATGCAGAAAATAGAAGACAGAGAGCATTAAAAAGTAATTGAAACCCGTACCGTAAAAATTTTATGAATTCTCTTTTTTCTGAATATGAAAATGCTTGATGGTTGGTAGTTTAATCACGATTTTTAATGTTGCTCTAATGATATATGATTTATGCACGCATGAATTTTCAATCAAATTTTATTTAAGATTTATAAAATAAAAAACATACCTGGCCAGTACTTTTGAGATATTGATAAGTGCCATGTAATGTATTAATATCTTCATGTTCTGAAAGGAAATAAAAATCAAATATTAATAAGGGTTTATTAAATTTTTTAGGAGAACTTTCATTATTCTGTATATATTTAAAGATTAAATTTTATTCTGAATTTATTTATCTAAATTTACAAATCTAGTGCATAACATTATGGCGCCCAAACAGGGACCTATGAAAAAATATATAAGAAACTGTAAAATGGCAACAACCACACATCAGTCATAAAAAACACTCATAAGTTTCGTTTTAGTTTTGGTGTAAATTTATTAAATCAATTCTAAATTTTAAATTTATCCATAGATCTTTTTTGAATATACCTTATCTTTGTTAACAGGAAATCATAATGTTACAATATTTTACTTTATCTTATTGTTAAATCAAAACAACAGAAAATCAATATGCATTATTTTAATAAACAAAATCCTTTCTCTTTTTTCATCTTGGCACATAATTTGAAAGTTGGCCATTTATTTAAATTATAAAGCACTAAAATTGCAAATCACTATAAATTTATGATGTTCAAAAAATATTGCATATGCGATATATATGAAAGTTTCTTAAATGTTTATTGTACTTATTGTATTTTTTTAATTAATGCACTAGGCTATTAGTACAAGGTGGCGCAAAAGTAATCCTCCTATCAGAAAATGCTATAAATTTTGCGATTGGCCCCTAATGTCAGTTCTGTTTTGACATTTGTGTAGTAAATACATGCGAAATACACGTTAATAAACAATGTTACGCTACACTGCTCCAGAACGCGGAATATTGGTGACTATTTATTTGATCAATAATCGGTCGGTGACTTTGGCACAACGTGAATTTCGTCGCAGATTTCCTGGCCGTCCAACGCCTACTGGTGAAACACTGCGACGTTTAGCCGCTCGCCTCGAAGAGACTGGCACAACACGAGATGCTGCCAAGCGTGGCAGACCCCGGAGTAGCCGTTCTGCAGAGAATATTGCTGCTGTAGCCGAGGATGTCATGGAAGCGCCGTCGACATCGACCAGACGACGTGCCACGCAAATGGGTATCAGTCGACGGTCTTTACAGCGAATTTTGGTACAAGATTTGAAGATGTTTCCGTACAAAGTCCAGACGGTGCATCAGCTGTTAGCTGCTGACCGCCAATCGCGTGTAACATACGCTCAAGCCATCCTTAATCACCACCAAGAGGAAGATGATTTTTCATCAAAAATAATCATGAGTGATGAGGCCCATTTCCATCTTAGCGGGTAAATAAGCAACATTTACGCTTCTGGGGCACTGAAAATCCGCGTGTAACCCACCAAGAGCCATTACACCCGCTCAAAGTCACTGTATGGTGTGCTGTTTTCGCTGGAGGAGTCATCGGACCTTTTTTCTTCGAAGACGTCGCGTGCCAAACGGTTACTGTGAATGGTGAGCGCTACAGAGCAATGATCAAAGAGTTCTTCTTGCCGCAACTTGATGAATTGGGATTGGAAAACATGTGGTTCCAACAGGACGGTGCAACGGCACACACTGCACGTGCCACAACCGATATGCTGAAGGATGCATTTCCCGGGCGCCTAATCTCCCGTTTTGGCGATTTGCACTGGCCAGCAAGATCGCCTGATTTGACCGCTCCAGACTTCTTTTTGTGGGGCTTTTTGAAGTCGCGGGTTTATGTCAACAAGCCTCAGACTCTTGCAGCTCTTAAAGACAATATCTGTCAAGAATGTGAGGACCTATCGCCGGAAGTTTTGGCCAAAGTGATGGAAAAAGCCATAAAAAGGGCTCAAATGACAATCAACTGTGGCGGCGGCCATTTACATGACATCATATTCTCGACTTGATGTAAAAAAAATTAAAATACCAAATAAAAATAATCCACAAGAAGAATCAAAGTTTTTCATTTTTTTTTTTAAATTACAGCCAAAAAACATCGGAAGGTTATTTTGCGCCACCTTGTAAATATTAGTACATATTAAAAGTTTAATAATGTGTATTAAAATAACGAAATTAAAAAAAAAAATCGACAGAATTTAAAGAAAAAATTAATTTAATTGAAAAAATTGCTAATATTTAAAAAAAAAATCGCCAAAATAAACAAACCCACAAGAAAAAAAATGTATAAAATTGAAAAATAATAATATTAAGTTTTCTTCGATCTTCTTTTATGTTATTCTTTTTAGTTTAAACGAGCTTAAGATCATGCATTTTTTTATGTATGTATTTTCAATATTTCGTCTCCACATTGGGTGACTTCTTCAGGGAACAAATATTACAATTTGAAAAACTAATTTTAATAATTAAAAAATTAAAAACTTATATACACATATATAACTTTTTAATTATTAAAAAGTTTTATAAGTTTTTAATTATTAAAAGTTTTATAAGTTTTTAATTATTAAAAAGTTTTATAAGTTTTTAATTATTAAAAAGTTTTATAAGTTTTTAATTATTAAAAAGTTTTATAAGTTTTTAATTATTAAAAGTTTTATAAGTTTTTAATTATTAAAACTAGTTTTTCAAATTGTAATATTTGTTCCCTGAAGAAGTCACCTAATGTGGAGACGAAATATTGTAAATAAATAATTAAAAAATAAATGATCTTAAGCTCGTTTAAACTAAAAAGAATTCAGCTTTAAACTCTTAATTATAAAAATGTATAATATCTATATAAAAAGTTTAGTTGATATAATGATTTTGTAATACACACATATCTCGATAACCAACATCATTTCACTTTTAAAGGCTTTAAAGAGTTTTCAAAAGCTTCCAAATTGTAATATTTGTTCCCTGAAGAAGTCACCCAATGTGGAGACGAAATATTGTAAATAAATAATTAAAAAATAAATGATCTTAAGCTCGTTTAAACTAAAAAGAATTTAAAAATGAAAGCCAAAAAATTTTTTTAAATCGTCAAAACATTTTCATGATAGAGAATACAATTGTTTCCTGGGCATCACCCCATTCATCAGTTGTCCGCAGTAAGAAAACGATGATTGGCATAGTTCAAACCGAGACATTACATACAACAGATAAAATTAACTTTAAAAATTTTGTCTGCTTTAGGTCCAGTTAAAATTTAACGAACAGTTAAATTGAAAATTTATATAAGAAACAACAGTTATTACCAGTACCAGTTATTAGCTAAAGAACATTACGAAAATTAGGTTTAGTGTATAAACTGGATGATTTGGTAATCCGAATCATAAAATCAAAACTTTTTGAAAAGCAACAATTTGTACATATCAATATACTTTGTATATCATTATATGTATGTGTATTTGTTGTATTACAATTCGCAAAATCAACATATATCCCAACAAACAATGTTTGTATCATACTTGGGACTAGGTAATTGAATGGACCAATTAATTGACGATTTAATTGGCATTGCTTGATGTCAATAGTAATTAAATTTTCTGGCATTACAATTGCTTAAAACAATGAAAATTAATTTTTTTTAATTTTCATTGATCAATGCCAATGCTTTTAGCAGACATTTATAATTGATTATTTATTTGTTTTTTACAATTGTCTACAAAAAATTTATTTGCAAATTTAAAAAAAATCCTTTATTTGCGTACTAATTTGATAAATATGCGGTATTTTATCAAGTATATATATTATTACAAGGTGATCCCATCATGACTAATCCGTTATCAAACGAGAATAAATAGTGTATACGTGCTAAAACTTGCATAAAATAGAATACTTTTCAAGTTAGGACTTAGCTTTTAAATTTTTATCGTTTTTTTTTCAAAACAAACTACTTGTTATAAACAATTATATTTTAGTCAATTAATATTGGTTGTTTTAGGCATTGGAGCCATTTGAATACCATTGGTATAATCAATGCCAATGAAAAACAAAATCATTGGCATTGAAATGGTAATGCATTTTTTGGCATTGGCATTGACCACAAGTAATGCCAATTAAATTTCAATTTTAATGAAAAATTACCAATTACGATTTGTATCAGTCTAGCCGTGGTTTGATTGGTTGATTGTTCGCAAATGATTTAATTTTTCTATTAAAAATACAAAAATTGTTTTTTCGGACTCTCATATTTTCATATATTTAGTTAGAATATTGATCTACCTCAAGTCCAAAAATTTAATATGATATTATTATAAATTTTTTAGAATATTGCAGTTAAAAACAACAACTGTTGATTACTACACAAACTACTGTCATTTAGTAACTTTGAAGCTTTTTTGACTGGAATAAAAAATGTCTGAATTGGCCAATATTTAACCACGCATATTCCGCCTAGTTTTAGCACATATTGAAAAAGTTGTTTCATGATATAGTCGTATTCTTTATGTCAATAAGTACTGCAGTTAGACATTAACCCATTAATGCCTAACCCCCTATTACATTGCCCAATATCGATGAAACTTTACATGGTATATATTTTATGATTTTCCATCCTTGGGACCTATGAGTTAACCACTGACATAAAATATTTATGCCATGCTTTTTGAATAAAATATCTTTTTTTTATCTTTCACGTAAAACTTTTAATTTTTACTTGAAAATAATCGATATTTCCATCAAGTGTATTTCATAAAACTATAAAATTCGTATTTTAGTGGCTATGTTACGAAATCATACCTGTTGCCCAGGTGAGTGGCCCTAAACAGGTAAATATTTGTTGTACGATAGAGGAAACCTAAGACTGTTAGCTAACAAGAAAGTTTTCCCATTTTTCACTTCACCAATTTTTCACAAACATTTTCGTGAAATTTTTTCGACTATGTAAATTTACATCATTTTTAAGCGGTAATTTCCCCCCTGGAAAATTGTGAAATTTTACCTCAACATTTTCTTAAAGTATAGTTATTTTCCCTTTTCCTGCCTGAGAAAACCAATTGGATGTACCTCTTTCCTGTATATAGCTATATTTTTTTAAGATGTCTCCTTTTATGGTATTTAAATACCCAATAGGCAGGAATGAGTTAATCCGACATTATTTTTCCTGTAGCGCGTGACAGTTGACTGAAAAAGCCTTATATTTATTCCACCAAAACTTATATCAAAATTATAAACTCTTAAATTACAAATGAGATCTAGAATCAGAGCGTAAATATGGTTTTCAATATCAATATACCCAAGATTTTTAAAAATGTGTCTATTTTAATTTAATCTGCTGTCATTAAAACAAAAACGCTAAATTTCATTACCGTGTTTGTTTAACAACATATTGTTAGTTCATTGTAATGCAACAAAAAACCACTTACACACGCGCCAATACTTAAAAAGTTATTTTTATTTAAAAGCCGTAAAATTTAATAATGGTAACCATAAATGAAGATGCACATAATAAAGCGTTTAGACTAAAACCGTAATTGTAACTCAAATTAGTTCGAATAAAGACAAGCGGAAACTATTTTTCTTTTAAAATGTGCAATTTTAAAAGCGCAAAATTTCGTCGAGTTTTAAGAAATTTTTGTTTAGTTTATATTTATGTTCATAGTTTGTAATTAATATTTATAAAATTACCCGATATATGGGTAAATACCGTCTTAATACCTGGTATATTCCTTTTTAGGGAATTTATTTAGGTATTTATAAAAAGCACTTGAAATGCTCACCGAAAAAATTAATTAATCAATAAATTAAAATATTTGTTAATTCAATTCAACACAAATTTTAATTTAATGTCATCGTATTAAAGAAATTTTAGTATCAATTAAAATAAATAAATTAAACTATTTGGTTTCAATTAAGATTTTAATCGCATTTATTTAATGTTTTTTATTAAAATTGCAAAAAACCCTCAACATTTAAAAAAATCGTAAAAACTAAAAAAAAAAAACAGTGACCGTAATTATTATTTCATAAAAGTAAGATGCAAATAGTTATTTTGTGACTTTTATTTTTTCGAGCAAAAATAAAAGTTTTTTTGCCGTTTATTTTTTTAGAGTAAAAATAAAAATTATTTTTTGGCTTTTCTTTTTTTGAGAACAAATAAAAGCTATTTTTTAATTTTTATTTTTTTTTTGGGCAAAAATAAAAGTTGTTTTTTGATTTTTATTTTTTAAGCAATTTTTTTCTCTTGTCTATATATTTATGGCAATTAAAAATTCCCATGAAGATTGTTTTTACCGCGATGCAGCACATTTTGATGCGTTTGTTATGAGCTTTTCAAAAATATATTTTTTTAATTTGAATTCATTAAAACAAAGAAAAAATAAACTATTATTTTTGCTCGAAAAAATATGAGCCAAAAAATAAATTTAATTTTTGTTCGAAAAAATAAAAGCCAAAAAATAACTTATATTTTCTCAAAAAAAAAAAAAAAAAAAAAAAAAATAAAAGTCAAAAAATAACTTTTATATTTGCTTGCAGAAATAAAAAACTTAATTTGAAAAAGCAAAGCATTTTATGAAAGACTTGTCCTCAAGGTTCAATATATATATATGGGCTATTTCAAATTTTTTGAGCACCTGCTGAAACCTACATACTATGGCTCTTATTTCGTTAAGTTTAATGAATTGAAAAAAACGTTGTACAGGGTTTGGATGACTATACTTGAAGGATATGACGTGCAAAGTTTTACATTGAAAAGTCTTCACCTTAAGAATTGGTGGTCATCTAAAATTCGAAAAATTAAAAAAACGACTTGAAACTTGCAAGAGTTTTTTCATTCATTCCGTTTTCTCTGTAATAGTTTTTAGCTTTCAGATCCAAACCAATACAAAATATAGTCACTAGACTTGGAGGATATATCCGCAAAAAAAAAATTTTTTGATATCGGTGCTGGGTTGAAAGTTGCATGGTGGTTTACAAGTGAAACCAAAATTTTCCGAATTTTGAACTTTTTGAAGATTTTAAATAGGGTTTTTGCGCCGTTTAATAAAAATGAGTTTTAAGCGCAGAATTATAAAAACGGCGTAATTTTATAAAGTTAGAGGTATATCAAGTTGGTGTCAGCGCACCTATAACGTATCACGGACATCACAAACTTAAAAGAAATTAGCGTAAATTTTTTGAAAATGTATCTTTTTTGCGTCTGACAATCTGAATTGTCTTTTTAATTGGCTAGTGTATTGTGTGATGGGAGTAACTTCGTAAAGTGCACCTCCGAGGCGAAAACGCACTTTAAAATTTTTGAAAACAAAAATTTTATGAACTTTTGAAAATTTTTGCAAAAAAACAATTTTTTGTTAAGCTTTTTTTATATCAAAACATGGCATGGGAACATGTTTAGGTATATAAATAGATTCTTCGCGACGGACTAAACTGATAAAGTGCAAAAAACAATAATTTTTTTTAATCCTGGCGCGTGCAGCGCTTTGTGACAACTAAAGCGCTGTATCAATTCCGCTCAAACGTACATCGAATGGAAGACTTTACTGAGCTTGATACTAAAATCGAAAACGCACCAAAAAATTTTAAGGATTTAAAATTTTATGGAGGAAACAAAATGTTTCTAACGTCAAAAAGCATCCTTGTATGAAATATTTGATTTTGAAAATTTAAAAGAATTATTTTTGAATTTGGGTTAATAAGTAACCCAGAATCCCAACAAGTATTTTATAATCGGTCAAATATTAATATTTGCAAAAAAAAGACTCGTTTTTTTTTTTGAACCCCTAGAAAGTGAGACTATATTTTTAAACAATATTCACGAGGGCCACCTTAACAAATTTTAACAAAAAATCATGAGCGGTAAAGTTTAAATGGTTATATCTCTTAGACCGTTAGCGATAGGCAAATAGTTTTTTCCCAAAATATTACAAATTATGTCTTATACTAGCCGTAATTTTGTAAAATGTTTAACAATTTTAAATAAATTTTTATATGCATACACGATCAAAAAAAAATTTTCTTTCAGTGTATTTGAAAAAGTATTGAAGCTTTTACAAATATTTTAGTGTGCTAAGAATGCCCTTAAGGGGTATTATCCACACGCGTTAACCTTTTTCAATTTTAACAAAAACTATAATTTTAATATTTTTTTTTTTTAATTTTTAACTTAAAACCGCCGTAAAATTTGCGCCGTTTAATAAAAATGATTAACACGAACGGATTTCACATGCTCAAATATCGGCTTATACACACACAAATCGTCATTGATGTCAGACAAACAAAAAAAAAACTTAAAAAAAACATGTCTAGGTGCCATATATATGAATCAATTCTCCTACATTTGCCTTTATATGCTTTTTTTGTTTAACAATTTTAAAATAACTGTTATTTTCAGTCAATGAAAAAATGTAAAAATTAATAAAATCTACAAAATTGAAAAAATCTCCAAAACTTAAATAAAATCGCGAGAATTGAAAAAAAAATCGCAAAAAATTTTCAAAATTAAAAAAATTGCTAAAATGGAATAAGTCGCTAAAATTGGAAAAAATCACCAACATTGAAAAAATCACCTAAATAAAATTAACAACGTTATTTCTGACATAATTTTTCTTTTATTTCGTCGATTTTTTCAATCTAAAAAAAAAAATTAAAAGAACTTGCTCACATATATATAAAAAGAATATTAATAAAAATTTCTGTTAATTTAAGCAACTCGCGTTTAGGAAATTTTCTAAAATATTTTGCTAAAATCAGCAACAAAAATTAGTAAAAAATAGAGAATAGAAAACATTTTTACTAAAAAATTATTATGTACTAAAAAATTGTTTTGTACTAAAAAATTATTTTGTACTAAAAATTTGTACAAAAACTTTAAATTAGGATATAAAACGTTTTACTAATTTTTCTGATAATGGAAGATTCTGCGACAGTAATTTTGTTTTTATAATGTAATGAAATGTTGCAAAAAGAAATATGTCTATATAAACGTAATAGCTAGAGTACCATTTAGCATTTTGACATTACATTGTAAGTAGCATATAGAAAATATTTTTGTTTTGTTATAATCGAAAGAAAACAAAATTTTTTATTGATATATATTTTAGCCGAAAAAATAACTGTTAAAAACAGTAGTTTTTTACCAATTTTTTCAATTGTTTCAAAATGTTTGTGGTAAAAAACTTTAAATTATTTTTACGACATTGTTCATTGTATCTCGAATGCATAAAAACATCCTAACTGGATTACCAATTGGCATTTTAACTTTACATTTTATGAAGTACATACAATTTTTTGTTGTAAACGAAAACATTATTTTTTATTAAAATATCTTTTCAAAATACCGAAAAAATAACTGTTAACAGTTGTTTCAAATTTTTTGTTGTAAACAATGGTCAGTTATTTTAACGACATTGTTAGATTGTTAGTTGTTTTTCAACAGTTAAAAGCAACTAAAATTTTAGTTATTTTAACGATAATTACCTTCGTCGCATTTTTAACTGAATTTACAGTTGTTTTAATTGTAACAATTATAAATTTATAAAATTACGATTTATGTTACATTTTGCAACGTTTTGTTCTATTTTAGTTAGAACAAATTAAAAAAAGGTTTTACGAAGTTTTCGTTAAGTTTGTGTTCTGTAACGAATTTATCTTTTAGTTTAGCACCTTTTTAATAGAATTCCCATTAAAATCTTAGTGTAAACGCGGTATATTTTTTTTTTTTATAAAATTCAAACAGCACTTAATGAACACAAAAACCACTTATTATGCTGTTAAGTATAATATAAATTTTCTTTATTTTTAAGAAAATATATATTAAAAAACACCATTAACTTGAATTAATGAATTTTTCCAACCACAAAAGATGAAGATGGATGTTTAGATTATTATTGTTTAACATGATTTATGATAATATTGAACTTGAAAAATGTATTGAAAATAATAATTTGGAAAATTAATTCATTTAAATCAAACAAAGTTCTAAATCAAACAAAGTTTACAAACTTTGTTAAACGAAATTAACAAAGTTTTTAAATCACGTTTTCTTTCCCTGACCCATTTTTAACTTCTTTGTTGCCGATACACTTGTAAGTTCTTGTTTTTAACAAAAAATAACATTTTTTCCTGTTAATTATGTACCAAACATTTTTTTTTTATTATTAAGTATTCATTACTTTAATGTATTAAGCTTCCTGTATTTTCTAATTTTTCAATAAAGAAAAAACCATTTTCATTGTATTGAAACTGTTAAATTTTTCTTAATTCAATGAAAAAACACAAGATTATGCTGCTTATCGCATACAAAAAGTAAACGAATATAAGTACTTACTATTATGTTCCGCACAATTGAACATTTTCAATGAAAATTTTGTTTTTTTGAAGTATTATATTCAGATTTCTTACAAAAGATAAGGTAAAGTTTTATGCTCTTTGTTGTTCGAAGCTGCTGATGTTGTTCAAACATCATTTAACTCATTTTTGACACAATGATCCTTTTTCGACCCAGTAAATGGCTATATTTTTTACTAGAAAAAGATAATTGTGTGATTAAAAAACCTTCAAATTAAACAACATCTTCGTTACAATTGTGAAAAAAAAATTTTTTGAAAAAATGTTATCCAGAGTTGCCAAATAATTATTTGAAAATATCAATTTTTGAGCATTTTTGATGGAACTTTTTTCAAAAAACGACTTAAAAATATAAAAAAGCATAAACTTTTATATTTTTGATTGATTTTGATGAAAAACTATGAAAATTTATTTCTCTGCTAGAAATTAGTTTCGATGGCATATAATTTTTGAAAATCTGACCGATCCAATGATGAACTTATCAAATACACTTAAGGCCTCATTAGTTGTTACTTTCTGTTGCCGTTCTGTGTCGTTCTGTTCTGTAGGTAATATTTTGTAATTACTTTTTCTGTGAAAGGAATCAGCTGTTTTGAAAAGTAAAAGAAAATCCAACCAAAAACATTCAAATATTGAGAAAAAGATTTCGCAACAAACTAATACATACGCACTTTCAGCTGTCACTTAACGTTGAATTCTATTTTCAACAGATTTGTCCGCAACAGAACAGAACGAAAAAGTGAAAACTAACCACACATACAGACTTTCAATTGAACAGAAACAAAACAGCTGATTCATAACAGAACAGAACGTGCAAACTAATTCTGCCTTTAGTCTAAAATGTTTCAAAATTTATTCCATTTCTACTCGAAACATAAATAATGGATGGTTTTTATTAAAACACTACTAAACTTATAAAAATTATGACGTCAGGGTTGCAATATTGCAATTTTAAAAAATGTTCAAAAACCACGATCTTTTTACAAAAACAATTTAAAAATCCGTAAACTTAAATTTTTTTTTTTAATTTTTTTATATATTTTTGAAACAAAAAACTCTATAGATTACTTGTTAGGACAATATCCTAATAAAGAAATATAGAGTATGGCCTCGAACTTGAATAATTTTCTTTTCAATTTATAACGAGCTTTCAACCTCCGTATATTTACAAAAATAAATCAATTCAAATATATTAGCTAGGTTGATACTAGTATTTCGATCTGGCTAAAAATCTCATCAGAACCCGAAGTTTTAGAAAAGCTAGAGCCTCCATAACAGGCAGAACTTTAACAAAAAACCTATTAATAATCAATTTACCTATAAATTGAAAATAAACTATGATGATTTGGTAGAAAGAAGTAAGGTTAATATTTATTTTGTTCAAAGATACGCATCGGAAAAATACCCAGACAGAAAAATACAATCGGCACAGTGTTGGTAAAGCGACGGCGACGGTCGGTTATGTGTTGGCAGAGCGTGGTACTAACAATCTTGACAGTATTGTCCTGTTTACCCCGATTGATAACAGTGGCCAATCGTTTGTTTGACCTAACTTGTCACCGTTGGCATAACGTTCGTAGTTCAAAATATTTTATGCTTTTAAAATAGCTTAAATTAATTTTGAGAAATATGCATAATAAACACATTTAAAAAGCAGCAAAACAGTTTGGTCTTAGTATTATACATCTTATTTAAATGGGTGAAACAGTAAAAAATATTAAAAAAATGCTTCTAATTGGTTGTAATATTGGTAAAAACAATATTGGCAATGAATTTTGCGATTGGTACTGGTAAAACATTGTTTTGCAAATCAAATAGTGTTTTTCGAGTACAATATTAGTTGTAAATTTGGTAATATTTAGTGTCCGACCGAACAGTTCGGCCAGAAAATGCATTTGGTCTGTATTCGGTATTTTAAAGCATTATGGACAAATTTGGCGGATGAAAAAATGTTTATTGGGCTGATTAGATGCTATTTTGAGTGTCAAATTTGAAGAAAAGTCTGCTTAACAATGAATTCACTGTTCGGCCTCAGAAAGTTCGGCCAAATTGAAAATAGTTCGGCGGCCGAACTTTTAACTTCATAGCTAAACTTCGGCTTTTCTCTTAAATTTTATACACAAAATCGAATTAAATCGGCTCAACAAACATGTTTCCAATACCAAAATTTGTCATCATTGCCTCTAGATCAATCTTGGGCACAAAGAGAAATGAGAATGTATTAGTTATTTTACAAAAAAATGAGATTGTATTGGTACTATTGCACTGAACAAAATCACTTGGTTTTTTTTTTTTTTTTTTTTTTTTTTTTTTTTTTTTTTTTTTTTTTTGTGTTTGTTTACATTGGTGTATTGTTTTACTTTTTATGTCCTTACGTGATAAATTTCAGCTATGAGGCAAATAAAAAAGAAATATACATAAGAGGAAATTAATAGGTTATAAAAAAATGTTCTTTAAGAAAATAGGCCCATGAGTTCTTTGCCAATAATGTACTGGGCAAACAAATATATATAATAATGTTATAAATATGGATTAATAAATTAAAAAAACAAAAAGCTAAAAAAATATTTTATAGTAATTTTTATAAAATACAATAAAATTCAAAATATCTGCGTTGTAATTGTTTTTAATATAAACAATTACAGTTCAGAGATTTTTAAATTTTTTAACTTATAGATTGTTTTAATATTTTAGGTTTTGTGTGTTAAAATTAAGTTATGAATGAATAAATCAAGATATATTTATATATTCAAGCTAAATAAAAATGCGTTTTCCCAACCAAAATCCCACATAATGAAAGAAAAAAAAAATACAATTAAAAAAAATTATAGTACGCTTGGCTTTATTAATTAAAATATCATTGGTTGCTGTCAAATATTATCTTGTGTACCTATTTTATTAAACAAAGCGACATAAACCTACTCCATCCAATGCTGGCAAGCAACTAAACAATTTTTTTTTGGTTTTTTTTCGGTTTCTCTTTTTATTTTTATTTACGTTCGGGTTGTGTGTGTGTGAAAAACGATTAGTCTTCGTTGTTTCAACAAGTGTTTGCCCGACACTGCTCTAGATATCAAAAAACCGATAAAATATAGTTTTTTGGCCGAACTGTTCGGTCGGACACTAGTAATATTTAACATGGTGGGTTTTACAAAAATATCACTGGTTTGCCAGTACTACTTTTTTTGGTACGGTTGGCAATTTATACCTGGGTAATTATCAATAGAAGATTTAAGTTATCAATAGAAGATTTAAGTTATCAATAGAAGATTTAAGTTATCAATAGAAGATTTAAGTTATCAATAGAAGATTCAAATTTATTTAAGATTTAAGATTTTTTTACTTAATATAGATTTGTAAACTAAACTTCCGGAGTTATAAAAAGCTGTTTTGAAATATTTTATAGCTAAAACAAAAAAAGTTAAAAAAAAAAAATAAATGAAAAAGCTAAATACGCAAATCTTGATCTAATATAAACGCAGAAATTCCATTGTAGAAAAGCATTACCATATAAGTGGTTATATAAGTATACAATTTCAATTCGATAATGCTAAAGTGTTGCGACCATCGCATAGTGGGACATATCACAATAGTTTTGAAAATAATTCGGCCATTTATTATTTAGTGGTCCGATTGCAATGAAATTTGCATAAGTGACGTAATATCGAGCTTAAGTGATTTTGAACCTTCAAAACACCACAGGGGCGGCAATATGACCACCCATACTAGGGAACTTTTTTTTTTTTTATTTTATTTTTTTTTTTTATTTTTTTTTTTTATTTTTTTTTTATTTTTTTTTATTGTTTGCAGTTTAATAAAAAAGTTTTCAGTTGAGATGAAAATAAATGCATTTTTTTCAACTTTTTTATACATTTGTTTAAAATAATTTACTACCATTTACCGATTTTTTTAGTTTCATTTATTATTTTCATTTATTTAAAGTTTCATAAAAATTTCACCACAAAAATGCACACAGAGAAAAATTTAGCTATTTGCCAACTGAAATTGAGTTACTGCTACTCAAATGCTGTTATTACGAATTTCACTTGGTTGGTAAAACTGAACATTAGTTTTCACAACAAAATTCAGTTAATTGAACTAAATTTTAGTTGCAGCAATCAACATATTCAGAAATATAATTTTAATATCGTTGTACTAAATGAATTTGTAAGTTGTTACCATTAATATACACTTTACAATTCGGTTGGCACTTTATTTCTCTGTGTGTGGAATATTTTAGTTTATTTGTTTCCGTTCAAGTTATTATAAATTTAAATAATTATTTTTTTTTTTAAAATATTCATAAAATTCGTGTTTGTTTTTTTATTAAAATGGTTTGTTTATATACAAAATTATTTCAATTCAAATTGCAAGAAATTGAAAAATTTTACACATGGTGGTGTATACATTTTGTAGAAAAGAAAAACAAACAAAAATCTGCAATAATTTTAAATAACTGAATATAACTTTTTTTTTTACTGATCAGTAGTTCAAATTTAAACATTAATTTCTAACGTACTATTCATTTGTCCTTACGGATTTGTTAGTTATTTAAACGATATTTAAAAATAAATAACAAGAAACATTTGATTTAAATGAAAAGTAAGTCGACCGGCATTTAAGTGCTTTATCATTTATGTTAAATTACATTTTCAGTTAATTTAAACTACAAACTATTTTGAGTGTATTTTTCATTCGGGACACTACTGTACGTATACGCCTTAAGGCAGAATTAGTTTGTACGTTCTGTTCTGTTATGAATCAGCTGTTTTGTTTCTGTTCAATTGAAAGTCTGTTTGTGTGGTTAGTTTTCACTTTTTCGTTCTGTTCTGTTGCGGACAAATCTATTAAAAATAGAATTCAACGTTAAGTGACAGCCTAAAGTGCGTATGTATTGGTTTGTTATGAAATCGTTTTCTCAATATTTGAATCAGGGATGATAAAGTTGGTACTATAGTACTTTTTATGGTACTATTTGAACCTCAGATGTACCATGATACTCCTATGACTCATTTAGTACGATTTACAAATTTTTCTATGTATGAAGTTCTTGGTCCCTTTAAAATTCAATAATTATTAATTCGATTTGCAGTCCCATATGAACAATGAATTAATTTGGAACCAAACGCTGTGAATTCAATCACATGATTTCACTGAGAGCGACTGATTACAGATTATATTAGAGTTTTATTAATCGATTAAACCAATTATTGAATTCAATCACTAAGGGTTATAATTATTATTAACTAATTTTGACTTTCAAACAAGTAAATAATAAGAATCTTATAAAAATGTGAAATTGACTATTAGCAGCGTGTTTTTAAAATCGAATGAGTTCACGAACAAATTTGTTTGCTACCAATCACAAGGATTGAATTCGCAAAAAACTGTGAGAAACGTAATTCAATACAGCAAGATATTAATAGCACATTCAACAAATATTAAAAATTTGGTGAATTAAAGAAAAAATATAAAAATTTTAAAATTTTCATTTTTTTTTAAATATATTTTTGTTGTTTCATTTCTAATTGTTCATTTTGGAGGGTACAGAGATTTGTTTGTTAATTTATATTTTAATTTTTTTTATATACTTGTGATGCCGAAAAAGTACTATTTGATATGCAGGTTGGTACTATTTTAAAATCGCATTTATCATCCCTGATTTGAATGTTTTTGTTTGGAGTTTCTTTTACTTTTTAAACAGCTGATTCCTTTCACAGAAAAAGTAATTACAAAATATTACCTACAGAACAGAACGACACAGAACGGCAACAGAAAGTAACAACTAATGAGGCCTTTATTACTAATATTAACGTATACATACAGTGACACTTGAACAAATCTTTCAAGCTGAATTGAAATTTTTTGCGATACACAATGTTCAACGAAAAAAAGTTTTTGTTTCACTACGATGCAGTTATTTTATCTTCCAATCTATCCTTGTAAATTTCTTAAGTTTTTCTTAAAAACAAAAGTACTTTATGTATGAAATATTTATTTTTTACTTTATAAACAAATTTATATAAATAAGTATTTGTTTAATGTAAATATTTATTTACAAAAAATATTATTATGTACTTTAAATATGACAACATTTTAAAATGTTTACTACATATTTGTTTATTTTTTAAACCTTTCTCGACCGAACTAAAATTAGTTTTTTTTATCGACCCAACATTTCTAAATATTTTTTGTAACTCATTCTATGAAAAAATACATGGGAGATATATATCCCATTGGTCGTCAACGGTCCTTTGTTAAACGATATTTTAAAATTGTGAAGGGATAGACACATTCGGAAACCAGATTTGGAATCAGGAGATAAAAATCTATAAATATCACTTTTTTTTAAATAAAATCAAACAAAAATTGCTTAAGCTTTTATACGAGCAAAAAAAAAAAAACTGAACAAAAACCTCCTCTTTTTTTTAACTTTGACGGCCAATATATGTCCTATGAGATGGAATAAATCAATTCCAAATATCTCAGTGTTTCTTGAAACTTGAAGGATTGGGCCATGTCCTACAAAAATTTCGATCCCGAGTGTCCAATAGCGTCCCAGAAAATATGTAGCAAAAATTATGAAAAAAATATTCATATTTCTTAACTTTCGGGTCACCCTATTCGGCTCTAAGACCATATTGGTCCAAGTGGTTGGTATGAACTGAAAACTACATCTATCCTTTGTCGATACACATCACACTAGGCAAAATCGATTAAAAATTGTAACTAATACAACAAAAAATGAAAATGGGACATATATCAACAATTTTGTCGTCAAAGGATTAATGTTAAAGAAAAAGGCAACCCAGCAAGCTTTTTGACATACTTACAATTACACAGAAGTAATAAAACATAATAGTTTACAATTACAGTATCCTTTAAAAGAAATATTGTCCTTAGAATCATTAGAAAATAGGATAATTTAATTATTATCATAAACGTTAACAACAATATCAATGCAATTACAACAAATAAAATTAATTTAAATTGTCTTTATCAAGTGCAAGGAATAATAAAAACAAAACGTAAAAAAAGAGAAAAAAGCGTAGCGAAACGAATGAAATACAAGGAAAAGTGCATGGTAAATACTGCAGTCGACTGTATACAATAGTATCACGTTTAGACTACCTTTAAAATCTATGAAAGCAAAATATTATAGATAAAAATGTAATCAAATACAAGTTCAAGCAGAGAAAAAAATATGATTGAAAATGATTGGGAACAGGAAAATATTATACAAGTATAATGCTAATTATCATATATATGATTCTGGTTAATCATGTTATGATCATAGAGTAATATTTTATCATTATATAGGACCATAATATGATCAGAATGATCATATTATGAGTGTAACGTGTTTCAATCATAACATAATGCTCTTAATCTATCATAATAGGCTCTATGAAACAAGACCCCAATGAAATAAGTGTCCCAAACCAAAAATAAAATAAGGTCCCCAAAAATTTCTAATAAAAAAAATTCGGGGTCTTATTTCATTTTTTGGGGCTTTATTTAATTTTTTTTTTGGGACTTTATTTCATAATGCAAAGAGGCCCCAATATGAGAAATGAAATAAGTCCCCAAATAATATTTTTGGGGTGTTATTTCATTTTCTTAAAAATCAAAATTTTTAAGTAATAAAAGCAAATAACCGTTATAATTACTGCATGAATTATCAATTTATTAATGTAAATAGTTATTTGCTATTAGTAAGTGAGATTATACCGTGTAGTAATTTTGAAGATTCTTTTATGTCGCACGCAGAAAAAACTTTATTTAGCGAAGCCGCCTGCCGCGTTCTACGGAGGAAAAAAACCCCTAAGACCGGCCGAAGAACTTGTTTTTCAAATCAGATGTCGAATCCGTTGAAATCTTATATTTTTAAGACATCAAGTAATTTGTAAAAACAAGTTTTTCTGTGTGGCGGCCTTTGGCCGCTCTTAAGGGTTTTTTTCCTCCGTTGAACGCGGCGATTTTTTTTTCAGCCTTTTTACTATGTATTAGGAATAAAGAAATATTTTAAAGTAATATATAATTTAGTTTTTTTTTTTAATTGGGGCCTTATTTCATTTTCGAAATGGGGCTTTACTGCATTATGAAATAAAGCTTCAAAATTTCGGTGTTATTTCATTTTATTTTGGGGTTTCGTTTCATTTGGTTGGGGGTTTATTTCATTTTTTTTTGGGGTATTGCTTCATAATGAAATAAAGCCCCAAAAAATGGGGCGTTATTTAATTTTTGGTTTGGGGAATTATTTCATTGGGGTCTTGTTTCATAGAGCCAACATAATACTGTACTCTTTTCTCTGCGTGTTTGGTTTTGTTTAAAGATTCTTAACTATTTACTGAGTTACCTAAATTTTTTAAAGCCCTTCTTAAAATTTTTAAATTTTTTTTATATATTTTGCTAACAAACTCACCTCTTTATTCATAATCGTTTTTTAAAGTCATAAAATGTTTATGGAACAAATTTTATGTGAAATTTGTTTTTCAATCATGCTTAACAAAACATGCATAAAAACTAAATTTTAGCCAGTCTAAATACGTTGAAGCAAAAAAAAAAAAAAAAATAGTAAACAAATAAAATAAATACAAACATAAATATGAAAAAATAAAAATTTGCAATACAAATAAAAATACACACACAGAGAACAAAATTTTGCAATTTTCTAACTGAAATTCCGTTACTACACTCATAGAAATAAAACTGTAAAAATAGCATAAAAAGATACTAAAAATTAGTTAAAAATTGCCTGCAGAAAAAACTGCTAAATTTAGCAAATTTTTTCGCTAAATATTAATGAAATAAGAACAGCAAAAATAAATCTGTTAACTTTACAAAATTTTAGTTGTATTCGATGTGAATTTTAGTTAATTGAAAATAGCATTTTACTCTGTAAAATTTACAAAAACTTTTACTAAATATTTGTAGACTCAAAATAGCAAACAAAAACTGTAATGTTAACAAAATTTTTGCTATATATAATTCAAATTTAGTAGATTTTTTGCTAAAAAATTGTAGATTATTGATTTCATAAGGACTTTTATTCGCATAAAAAAAAATTAAAAAGCTTAAAAAAATGTCACGTTGTTTTAAAAAAGCTTAAAAAAATGTCACGTTTTTTTAATGATTTTTTTTTGTCTACTAATATTTAGTAACTGCTTTTGCTGATTTTAGCAGATTATTTTGTTACTTTCAATTAACTAAAATTTAGCTCAAATTTAATTCAATATTTTAAATTCAACAGATTTATTTTTGCTATTTTTATATTACCAATATTTAGTAAAAAAATTGGCTAATTTTAGCAGTTTTTCTGCAAGGTAAGTTTTAACTAGTTTGTAGTAGCTTTTTTTGTTTTTACTACTTGTACCGGTTTATTTCTATGAGTGTATGACTGATAGCGGTTGGTACAACAGAATATTTATTTTCACAACGAAATTTTGTTAATACAACTGATTTTTGCTGTTACACGCCAAAATATGTAGAAAGCACATTAGAATATGGTTGTACTAACCAAACTTATTGGTTCGCTCATAGAAATAAACCTGTAAAAACAGCAAAAAAAAAGCTACTACAAACTAGTTAAAAATTACCTTGCAAAAAAACTGCTGAAATTAGCAGATTTTTTTTTTTTTTACTAAATATTAGTAATATCAGAATAGCAAAAAAAAATCTGTTGAATGAACAAACATTTAGTTATATTTGAGCTAAATTTTAGTTAATTGAAAGTAGCAAAATAATTTAAATAATAATGATAAAATCAGCAGTTGGTCTACTAAATATTAGTAGACCAAACAATTATTAAAAAATGTAAATTTTAATGTTTTTTTTAGTTTTCTTTTTTAAGGCGAATAAAAGTCTGCCCTTATGGAATCAGCAATCTACAACTTTTTAGCAAAAATTTATGTTGATTTTTGGAAAACAAAAAAGTTTTATTTTGCATTCTGCTAAATTTGAGGTAAATATAGCAAAAATGTTTTTACTATTAAAGTTTTTGTTTGCTATTTTGAGTCTACAAACATTTAGTTAACGTTTTTGATAATTTTACAGAATAAAATGCTATTTTGAGGTAACTAAAATTCTCATTGAATATAACTTAAATTTTGTAAAGTTAACTAATTTATTTTTACTGTTCTTATTTTATTAATGAGTAGCAAAAAAAATCTGCTAAATTTAACAATTTTTCTGCTAGGTCATTTTTAACTAATTTTTAGTATATTTGTCTGCTATTTTTACAGGTTTATTTCTATGAGTGTTGTAGCAACCAAAATACACTTTTTAATTCGGTTGCCACTTTATTTTCTGTATGCATTCGAAATAAAATTTAAGACAAATGCTTTGGAGATTTTTCAGGGGAGGTCTACATAAAGTCTGTTAAAGCCTTTTTTTTATATACAACAAGCAATACGATTTTAAATTGCATGCCATCAATATGTTTCGGCTTGTTATAATAAAACTGTTAGACTACCAAATGCCACCCAATCTCACTCATTCGTACTTCACTTGATTCATTCATATATAAAAATTGGGCACAAATTGAAAGCACGACTAACGAGAGTAACATAGTGAAACCATAGACGTCATATGACGTTATCGTCGTCAAATGCACTCTGTATATTTGTGATACTAAAAAAATAACAAAATAAAAATTTGTACCAATAATAATAAAAAAAAACGATCATATATATATTAATGTAAAAAAATACAGTCACAATATTTTTGTCGTTAAAAACAAAGGAATATGTTCTACTAAATCCGGTACACTCACTTTTCCTTTAAATCAAATGTATTTTTCATTTATTTTTAACTATCAAAAAACTAACTCAAAATCCGTAAAAACAAGATTTTCTGTTATTTTTACTATCAAAAATACAACAAAATATTTAAAAAACTCCCAAATCCCTAAAAATAAACAATTTTTTAACTATCAAAATTTAACTCCCCAATTATTAAAAGCAAAAGTTGTTTCTTTTAGTTTTACAATCATTAAATTTTTTGGTCCAAATAAAAAAAATTTTGTAAAAAGAAAATTTTAAATCAAAACAATAACTGGTACAGAAACACTGTATTTATGTGGAGTTTGTTTAAATAAATGGTAAAATAAGTTTAAAAAAAAATTCTTTGTAGTTGAAGTGTCTATTCCTTAAAAACAAAGTTTGCTGATTACTTTTTAAATAAACTACAATCAGTTACTGTTAAAATATTGTGAGTGTAGTTAACTTAGCTCACATTGCGATTGGAATATATGAGGTTTTCCATAACAGTTAATCCGCTTCAAGAAAATGTATATCGTATCAAATTCAAGTTTAGGCTAAGGTCATACACCTATGACAGAAGATTGGCATGCTGTGCACGTTCGCATCACGGCACAAACTCTCCTTAAGCCCAATACATATTTGCGTGATATGCGAGGAGAGGCAAGGTTTGTGCCTTGATGCGAAAGCGCACAACATGCCGATTTTCTGGCATAAGTGTATGACATCTCTTCCTCTTGTTAACCTAACCTAAACTTGAAATTGATACGATATACATTTTCTTGAAGCGCATTAGTTGGTAAAAAAAAACATCATATATACCAATCATCACTTCTTATATAGGACAAAACTATTTATAGCCCTTCTTATCTCCTTATGGGTTATGGTCTGATAATCGTCTGATCCGCTTCCTACTCGCTGACGTACCTTCTATTCATCCCGGTACAATAAAGTAAGAAATGTGTTTCAAAATCAAACTTTATTTATTGTCCTCTATGTTACGAATAAAACATAGAACAACTTTCTGCATTTTTCCAAAAACTGGGCGAATTAGGCATGGTTAAATATTAAACTATGTAGCTATTTTTTATAGAAAATTATATATTATAAATGTAATGACATTCCAGGATTGCTTCAAATGTGACTATGTCGATAGAGTTTTATATGGGCTATTTGAAAATAATCAAAAAACAAATCGAAAAACTTAGAAACTCTATTTAAAAATCAAAAATTTTTTTTTTCTTTTTATAAAAAAAAAAAAATGGGACATGATTTTTATAGATTCAGAAAGTTTAACGTATTATTCAGCTTTATTTTGAAGAAAATGTTGGTAAATATTGTCTATCTGAAATTAAAGTAAAATTTTTGTATCATACTGGTCTATAACTACTGCTAGTTTGACATTAAAACGTTATATTTTTTAGCTGGACAGTTGGTACAGAATGCCTCATATTTGCATTACCATGTGCGAGTTTAAACTACGTAGTACGTACTGAATAATCGAAAGTGGAAATACGCTGGTTTACAAAATAATGACCTAAGAGTTATCCCAATTCTAAACACTTCTATTTGGACATGTGTAAAAGAACAAATTTAAAATCGACCTTTGTCGGAATTTTGGAAGTTCGTTCCGTTTTTCGGTATTTTATCCAAAGCAACCGTATGCAAATGAGGTAACGTGGAAATGTAATTTTTGGGTGTTTTTTTCTGTAGCCTTTTGCTTAAATTGTATATAAATTTAAAGGTTTATTAGTGGATATTACTACGCTCATAATAATCCATGCATAAAAATACGAAATTATTGTCAAAACTAGAAAAATTTTTGTAAAATATACAAATTTTCGTTTATTTTACAAAAAGTTTGGTTAATTTGACATTTTTTCGTAATTTTACGCATGGATTATTATCAGTGTATGACTTTCAAATTCACACATATTAAATTCGTGGATTTTAACCAAATCCAAAAAGTACCAAAAACAAGACCCGAGGTGGCAAACAAAAAAATGCGACAGATTGTTCTTAGATTTCTTTTATATCACTACACTCATATTAATCCATGCATTAAAATACGAAATTATTGTCAAAAAAAAAACAACAACTTTCGTAAAGCTAATAAATTTTTGTTTATTTTACAAAAGTTTTGGTAATTTTGACATATTTCTGTATTTTTAGGCACGGATTATTATCAGTGTAACTTCACGCAAATCAGAGTGTTTAAATTGGAGCATTTTCCTTGTAAGTACCTTTTAAGGGTTTCACCCGAAACGAATATCGGTAAAGGTTTTAAACGGATATCACTTTTTTTTCTTTATTTCGGTTACGGTTAAAGTTTATATTATGATATGATATTTCAATCGGTTACGACTTTCAATTTGAATTTATATTTTAGCGGTTACGACGGTATACATCATTGCTTTTTTGAGATTTGGGCCTACATAAGTTTCGTTGTCAGTTCTCAAACTGGCTGTAAACTAGTGTCATTGAAAATATGTTTGCCGTAACAAAAAATAAACTATGCAAACAATTCATTATACAAAGTGTTAAATAAATTGTTTGATTCTTATGCATACATACAATGTTGCCATACTTACATAAATATGAATATGAATATGAAAAAAAAATTAGATATTTTTGCACCTGAAATAAAAAATATGTAACGAAAAACGACATAATTTTTTGGCAAAAATTGTGTGACAATATATGACTAAATTTAAAGAAGATTAAGGCTTGAAAAAGTTTAAAGTGTTTTTTTTCAAAATTTTACGGGCAAAGGGACCGGAGGGGGCAAATTAACACATTTCTGAGACCTTGTGACGTGTTAGGTGTTTTGTATTCAAATTTAAATCAATGAAATACATATTAGGCGTCACTAGTGCTCGCTCGATCACAAAACATGTTGCTTACAAGGCAAACCCCTCTACTGTTTGAGCTCATATTGTTTGCGTATACTGGCTGGCTTACAACGAAGTTATATTCTTTGCGTGTGCATTTAAAAACAAACGAAAAATAAAATAAAACAAACACAACCATAAAATAAAGAAAACAATATTAAAACCAAAAACCACTCAAACTATAAAAACAAAGTACATATAGTTAAAGTGCAGTGGTATGTCCCCGGTTAACCTGTCACGGGATATGTGTTTTGAGGTCAATTGACTGTTTTTTTTGCTAATAACTAACTATTGCGAAACAAAAAGCTATTTAAATAAAGTTTTTTTTTTTTTAACTTAAGAAAACACAATTAAAATGCAGAAACCACAATTAAAATTTAGAAAATTATAATTAAAATATAGATTCAAATATGAAAAATTCAATAACAATTCATGCAAAATATCATAAGAAAATGCGGAAAATACAAATTTAGGGCAGCTTACTCCTCATTTCCCTTACGGATATTTTAAGCCATCTTAGTGATTTATGTGTTATTGGTAGACGACATTTATCGGGTTTTAATATTTTTTGGTTTGTTTTTAACTTGAAAAAAGAAGGAACTTTATAAAACTGTAGTATTAATATGAATCCAGCAAAATTAGTTGTATCCAATAGTGCCTCTAATTAAGACTTTGCATCGCTGAATTTAACATAGACTTTTCATAGGAAGGATGTTCACTATCCTAAAACAGTTTTTGAAAGCTGTTTAGGATTATTTTTTCTTGAAATTTGTTTTAAGCAATTTCTAGTACTAATTAAAAGCTCATTTGGATCCAAGTTAAGTATTGAATATAAATACTGAAACTTGAATAAGCGAATTAAAAAAATTGCTGTGCCAAAAAGAGAGCTTTTCATATCCCATATGAAAATCTAAATATAAATGAACATTAGGATGTCCCTTAAAAAAACTATTTGCCGATTTTCGTTCATTACACCTCACACTTTTATTGCAAATGGTTTCAAATTGTGGGCGTTGTGGTGTAATGGTTAGCGCGTTGGACTGTTACACAGATGGTCCCGGGTTCGATTCCCGGTGACGACAACATCAATTTAGAAAAATAATATGTATGAGTTTTCTATCACTTATATGTATCGCTGCGCCCACCTTCGGTGTTCCCATAGCACTTAACCCCACCGAAGTAAAATAATGAATCAGGGCTATGAAACAAAAAGCTTCAATAAATTCGCCAACTCTACATCAGGTGGCGAGCCACAACTGTTCTAAGACTTATCTTCTCGCGCAATTACAGTGTTGCCATGTTTGACCACCTTTCATCTCTCCACTATCCCCTTTCCAAAGAAAGCAACACATTAATTAATAGGAAGAATTTCCTGAGTGTGGCTTCTCTTTAAAAAAAAAAAAAAAATTGATAATTCCAATATTTGTTTTAGAAAACCACAACCCGTGCGAAATTTCGGCCTAAAATGGATAATTTTTTTAAATACTTCTAAAAATGTAATATTGGGAAAAATTAAATTGACCAATTTATTTATTCATTTACTATACTCAAAATTATTCAGATATGAAATTCTGACTACGTCGAATATCATTAACCCACTATAGTCTAAAATACAAATTTACCCAGGAATTTGCTAAAAATCTAAAATCGTATTTTTTTAAAATTAATTTTAAAGATTTTTTAAAGTGTCCAATTTGGATTTTTTTTTTTTTGCTATTTTTATAATAAAACATGCGCCGCTCCAAGGGAGGAAAATATGGAACATTTTTTTTTAGCTTTTTTTATATTTGCATATTTTAGCTTATTTTGTAAATATTAGCTACTTTTAGACTTTTTTCTTTAAAAACTAACCCTATTTTAGCTTTTTTCTTTTAAAATTTACCTTTTTTACTTGTGTTTGCAATCGGTATTTTGAAGTATTTTTTTTTAATTAAAAGTTGAAAATTTAAAATTTACATGTTGTTCGGTTATTAAAAAATATTTTAAAAAGCAAATTTGAGCTTTGTAACTTAGGAAAACAATTTATTTATTGTAATTTTGTTAGACTAACGAAGTTCCAAGGAACAAGTTTTACACAAATTTTATTTGTAGTAACGATTTTAATAAAAACGTATGAAATTTAACGGTTTGTTTTTAAATTAAACGACTTTTTGTATATTTAAACGGCTTATTTTACGGTTTTTCGAACATTTTTTAAGCGCATAAAACGTTATTTTTAGAACTGTTTTTTGGTTGCCCTAGTCATATGTATTTCGATTTTCACCTGAGATATTTACTTAAAGCAGTCCTTTGACTTTAAAAGTGTAAAAAATTCTATTAAAATAAATAATTAAGTCGATTATGATTCTGTCTTTATTCCTAATGGCTATCGATTATTAAATTCTAAAAAAAATTTAAAACAATTATTATTTTTTTTTAACATTATGTACATGACCCCCGTTTTCGTCTAACCATTTGATGTACTTTATTAACAAAATCTGCTAAATATTCTTAAGATTTTTTTTTTTTGTTTGTTTTATGTTTTTTTTTTGTTTTATGTCCACTATTTAACACCAGCTGACTTAATAACTGTGAATCCAACTGCCACAGTTAGTGCCGCCATTACTGCAGCAACTACTGCCACGACTGCTACTACTGGCACTTAATCTTTAACAAGTCTGATTAAGTTTATTTTTATAATAATGCAAAAATTTGCACTGATTTTGTATTATTTTTTTTCGCACATTTACATACAAATTTAAAATATTTTTCTGTAAAATATTTATTCGTTTTTTCCAAAGCTGTTCATTGGAATTAAGTTTACAAATAAAATTAAAATTTATAAATTGTATTTGACTTAACAAGAAAAAGCTTTAAACTAATACGGAATTTGGATGTTTTCAGATTACAGTAAATGTATTAAAAAAAAATGAGTAAACAAATCTATTAAACTGCTGATAACACTGTGCTGGTTGAAAAATCTGGCAAGCGGGACACCCGGCGGTTTAACTTAGACCAATAATTTGTATCTAAATTATATTGTACTTTTTAATGCAGCTTTGTGTTAGACACTATCAAAATCGGTTCAACGGTTTAAAAGTTGTTTTTGAAATTCTAAACATTCCACATTGTTAAAATGTTTTTTTATTTTTAAAATTGTGGTTTTCTGAACTTCAAAAACTCGCTATTTTTCGGATTTTTAGACCAATAATTTTTATCTAACTTATGTTTTACTCTTCAATGGAGTTTTTTGTTAAAAATAATCAAAATCGGTTCAGCGGCTTAACAGTCGTGCTTGAAATTCTAAAATCTACACATTTTTCTAATGTTTTTTATTTTTAAAATTGTGGTTTTCTGAACTTCAAAAACTCGCTATTTTTCGGATTTTTAGACCAATCATCTTTGTTTAACTTATGTTTTACTCTTCGATGTAGCTTTGTGTTAAAAATAATCAAAATCGGTTCAGCGGCTTAACAGTCGTGCTTGAAATTCTAAAATCTCCACATTTTTCTAATGTTTTTTATTTTTAAAATTGTGGTTTTCTGAACTTCAAAAACTCGAGATTTTTCAGAATTTTGGACCTATAATTTTTATATAAATAATTTTTTAATCTCCATTGCAGCTTTGTGTTAAAAATGATCAAAACCGGTTCAGCGGTTTAACAGTTGTGCTTGAAATTCTAAAATCTAAAAATTTTAAAAAGTAGAACATTTTATGAAAGATCCAAAAGGATCAATATGTCATACTTGAATCAGTTCGGCAAATTTACCTTCATATGTTTTTTTTCGTTTCAAAAATTAAAAATAACTGTTATTTTCTGTCCCTGGAAAAAATCTTCAAAATTAAAAAAATCTTCGAAATTTTGAAAAAATTGACAAAATTAAAAAAAATTTCAAAATTAAAAAAATTTACGCAATTGAAAAATTTACTAAAATTAAAAAACAAATTGGCGACAATTTCTAAAAATAAAACACAACATTGCAAAACACTTTCTAACATAAAATCGATAAATTTTAAAAAAATCTCCGAAATTAAGAAATCGCAAATGTTTGAAAAAAATCACCAAAATTAGAATTAAAATTAAAAAAAAAAAAATTAAATAATTAAAAAATTAAACAATTAATATAAAAGGAACAAATTAAATACTTTATTTTTTAACTTTTGTAAATAATTTTATTTGTAAATATGTAAATATTATTTTTATTAAAGTTTTTAATAATTACGTATGAATAATGATTAACCGTTGAATTTTGCCTCTTTAATGCCATTTTTTGTGCTGAGGCCTTAAATTAAAATTTGTAAACTACATTTTGAAAATAAAAACTACTTAATAATAAAAAAAATTCTTAAATCTCCACATTTTTAAAATATTTTTTTATTTTTAAAATTGTAGTTTTCAAGACCCCAAAAAAACTAGCGAGATTTTTAGACCACTCATTATTATCTAAATTATTTTTTGAGATTTTTAGACCACTCATTATTATCTAAATTATTTTTTTTTAAAATCTAGACATTTTTAAAATATTTTTTTTTGTTTAAACTTAATTGCAATTAACAGCTTTGGTTTTTACATAATTTTTGAAGTAAACCAACATTAAATATTTTTTTAACATAATTTTTTTTTTTTTGCATACAAATGTACAAAATGCGTTTTTAAAACAAACATTTTGCGTTACTTGAATCTTTCAGTATAGTCCTGCAAGTACAAAAATAATATATATGATGATGCTGGAAAATGATGGACAATGTGCCAACATAAGAATAAAATGCTATAAATTTCATAAAGAGAAAAACGCATTTTGTAGATAATAGCAAAAAGTATTTGTAGTAATCCACTGAAAGAATTCTTTGCACAATACTAATGAATTTTTTGAATAGAAGCAATCAGTTGCACTAAAACTTTTCATTAAAACCAATGCAAGTTTTCATAAATTTGTATGAAAAATATAATTTTATTTATTAAAATTGCCATTTACTCATCAAAGAAGTTTCATTAAAGGCGCTACGAAATAACCCCCAATGAAATAACCCCCAACGGCCAAAAATGAAATAACCCCCAAAAAAATTGTGTAAAATTGTTTGGGGGTTTTTTAATTTTTTTTGGGGATTATTTCATCTTACGCTTTAGAGATTATTTTATTATGAAGCAACCCCCAATGAAATAAAGCCCAAAATTTAAATTCTTTGGAGATTATTTCATATGCAATTATTTTGGGGGTTATTTCATATTTTTTGGGGGATATTTCATTTTGCTAAAAGTGAAATTTTTTTAATATTTGTTAGAAGTTTTTCGATCACTTTGTGAAGAAAAGTTTCATTAGTTTATTGAAAATTTTCACTATTTTTCGTCGACTAAAATTCTCTCAGTGTATGCAAGATAAAATAAAAAAAAAAAAAAAAAATGCCCAGAAAACAGTGAAAATAAAATCTGGTATATAAAAAAAAATCTATAGGAAAGAAAATCGTCTACATCATCGCCATCATCATCATCAACAACAACAATATTAACTTACTGGGTGCATCCAAATGATTACTGCCTGTCAGACCAAGTGCTGAAAATTCTGATGGCTGTAATTTCATTTCCATCTCTTTAAGACGACTGTTGAGTTTATTTGTGTGCATAAATAGGAAAAATGTACAGGATATGGCAAGTAAGGCAATCAATTCAACAGATCTGGAAATAAAATAAAACCAAGAAAAAGAAAGCGAATTAATAAAATGTTGGTTAAAAAATGGTCAAAATAAAATGAATTGAAAATTAATAAAACAAGCTAAAATATATATTTTTTAAAGCACTTCCATTAAAAAGTGGCTCTTGTCTGTTTTCAGTAGTTTCCATTTTTTCGAAAGTGGCCCAAATCTCGAAAACTATCATAGAAGTGCCATATCTCACATTAAAGGTTATTTTAAAGAAGGGTCAATATATCGACAACGAAACGAGATATTTACTTTATAGAATGAAATAAAATTTTTTATAATGAATATTATTTTAATATTATTGCGTTTAATACATTAACATTTTCAATGAACGATAATAATATCGTGCAGATAATTCTCGCAGTGAATTGAAATTTTAATTGAAATTTTCTAAATTTCAATTGATTTTTTAATTTTTTTGTGATTTCTGCAATTTAATAGCGTTTTTTTAACTAAAACAAAAACAAAAAATTTAAGTAAAAATACAAAAACACATTTAGAAATGTCAATTACCTCAAAGGACTTATTCCGTGATGACCGGTCAGAGGGCATAGCACTGCACTTTAGCTACATATTTCTTTGTACACTTAAATTTTAAAGCTAGTAGAAAAATTAGTAAAACGTTGTATATGCCATTCTACAGTTTTTGTACTAATATTTAGTACAAATAATTTTTCAGTAAACATGTTTTCTATTCTCTTTTTAAAAATTACAAACTTTTTTCCTAATCTTTGTTACTAATTGAAGCAAAATAATTTATTAATTTCTTAAACTCATGTTGCTAAATTTTTAATAATTTTATTTTTAAATAAGTGACAGCAAAGTTTTTTCTAAGTTGCACATTGTGTACTCTAAAATATAAAAATCAAAAAGCGCACAAAAAAAAAAACTAACATCGAGTTTAATTTAATATATTTTTGTAGTTCTCTGAAAAGTTTAATTGAATTCGGTCCTATTATAGAAATTGTATTATCAATTAAAATTATTAGTGACTATTTAACTGATTTAGTTTCAATTAAGATTTAAATCATATATATTAAAAATTCAATTGGATATTGTTTTTAATTTCAAACAAATTTTTAGTGGATTAAATTGCAAAAAATATAAAAAGTCCAAAAGTACACAAAAAAAACTAAAATCGAGTTTTAATTAATGTATTTCTTAATTCAGTTAAAAGTTTAATTGAATTCGGTCCTATTAGGGAAATTGTATTATCAATTAAATTTATTTGTAACTATTTAACTGATTTAGTTTCAATTAAGATTTTAATCATACACTCACAATATTTTTTCCGTAAAGACTACTGAATATACACATTAAATCAACTGAAAATCAGTTGAAAACAGGACTACTTACTTTTCGTTTAAAACAATTGTATTTTTTAGTTTATTTTCAACTGTTGAATATTAATTAACAAAATTCATAAAAACAATAGATTATTTTCGTTTATTTCAATACTCAATATAATATAACAACTTTTTGTTTTGAATAGAAAATTTTAACTGAATATTTTAACTATTACGGAAAGTCCGTTTTTTTGTTTATTTTTTTTGTTGAATAACAGACAGAACGTTATTTTCAACTGTTGAATATTAATTGACAAAATTCATAAAAACAATAGATTATTTTCGTTTATTTCAATACTCAATATAATATAACAACTTTTTGTTTTGAATAGAAAATGTTAACTGAATATTTTAACTATTACGGAAAGTCCGTTTTTTTTGTTTATTTTTTTTGTTGAATAACAGACAGAACGTTAAAAATATATTTCTTTGGTAATTTAACTGTATATTCCTTTAAAACAACTTTACTGATTAAACTTTTAAATAACTGTTGATTTTTTATGGAAAAGTTCTTGTGAGTGTATCTATTAAAAGTTTAATTGGATATGGTTTTTAATTTCAAACAAATTTTTAGTAGATTAAAAGTGCAAAAAATATACAAAATTTAAAAAAAATTTAAAAAATTAAATAATTAAAAAAAAAACTAAATTGGAAACAATAAAAAAATCGTCGAAAATAAAAAAATTTGAAAACTGCAAAAATTTTGAAAAAAAATTCACCAAAATTAAAAAAAAAAAAACAATTTAATATTTAAAAAATCGTTAAAATTTGGCAAAAATAACCAAAAAACTTCGACAAAATTAAAGCTGATTTATATTTGCACAAATCCTAACCAATATTACAAAAAATTGCCGAAATTAAAAAAAAATGTTAGAATAAAAAAAAAAACGCAAAAATTGTTAAGATGTGAAAAAATCCCTAAAATTTGGAAAAAAGTCGCAAAATTGAAAAAATCGTTAAAATTTAACAATAACGCCAAAAATTGGGGGAAAAAATTCACTAAATTATAAAATGTCAAAATGATTAAAAATCGCCAATATTAAAAAAAAAAAAATCCTGAAATTAAAAAAATCGTTAGAATTAAAAACATTACAAAAACTGAAAACGCCAATATTAAAAAAAACATTGTAAAAAACGCCAATATTAAAAAATTTACTGAAAAATCTGTAATTTTACAGAAACATTCCTTTTAATTAAAATAATTTTTTTTGTCCTGTGCACGGATAGAAATTTGTGCGTAATGAATTCCATCATTAATACAATGATTTTTTTTTATAAAAAAGTCCCCAAAATAATGATTCATTGAATCAATAAAGCATTTCTCATTAAAACAACTTTAATGAATATTTTCATTGACCCAATGAAAATTTCTTAAAGTATATGCAATTTTTTTCATTAGTTCTAGCATAAAGGTTATGAAAGTTTCATAACCATTCATAGTTTGTATGAAATATTATCATTACTTTTGTATTACAAAGCAAAAATTTAAAATTTACTTCTTAATACATTTTTTAAAGGGGTTGAGATATTCGATAAAAACAATTTTTTTTTATATTTTTTTTGCCAAAATCACTTATGTCGGAAATTTTTTAAGAATTTTGTAGTCATTTTACATCTTTATACGCTAAATTTCATGAAAACGCCTCTAAACAAGGTTTTATAAAGTTTTAGTTAATTCTGCTTAACAAAAAATTAATGCCATTTGTAATGTTATGCGTTAAACTTCAGCGATTATGTTTTTTAATCCAAAATGTACTATATAGGAAAAAAAATTAAACTAATATTTGTTTTCCATACAAGTTAAAAATTCGAAACATTTTCATTGATTTAATGATTTTTTTTGTGAAATTAAGAAAAACTCAACAAATTTAAATGAAAAAATTAAAAATATTAAGAGCTAGTTTTTGGGATGTAGTTCAACCTTGTTTATAATTTTAACGAAGTTTAAACTTAAAATGCTGTTTTTGAGATCAAGTTTATTATATTTTAATTGTAGTTTAACCGGCCAGCGTTGGCCGTTTAAACTAAGTTTTGAGTTGTCAAATCATAACAGCTGTGAATGAAAATTATACATAAATAAAGCAGCTGTTAACTAAAAGTCCAAAAAAAAAACAATATATACGAAATTTTTGAAAATGTGTTTTTATTTATATAATGATTTGGAGTTTTATCAGCGCTTCCGCTCGTCCAAACCATCGGCTTATATTTTTACATTTATTTTAGAGTCCATTTTATATTTAATTACAACCAATATTAAACAAAAGAAATATTTAATTGTTGGGCACAAAATAAACAAACATTTTTTTTCTATGCGCGTTGTTTTGTTTGTTTTTCATTTTTGACATTCGCAAGTGCTACCATATTTCTTTTGAAAATGGCATTACTCTTTTTGGTGTAAAATATGGTAATCTTATTTAATTTGAGATTTTTTAAACCATCACTGAAAAACAGCATGGAGGTTTAAAAGCAGTTTATATCTTATTTAAGTTTAACTAAACAGCTGTAAAACTAAGTTTGATCGTCCTCCCAAAAACTGGCTCTAACTGAATTTTCATTCAGTTAATGAAATTATTCATTAAATCAATGAATCAATTTTAATGAAATCGATTCATTAATACTATTAAGTAAAATTCTATCAGTATGGCATATTCTTCTTTATTATTTGTATTATATGACACGTGATTATAAGCGTGATATATAAATATTGATTCGATGATAAATCGCTATTTAAAAAGGAATAAAAATGAAAAAGAGGAATAAAGTTATTTTCAATTAGTTCAATTAGGTTGAGTTAGATCCATTAGAATCCATTCTAAATTAAAAACAATAACAATCTATGGATTTGAAAACGATCGATTTTCATTACAAAAAAGTATAAAAATGTGACATTAAAAACAAAACTTTTCTCTCATCGTAGTAAAAAAATTTTGTAATATGTAAATGAAGAATAGAAACAATTTTTACAAAAAAATTACTTTGTACTTAAAATTTGTAAATTGGGATATGAAACGTTTAACCCTCTAATGCCCGAATTTTGTTTTGCAATGAAGTTCATACCATGTATTCGTCTCGCAAAAAAAAATAATAATTTCTCTTAAAAAAATGTTTTTTTGCTGACTACTTTCGGCGATATGAGCAAAAATAATTTAAAATTTATCTCGAAAACTAATGCAAGTAAAACAAAAGTTTGTACCAAAAATTATTGCTCTTACCAAGACATAACCACAATCCAAAAATAAACTTTTTTGTGCTTCTTTTTAAGAAGATATGTCGATTTTCGCTTTTTGCAAAATGCGAAATAGGGCGAAAAAGTATCTTAACTTCAATATTTTTTGTTCAAACTTTAGACTTTCGCTACTATTACTGATTGTCTTCTCTATACCAAATTTCAAAACGATCCGTCCATTACTTTATAAGTTAAGACAATGTCCTTTAGAGATATCCTGATAAAATCCTGTTCGTCCTTGAAGAAAAACAAAGACTGATTATTAAAGGTAATACTTCAATCTTACTTATACTTAATTTTCAAGAGTTTTAAATCAACTTAAATAAGTGTTTTAGTTGTTGGAAATCTCAGTTATTTAAAAAATAATTATTTTTTGAATTTTTACAAAATTTGAACTTTAAAGCTTTCTCGCGTTTTAACAGTGCACTGAATACGAACAGTTTCTTCGCAAAACTTTTAGCTAATTCACTTTTATATCGAACTGTATCAATTTCTAAGTATAAAACACTCATTCGAAGCATTTGGGTTCAATTTTATAAACGATGACAAATGTCATCGTCAGGCGTTAGAGTTAACTTATTTGTCTACTAACTTTTAAATTTGAGTGTAGTTACACTAAAAAATGCTATACAAACATTTTTGAGTGGGGATCATGTCACTGAACTCTATAAAAAACAGTTAGGAGACAGCGAATTTTTAAATAACGGGACTGGTTCGTTCCTATAAAGTTACTTTAGAAAAAGTATTTGATTTTTATATAGACTTCTCACAATAAACATTTTCCCGTAGGAAAATTTTATCGATATTTTTTTTGCTTTCAATAGAAATGTTATTGTAACGTTTTCTTGAATTTTGTTCCGGTCTAAAGTGCTTGTCTTGGGTTCTATAATTGTACATTGTTGTTGTTTCTGTAAAAAATTCTGTAAATATTACAACAGTTTTATATTTTCTTTTCTCACAATAAAATATAAAACAAATCTTCAATAGGGACATCCAAAATTTAAATTACTTTCATATTAGAGCGCTACTATGTCCAATAAAACGCTTTGTAGTTTTTTGAATTACATATTATGACATGTCGCTTATTTGCTATAATTTGCTATAATTTACTAATTTTACTTTTTTCAATGCAAATAGTAAAAAAAAAAAATTATACATAAATTTTACAGAAAACTAAGCATTTTTAGGCCAGCAAACTGTAATAGCTAATTTTAGCAAAAGTGTCTATAGTAAAGTGAAAGAAGTAGGAAAAATTAGTAAACCATACCAAAATTTAGTAAAATTTTAGTAAATCCTTAATGGAAACCGATTTGCTAAAATCAACTATTTTCTACTAAAATTACTTATCTTTTTAATTGAAATTTATTATACTTTTGGTTTTTTTTTAATATTTTAGATTCTAAATAACCTATGAAATAAAAAATTCGTAAAAATATTTGAAAATTTTAGGAAAGCATGTGTAAAATCAGCTTTGTAAATTCGTAAAGAACTTTGGTATTTTTTAAATAGAGATTGGAATAATTTTTACTAAAAAATGATTTTGTACTAAAAATTAGTACAAAAACTCTATATTGGAATACAAAACGTTCAACTCTTTTTCCTACTAACTTTATTATTAGAATGTAGTAAAAATAGTAAGAATTTCAAGTAAAAACAACAGATTAGTTAAGTTGTTGATTTTATATTGTTTCGATAAGTAAATGTACCTTCTAAATTTATTCATATTTGAACCTATCTACTGTTAAGGCATCCAGTATGAAAAAGCCATACAGACATGAAGCCAGTCATTTGCAATAAATTATTTGTTGCACCTGATGAAACATAAAATAAATCCCAAAGTTACAATTTTTTTTTGTTATTTGTTTAGTTTTATTTTTTATTATTATGTTTTTGTAGTAATTTTTTTCTATTGAAAATAGCAATGAATGTTTAAATATACATTTATTATTACTTTTTTTATATATCTGTATAAACTTTACTTTTATTGTTGTAGCATCATTTTTTAGAGTATATAGTTTTTACGCAACAATGCAATAAATCAAAATAATAGACAGTAAAAATATTTAAAAAAAAAGAATTAAAAAAAAAATTTTGGACTTAAAAAAGATTAAAAAAAGTTAGAATTACATACAATTATAAAATAAATAAAAAAGAAAATATTTTGATACAAATAAAACTTTTTTATAACATGACTAAATGCATTGTTACCTTAAACACACTCTAAAATATTTTAATTAGGCTTTTATTTGATTTCAAACTCTCTTTCAACTTTCAAAATTTAATAATATCTATTAAATGTTTAATTGAAAATGAATTTAGCGCAGACAAAACTTCCAGTTTTTATAAACTTAAAAAATCACCAAAATTGGTGAAAGTCGACAAATAATTTTTAAAAAAATCATGAAAATTAAAATAATAGCAAAAAAAAAAATGAAAAATGCCAACATTTTAAAAAAATCATCAAAGTTTAAAAGAATCTCATTTTTTTTTTAAATTGTCAAGGATGTGAAAAATGGCCAACATTTAGAATAAATCTATTAAATTAAAAAAGTCGTCAAAATAAAAACAAAAATTCAGAAAAATCTGAAATATCGGCAAAAATTAAAAAGTCACCCAAATTGAAAAAAAAAACTTATATAATTGAAAAAAACAGTCGCCAAAATTTATAAAATTGCATTCATGAAAAATCAGTTTTCTTCCTCTGTGGTGCTTAGTTTTCGAGAAAAACGCAATCTAAAAATCTAGCCTATCAAATCGAAATCTAGGCCAGTATTGGAGTATTAATGACTTTAGCTTTCGAGATACAGGCTATGTTCCAAATAAATGACTTTTTAGCCTTTAGACTCTAGCCAATCAAGTCGAAATTTAGAACCGATATTGTGGTAGTGTGACATTAGCGAGCTTTAAAATTTTTTTTTAAATATTTATTCTCTATTTTATATATCTGTTCCTTTTCGAGATATGGGTGTTTAAAATTTTGTTAAGGTTTTTTTTTTTTTTTTTTTTGTAATTATTGCTATTTTTTAAATTTTTTAAAAGTTTAGCGTTTTTTTTTCATAATGTTTCCGTTTTTATCAAATTTTGACGGGTTTTTTTAATTATCGGTTCCAAATAAATGACCTTTTAGCCTTTAGACTCTAGCCAATCAAGTCGAAATTTAGAACCGATATTGTGGTAGTGTGACATTGGCGAGCTTTAAAATTTTTTTTAAATATTTATTCTCTATTTTATATATCTGTTCCTTTTCGAGATATGGGTGTGTAAAATTTTGTTAAGGTTTTTTTTTTTTTGTAATTGCTATTTTTTTAATTTTTTTTAAAAGTTTAGCGTTTTTTTTTTTATAATGTTTCCGTTTTTATCAAATTTTGACGGTTTTTTTTTAATTATCGGTGATTTTTTATTTTTGATCAACTTCGAGCTCATATATTTGTTCTCATTTAGTGAGAAAACTAGTTTATATGAATGTTTGATGTTTTGCATGTTATTGTCACTTCTTTCAAAACGTGTTCTGATGATGGGAACGTAAAAAATTCCCGAAATAGATCTATCAACACATTCCTGAAAGCGGTCAATTAATAAATTTGAAAACAAAAACTCTATAGATTATTTGTTAGGAATAAAGAAATATATAGTATGGCCTCGAACTTGAATAATTTTCATTGCCATTGTTGATTTTTTAATTTTGACAACTGTTTAAATTTTGCATATTTTTAAATTTCAACGATTTTTGGGGATTTTTTTTTCGATATAATTTAATGTTTTAATAGTATCTACAAAAAATTTGAAGTTAAAAAACAATATTCAATTAAATTTGTATTAGATATGATCAGGGCAGCGACTTTCATGCAAATGCATGGTTGTAGTCAGTAACCCTAAATCGATTTTGACCATATTTGGTCGTTTTTTGTTGCATATTTCTAATTTAATTGCATATTTTGTAAAAATCAAAATTGTTATTTAATTGAAAATAAACGAAATAAGGCATTTGTAACCGTTTATATAGCATCTGGTTGTCATTTGTTAGACATTTATATTGGAATTTATTTTTGAAGCATTTTTTAAAATCCTCAAATTTAAGTGCATTTTTTTTATTTTTAGTGCAACTTTTTTGGTTCGTAGAGCATATTTCGATTTAAGTGCATATTTTAAGCACATATTTTGGATTTTTTACTGTATATTTTAATTGCATATTTTCGATTTTTTTAGTGCCCTGGATATGACTAAAACTTTAATTGAAAATAAATCAATTAAATAGTTTCAAATTATTTTAATTTATACTTCAATTTCCTTAATAAACCCGAATTCAAATAAACTTTTAATTGAATTAAAATATTTATTAATACAATTAAAAACTTAATTGAATAAGGACCAATTAAACTTATAATCATATCAATTAAAATTTTATTTAAAAACTATCCAAAAATTCTATTCAAATTTTAATCATGTGAATTAAAAATTAGTTATTATATTTTCTAACTTTTTACTGAAATAGAAACGGATATGGTTGTTTAATCTCTCACCAGATATCTGATTGAATTCCACTTTCTTAAATTTCTATTTAGTACTTAATACATTTTATACCACTAATCGATCCCGTGTGAATTTTTTGACGAAATTTGGTAGAAAAGTGTAATGGTGCTTTTTCTGAATGTAAAGTCCTCTAGCAATGGCATTCGCCATTTATTTCAATCTTAGTGCTTTGTATGCACTTAACGGGTTAAGATTTTTTTTTTTAAATTTATTTGTTGCCAAAGCAAACCTTAATACACGATATGATATATCGGATTTTTAAAATTTTTTATAATTTTTTAAAAAATATTGGTGTTTTTAGAGAAATTTTAAAAATTGAATTATGTCAGCAAAGGCGAACCAATTCTTTAAATTTTTAGCGTGTTGGACGAAAATAGCTAAATTTTCACATTAAAAAAGAATATGAAATAATTTGCATTTGTAGTAAAATTTTTACAAGGTCGGATAGTTCTTGAGCCGATTTTTGAATATTACATAAAGACAACAAAAAAATTATATGTTTATCATTTAAACAATTTTACCATACGTATCTTACCAAATCAGCAAATAACTTTTATAAGACCATTCTTCTTTCTGAAACAAATTTCACATTTTTGCAGAACCTCTCTTTAAAGTACATATTTTTTAATAGCCTAAGGTACGCAGAATCCAAATTTGACAACTTTTTTCTCATTTGCAATTCTTTGAAATATTGCGGTTTTCATATTTACATCATTTATTCCTTATTTTCGTAAATTTTGCATAATTATTCGAAATGTAACCGCAAAATCACGAAAATAATGTTTTATTTGAGTATAATCATGTCGAGTATAATCATGTTGCAAGGAAGTTGAAAATTGTACATGTTTAGTTTTAACCTTATAAATTTTATATGTGCTAAAACAATTTCAATCATTATCACTATGCGTAAACTTAACATTCCACTGAACACATTTTTGTATTAAAATTGCAAATATATTGAATATATCTTGAAATATTTAGAAAAGAACTTAAAATTTTAACTAATTTTCCGCATGCTTCAAATACCAAAGTAAAAAATATTCAAGTTTCATTTAATTTTCATTGTAAAAAATAAAATACTTTGGTGGAAAGTGTCAACCTTGTTTTAAGTTTCAAGGCGCCATGTTGTTAAGTATTTTTGTGGAGCCATCAAAAATAAACGACTCAGTGAATTTGTAAACATGGAACAAATTGGTTTCAGTTTCATCTGCAGGCAAGGTCATGAAGGTTTTTATTGATTAAAAAAAAAAAAAAAAAAACAATCAACGGCGAGTATTAGCTAACTTGTAGCAGCGTTTAAGTGATGAAATTAAGGAAAAAGGCCGCATTGTCGAAAAAGAAAGTGTTGTATAATCAAAACAATGCACAAGTTCACACATCCACTATTGCGATGGCCAAAATCAACGAATTATCAATCTAATTGCTTCATCACGCACCATATCCGCCCTCGGATTATTTTCTATTTCCAAACTTAAAAAAAAGGCTCGGTGGTAAAGATTCGCCAACAATAAAGAGGTGGAGTCTGTGGTTGATGTTTTTTTTTTTTAAAGGAGCTAGACAGTTCTTACTATAATCAGGGTTTCATCGAAGCTATTGAATATCGTTGGGAAAAGTGTATCGAGCTAAAAGGAGCTTATGTAGAGAAATAAAGAAAAAATATTTTTGTGTTTTCTTTGTTAATTTGACCGGCCTCTTATATTCTTAAATTAAATTTTATGATTTTGCAATAACATTTTGAAAAATTAAGCAAAATATATGAAAAAATGTGGTGAATGATGTTAATTTAAAAATCGCGGTATTTTAATAACTAAAAATTAAAATTTTTGTTTGCCGGATTTGTATTCAGCGTACATAATTCTACTAAAAAAGATTTGTTTCAAAGTCAGGTTTTTTAGACTGTTGAGTAGTGTAATTTTTCAGAAAGTGCTATAAAAATTTTTCAAAAATTGTATTTTACTGCCTTATTATAAAGGGTCCGCCAAATAACTTTTTTTTTTGAACTCCTAAACCAATTGGACTTTGTATGGCGTCATACCAAGGCCTTCATGAGCTAAGTATTACCATTCACGAAATAAGCACTAGTTGAAAAAAAAACGTTAGATGGCGGACCCTTTATCTCCCTTCTATCAAAAATTATCAGCCCTTAAAATAAGGTGTCACTGAAAAAATACTAATATAGTTAAATGAACAATAAAAATGCAAATTTTTCAAGTGATCTTTAGCTTAAGAAATTTAAAATGTATATCAAATGTTTTTTTTTTCTCGATAATCTAAATCTAGAATAGACTAAATGTTTATCCGAATCATCAAATTTAGAACAAAATGTTATCGATTTGTTGTTTTGTGTTTTTCATATTTCGGCAAAAGTGCATATTTTTACATATTTTGACTTTTATGCATATTTTGTTCTTTTTAATGCATATTTTTTCCTTTATAGTGCATATTTTCCATTTAAGTATTTTTTTTTTCATTTGTTCAAAAATAAATTTTGGATGCATTTTATATTTTGATTTAAGCTTAATTATTTTTGCATTTTAAAATCTTGCTGAGTCTATGAAAAGCGTAAGATTCTGTTCCTATTGAAAAAATAAATGCCAAATAAATTTTTTTTTTCCATTTTTGATTCGATTTTTGCAAAAAGTCTTTTTTTAAGTGCATATTTTTTATGTTTTTAGTGCATATTTTTAATTTTTAGCTTCATTTTATAAACGCCTATTTTCCTTTTTTTAGTTGCATTAAATTCGTTGCCCTAGTTATAAAGGAAGACTAAATATTGTGTTTTTTATGGCGCCCAACATTAACCTAATTTGAAAATTTAGGTACTTTAAGAATTAAAATATATACATTTTTTTTAAAAGAAAACTTCACAAATAACAATTCGTTTGTTAAAATAACTACAAACCCTCATTTATGAAGAAGTTTTCAAGTTTTAACAAAAAAACTTTTCTATTAATATAAAGTCAACTTTAAAACACTGACTTCTTTCAAAGTGTTGCCACAAACAGACGAGCAACAAAACAGTCTTTCTAAAGGAAATGAAGAAATTTAAGTCTACAAACAAAAATGAAAAATAGTAAATAGAGTTATAAATGGTTAAACTAAACAAAGTAAAAATGATAATATGTTTGTAACAAAGTAACAAAAAAATATTAAAAAAAAACTGCAAAATAGTTCTTTTCCTTTTAAAAGAAACAACAAAATTAAATGGACAAAGACAATAGCATTAGAGGTAGTAGTACACTGAAAAAAATACATACTTAATATTTATGAAACCTTTTGTACATTGTACGAAATATTTCGTTATTTTACACCACGAATATCTTTAGTAAACTATACGAAGTCTACGAAATTTTTGTGAGCGCTTTACGAATTTCTTTTTGTGTTTCATTGTTTCGCACCACGAAAACCTTTCGGAAAATATACGGAATTAAAAAATTTGTTGTCTACATTTATTTTACAAAGTACTTTTTATATTTTAGGGAAAAGTTTCTCACCACGAAAACCTTTCCTAAAATACATGATATTACGAATTATTTTTTATACATTTTAAGAAAATTTTTTTTATATATTAAGATGTTTCGTTTGCTTTATTATAAGACAATTTTGTAAAATGAAATAAAGTTGGTTATTGAAAAATGTTTTAATTTTTTATATTAAAAATACAAAAATAGTTTTTTCTGACTTTCTATATTTTCATATATTTAGTTAGAATATGGTTTTAACTCAAGTCCAAAATCTAATATGGTATTGTCATATTAGATTTTATTTGTTGCGCTTCCAAAAGATCGATAATTTTTATGATAGAGAATACAATCGTTTCACAGGCATTACCCTAATATTAAGTTATCTACAAAAGAAAACTAAAAAAAAAATTGTTGCTTTTCAAATAGTTACGATTTTATAATTAGGTTCACCAAATCAGTTAGTTTATACACTAAGGCAGACAAATTCTCATAAAGTGATTTTGTCTGTTGTATGTAATGTCTCGGTTTGAGTTAAGCCAATTATCGTTTTCTTTGCGGAAAACTGAGGATTAGGATGATGCCTATGAAACAATTGTATTGTCTATCATGAGAATTATTTAACTTTTTGAAACAAATAACATCTAATATGACAATATAATATTAGATTTTGGACTTGATGTAAAACAATATTCTAACTAAATATATGAAAGTTGTTTATATTTAGGATTAAAATTTTCTGATTTATTTTTTTTAGTATGATATTGAGTTTTTGACATTAAAGAGATTAAATATTATAATATTACATTTAAGTACCCGATCAAAAGTTATCTCAAATAAGTAACCATATCTTATTTCATATAGATCGATATTTATTCTTATCATAGTTCATCTCAAAATTGGGTTATCCAATAATATCCAATTAGATCCCTCAAGTATATTACTGGATTAAATTAGATAAAACTTTATCTCAAAATGGGGGAATGAAATTTAATATTAATTAAGATCCTGTAGATCCCAAAATATCCCATGGGATTAACTTAGATATAGTTTGATCTAATTAGATTCAAAAAGATAAGTTTTTGGTGAATCATATAAGATATTCTGAGATTAAATGGGATTTAATTAAAGCCCATGACATATATAATGCGAAATTAAATTAATTTAGACATCTGACGCATATATAATTAAGTATGTGGTTATATATACCAGTATATAATTATATCTTATACACATAGAAAATATTAATAGTGTTGGACCATATATAATCACATATCAAATGAAATGGTTAATCTTGTGTTATATATGGAATCATAACTAATTATATCTCACATCATTTAATGTCATATAAATATACTTATGTTGTATTATACATATGGCTCCATATATAAGCATATCTTAGATGACACAAAAAATATTTTTTATAAAACATAATATTTATTATATCTTTAATTATCTAGCTTATATTGCACCATATATGATTACATATTATGTTATATATGAGTGTAAATTGTACTATAGTTTTGAAAAAATTTAAAATATTGTTCAACTTAAATCAAATCTGAAAATATTAAATTATCGTATATGCATATAATACTTCAAGACTAATAATACGAATGTTTTTCGTTATTTGTATTGTAACTATTTAATTGGTTATACAAAATTGCTTTTAAGACTTTAATAAAAATTTGCAAAAAATCGAAAAAAGTTGGAAAAAGTTGAAAAAAATTGCAAAAAAACCTAAACTAAAAAAAAAAATCACACAAATTTAAAATAAATGGCTAGAATTTAAAAAAATCTTCAAACTTGAAAAAACAAAAAAGATGCTAGTTTTCGTTTCTTTTTTCCGTAAAATTAGCCAATTCAAGCCCTAACTAAATTTCGTAGAATATACGAAATATTCGTATAGTATATTACAATCACCCTTATTGTGTATGTCGTATTTAAAATACGACTACGACTGTTTTGTAATAGATTAAAGAGAACGTAAACTTATTTTCTTTAATCTATTACAAAACAGTCGTAGTCGTATTTTAAATACGACATACACAATAAGGGTGAATACAAAAAAAAAAATAAAAGTTTTTTTTCGTAAAATGTTGCATGATTTTTTTTTCAGTGTAGTAGTGGTAGAAGAAAAAGAACAGACAGATTAAGTAGTTGCTGTTATTACTAAAACAACACAATAGCAATAATAACAACAAAAACAAAAGTAGTAATAGGAACAGCAACTATAACAACAGCTATCATAAAAACACTGTTAAAAAGGATCGTGTATATATATGTATGTATATAGAATTATATTACCACATTGTAGATGAACTACAAAAAAGAGGATTAGCAAGTTTTTATTATATTTTTTGTTTGCAAAAATAAATAAAAATATAAAAAAAAATTAAATGACTTTGTTTTGGCTTAAGTTTTTAAAATAACGGTAATGTGGCCAACTAACGCACAGAAAAAAACTAAAATCTAGTTTCAATTAAAATATTTGTTGATTCAATTAAAAGTTTAATTTATTTCGGTCCTATTAATTAAGGAAATTGTAGTATCAATTAAAATAATTTGTAACTATTTAATTGATTTAGTTTCAATCAAGAAAGACTTTAATCATATTTATTGAATATTGTTTTTAATTTCAAACAAATTTTTAGTATAAATTATTAAAACTTTAATTAATACACAGAAAAAACTAAAAACGGGTTTCAATTAAAAAATTTATTGAATCAATTAATATTTTAATTGATTTTGCACCTATCACGGCAATGATACTATCAATTAAACCTTTTATTAAAATTAAGAAGGAAAAAAAAGTTATAAATAACTTTTACCAAAAAAAGAAAATATGATACTCACAAAAAAAGTGTGTGATCTATACGTTGGTATGTGTGAGTCTGTTTGTGTGTGTGCTTGTTTTGTTTGTTAACTTCAAATGTATTTGGTATTTTATACTGAAAATTTTCTATTTATGCATACAGTGTATGAAAAAATAATATGATAATTGCGTCTAAAATAAAATATGTATTTTTATATTTAAAAGTCAATTAAAATATTAATTGATTCAATTAAATATTTGTTTAGAAACAAATTCAATTCAAATCAATTCTTTAATTAGATATTTTAGGTTGATAATTTTTTCTGTGTATTGAAAAAAAAGCGGCAAAAATTGTGAACAAGTCGAAAAAAATCGCTAAAATCGAAAAATAAATCATTATAAATTGGAATTAATTTTTAGTGTTTTTTTCCAATTGTATTGTTTTATTTAAATTTTTGGCGATTTTTCATTATTGGTTTTTTTTATTTAAATGTTGGCAATATTTTTCAAGTTTAGTGATGTTTTTAATATGGACGATTTTTTTTTTTCAATTTAATCGATTTAATTATTTTGTAGATTTTTTTTTTTGTTTCAATTTAGGATATTTTTTTGACGATTTTTTAAATTTGGACATTTTTTGAATTTGTTGTCATTATGGGTTATATAAACTGGAAATTTTAATTTTAAAATTTTAATTAATTTTTAATTAAACATGTAATAGATATTAATAAACATTAAACAAAAGTTTAATTAAAAATGTATTAACAATTCTGTGAGCGGAATGTAGTATTTTTAATACGCCATGTAAGGATTAACAACAAATCGAATTTTGAAACAATTTCATTAAAAAACAAAATTTAAAAAGATTATCATATTTAACTTTCTTTTCATAGTTTGAAAATGCATTTTTTAAATTAGGAAATCATTATAAGAAAAGTTTCATCTTTAAAGTATCATTAAATTTAAAAAAGCTTACTCTTAATAACAAGACTAGATGATTATTTTTATTTGGGATATAACCTTTTGTTTGGCATAACAATTTCTAAAAAAAAAATCTAAAATTTCTCTTTTTTAGTTCTGGCCACATCTTACCAATGTATGTGCTTTGAACGGAATTTAACATGGTCAGTCACTTCAACATGGCTTTGACACATTTGAGACTCCTTGTGACGTGCTAAGCGGTAAGTCTAAAAACAGATTTTCTTATACATTTTAAAAAAATGTTATGACTTTGTCACAAAACTTTCTGCATACAAGGCTAGCTAACAGCAAACTTATATTTTTTTGAGTGCAAAAGCAAACACGGAATGAAGCACCACAAGAAAATTAAAGAAACATTATGAAAAATGAAAAACAAATATAGTTGAAGTGCAGTGAAATTCCCTTAGTTGACCGATTACGGGATATGTCTTTTTAAATCAATTGAAATTTGGTTTCCGTTTTCGTATTTTTATTTTGGATGTTAACCGATTTGACTACCGGACGCACTATTTTCATTTATTTCGGTATCGGTATTTTAGCGGTAACGCTATTTTCGTTTATTTCGTTAACTTTTTGTTTAGCGTTAACGGTATTTTACTTATTTCGTTATCGGTATTTTAGCGGTAACGCTATCTTCGTTTATTTCGGTAAAGTTATTTTAGGGATAACGGTTTTTCCGTTATTTCGGTTACGATATTTTAAGGATCATGTTATTTAGTTTTTGCTGAAATTCGTAACGGTACTGCCTAGAGCTATCAAATTTTGAGGAATGATGCACATGATCGAAAAATAAAGATTTTCACCAAAAACCGAAAATCGAAAGTCGTGGCGCTTTAGTCTTTTTGGCGGATAGGGCTCGATATATTGAATTACCCATTTATTGAAGTTCGTTGGTCACCTTATTCATATTTTACTATTCCATTTCAGTTAAAAAGATTTTTGTTTGTTATGAAAAAAAAAAAAAATAAATATATTTATTAAGTTTCTTTTCAAAAAAAAAACTTTTGCATATAAAATATTTTTTTCTAGATTTTTATGTGGGCAGTTTGTGTCCATAAGTTTTGTTATGTGGTTCGTTAGATGGTATGTTGCCATTTATTATTTATTTTTTTAACTCCAAACTCCAACTACCAGTTGGTTGTTTGTTTCTTAGGTGCAAAAATGAATTTGCTTGACCATCTGTGAAAATGAGAGGAAAATAAATTTTTGTTCATAAATAAAGTTTTTTTTAAATCTTTCTACTTTATAAAGTTTTTTTTCTCCATTTTTCCCATGATAGAAAACATAAAAAATGTTTTTTTTTTTTTAATAGAATATTTTTTTCTTAAGATTTTTTTTTATTTAGTTTCTTCCGGTTTTTTTTTTATTATATACACAAAAAAAAAAGTTATGAAAATATTCCTTTCTTTCCAAGCGAACGAACAAATGTTGTATATTCTTTTTTTTTTAACTTTCGGCGTGGAACGTTATGGTTGCAATGATTGTCATTTACTTTGTCGCTTAAATAAATGCTTTGGCTAAATTATTGTTAAAAATTTGCAAAAGGAGAAACAACAAATACGCTGACAAAATACTAAGAAAGTTATAGTCGACCGAGGACGACAATTTGATACCATACTACACTTTGCAAAACATTTTTTAATGTAAAGGGTGTAAACGATTTTTTTTTACAAATTTAAACACAAATTTTTAAAGTTCTATAATAGAAAGTTCTCTTGGAATCTTTGACCTTTAGACTTTAAAAAAATATTATTTTTTTTATTTCTACAACTTTTTTCATATCAATATTGTACAAAGAAGAAAAAAAAATATGGACACATTCCTATTAAATATGGTTTCTCATTTGAGGATATACTTTGGTAAGAACAGAACCTCTGGTAATAAAAATGAATTCCATAAATGGGGTTTGGAGACCAAAATCTGTTTAAAAAATACTTAAACCCATCTCGAAACTGCTTTTACATAATTATTTGACATTTTATTAGAGTAATATATCATATCGAAATTTGTGACCGTCGTTAGTCCCGATAAAAAAAAAAATATTTCTTTGTGGCGAGATATGTGATCTTATCAAATTTTATCCGAAATATGGGCCCACATAATTGTATCTATTTGTATGTGTTTAGATCTAATCTGATGCAATTATATAAATGTCCAGTACAATTTCATCAGAATTATGGCCCGATAGAATTGTATTAGATTGTATTAGTTTGATATCTTATTGTATCATTTTATATATTTATAATATATATAATTATATAAAACCCAGATATCCCAAGAAACAACTTTACGGACTGTCAGTTACAAACGGATTCATGAATCCGGCATTGACGGTACGAAAACGGACCGGAATTGACGTATCCGTCGAAGCTTGTACGAAAACGGACCATTAACGTACAGTAAAATTGGATTACTCAAATTTTCGAAAATTATCCGTTTTAACTCCGTTTTGCTGTATCCGTTTCGGTGCCGTTTAACCGGACTACACCGATTTTCATCAGTTAAAACTCCGTTACAACCGTTATCGTTTTTCTTCCGGTATTACCGGAGTCTGTTTTGTTTAAAAAAAAATCAAACAGTTTTATTTATTAATAAAATTAAATATTAATAAAATCTATATATAAAAAGAAGTGTACATTTTGATTGTCACTCCATAACTCGAGAACGGCTGCAGAAAAAATGGCTGAATACGTTTTGTAGAACATGCAATGAGGATGGTTTAAAAAAAAAATTCTTTAAAAATATTTCCGTTTGGTCCAGATGTGGTGATTTTTCTGAAAATTTTCATCTATCTATATATATAAAAAGAAGTGTACATTTTGATTGTCACTCCATAACTCGAGAACGGCTGCATAAAATAAAAAATGGCTGAATACGTTTTGTAGAACATGCAATAAGGATGGTTTTAAAAAAAAAATTGTTTCAAATATTTTCGTTTGGTCCAGATGTGGTGATTTTTCTGAACATTAGTCATTTTCATCTATATATATAAGAAGAAGTGTACATTTTGATTGTCACTCCATAACTCGAGAACGGCTGCATAAAATCAAAAATGGCTGAAAACGTTTTGTAGAACATGCAATGAGGATGGTTTAAAAAAAAAAAATTTAAAAAATATTTTCGTTTGGTCCAGATGTGATGATTTTTCTGAACATTAGTCATTTTCATCTATCTATATATCTATATATATAAAAATAAGGGTTCATTTTGATTGTCACTCCATAACTCGAGAACGGCTGCATAAAATAAAAAATGGCTGAATACGTTTTGTAGAACATGCAATGAGGATGGTTTATAAAAAAAAATTGTTTAAAAATATTTCCGTTTAGTCCAGATGTGGTGATTTTTCTGAACATTAGTCATTTTCATCTATACAGATGTGGTGATTTTTCTGAACATTAGTCATTTTCATCTATATCTATATATATAAAAAGAAGTGTACATTTTTATTGTCACTCCATAATTCGAGAACGACTGCATAAAATAAAAAATGGCTGAATACGTATTTAAGATTTTTAGTGGTAATTTTTTTGGTTATTTTTAAATGTACCACTTTTTTAGCATATACTTGTATTTCAGATGTTTTTGCAATTAAATGTAGAGACGCAGATCTCATGAAAATTTTAATGATGAAGATATTAAACAACACCAGAGATAAAATGAAAAAAAAATCAAAATGTTAAAACCACATCCTTTTATTGATTTTTATGTGGTTTCATATTGTTTTTTAATAATGTAATTGTAAATCCATTTTTGTTAATATCTTTATAAATGAAAAAATTTAAAAATAAAACCAAACTTTTGTTTAAAATTAAAAAAGGAAGAAATCATTTAGATAAAATAAATAAAAAAAAAAATAAAAATGGACCATTTAAAAAAAACGGTACGAATACGGACCATATTCGGACCGTATACGGTACATTAAAAACGGAGTCCACTCCGTTTTTAAAATAAATGACGGACAGTTTACGGTACGTTTTGAACGTACACTCAATTCGTACACTCCGTTTTATATACAGCATGACGGTACGAAAACGGTCCGTTTTAGCGTGCTTTATACTGTTTCGAATCCGTATTCGATGTTCCTTTCATTCCGTTTTCCGGTCCGTATACTGATCCGGAAAACGGTACGGAAACGGACTTCGGATCCGTATATGCTGTACCGAAAACGGCACATAAACGGACCGGATTGTTTGCTGGGATGTTTGTATCCGTATTTTGACCTGGTATAATTGTATATGACTGTATGTAAACTAATACATCTAAATATAATTAGATACGAGTTTTAGTCTGGAAAAATTGCACTAAATGTTACATTTGTGTATATGATTGTATGAAAATATATACAATTTCGAAGGGTCAAGCAAATGTATGTTCATCATGTAATATCCATTAATTACATAAAAAAATATTTAGAAACTATTTCTTTTTTGCTGTTTTTAAAAAAGTTCCCGCAGTAACCTTTTTTAAATTTTAATACACATTAGGGTGTCCCGAAAGTGGACAATAGTGCTCAAACGATGCGTATTATCCAGTTGATTATAGGAAAAATAAAAAAATCGAGAATACTGATATGTTTTTTTTTAATTTTTTAAGAAAATTCAAAAGTTTGGTAATGTAATGGTCCACTACATCCTTTTATTTAACTAAATGATGCTGTGGTGGACCAAAATTTACCTATGAAAATTTTATAAATGTTTTCCCATTAAACAGTCATAATCCAAAAAAAACGAAACTTTTGAACACTATTTCGCAAAAAAATTCAAAATTTTTTTTTTTCCCTTTTAAGCTCTTTAGTAAGCATCGATTGAATGGTATTCATAATTTTTATTTCATTAGGAATACCCTATTGAACAATAATAATTCTATTTTCAATATATTTTGGTGTTTGCAACACCGATTTCGTTAATTCAAGCAATTTTTGCAAACATTTTACTTCTTCACAAAAGTTGCTCAAATTAAAAAAAAAAAAATTACAAATGTTGAGGTTAAGAAGAATAATAAACGTTTTTCTCTAGAAAATTATGAACACTATTAATTTTTAAATCAGACTAGACTAGTTTCTGCCTTTTTCTGGACAGGCTCATCAGTAGTTTTCCATTTAAATTGTAGTATTATTTGTGTCTTATAATTTTCAGATTGTCTCTATATGATAAATTGTTCAACAACCTGCGGCTGTAAGAATCAAACCTGCGCTCATCTTACATTACAAACGTAACAATACCAAGTCATGACTGTTTAGCGACCACACCCAAGTATGGCCTCAAATCTAATGCAGCTAAATTGCAGTTTTCTTTCCTATTAGCTTTTTCTGTTATTGTATATTCTGTTATCAGAAGTGACAACACTAACACACAAATATTCTATTTTTAGATTTTTGTTTATTTTTCTAATCTCCTCCGTCTCTATTTCACAATGTTACCAGATTGACGTATGGTTTTTACGTTCAGGGTTGACAACTTTTGCGTTTTAAGTTGAGACATCGCCACAGGGCAAATTTTATAATGTATTTTAGTACAGTGTTATATTAACGTCATATAGACAGTCGGAATTAATTTTAAATTATTATGCATTTGACAAATTTAATTTAGAAATGTTGAGGTTAAGAAGAAGAAGAACAGTATGATTTTTATGGGCATAACATCGAGTTTTTAAACATATTTCTGGTTGCCCTGGTCATCAGTATTAAATGGACACACAAAAAACATATTTCCTTAAATTCTCTTATTAAAAATTTTGTTGAATCATAAAGTTATAGTCAATTAATTCTGTAATTGTTTCAATCAAAAAATTAATCAATAATAAAAATCTCATACGAAATCTCATTTATAATATTCATCATATTTTTGATTAAAACAATTACAAAATAAATTTACTATGACTTTGTTATTCAACAAAATTATTATTTCCAGAAATTTAAGAAATGCCGTTGAAGTTACTCTTAATTTTGGGTAGTTTTATTAATTTTGATAGTCACAAACATTATCCTGACCATATATTTGGTTGTGTAGGGTATACAGAAAAAAATAAAACTTCTGACTGTAAAGTGTTGTGTAAATCCTGTTTAAGTACTCTGAATTCTTTCTTTAGTCTGCAGTTTTATTTTTTTCAGCTTCATAAAGACATCAATTGTTAAAAACAATTGTAATAAATTTTATTTCATAATGTTTTTGTTGATGATACAATAACAGGTAGTTAAAGAAAGATTTATTTAAAAAAATTGGCTTCGGCTCTACATAATCCAAAATCTGGTTTAAAGTTTTATTAGTCAACATATTGGATAACACAGTTTTACTTTTTATTTTGAAAAAAAAAAAAAAAAATGTAAACCGGTGCTGAAAATATTAACTTAAAGAATGGTTCAGTTCAAATTGGTTTTTTTGAATACTTGCTATATAGGTTTTGAAACTGAAATAGATATGTATTTATAAAAATTTATGAATATTGGTTTCAAAGGTATTTTAAAGATTTATCTAACGATTTATCAAAAAATGTTTTAAGGGGTATATGTTTATTTGTTGTTCCTTGGTCTATTTGGGACCCTTAAAATAAAGCTTAGTACTAAATTGCGCTTATTCGTTGTTTAAGCACCCTTTATCACATATCCAGATTTAATGAAAAGAAATTATTCTGTAAATTTACTATTGGGACGTTTTTGGTCAAAAGTGGAAACATTAACCCCATGTGGATCAGATTACATAAAATAATTATTTGTATCAAGTGGAAATTTTTATAGTCTTAATATAAGTTACGTTTTATGTGTCTTTTTTGTCTCCAGGCCACTAAGGGTTAAATATTTTTTAAATAAAAGTGAAGATAATTATGGACTTATGAAATTTAAGTGATATTTTTACTAAAATTATGTAGACTTTGATAAAGACATTAGAATTTTGTTCGATTTTTGACATAATAATAATTTTTTATAAAATTTTCTTTAAAGGCGTCTCTCCACATACAAACACGAATTATAATATTTCCAATTTAATTTTTTTCTTTAATTACAACAATTATATTATGAAAATAGCAATCGACATCTTCAAATTGGACATTTTGAAAAATCTTTAAAATAAATAAATAAAAAACAAGTTTTTGCAAATTTGTGGGTATTTTATGATTCCAGAATTAAGTCAAAATTCCATATCTGAATTTTGAGTTTATTAAATAAATAAATGAAATGAAAAGCAAAATAAGAATACTCTTTTTTCACAAATGGGCCATTTCTGACCCCCTAAAAAATCTATATCTTCCATTTGGAAACATTTTTTTTTTTTTTTTTTGTAAAAAGAAGCAACACGCAGGAAATTCTTCCTATTAATTAATGTGTTGCTTTCTTTGGAAAGGGGATAGTGGAGAGATGAAAGGTGGTGAAAGATGAAGGGCTTCAAACATGGCAACACTGTAATTGCGCGAGATGATAAGTCTTAGAACAGTTGTTGCTCGCCACCTGATGTAGAGTTGGCGAATTTATTGAAGCTTTTTGTTTCATAGCCCTGATTCATTATTTTTCTTCGGTGGGGTTAAGTGCTATGGGAACACCGAAGGTGGGCGCAGCGATACATATAAGTGATAGAAAACTCATACATATTATTTTTCTAAATTGATGTTGTCGTCACCGGGAATCGAATCCGGGACCATCTGTGTAACAGTCCAACGCGCTAACCATTACACCACAACGCCTACAAAAAGTTCCAAAAACCCTTGTGATCGTCAAAGGGTTAATAACAATAACAATAATGAAAATGTGCTAACTGCGAAGGCATTCCGACCCGAACCCGCAGATTTTAACGAGCTTTGGATATGTTCTAGATAATCTCACGTTTAAGTGATAAAAAGTGGTGTGAAAAATTAATTTGTGTTTGTATTAAAACATATCTAAAATTTACAAACATTAGATTTGTACACATGGTTAACGTATTCAAGAAAACAAAACTTTTAATATCCATATTGCCCATATTATGGACCCATAATGGCCACATTTTTTAATTATTTGATATAACTATACGGGGAAAAAAAAACTTCGGGAAAAGTTGCGTTAAAACCAAACGATTACTAATATCGGAAAAATCTTAGACACCATCTCGATTAAATTAAATGGGCATTACTATGCCTTTTCTGCGGGGCCCGAAGGCCCTTTATTGGCCCTGAACCATTCTGTGGTATACCTTTGGGGTATGTTAGGGAGAAGCTCGGGTCGTAGAGGGAATCAGAATTCTCTCTCTATTGGGAAAACTCTCTTGGCCAACGACAGGCTAAGAGATTAATCTCTTTTTCCAGTGCAGGATCGAGGAGACTCTTGTCCCTCGGGAGGGGTAACTTGAGTACCCTGGTGTCTTACCTGACTGGACACTGCAATCTCAGATACCACCTGCGCAAAAGGGGTCTTTCGGACACGGATGAGTGTAGGTTTTGCGAACTGGTAGCTGAGACATCGGAGCATGTTCTTTGCGAATGTCCGAGGCTTTGTGAAAGGCGTGCCAAGTTTCTTGGCGATCGCTTTGTCTCCCCTTTGGACATTATGAAGGTTTTGCCTAATAGGATTATTGGCTTTATAGGTGGCTTTAATATTTAGGGTAACTTTAGGCAGCACAAAAGACCTAAGTTGGTCGCGGTGCATAGTGCCATATAATCTAATCTAATCTATGCCTTTTTTAAGCTTAATTAAACTGCAATTTCTTATTAAAGCGCCAGATGCAATGTTACTTACCATTTTTTTAATAACTAGAATGCTGGACAGTCTGTAGACATATTTTATATAGCAGTGAATATGTCTTTAAAAAAGATTTAATTTGATACCAAATTTGTTGATGGGTACTTTAAAATAGAACAAAATTGCCCCAAAAGAATAAAAAACGGCGCAAATTTTTTACCCCATTTAGCAACCCCATAACATTAAATTGGGCAGGTAAAAAATCTCATGCCCCTTAAATATGTATTCTATACAAAATATCCAAAGGTCATTACATATGCGGGCCCGGGTCGGGATACCACCCTTGCAAGTTAACAGATAAAATGTAAAATAAGTTTTGGAAAATCTGCTAAAACCAGTAAGTTCTATCGGCCCAAAGTTTAGTGGGTAAAAAAGGGCAGAGAAGATAAAAACTGTTTATTGTGTAATATGTATTTTGAAGATTCTTCAATTAACTTTCAAAGCCGTACTTCAAAGAGCCAACATGGCTATTTTGTAAATCCTTTTATTGAGGATTTTTTGTAAGGGGTTATACTACCAATCAATACCGAAATTCATTTACTTTAAGTGTCACTCGAGTTTAGCCTGGAAATGTTTTTTTTTTTTTTTGATATTTGTGCTACTTCCGGGTTAATGCTCACTGTATCTTTAAAGACACAACCATTGAAAAAAATCATACGGTTTTATTTTGAGCTCAATTAAAATGAAAGTAATTTTTAAAAATAAATAAAAGTAATTTTTCATTAAATTCAAGAAAATTTATGATATCGCATTTAAAAGGATTTAAAAAAATAGTCTGACAGACCTCGTAACCCCGTCTGTCCGCGAAACCCCAATATAACGAAACTACGAGGGCGGCTAAATAAGTCGGTGACTTTTTGAGTGAAACATAATTTTTTTTGCAAAAAAAAAAAAATATTTTTCAACATAATCTCCTTTTAGCTCAATACACTTAGTCCAACGTTTCTCCAATTTTTGTTTTCCTTCCAAAAGATAGGATTTTATGAGGTCCATAAAATAGGATTTTCTTGGCCATATGGGGTCGATATTTTTAAATTCGGTCCAATAAGTTGGCATAATATTCTCCGTTTATTGTTTTCCCTTTTGAAGGTATTCGATGTGGATTATCCCGCGTGCATCCCGAAAAACTGTTGCTATCACCTTCTTGACCACGATTACGTTTATGGTCAATTGAGACCAAACGCTTCACCCATCTTGCAGACAGCTTTCTTAAACCCAACTGATCATTTAAAATCGAAACCACACTGCCATATGAAATGCCTATGTCACCAACAATCTCACGCACTTTTACTCTTTGATCGGCAAACACCATATCGTGGTTTCGGGTGTATTGACCTCAATTGGCCGGGTGTATTGACCTCAATTGGCCGTCGAGAACGTTCAGCGTCATTTGTACTTGTGTGACCGCAACGAAAGTTAGTAAACCACTTTTTTACCATTGAAATCGATTGTGCAGAGTCCCCATAGTATTTATCAAGCTTTTCCTTGGTTTGATTGACGGTTTTTTTTTCGCAAAAAATAATGTTTAATGAGCACTCGAAATTTACTTTTTTCCATTTTTAAAAAAATCCACGAGGTTGTATATTTTGAACAGCTGTTAAACACAAAGTAAATGACGGAACTTGCTCAAAATTTGACAGTAGTCTATTAACAGAGGTACTTGATGGGAGCAGAGTTGCATTTCATATAACTACGAGGGAAGTTCGAAAAGTCGCGGACTTATTGATCCGCCCTCGTACAACAATTTACACGCAATTTGGAAAATAAAAGCGCTTTATGTGCGTGGGTGGAACAAAGCTCTGAAACTTTAAAAAAGTGTTGATAAAAGAAAACCTACTAAACTTTTTGTGAATACATACTTATTAAGGTTTATGTAACAAAATTTAGCGATGTTTTGGAATAAATTTTAATATCTTTAATTATAGACTAGGCATTAAAAAAAAACTTTGCAATGAGTTTATCATAAAATTTTATTAACAAAAATTATTGCCAAATCTGAAAACACCTTTCACTAATCAAATACATACGTATACTTAGTTAAACCTGTATTAAATATAGCAGTAGTACTGCATTTTTATTTCCACCATGGCAACTTTTGTACAATTTAAAGCTTTTATTTGTTATAGTTGTCGCATTTATGCGTATAATTCAATTTCTTTTTCCACTTTTTTCTGGCATACTATTTTTATGAAAAGTAAAAAATCCCAGTACAATTTAAGCTTAACATTACTATGTCATATAATATAACTAACAATATGGTTATGAGACACATACTGCAACAACAGCAACATCAGCAGCAGCATGCAACAGTACCAACTACAAAACGACATCAGTAGCATATATACCAACTATGAATACTTATATTTATTAACATTATTTTTTTTCAAAACTAGGGAATACGAGTCAACATTTATTGTATGCTTACATATGGTACATGTGTATATAGAGCAGCAGTATCATTCACTGTTACCGGAGATAGTACTCGTAGTATGAATTAGTATTACACTATGATGAATTCGAATTGAAAAAATTTTAGTTTCAATAAGATCATCATTAATTTTTTTACATCCCAATACTAAGTTAAAAAGGTCATATATAAGAATATATGATCATGTATGGTCTTGATCATATACGGGGATAACTGATTTTATATGACCATATATTGGTCAATATACAGTCGCGGATCCAGGAAAAGGTTTTGGGGGAGGAACTTAGAGTATTTTTAATTATTTTTTTTACATTTTTGTATTAAAAAATATCATTTTGGGGGGAAATTTCCCCATAAGTTCAATTCTGAACTTATCTGACATTACAAGATAAATAATATCTACACTGAGAAAATTATCTGCCTGATGTTAATAATTTTTGCATTGAAGCAATAAAGTTGCACTGGAACTAGTCCATTGAAACTTTTTATTAAATCAATGAAAGTTTTTATACAATTTTATGAAAATTTTAATTTTATTTATTAAAAGTTTTATTTACTTAATGAAAAAGTTTCATTAATAACCTAGTTTCATGAAAAGTAAGAAGCTTTTCGTTAATTTTGCGTTAACTTTGTGAAGAAAAGGTTCATTGGTTTAGTGAACGTTTTCATTATTTTCCTTCCACTAAAATTCTCTCTTGCCGTTTACAACTTTTTTGGAAAGGAATTTCAAATTAAAGTGCAGATGTTATTTCCTTTTGGAAATGGTGTTTGAGTAGGGTATCATTTTTAGTTGAATTTTAAAAGATTATGTAAGTTGCTTGATGTTGCTGTTACCGTTTTTTTTTTTGTTGCCATTTTCGACAAATGCCACTGTGCATATTAGTGTTTGTTGCAAACTCGTGCTTCTGCGGCGCTCCATGCAGAGTGAAAGATATGCTTGCAGAACAAAATTGAAAACAAAAAATGAATTCAGAGAAACGCATATAATAATTGTAACATGTAAAGGTTTTCAGTTTGCCCATATGACTAAAATATACGTTATATGTTTATGTGAAACTATGATCATGATGATGCTGCTGCTGCTGATGATGATTGCGACTGGTTTTTATATTGTCGTCGTCGGCGTTTGGTTACTATTTGGTGGCATCACCACCAAATGCTGAATACGATTACAACGTGCATAAGCTTTCAAATTGTTTATTTAATTTTTACATATGTTGTACTCTACTTTAAATTTTTTTCTTTGAAATTTTTTTAAGAAGATTATAAACAGTAGGCAACGATTGACAAAACAATATCCCTACTTTGGTATATTTTAAAAATAGTGAAGAATTGCAGTACTTTTCGGTTATAGTCACATCGCTTATAGTCCATTTAGCGATATAGTCCACATTTTACGCTTTTACTGTCATCTAAAATCAAATTTCACACTAAATGAGTGCGTTATAATCACATTTAAAATATATGCCACGTACCTTTGGTTACCAAAAGTAAAATTATATGCAAATAATTTAAGTTATAAATAGTCAATCCAAAAAAAAAAAAAAAATCCAAAATGATTGTGGCATCTTAAACTTCTGAAGTTCTAAATTATTTAAAAATTTCAGATGCTTAAACGAAAATCAGAATCAGAGGATCTGATCTGAAGCTTTTCAAACATCGTTTTAATATTCCAACTTTTGCAACCTAACAAACATTTATGTAGTCACATTAATTGATGACTATATCCGAAGTCGTTTATATGCAACGAAATGGCAGATATAAAAATCAGGCATATAGTCACATTTGCGATGTAGTCCACAATTTGTGTGCAACTAAAGATGTGGCTAAAAGCGAAAAGTACTGTATAAAATTTTTAAAATTTTTTAACAACTATGTGATAATCGATATATAAATGAACGTATATGCTCATGTATGGGATTATATATGATCACACATATATGGGTTTACACGATCAATTTAAGACCATACATAATCTTATATATGACCATATATCTTTCCACGCAGAAAAATATAATCGGCACAGTGTTGGCAAAGCGTCGGTTATGCATTGGCAGAAAGTGAGATTAACAATCTTGACAGTATTGTCCTGTTACCCGATTGATAACAGTGGCCAAACGTTACTTTAAACAAACTTGCCATCGTTGGCATATTGAAAATTGAAAAAATTTTGTGATTTTAAAATACAGTTGAACCTCGATTATCCGGGCTTCTATAAACCGGGTACATCTGTTAACCGGCATGCTGGTGGTTTGATGTATACCTCTATTAACCGTGTTTACCTCAGTTATCCGTGCAGCACAAATATTTATTTGCTTGTTTTTTCTTTTCACCTACATACAGATTGTTAAAATTCGGGAAAAATAAATAACTTCTATTAACCATGTTTTCGATTATCCGTGCTGAGTCCGGTCCAGTACTATTTTTTTGGTGCAGTTGGCAATTTCTGGGTATGCCCGAGTAAAAAATTTATTTATAACAATATATTCTTTAATATAAAAGTATATGGTAATATAAAATATCAATATGTATTTATATGTATTTATATATAATAATATTTTAAAATTTTTTTTATAAAAAATTCATTTATAAGCATATTCAATCATGTATAAAAAAATACTATTCTGAATTTTATTTATGATAATACATGATTGATAAATTTGAATAAATTGCTTATATAATCTAATACTTAATTATATATAACACAAAATCAAGAACGTCTTCTGTCATTTCAGACAGAATTATATAGAATCCAAAACTTTAAAAAATTTCTAAGTCAGTTTTTATACAACTATATATAAAAGTAACTCAAAAATCTCAAAATATTTTACGATTATAGTTTAAAATTTCGCGAAATCGACTTAAATTACTTACAAACCCTTTTTAATATTGACAACTTTTTTTAAATTTAATTAAAATTAACAATGATTGATATAATTTTTATTGTTAATAAAAATTATGATTTATTCGACCTTTATTGTGCAATGAAAATGAAGTTATTCAAGTTCGAGGTCGTATTCTACATTTATTTACCAGAATATTGTCCTAGTAAATAAATTATAGAATTTTTTAGTTTTTCAATTTATTCTTTGACCACACTTCCAAGAATTTGTTGATAGATCTATTTCGGGGAGTTTCTAGTTCCCCATCAACAGAACAATTTAGAAAGAGTGGTAACATCATAATGCTTAAACTTGAAAATATATATAACTCATTTTTCTAACAAAATGAGAAGTATTTGAAGTTACCAATAATAATCAAAAAACAAATTGAAATACTTTATGTTTTTGTGTAGTACCCACCTTTGGTAGATTACAATACACATTTTTCGTTCATGTTTCCCATTTTATTTAAACGGGAACTAACAAACTAAGACCATACTATGTCCTTTTACAAATGATTGATATAATTTTTATTGCACAATAAAGGTCGAATAAATCATAATTTTTATTAACAATACAATGAGTGTGAGTTGGAACAAATACTTCGTGAGTTAGTGTACGTGAGTGAAATTTTTGCGCGAGTGAGTGTGCGTGAGTATAATTTAAAAAAATGTTTTTGCTTTTAATAAATATTTTCTTTAATTTTTACGCCGATTTTTGGGTTTTCGAAATACAGAACAAATTGCAAAATTACCTATTCAGAGCCATTTTTAGTTAAACATTCACAATTTACCTTAATTTTTGCATTTTATATTTTTCAGGAAAAGTTTTATTTCGTGAAGTTGCGCGATTCACGTGAGTTTGATTAAAATCTAAATTTACTCACGTGCGTGTGAGCAAGAAAAAATTTTCGTGGGTGATTGTGCGTGAGTGGAATTTTTCTCTAGTGAGCGTGATTGAGTGTGAGCTAAAATTTACTTACGTGTCCATCTCTAATTTAAAGCATACATTTTGTATTTTGATCCTGATTTATGGAGATCAAATTGTATATAATTATTAGAGTTAACTTTGAAAAATAGATTTTTGGATATTATCACTTTTTAGAAGGTTTTTGTATCAATAAAAATAATGGCGTATTTTTTTTTTTTAATTCCAACTCCTTCCCGTGCCTATAGGCGACTCAAATCCAATAAATTATTATATAAACCAATAAATTATTTTGTATTCACTAAAAAATTAAAATTTTTAAACTTTAATAACTTTTGAAACGGGTAACAACAAAATTAAAATTTTTTGACCATTTTTCTCAGATGTAAATACTTTTTCATTGTATATTAACAAAAAAAAATATTTTAATATTTTTTTTAAAAAATTATTTTTTTAGACCACTCTAATTATGCATTCTGGTGCATTCCAAAAACTAAAAAAAAGCTTATGGGCCTAAGTTTTCCCGTAGAATCGAATACTGAAGTTAGATTTGACATATAGTTAGCCGTTTGTGTTGTATGGGAAAAGGGACCCAAAATCCGCAATTTGAGTCGCCTATAGGCACGGGAAGGAGTTGGAATTAAAAAAAAAAATATATAATCATAACTACATTGCAAATTTTCAATTTTTTTCTGAATGAGACTGCGCAGTTTCTGGTATTGAACCATCGTCTAGTTTTATTCAATACACGGTGTTTTTGTTCTTGCATACATAATCTCAGAAGTACAACTCCAACAACACAACAGTTCTATTTTTAGAAACTTACCTCACTCTAATGTCCACTGTTTTCCCATATGTTGTAAGTGATGCCATATCTATGATATATTCTTTGTATATTCGATAGATGGCGCTTAATTATATCAGACAAAACTCGGATAAAATTTGATAATTTTTTATTAAATTGCATGTAATTAAATATAATTATATCCAAAGTGATACAATATTATAGAACCATTTTTCGGATCAAATTTTATGTTATATGTGCGGAAAATATCTCATCATATATCATTTTATACAAAAGTTTTACTCTGATATATGGCAGTATATGGTCATATATGACGATCAGATATGACCATATATGCTCATATATGATATCATATATAACCATATACTCCAAATATCCTCAAATTTCATATCCGAACATATACACTCACAAGAACTTTTCCATAAAAAGTCAACAGTTATTTAAAAATGTAATCGGTAAAGTTGTTTCAATTTAATATACAGTTAAATTACCAAAGAAATAAATTTTTTAACTTTTTGTCTGTTATTCAATAAACAGACTTTCTGTAATAGTTAAAATATTCAGTTAAAATTTTCTATTTAAAACAAAAACTTGTTATATTATATTGTGTATTGAAATAAACGAAAACAATCTATTGTTTTTATGGATTTTGTCAATTAATTTTTCAACAGTTGAAAATAAACATCAAATACAATTGTTTTAAACGAAAAGTAAGGAGTCCTGTTTTTAACTGATTTTCAGGTAATTTAATGAGTATATTCAGTAGTCTTTACGGAAAAAATATTGTGAGTGTATGAGATCATATATATGTACCGTTACAAACATCATCTAAAACCCAACATACTCGTATTTATTTTTATTAGGGCAACTTTAAAATTTAACACATGCCAACAATTTTTTTAACTCATTGCCACACCAACCCATTTGCCACTAAAACTACAACCAGTAGTGGTGGACATACAAAAATGATAATAAAATTTACCATGTTTCGTAATAATGTGTATAAACATGTATTTTAATGAAAACGAAATAAAATTATAAGAATTTTAAATGCAAAAACAACATTTAAATAATTGAAAATTGTGAATATATACTTTAACATGGAAATATAAATTTAAAAAATATATATCGTTCCTTTCCGCAAAATTTGAGCACAATTGTTTTGCATCAAACTTGGCATAAAATTTTGAATTTATATTCAGGGCTGCCAGGCGCTATAGTTTATCTTGAAAAGCTGTTACCGAAATAATTGAGATAGCTTTACCTCCAAAATCTTGGCCCGAAAACACTATTTTTTAGTTTTTTTGTAAATCAGTCAATTCGCTCCGAAAATTTTACATACTTACATTATCTAACTAAATAATACATAAATAATTGAAATACCCTTGACATGCCGTTATAGCATTACACTAATGCAGGAAATGACTAAACGTTTTTGCTGAAACTACTAAAAATTTGTTAAAAATGACGTTGCTGGTAAAACTGCTAAAATTAGCAGATTTTGTTTGCAAAATATTAGTAAGGCAAAATTTTTAGTTTTTATGAGTGTATTTAATTTAATAAAATTTATTTAAATTTTATGGCAAAAATAAAGTTTGTCGAAATTAACAAGTTTTCAGAAAATTAAAATAATTATTCCATTGAAAATCACTGAAATTATTAAAAAAATTTAGTAAATTTTAAAATTTTGAACTGAAAAATTTAAAAATGTTAAAATATCGAATTTCTTTAAATATTTTATTGCACAGTTCCTGCAATACACATATATAAAGTACGAGGTAAATTGTATTTAATTGTGTATGAATATGAGGCTTTCCATTCCAAATTGTTCAGTTAAAAAAAAAAAAAAAATTATCTTATTAATATCAAAATTAGAGAAAATATTTTCCAAATACGTTAAATGAAAGATTTATTTGAAATAAAATTTGATTTTAATTAAAATTTAATTAATTCAATTAATTTTTAATAAGGTATTTATTTTGTTTCACACACGAATAAATTATTTAATCCCTAACGTAGAAGGACTTTCGATTTGCATTAAAACCGTAAACTCAAAAACATCCAAAAAACGTTTTTTTATTTTTCAAAAAATGCTAGATAAAAACTTTAAAATGTTAGGGACTTCATTTTTAGACCTCTACAAAACAAACAAAAAAAAAAAAAAAAAAAAAAACATTAAAAATCGACCCACCCGTTCACGCAGCACAGTGGCAGCCGATTTTAATATTAAATATTGCTATGTAAAATATAAGGCAAGGAGTTTGTTTAACAAGCTGTACCTTTTTTATTTCTCAAATTTTTTCTCCAGAAAAAATTTCAAACTATTGAAATATGAAACACAAAAAAAAAAATCAAATACAAAATCTAAAGGTAGTAAACCCCTTAAATAACTACAGTGGGTAGCAACTCGTGAGTACATGTAAGTACTAAAGATTCAGGCCAAAAAAAATTTGACACTATACAGTATTTGACAGTATACTTTTCTAAACCCAAGTAAAAAAGTTTATATAAAATTTAATTTATATGAGATAGTTTCCTCAAATATAAAAGGATATAATTTGATACAAAAAATGGTTCTATTAAATTGTATCACTTTGGATCTAATTATATTTAAATAGATACAATTTAATAAAAAACTATCCAATTCTATCCGAGTTTTGTCCCGATATAATAACATCTAATTATATTATTATTGATTCAATTAGATATAATTAGATACAATTAGATGCATAAAAATCCAAATATATTTAAATTAAAATATATTAAGTTACATATATTTGACCTCCATAAAACTGGTTCAAAACACAAAATCTATGATTGAAATTTGTAAATAACTTAAATTTTATTTATATTTTTTAAGGCATCAAATTTTCGTTTAAACGAAATTGTTAATTTTAATTTCATTTAAAAAAAAAATGTATGTCAATATTAAAATGTCCCAGTGAAATCCAAATAACGGGTTGCAGAATAACTTATACTGTATTATAATAGCTTATAATTTCTGTTTTACAACCGAATCTTTGCAATAGGTTCTTTACCTCCAAACTAGAACAATTTGCTTTAAACCGGTTTTAGAATCAGTTATAGAACTGGTTCTGGGCAGTGAAACCTTACAACTAGAAACGGTTCCATGTAGCCGGTGGTAAAAGAAGCTGTCTAGAACAGGTTCATAGGTAATTTGTTCTAAAAAATTTTGCTGGAGGCTTTGTTATTTGTAATGGAAATAGATTTTGCAAAATTGTAAACTATTTTCGTAAAATATTTTGCGATTTTTGAATTTGATATAGTAACATAGAAACTGACTTAGGAAATTTTTTCACTTTAGGATTATATATAAGTATGTCTAAAATGACAGAATACGTTTATGATGTTTGTTTTATACATAATTATGTATTGGGTTATGTATAATTTTATAAATATTTAATCAAATTTTTCCACCATATATTTATCATATATAAAATTCAGAATAGTATTTTTATACATGATTGGATGTGTTTATATATGATTTTTTTTTGTAAAACATTTTGAAAGTTTTATTGATACATATGCTTTTTTATATGATCATTTATTTTTATATTAAAGAATATATATATTTTTTTTACTCGGGATGGTATAAGCTACGCTGAATCAAAATCTGATCGCTGAACCACTCTCTGACATCAGCAGATCGAGCTATATTAACGGGAAAAGTTTAGTTTTTGATCAAAATACTACGATTTATAACCTACCTGGAAATACATTTGTCATAATACTGGTAACTGCACCCGAACACAATATTCTTACTCATGACCATTTTTTCGTCAGTTTTTGAATTTTTAAAATTTTAACGATTTTTGTAAACTTTTTGTGATTTTTTTTAAACTTTGTGAATTTGACAATTTTTTCTAATTTTAGCGATTTATTTTTTAATTTTATCTATTTTTCCCCCAATTTTTGTCGATTTTTTTTTTTTGCAAATTTTAATGGTATCTTCTAAAATTTTTTTTTGAAATTAATCGCAATATTCTATTAAATTTTTAATAGATATGATTAAAAACTTCATTGAACATAAAATCAATTAAATAGTTACAACAAATTTTAATTGATACTACAATTTCTTTAATAGGACCGAATTCTAATAAACTTTTAATTGAATCAACAATTATTTTAATTGAAACTCGATTTTAGTTTTTTCCGTGCCATTAAAACTCATAGTCAAATTTCCAGCATTATAAAATTTTAACTAAAACTTTTTTTAAAAGTTGTCCACTGTTTTATTCGTATTATATATTACAGGTAGTACTGTAAGTTATGGAAAGCCTCATATGTACATATATTAACTATGTATTTTCATTAAGCGTATGTCTCATATTTTCAAAATTATATTTGAATACAAATTGCATGTAAACATAACTATTTAGCGTATGACATATTTATAATAAAAATCGTTTAGTTATGCTACGAAATTATTTAAAATGGATATTATATTTGAAATTATATAATTGAAAAAGCAGTTCATAAACTATGTTCATAAGGTAAATGTGACATAATAATTGGTTTTGAAAGTGAAGTTTTTTTTCATATTTAACTTCTAGAGAATTACGCAAATGAAGATACTTTTTTACAGTTTTTTTCAAACATATTAATGTGAAATTTTATAATTTTCCGTAATTACAGTGACATTAGACTTGTAATAAATTTTTGAATACTATGTATTTTGAAAATTTAAAATTTTCTCAAATTATAGTAGAGATGAAAGAATTGCTTAAATTATGAAATGTTTTTTTTCATATTAAAAATTGTTGCATTAAAATAAGGAAATACAAAATCCCGCACTTTTTCATTTCTCGGGAAAGCGCGAAATTTTTTGGAAATTCACGGGATCAAGCTTGAAAAATAAATGAAATTAAATTTTTACATTAAATCATATTTTTGTATGCAAAATGTCTTTTACGACCTGAGATTTTTTATAAAAATAAGACTCCATTAAATTTCTGTGGGTTTCCTCAGAATTTAAAGTTTTTCTGAAGTCTGATTTTTTAATAGCAATTTTGATTTTTAAATAGCAATCCTCTAAATCTTAGAGTTTCATAAAAAAAAATTCAGTATAATAAATTGTAAGCTTAACCTTCGCACTCCTGAAATTCACCCGGATGGGGTTTGTAGATTTTCAATCATTGATAACTTTTCGGTTTTTGGGTTAAAACAAAAAAAGCTTGCAACTCAATTTTATCAGAAACTGTTAAATTATTCAAAATTCGAATATTTTTTCAAAGTATGGCCTTGTTTACTACTTCCCCTGTACATTTTGTTTTAACAAATGTACATATCAAAGGAAAATAAACAATAACGTGTATTGAATATTTACCAAAGGTAGGCATACACACAAAAAAAACAAGTTTTCAATTTATTTTTGATCAATGGTGATAATCTTTTTTACTTTGAGCTCATATAATATATATTAATTCTCATGTAGTGAGTAAACTAGTTTATATGAATGTTTGATGTTTGGCGTAGGATTGTTACCTATTTCAAAACGTGTTCTGATGATGGGAACCTAGAAAATTCCCGAAATAGATCTATCAACACATTCCTGAAAGGGTCAAATAATAAATTTGAAAACAAAAACTCTATAGATTATTTGTTAAGACAATATCCTAATAAAGAAATATAGAGTATGGCCTCGAACTTGAATAATTTTCATTTTAATTTTTTTTTTAGTTTTTAAATTATTCTACGTTTTCCGAAACCCACACAGGTTACTTGTTACGAAATATTGTTTTTTTTCTCACTATTTAGTATAAGAATTGCCTTTATATAGTACAGAAAGCATAATTCCTTTTTAAAAATGTTGCTTTTATTAATTTATTATTCAAAATACAATAACATTTTGACAAATTTATCTAAAATCGTAGCGCGAAGTAGATTGGCCCCTATAACAATGTTCGCACTGTGTTTGAACAAGAAATTATTGATTTCTCTAAAACATTTCTGCTTATGCTTCACAGGTAAACTCATAAAAATAAACCAGTAAAAATAGCAGAAAAAGGTACTAAAAATTTGTTAAAAATGAGCTTGCGGAAAAACTGCAAAATTTTTAGCATATTTTTTTTTTTACTAAATATTAATAAAATAAGAACAGCAAAAATAAATCTGTTAACTTTACAAAATTTAAGTTATATTCGATGTGAATTTTAGTTAATTGAAAATAGCATTTTACTCTGTTAAATTAACAAAAACTTTTACTAAATATTTGTACACTCAAAATAGCAAACAAAAACTGTAATATTAATAAAGGCCTGGGTTCTATATTCCACTACGAAGTGAAAGTGGAATCGTTTTTAATTCCACATTTTCAATTCCGCTGTGTTCTGAAAAACGAGTGAATCGTTTTTTTCACGACGATTTCTTTTCATTTTGTTCTTAGCAACAACATAAAAAAATGCGGGAAAAAACAAATTATCACTTTAAAGTGAATGGAATTGCAATAAAGAAGAGTGCATTTTTTAACAAAAATTAAACAAAAAAATACTTATTTTTAAAATAATATAAAATGAGTTTCGCAATTGTGATTTCCTAGTATTTAATTAAAAAAGAAAAACAGAACGGAAAATTTAAATAGAAAAAGGCTTCGTGACTGTTCAAATCCTTTGGAACTATCAGAAAAATCGTAAGACAATAATTAAAACTGAGTCGCAAGTGTTTAAAATTAATAAAAAAAAAAATAGTTTTATTGCGTATTTTAGATTAAATAAGTATGCATTTATGATGGTTTTAGAAGAATTATCACCAATGGCTAAAAAGACAAGCATTCCAATTATTTTGCAATTATACACATCACTAATCAAAAAGGGAAATCATCGGTTGCGGTTCCTTATTTTCTATATTTTCAGTACCTTCGTCATTTTTATTTAATTTGTGGTTGTTTACCCTTTGCTAGTCGTCCCGAATGATTTAGCAGCTGGAACACCTTCGACTGCTGTATAAAGGCCAGAAAGTTTGGCAACTGAATCTTCTTTGGATGATATGTGTTGGATATTAATGGGTCCTCCACCTGTTGCCGTTACCTCTGCTCTATTTTCGGCCAATTTTTTACGAATGGTAGCCTTCCAATCAGCCCAATCCTTTTTCCAACCAGTTGCATCGTTTTCTGGAGGTCCTAAGCTGTTTAATGTACTTGCTAAGTCTTTCCACAACTGGTCTTTAACTGTTTTGTCGCCCCTCTAAAAACCTTTGGCCAAACCAGATTTTTTTTCTATGAATGTTAAAAATGGGGCCTCTTGTTATGGATTCATGTGTTTTCCCGTTAAATATACGTATATTAACAACATATCACATTTACTTACATTATTTGTTTTTTTTTTACGTTTAATATTCAAAATAATTTTATTTTCTAAAAAGTTTGTTTTTTCACTCAGTTAACTAATACCGTTTTACAATTACTTTTTTTGTAATGAAATTGTTTTATAGAACACATCAAATCACTTTAATTCCACTAGAAACAAAATGAAAATTAAATTTTTCTTTTCAAATCACTTATGTGGAATTGGGAACACAAATTGAGCGGAAGTTTCACTTTCACTTCATTTTCGGAATGTAGAACCCATGCGAAAATGTTTGCTATATTTACCTCAAATTTAGTAGAATGCAAATAACAGTTTATTTTGCTAAAATCGACAGAAATTTTTGCTAAAAAATTGTAGATTGCTGAATTCATAAGGGCAGACTTTTTTAATGATTTTTTTTGTATACTAAGTTTTAGTAAATGGCTAATTTTAGTGGATTATTTTGTTACTTTCAAAATATTTCCTATTTATGCATAATTAAATTTATAAATTAACGATTTATAAAAGATATTAAACATTATCTCAAATTAAATTAAAAATACGTATATATTAACATAAATTTTACACCAATTTCAATTCTAATGTCAAGGCATTGATATTGAATATTCGCCAAAAGATATATTACCATAACCTTAATTTACATATTCTAGAACTCAATATCGAAACTTGTTAAAACTGGTATTTGTTAAAATCGTTGACTGACCTAAGTAAATTTACTTACATAGACTTGTAAGCAGTTAGGCGTAAAAAATATTTTCAATTTTAAATTAAACTTAACTAATTCTTATCATCAGGTATTTGACCTTACCAATTTTTTAATAAACTTGTTTTTTCTTGCAAAAAAAAAAAAAAAATTCAAATAAAATTTACAAGAAATAAAATAAGAGATTGCATATAAAAAGCCACATATGGTAAATTTTTAAACTTGGCTTGACATCTATGTATGTATGTATGGTAGAAAATGTTGGTTTGTTGAAAAAATTAAAAAAAAAGAAGTTAAGCCGGAGGCTGTTAACAAAAGGTTAATAAACTCATTAACATAAAAGCATTTAAAATTTTTTTTTTTTCAAATTTCTTATATTGATCAGTGGTTTATCAAATTCTTTGTTTTCTTTTTCGGACCACAACTAAAGCGGTATGATGATATAACATTTTTAAATTGTTTGAAATAGAAATGAACGTAACAAATAAACTGAACCCCGTAGGGTCAAATGATGATGATCTAGCATAAATTAATTTTGAATGAATACCAAAAAATAAAAAAAAGAACTCTAAAGTTGATTAAACCTTTAATTATTGAAAAATACATGTGGCATAATATACACTGAGAAAAATTTTAGAAGAAGATGGTGAAATAGTGCCATGCCCTCTAATATCTCACAAGGGGTCCGACATTTTTAAGTCTTAAGAATAGATAAATAATTTTGAAAAAATTGTAGGTTTTATACAAGCTACTATTTTTTTATCGCGTATTTAGGCCTCATAATCACGAAAATCACATTACATTTTACATTAATACCCGGTATGCGTTGCATGGCTTCAAAGTTGCGTTGAAAATGCTTCTATTTGCAAAGTTAATATGAAAATGTGTGTCGAATACCGATTATTTTTACACAAACAGTTAGCGTCCGACCGATTTTACTATTTTTGACCGAACCCGTAGAGGACTTCGGCGAGATTTTCTATGTTCGGCCAAAGCCACAGCTGAAGTCGTACTTTTAAATTCACTTCACCGAAGGCCCAATAATCGGTTAGCCACTAAAAACAATGTAAAGTAGAACACAAAAAGCGTACTACTGCAAATATCTCTGAAGCGATTTTGCCTTCCCAGGTGAAAATGTTTATATATTGTCATATATGGCCACATATATGAGTTCATATATGAATGCATTTATGTTCGAATCCGAAATTTGAGGGTATATGGACATATATGGGCATATTTGAATATTCATAAATGGTCATTTATTATTACTTTTCCTACATGCTCGTATAAAAAAGGCCATTTTTAAGTTTTTATCAAAAATATTGTCTTTATTAAAAGAAAATGTTTCTATTATAAGTCTAAGAACATGTTACTGATAAATTCATACACTTTAAATTCAAAATGCATTAATAAATATAAATAGTTCAAAGCGAAATATTTTAAGAAAATACAATTTGGGAAAGAATGTAATGAAAATGAATATTAGTATGGATAATGGAAAACTAACTTGTGCCAGAAAAAAATAAAATTCGATGATTTAGAAAGTGATGATGATGAGTGAACAATAGTAATCAATAGTGTCGGTTTTTTGATATCTAGAGGCAATGATGACTAATTTTGGTATTGGAAACATGTTTGTTGATCCGATTTAATTCGATTTTGTGTATAAAATTTAATTAAAAAGCCGAAGTTTAGCTATAAAGTTAAAAGTTCGGCCGCCGAACTATTTTCAATTTGGCCGAACTTTCTGAGGCCGAACAGTGAATTCATTACTTAACTACAGACTTTTCTTCAAATTTGACACTCAAAATAGCATCTAATCAGCCCAATAAACATTTTCCATCCGCCAAATTTGTCCATAATGCTTTAAAATACCGAATACAGACCAAATGCATTTTCTGGCCGAACTATTCGGTCGGACACTAGTAATCAAGCCAACCGACAAAAGAAGTCCTTAAAAGGAAGTCCAATGTTTATCTTATTAACTCATTCTCTACTATCATCTTTATAAATTATTGAAACTTTAAAATCTATTTTCTTTTAAATATGTTTGTCAGTAATTCGTATAGCAGCAAGAAGGGATTAAAAATATCTGATAAAAATATCTGATAAAATATGAATTCATATATGGAGATATATGGCATATATGAAGCAATATATGAACCAATATATGCAATATATTATCATATATAGTGTTATACATGAAACCATATATGCTCATACATGAAACCATATATGACAATAAATGATCATATATAAACTTTTTCACCTGGGTTCATAAGATAAAATTTTCGGTTCGATTATTATTTTTGTAAAATTTTTGGCATAACTTAAACTTTTTTCTTAGATTGTTGGTGAAATTTAAGTCACTTTACTGCGCTGCTAAATTAAAATTTCAGATTTTGACAATTAAAACAGAAAAACTCTTATGAAATAGTCTATTTTAACGTTTTTATTCAAAGAATTTGAAATAAAAACTAAAAACTTTTGAAGATTTAAGGAAAAATACTTTTTAGGGGATTTTTTTTTTGGTAGTAGAGTAAATCTAGGGTTTCTTTGGACAATTTAGAGGGATTTGTAAAAAATACTTGGCAACACTTCAAACAATGGATAGTTTTCAAAATAATGATCTGGACGAACTGTCAAGAAATGTTGCCATCGGTATTAATTGTTACAAGGAAATATATTTGGAAAAAAGTTCTTACAATCAAACAAATTTTAGATCATTTCATACAAAAAAATTAGCAAGATTGTTAAATGAAATTGTAAAAATTTTTTTTTTATTGAAAAAGAAATTTTTTTTATCGAAAAATATTTTTTTCAGCTAAAATAAAGTGTAGGGAAACCAAAATCGTGTTTCGGTTTGCTTCGTTTCCCCATTACCGACGCAAAGCGGGGGTATTAGTTTAATTGACTATTTTGACTATATCTCGATTTAGGATCAAGCTACTTTGGTCATTTAAATTGCAAACCAAATATAATTTAAAGCACAACATATATTCTGCATATTGTTTTTAAATCTGTACAATGGTTTAGGACCTATAAGTCGAAATTACACGGAAAATATATTTTTTTTCGACAAAAATTTAAAATGGAAAACAGAAAAGTCTACCGTGACCGAAAAATTAAAAGTAGACAACTAATTCCTTCTGACTTGAAGCATTAAAGAAAAATACTTAAATTCTATTAAATAGTTCAAAGCATATCTTAGTTTCCCTGATGGTAAAATGGACTGCAAAGTTAGGTTCATATTTTTGGCAATTTATTTCATTTTCAGTAACATTTTCTCTTAAATAATTGATTCTTTAAGAGCGATAATGCAGTATACTCCAATCTCGAAATATTTGTGACAAAAACAATTAACTGGAACGGTAAATTTTTGTTATTTCTGTTCATTTATAACAAGCTTTCAAACTCCGTATATTAACAAAAATAAAGCAAATTAACTATTTTAGCATGTATTTCGTTCTGGCAAAAGATGTCATCAGAACTCGAAGTTTTAGAAAAGCAAGAGACTCCAGAATATTTTTGATTTGTTTTCATTGACATTCTAATGTCACTTCCGCACCGCAAAACAACATTTATTCCCATTACTTATGCGTAGTTAATTTTTTATAAAATTTTGAACTTTGTCACGTCATCTGGCAAATGTTTTACATTTGAGTAGTGAAATATTGATATCTTAAAATATATATTTTGTTTAATTAGATGACATCCTTAGCTAATAAGGGAAGGGAAAACGCACCACGGTTTAGAGTAAATTTAAAAAGCAGACCCACTTAAGTCAAAGTCACAAAAAAAATTTCATATATTCTAACTTCTGCTGTAAATATTTGTAGTTGTTTGAGTTGTAATACAGTATCTTTATTTTAAAGTGAAAAAAAACAGTAATTTGCAGAAGAAATTTCACTTTTGACTATAATTGTAGTTCATTAAAAAAACCATATCAAATTACTGTATTATGATTTAACATTTTATACAGTAGCTTTTTTATTTTAAAAAATAAAACAAATAAATGTTTTTTTTATTTTTACTACATATGTGGTTAATTTTTACTACAATTGCGGTATATTTTTTGAACGGTAAAAAACAAATCACAATGTTAGTTGAATTTACTGAAATGTAAGTCGTCCTTTTTTCAAGAGAAATTTCATTTGTGTTTAACTACATTTGCAGTGGTCTTTACACACCTAGTATTCAAAGTGTACCAAAAAACACAGGCCATCAAAATTTGAAAACGTCAAGAGCGTGGGACTAGGGTTTACTTTTCTAAAGGTTTGATATGCGATGAACAAACAAATCTGACCTTAAAATTTTTCCATCATCAGATTTATGAGATATTTTAACCTAAAGTTTTAAAAACTTGGTCATCGCAAATTGAGCTTTATTCACAAAACTTTGTATGTAATTGAATTAATTTAATTTACATGATATCTATTATTAATATTATTCTCAAAATAAATTCACCTCATAAAATATGTAATATTTTTTAATTTTATAAATAATAAAAATTTTTTTTTGAATAATTGCTAGCGTTTACCCAATAGGAAATTTGTGTCACATCACGCTACGTAACGTCACGTTTCACACTATGGGTTGTAAAAGAAAATCAGAAAAAGTTTTATTAGTTTAGCATATTGTATAACAAAAATAAAAAAAATTTTATCAAAAAAGTCGGGCGCAATTCGCAGAGTTTTCCGTTTTTGTAAAAGACGAAAAAACCAACTTCTTTTTTTTGTCACATCACGTTATCTTTAATTGCTTATATTTTAGTACAAAGCAGTTCGATTGTTTTCTAATTTTTGTTAAATATAGAGTTTCTAAAGTTCTACACAAAAATATAAAGTAAAAAAAAATATAAAGTTTTCCTTGTTTTTCACCTCATTGAACTGTACGACTGGAAATGCCCATATGAGGAACTTTTCGACATTTTGAGGGAACATATTTAAACTTGTACGTGTTAGTCGATGTTTAGGCATGCTAAATCCATCTGAGTTATTCATTTATTTTTAACGGCGCTGAAATTATGGCGGTTTTAGAGGTTATGAAAATATTGTTTGCTCCATCAAATTTAATGTCCTTAAGTTTTCTTTGGATGCCTTATCGAATTTAGTATTAAGCTCACTAAAATCTTGCATTTGATGTATCTACGTGTTGTTATAATTGATACAGCACTTTAGTTGTTACAAAGCGAAATTCCGCTAGGAATGAAAAAAATTAATGTTTTTCGCACTTTATCAAATTAGTCCTTCGTCAAGTTTCGCTCTAGATACCTAACTATGTTGTCACGCCAATGTTTTTTTATAAAAAAAAAATGCGAAAAAAACATAACTAAATTTCGCACAGTTTTTAAAAAGTTAAAAAAGTTTGGCGTTTGCAAATTTTTAAATGCTTGTAAGTTACAAAAGTTATTTTTAAAATTTTTTGACTTTTAAAGACGTAATCTGTAGGTGAATACTTTTAAACGTAAAACTTAGAATGTCATAGTTTTTGAGTTTAGTTTACCTAACTCTGTCTACCGTTTCTCTCAATTCAAAAAAACCTTAAAAAATTAGAGGAATCTAAATTCGTGTTCAACAAGTGTCAAAACAGAAATTTATTTGAAAATACTTATATATTAAATTTTAGGTTTCTAGGCAAAAAAGTTTATTAAGGCCGTCTAAGCGGATGTCTGAATTAAAAACCCATATACCAAATTTCAAGTTCCTTGCTTTAGCGTTTAGGACATGCCGTCAAAATGCAGACTTCTACCCCTTTTTGGCCCTCCCCGTGGAGATTGCAAAAATGCCCATCTAAGCGGCTGTCTACGCGAGATGCGGAACCTACATACCAAATTTCCAGAACCTCAAGCTGGTTAGTTTACCCTACTTTAATCTCAATTTTTACCACGTTTCTGGACATATATTTTAACTTTAAAATTTTTAACCGAAGGGGTTTGACCAGGTCGCCAAGAGTAGGACTTTTACCCTTTTCCACGCGCCTTGATGGATTTTCCAAAAAAAGAACACACATATCAAATTCCAATTTCCTCGCTTTAATGGTTTGACTTGGTCACCAAGGTGACAGTTTTCCCTACGTAAGTCCCTCTTTTTACCACGTTACTTTCCAAAAATCCAAAAGGTATCATTAACTGACTTTCTTAGTAAACAGCATCATATTTTATGTTTTAAATATCTGTCCGTAGTGTCCGACCGAACTCATTTTTTTCGGCCGAAGCCGAGGCCGAACTTCGGCCATAATATCAATGTTCGGCCGAAACCGAAGCCGAAGCCGAACTTTTTGTTTTAAAAAAAAATATAAATTGTTTTTTTTTAGATCAATAAATTTAAACCAAAAAGTTATATTTGTACTATATTTTATAGTCAAAGAAAAATAGTTGATCGATTTTTAAGTTGATATAGAAAAACAAACTTAAACTTTAATATTTAAAATTAAAAGTTTGATATTACAATGACAGAAAAGCAATTTTTCCGCTTTCACACCATGTGAATTGCTTCGTCTATCAGAATACAGCTGTCCGGCAGCGCTAAAAAGCTGTTCGCTAGCTACACTAGCTGATAAATATTTTATTCCTACAGCTTTTATATTTGTAAATGGACTTGAATTCCAATACTCAAATATATTTATATTTCGGGACTTAAAGGCTCCGTAATAAACATTTCAATTTCTTTTTCAATAAAATTTTCATTTGGTTCTGCTTAGAGTAAGTCTGGTACTACATCATGTCTATCCCAAATTGATGAACCTGTTAATCTCTTTTTAGGATTACTTACCACTCGAAATTAATTGCAGAATATAAAAGTATACGTTTATTTAAATTATATCACATTAAACTTGATTATTTGCTTATAAGTCTTGTAGGTATATTTCTGGAAATGTTTTTTAAACTCTTTTTGAAATTTTTTCACACACATTGATATTTAAATATCGTTGTTTTTTTTTGTATTCTATCATATTCAACGTTGTATTTTCTATGTAGTTTTTTTGTAAATTCTGAAAAGTTAATATAACCACAGTTGTTATTTATTTGTGCTTTTTATAAATAATCATAAAAAGTTCGGTAGTTCGGCCAAATTCGGCCAAAATTTGGCCGAACACCGAACTTGGCCGAACTTCACTTTTTGGCCGAACTCCGAAGCCGAAGCCGAGTACTCGGTCGGACACTATCTGTCCGAAAGGATTTTGGCAGGCCTCCAAGGGGTGAACTTTCCTTTTTTTTGTTTTGCCACTACGCGATATAATTTACAAAAATCCCTTCTACTAGTGATAAGTTTTATTATGAGGATTTTCTCTTTTATGTCCCTCACTGTTGGAATTTTTTTAAAAATCCGTTCTTTACAGACGCCTACTCTTGATTAGGACCCACATACCAAATTTCAAGTTCCCAGTTTTAGCGGTTTGGCCAAGCCTCCAAGAGGGAGACTTTTTCCACCTTTTAGCCCGTATTTTGTGAATTTTCTGGGAAATTTCAAGGGAGTTAGGTCATTTTCGAAAGAACATGTATTGAAATATATATTAAAGTATATCAGTAACGTTAATATTTTACAAATATAAGAAAGATAAGATTAGTAGATATATAAATCGAGGTATAAATAAATTTCTTTTAGAACATTTTAATAAAAATATTTATTCACTTTCTAAAAGTTGTCTCCCAAGTGATACTTGTCCCGGTATTTTCTAAACAACTTTGTATGAATGATTTTAACATTTTATTCAAAATTAGAAATAACGTACATATATACTGAAATTAGCATAGAACACACCCATACAGAGACGATATGTTGGTATATAGAATATGTAACAATTTTTCTTAAAACTTGTATATTCCATGGCAACATTTCACACAAAATAATTTGTTTCGATTATGATTGACATAGATTTGGCGTAAACTACAAAATTGAAATCAATCATTCGTTTAATATTCAATATTCGCTATGAAAAAAGAAAATGTTTTTCATTCTGCATACATTTTAAATACAAATTGCAAAATTTGTTTAATGAAAAAATATATATATATATATATGTATATATATAACGACTTATAAAGCAATCATACATAATTTTAAAATGAATTTCAGTGAAATTTCCAACCAAACACAATTGATATTAATATCCATCAGTATAGCTTTAAATTGTATTAGATTTCAATAAATGAAACAAGATCCCCAAAAAAGTAGCAAAAAACAACATCATGAAATTGAAGTATCTATTCTTGTTTTTAATAATCAAATCACGAAATCAGTTTACAACAAAATTTATATATTTTATATATTCCCAGTGTAGAAAAGCATTACCATATAAGTGATTATATAGTAAGTACATATTTGGTAATGGCAAGTACTTAAAATTGTCATTATAAATCTCATTACTTTCATAAACACCTAACAAAAAATTGAAAAATATGTGGCTACCTATATGCTTACCAGTATGAACAAAAATAATGAGTCTAAATATGAATTTAATAAAAAAAAAATATTTTTTTTATTAAATTTTTTTTTAAGAAATGTCCCAACTCGGTATTCGAACCCAGGCATCCAGGTTGTCAGTCAACCGCTCTACCATCTGAGCTATTTCGGCATGTTATACTTGATAGATAAAAACATAAATAATTTGCCTGCTCAAAATGTCATTTTAGCTTACAAAAAATCAAAAATAACTATTTATAAACATATGTATTTACTAGCACTGAAAAAATAATGAGTCTAAAAATAGATTTTCAAAATTTTTTTAGATCATTACTTTATATTTAAAATAATGATAAGGATCAGTACTTATAGGTAACGCATTATTTTTTATATTGAAATAATGGGAAAATTAACTACTTATTAGTAAGTCCTTATTATTCGTGTTAAATTAATGCAGCTGGTGTCATTACTAAAAGCTGTTGTCAGTACTGGTAGTGAGAATAATAATGACATGTCATTACCGTTTCCACACTGGGTGTTTATACAAATATTAAGGGCATTTAAAGGAATATGATTAAATGATAGACTTTATTGAAACCTACAAATGTTGGCAAAAAACTTCTGTCAGATTTTAAAAACATTTTTTAAGAAAGTGATCGGTTTAATAAAAAAAAATCACTTAAACCTTTTTAGAGGAAAAAGATATTAAAACTATTCTAAAGAAAAAACTTCTGATTAGGATTTTAAAAGCAAAAAGCTCTCAGATTTAGGAATTTTATTTTTAAAGAAGCCTCCAATAATTTTAATTAAAATATAATTTTAATTTTAAACTTAAATATTTTTAAGCACAACTTCGTGTTACTAAAAGCATACCGGCTAAAATTTTATAAAATCATATATACTTATATCTAATTAGATATAAAATTGTATCAAAGTGTAACTAATTTGATATAATTCGATATATGTAATGGCCCATTTTTCGGATCAGTTTATATGTACTTATATATGTGAACTTATCAAACGAGATATAATTTTATTAGAAAAACGGCCAAAGAATCTATTTTTCTAATTAAAAATTAACACCGTAAACGGCTAGAATAATTTTTTATGTATTAATCTGCTAGAGAATCTTCCAAAGATAGCATAATAGCATAATCTTGATAGCATAATCTTGGATAAGCTCGTACTACTTAATGAGATATGGCCATCCCGAGGAAGGTCTTCGCTCCTAGACGAGGACAAGAAATTCTCATTGAGTTTGTAATTTGACATAACAAATATCTCTAGAAATTCTAATAACAAAGTCTCCTGAAGATTTCCTTGGGCAGGAATGAAATACGCATAGGGACACGCCTACATTAGATTGCTTTTCACAATTTGTTAAATAAGTTTTGGGACTTTAGCACATTTAATTACTATAAAGGCTAAAAATGTTATTTTTCTAATTGAAAATTTACCCCTTAAACGTGGGAGAGATTGATACCATAATCTTGGATAAGCTCCTCCTACTTCCTGAGATATGGCCATTCCGAGGAAGGTTAATTTTGCAAACAACGGCTAAAAATATTATTTTTCTAATTAAAAATTACCCCCAGTTACTACAAAAAGTCACTAAAGAGCAGGTTTCCATAAAAAAAGCAGGCTACATTTATGAAACAATTTCATTAATATGAAGCTTTCTTCCCTGAGTGTACACTCATATCGGTTTTGACCTCCCGCGTAAAAACGTTTACATATAATCATGCATTATTTTATATAAAAATATATGTAACTACATATGTTTATGTATGTTTCTATATAAAATTTTGTTCCTATAATTTTTTTTTAATACGATGCAACATATAATTACATTTTACTATATCTTATCATATCCACCAATATATAGTGGTATATGACATACAATTATATATGGTTAATTTAATTATGTGCGAATACATGCATAACTAGATATGACACAAACCAAAATTATATACAATAACAAGTTTTTAATGGCACGAAACTCGGTTATTTTTTAGTTTTGTCGATTTTTTGCCACTTCATCCAAAGAACCTATATAAAAATGTATTATTGATGAAAAGAGAAGTTTAGGGACAATTCTCAAATGTCTTTCAAAATTTTGAAACTCCTTAGCAACCCCGTGTATTTTCTGATTTTAAGCCTTCATTGATAATGACAATGGTTTTAGACAGGGTTGCAAAGAACTCAGAAACATTTGGAAGGCACCAGTGTATTTGCCTTAAGCACCTCTTTCCATCAATACAACATTTTTTTATAGTTCTTTTAGATGAAACGCCAAAAAAGTCAACAAAATTAAAAAGCTTGCCCTAACAATAGTATATAGTGTAATATTAAAAAAATTGTATTTAATTTTGGATAAACGATATCTTGACCTAGTCATAGTTACACATCGTTCCATACCTTAAAAATGTAGATCTACTTTTGAATAAAACTATATATTGCCGCATTTAAAGTATGATGTATTTAAAATATTTGTGAATTTCGTCACGTACTCTAGCGATAGGTCTTATTGAGCTCTTTATGGATAGATTAGATTAGAGATTAGATTAGATCAGAAGGCACTATGCACTGCGACCAATAAAGGTCTTTTGTGCTGCCTAAAGTTACCTACAGATTCAAGCTACCTATAAAGCCAATTATCCTATTAGGCAAAATGTTCGCGATGTCGGAAGGCGAAATGAAGCGATCACCTAGACACCTAAGTCTCCTTTCACAAAGCCTGGGACATTCGCAGAGAACATGCTACGATGTCTCAGACACCATCTCACAAAACCTACACATTTTCGTGTCCGATTGACCCTTCCTGTGCAGATGGTATCTGAGATTACAGTGTCCAGTTAAGTACGACGACGTTTTGTTCCAAAGGAACAAAAACTAAAAAAACTGAACAAAAATCTCTTATTTTTTTACCTTTGACGACCAATGGTAAATATATGTCCCAGTGTCCTGTAGGAGATGGAATAAATCAATTCCAAATATTTCAATGTTTCTTGAAACTTGAAGGATTGGAACATCTCCTACCAAAATTTCGATCCCCGACAAAAAATGTACCAAAATTGATGAAAAAAATATTAATACTTTTTAACTTTGGGGTCACCCTATTTGACTCTTAGACCATATTGTTTCAAGTGGTTGGTGTGATCTGAAAACTACATCTATCCTTTGTCGATACACATCACACTCTCGGGAAAATTGGTTAAAAATATTAGCCAATACAACAAAAAATAAAAAAGGGTCATATATTAAATCATTTGAAACTATTTTGGTACTTTTTAAAATAAATTATACTCAAAATCGTACCTTAATCACTATCACAAATTCTTTGATAATTGTGTATAGTAAGGATGTAGTTGTTTGTATCTGTATTGATGATAAAATGGGTTCAGTATTATGTGATGCTTTATATATGTAATTGTATAATAACATTTCATAACCATATCATATCAGACAGTTCCTCATACACACACAAGCAATTACACATTTATCCTCACATCTATATATAAGAGATGTCACGAATAGTGTATTCGGCACTTTACCGAATATTCGGTATCGATAAGGGTTACGCTGTTTTCGTTTATTTCGGTAACGGTATTATAGGGCTAATGATATTTCAGTTACATTCTGTTACGATTTTTTAGCGTTAACGGTATTTTACTTATTTCGGTATCGGTATTTTAGCGGTAACGCTATTTTCGTTTATTTCGGTAACGTTATTTTATGGGTAACGGTTTTTCAGTTATTTCGGTAACGGATTTTAAGGATAACGTTATTTACGTTATTCAGGTAATGTTAATGCACATCCATAATTTTAGGCCCATCATGCCCGAATTCCAATGACTAGCTAATTTATGATCATGCTTTGGGAAAATATATATATATTTCCAGCGATATATTTTTCTGATTGTGTTAGATTATTTCGGTAACGGTATTTTAGGGATAACGCAATTTCAATTATTTCGGGAACAGTATTTTAGAGATAACGGTATATTAGAGATAACGGTATATTTGTTATGTCGGTAACGGTATTTTAAGGATATTTGTGTTTTAGTTATAAGGGTAACGGTATTTTAGGACTAACGATAGTCAGTTGAAAGGGTTTTGAATCGATAATAGTACTTTAGCGGTACTGCCCGCCATCCCAGCATTAAATGGACTAATAAAACTTCTTAGGTTAAAAATTATCTCAAACCAATAACAACAGCCATTTTTGAAGTTTTAATAAAAAATATTATTTGAAAAACTTAATTCCCAGCAAAACCACACATTACCAAATAATGGGTAAAGTAATGTATCTGCATAGGGCTTCACGCATTACATTACACCTTACTTCACTGATGAATTTTACAGGCGATGAGCCTAAAAGTAATGGGTGGACTCATTATCATGTAGGGGGTAAAGTAACTGGTTACTTATATGGTTACATGGTGGGAAAAAGTAATGTGTCTATAATAGATTTTCATAAAAAAAAAATGCATAAATTTTTTTTTTTACAAATATATTTTTTTTAATTAAATAATTAACGTCGTCATGCTGGGATTCGAACCTGGGGTTGCTGGTATTTAACAATTAGTTAGGCGAGAACTCTACCAACTGAGCTATCGATACGTATAATATTTTATTGCTTAATGTGTAAATGAGTTGTTGTGCTTCGTGTTTTCGTTCGTGATATCAAAAATATACACCTTACCATTATGCTTACAAAAAATGACAAAGTAATGTGTCTATTAATAGATTTTCAAAAATATATGTTAATAATTACTTTACGTTTATAATTCATGCATTATGTAATTCATGATCGGTAAGTCATTATTTTATGTTTTGATGTAATGTAATGACGTATCATTACAAAGTAATCCATGAGTGTTCAATTACCGGTAACTCATTGCTTTAGGTTTTAAAATAACGTTAAATGAAAGAGTATACATTACAATATAATGCATTATGTAACCAACTATAAGTAACTTATTACTTCTTGTTGGAAAATAATGATGCAGGTAAGGAGTACACATTACAAGGTAATGCGTTACTTTATCACACCCATTACCAAAGTTTTGATGAGTTGTCTCAATTGTTAGATAAAAATAAAAGTTTTAAGCTATTTTAACCGAATAATTCTGCCGAATGGTGTTACTATTCGGTCGAATAGTAAAAACTTACCGAATAGTAACCGATTATTCGTGACATCTCTACTATATATTCTTATAGAGTTTCTGTTATCTGTGTAATTTTTTTTATCTCCTGATAGTTATATGTGAATGTGTTTTTGTGTGTAAACTTTTTTAACGCCATTCATACCATTTATACATCCATCCATCCAACCAACTAACCATATATTCAGTCACCCATCCATTTATTCCTTCATCTATCTATCCAGCCATGTTCAGATATAACCATCAGTTATTTCGTTGTTATATTTCACGTATAGTTTAGAACGTGATCTCATAAAATAAACCGTTTTTTTGTGCAGATTTTTTATTCAGTTTTTTTTTTTTTTTTTTGTATTTTTATTTTATTAAACGCGGTTTTATATAGTAATTTTATGTTTTCGCTGAAAGTTTATTTTAGTTGTTTTATGAGTCTTTGTTTTTGGAAACAAGATAATAGTCATTTAGGATTTTTATGAGTAATTGTTTTAAAAAAACTTTGATTTGAGTTTGTAAATTGTTTATTTTATTACATATTGCTACAAAAAAATAAATTTAATTAGAAAATCCTAAAACATTATTTATTTATCAAAAGAAATCGGAGTCGATCCATAAACTTGTTCTATAAATTTACTTCTCGGAGAGCTGTCGGGAAACCATTCAACTTCTAATGGGTATTAACTTTCCGGATTACAGAATTAAGAGGCAGTATCCCGTTGAACGTACTCTCTTTAGCCGCAATTCAGATAAGCGAGCATATTGGATCAATGCCAGGCGAACAAAAAATCGCAAGGGCGATATGATCTTTTAAGACCTACAAATTAGTGAGGCTGGATGGAATATATATACTTCATATATTTACTGATAGTTTGGCATTTGAATACCATCGGGAAAGAGAAATGTCAGTGTGAAATAGTTTTAATTGAGAATGGTAGACGTCCATAAGAGAAGTATCGTTCCATCAATGTCCATGTGAGCAGTACTATCTCGGCTTATAATCTCAGCAGAGCTTAACATGCATACCTAAAAGGGGAGTCGGTGAAAACGGCTCTGAGTGAGGTTCGGGTTAATTTTTTAAGGATGCTCTTCACGACGACGACCATGAGTGTTAATGCCCTTCTTGGACATACAAAGAGTGTTTTTCAACCTAAATAAATACATCATCGATTATTCCTGCCTTAGGAAGTACTCCTTCCCCTTAGGAGTACTCCCTTAGGGAGTAATTCAATGTGCCAAAACCTCAAAACTATCCGAATTTCATTCTTGGCTAAGGAAATCGTCATTGGACAATGTTCTTAGAATTGCTAGGGATATTTTAGAATTTCTTGTCCTCGTCTAGGATGACGTGATTCAACAATTAAAATGTCAAAAAAAAAAAAAAACAAATAAATTTTATCGCAACTTGCTTTGTCATCTTGTTTTATATTTACATTTTTTAGCTTTCGACGTAGTAAAAGTGCCTAGAAGTCATTCAGGACTTTAAACTTTTCAGTAAGAGGAATACCGAGAAAATGATGAAATAGTTCTTATCTAGATGGCTTTTAGGCGGACTTTGGGAGGATTTTAGACTGATAATGATGACTTTGGAGCACTTGTGTGGTGGTGAACACGAAGTAATATTCCTCAGATCTATTTAAGATGCTACGACTGGCTTGTCTGAGTGCCATGACGGGATTGGTAGTAATGCTCGGCATCCTGCCATTACAGCTGACATGATAGTTCTCACACTTAGGGAGACTCAGGATCAACGCACTTGGGGGACTGTACCGTACTGCGTGAGGTTGATTGTGTGCGACTCAATCGTGATACGGCCAACTTTTTCCAACTGCGAACTTCCGAAGATGTTTTGAAGTGATTGTTCCGGAGTGGTGAAATCTCTGTCTTGTAAACAGAGTCAGGAGCTTATTAAGGTGAAATGGGCATTCGGACCAGCGGTATGTAGCGTTTTCCAGGCAAAAGTCTTTTTATTCAAAAAAAATATGCGGATAATAATAAAAAGAGTTGTGTTTCCTGTTTCCACCATTTATTAGTATCTTCGTGAACAGTTTTGCTGCATCAAATGACTTGGAAAAGATAGAGCCATTTTTCAATTTCTGAAGGTGTCGAAGTTCCTGAGTGTCATTTTGGACAATAAACTTTCCTGGAAGAGGAACTATTGTGGTGATTGTTCCGACGAGACAGGGCTAGGCTGTTGACTAAGTTGTTCGCGGTGAGAAATCTTGAAACAGTATCGAGAGTTTATTAAGCTAAACTGGGAATTCATTCATGAATTAGTATTTTCGTGAACAATCAGAATATGTAGCCACTTTTCAACATCCAAAGGAAGCAAAGTACCTAGGTATCATTCTGGTCTCCAAATTTTCCTGGACGAGAAGCTTTAGACATGACTGGAACTTTGTCATTCAAAGTGGAGAAATCTCTGTCTTTACGAAATGTTCGATGGGACAGGGTCGAAAGTTTGTTTAGGTGAACTAAGCATTCGGATTTCTATGAGGCTTACATATGATTGTATCGTTTTCTAAGCAGAAGTCTATGCATTTAAGCCGTGCGGATAATAGTGGAACAGTCGTTTTGGCTTAAAAGCCTTGCAATCCAGTATTAATTTTTCTTCGTCACTCAGTCAGGATGATATTGGACCCAAGATTCTTTGTGGTCATGGGGAACGACTTGATAAATGTCCGAGAAATTGTCCAAGTCCGACAGTTGTCAATTACAGTCCTATTTTCTCAGGTGGAGCTGTTCGATGTGATATAAGACATATTGGACAGGGGCTAGGTGGACGGAATTGATCGATTGCAACAAATCTCGAAGCCAATGACCGTTGCTAATCTAGGGAAAATGAAAACTATTAGTTTTCCAAAGTGGTCTTCTCATCAAAAAGAAAAAACAGTTTTATTGAAAAATTCAAAGGTCACAGAGAAGTCGTGTAGCTGTTGGTGTGATTGAATACATATCAAATAGGGAACTAAAAGCGAGCTGGACGGCCTTGACCTATTGTACAGTATTTTGAATCCTATGGCTGTTTCCTAGTCTAGGGATAACGAAAACAATTCTTGGTTTTACAAAGTTACAGGAAGTAAAAGAACACATTTTTATTAGAAAATTTGAAAGGCTCTTGAAAGTTACCTGACTGCTACAGTTTTGACCTATCAAAAGACTTGAGTTTGTTAAGCGAATGATCACCGGGCACCGTGCGAAAGGCCGAATGACTGGTGGGGTCACTTCCGTTCGGATTACTTTAGGCGTGTGGGGATAAGGAGGCAGAGACAGTGCAGCCTCTGATTTGCGAGTGCCCGGGACTAAGGAAGCACCCTCTTCGATAACCTGAGCAGAAAGCCGGAAATCCGGGCTCGCGAACTTCTTTATGGAATCTGGATGGTTTTTGGATGTGAAGAAGACTAATGGAGACCACAATTGTCTTTATGGCTTTCAAGTAAATTCATCGTTTGGCGGGCTCTCACTTAACCGAAACTAACGCCTAATCGAAATGTAGGTCTATTAAAAAAAATTATTATATATACAAAAAAAAAAAATGGGCATCAACAATGTTTCGCTGATTTAAAATCATCCATCTCCATTTACCTTTTTTGTACGTGATTCATTTCAAGGGATCAAGAATATACAAAATCTTATTTTTTATATTTTGTCATGATTTTATTTTTATTTTATTTTATTAATTAATAATCATATAATTACAAATTATATACTATTGCCGTAACCGAGCACTAGCTACTATGGCCTTCGGCGCGTTGTAGCGAAAACAGGCCAGTGCTCTGGTGGGAATCGAACCCACGACCCCCGCACTGATAAGCCAGCACGCTACCAACTAGCCTACCGGGGCGCACTTGTCATGCTTTTAAATTACAAGTATTATGCAGAATTGTTACTAGTCTATTTACATGTGTTTTTTCTTGTTTTTTTTTTTTTTAACCAAAACCAAATTACAGCAAATTAAAAATAATTAACCGGTATTTTTTCACGACAGCTGAAAACAATTAAGAATTAAATGGTAGACAAACTTAAGAGTAAAGAAACATTTGTACTTTGATTTAACATATTTGTATACATGCATCTAAAAACATACAGAAGAACAGAAAGAGAGACATGTATGTAAATAATTCACTGAAATTATAAAAATATATTTTCCACACAACATTTCAGTTTATTAACAGTTAAATAAAAAGTACTATAGACAATTAGAAATAAAAAAAAAAAAAATTAAAAAAGCACAACAAACTGTAACACTACATTAAGTACTGACAATCTGTGTGGTAAAATCAAAATGACTTAAAAACATTGACAATGTTAACAAACGGATTAACAACATTATATTGTACAACATACATTGTATTGTTTAAACAAAAGTGTGGCGATATATGTTATAGCTGTTGTTTTTGTTGGTGGAATCTCATGTGCAACGGAAAATAATTTCGACAATTTTCTACTTAAACCTAAAAAAAAAAAAAAAATGTCTTTCGCTAAACATAAGTTTATATGAGAGATGGAAAAGTGAGTGATTTCACAATTTGTTAAATAAGTTTTGGGACTTTAGCACATTTAATTACTATAGAATGGCATAAAGTTCCATAACAGGCGATTAAATATTCGTAATAGCTTAATTGGTTATTATTTATTAGGTGCATAAACTGGCGCCCAATTAGATTCATGTGGAATTTCACAACTGGCGGTTTAAAGACTTAGCACCGTATTCATAAAAATATTAAACATTTTAGTTAAAACACAAATTTTAGCCTTGAAACTGTATTCATAAACAAATATTAAAGAATGTTCAAAATAGGTATTGTGGGCTAATATTCGTTTATGAATACAGTTTTAAGGCTTAAAATGTGTTTTAAATAAAATGTACAATATTTGACATCTGAATTAAAATTTTTTATAGATACGCTAGTCAGGATTCCTAAAAGGATACCAAAAATTTTGAATAGCATAAAATGGCGCCCAACCAAGTACCTTTATATTGAGGTTTAGTAAATTACATTTTATATTCACAGTGAGAAAATGAACTAATATTTTAAAACATGTGACACTCACGTCATATTCCATCAATGCCACTTTCGCAGCTCTATAAATGAACATTGTATTATGACGAGGGACAGGAACTTCATGCACTTAAAAAGTGTATTTTCGGCGCCTATAATATGCATTAAAAATCTTAAAATATGTAATAAAAAATAAAAAATATGCACTTAGTTTTTCTCAATTTTACTAAAAACAAAAACATGTCAAAAAAATAAAGTTTTTATTCAGTCTCATTTGACTAAAGTAAGTTCTTATATTTTATATTCAAATTGGAATTAAACTTTAAATTAAAAATATTTTATAGAAACTATTTTTAGTGGTTTTATAAATGCGTATTTTTAAATTTAAATAATTTAAATTTTATGTTAATTCTGCATAACGTATGCAGAGAATGTATTCAACAACACAATTTATTTTTAAAATTAAATTAAAATTGGTTAAAAACATGAAAAAATATTTAATTTTAAGTGACTCTATGCACGTTTTTTTTGTTATTTTGCTTTGAAACTTTCAAAATTCTAGTTCAGCTTCTAAAAAACTGAGTAAAATAAAATTAAAAGTATATTTTTTACGAAAAACTGAGAAAAATGCAATAAAAATACGCATTTAACGTAAAATAAATAAAAAATATGCATTTAAAGCAAAATAAGTAAATATATGCAATACAAATATGCATTTAAAGCAAAATATGCAGAATTCTGCATTTATAGCAAAATATGCAGAATTATGCATTTATAGCAAAATATGCAAAAATATGTACTAACAAATCGATGCCATTTTAAAGCAATTTTTTTGATTCGCAAAGATATTTTGTTAAACCTGCTTTCAGACTTAAGGAAAAAACATGCATTTGCATTCCGGTCCCTGATTATGACAAAGTAAGCCGGAGTGTCTTTATAAACTTGAAAAGTGTTATAAGATTTTATAAAGTATAAAATGTTGAAGAGTTTAATATACTACTTCAATTTTTTTTTCACTACGCAAAATTTATAACTTAATTAAAACATTGTTTTAATAAGCTAATAAAATTGTTGGAAGAATATTTATTATAAAATTTTGGCGGCTGGAAATATATTTTAATAATGTGTTATAGAAGTGTTTTACCTTTGGTGGGCGCTAAGATACATATGAGGGATAGGAAAATCAAAAATAAACCCGCTGTTAAGCGGTGTTCCCATAGCACTTAACCCCATCGAACTAAAATAATGAATCAGGGCTTTGACCCAAAAATCTTCAATAAGTTTGCCAACTCTATCAGATGGCGAGCAACGACTGTTCTAAGACTTACCATCTCGCGCAAATACAGTGTTTCCATACTAAAATAATTGTTTTCGTGCTGCGACTCGTCTTCCTAATATGCATGTTCTATTGCATAACCATTTGTTAAGGTTAATTGCCAGTTTAGCGATGAAATTCACTAAAACCGTTAAAGTGAGAAAAAATTTGAAAAACGTCTAAACAGCGAATTTTGTGAATCAAATTTTTATCCCAAATAAGACTACTGGGTTTGACGATTGATTGCATTTTAAAAACGTACAGCATTTGCACGCGCCAAACTTTAAAGTAATTTTGTGGAAAAACTGTAACATTCCATACTGTACCAAAATATAAAAAACAAATCTTAGTTGACTAAACACTGTTAATAATAAACTTTAAGTAAGATTCAAGCTTTAACTTTAACAATAAGTCCTTTGGTACAAGGACACACAGGATTATATCAGGACACCTTTAAAGGACGTCGTCTTAACTAAAAAACTAAAAGACGGATTTTTATATCTCTTTTGGCTCATATCGCCTAACGTAGGGAACGATACAAATTTTTGTAGAAAAACTATTGTTTATTTTTAGAGACCCATGTGCTGCTGAATTTTATTGCAAAACAGCGTAAGACCGTTATAGGGTTAAATTAAATCTGTGGATACTAGAAATTTTTTAGTACAGTGTTATTTTCATGTCATATAGACAGTCGCAATTAATTTTTAATTAATATGCATTTGACAAATTTAATTTAGAAATGTTGAGGTTAAGAAGAAGAATAAACTTTTTTCTCTAAAAATTATAAACACTATTAATTTTTAAATTAGACTAGACTAGTTTCTGCCTCTTTTTTTATGGACAGGCGTCATCAGTGATTTTCCATATTATTATTTGTGTATTTATAATTGTCAGGTTGTCTCTTTATGATAAATTTTTCAACAACCTAAGGCTGTAAGAATCAAACCTGCGCTCTACTTTCATTACAAACGTAACAATACCAAGTCATGACCGTTGAGCGATCACACCCAAGTATGGCCTCGAATGTAATGCAGCTAAATTGCAGTTTTCTTTCCTATTAGCTTTTCTGTTATTGTATATTATACTCAGAAGTGACAACACTATCACACAAATATTCTATTTTTAGATTTTTGTTTATTTTTCTAATCTCCTCCGTCTCTATTTCACAATGTTACCAGATTGATGTATGGTTTTTACGTTGAGTGTTGACAACTTTTGCGTTTTTAAGTTGAGACATCGCCTCAGGGCAAATTTTATTATTTATTTTAGTACAGTGTTATTTTAACGTCATATAGACAGTCGTAATTAATTTTTTTAGTTAAGAATATTTGCAGATTTATTATTCTTAACAGAAAAATTAAATTTTTGCTAAATTTTTTAAATGTTTTTGCTCCACTAATGACGTTTCATGTAAAAATCGAAATAGATATGAGCGACTTCAAAAATATCATATTATAATACAATTTTAAGCAGACATGGGCGTTAATAATTACATTTTGTAATTAATTACACATTAAATTACAAATTACATGTAATAGTAATTGAAAAAAACTCAATTACAATTACAATTACAATTACAATTACATGTAATTGCAAAATTTCAATTGCAAAAAAAAGTAATTGTAATTGAACAAACGATTAAATTACAAATTACATGTAATTGTAATTTAAATAATATCAATTACTAATTACATGTAATTGTAATTGGAAAACAATAATTACAGTTACATGTAATTGAATAAAAAATGGTTTTGGGAGCACTAAGAACAAAATACTGATTACATTTAACAGAAATTAATTTCAAAGATGTATTCAATTACAATAGTTATCAATTACATATAATTGCAACATTCAATAATACAAATAAAAATAATAATTGTGTAGTTCGCAATGGGTGTGCGAAATGTTGTATTATGATTTCGAAAATAGAGATGATAAAATTTTATTTTAAAATATACAACAATCGATAATAGTACGATACAACATTTGTACCTAATGTTAGCGTACTATATTCAAGTGTGCTAAGAGATAGAAAACCCAACACCAAATGTTCGTAAAATTGAAAATAAAATTTTATTTCTCTTAATTATTATTACCCAGGTGAAAAAGTTCATATATTGTCATATATGGCCACATATATGAGTTCATATATGTTCGGATCCGAAATTTGAGGGTATATGGACATATATGCTCATATATGAACATATATCCTCATATATGGACATATATGAATGTTCATATATTGTCATATATTATTACTTTTCCTATATTCTCGTATATACAAAAGCTTTTTTAGTTTTTTTTTCCAAAAATATTCTGTTTATTAAAAAATAAAGCTATTTTAATTATAATAAAAATATTCTACACCATTTTTAATTGTATCTTAAAATTTAAATAGTTCTGTTAAGTTTTCCAATTATTCTGCAACACAACTAAAAATGGGAATGTGGGAAAATATCTTATTTTTTAAATACAAAATATAACAAAATAAATAAATCCAATTCATCTGGTTTAACCAGTTTTTGAATACTGATCTCAAAAACTTTGGCTTAAATAAAGTTTAGCCGCATGTTTCCAAAATTAATAAAACTTTTCCACGCTGAATCTGCCGATGGTAAAATCTTTTGATGGAATTTTTCGGGAGGGCGGGGTTCAAATTTGAAGTTTTGTTTTGCGATTTTATATAAAAGTTTTGAATGGATTGGCATCATTTAGGCATCAGCGGAAAGGTGTTTTAAATGTCTTTTCAAAGAGTAATATATCCCCATTCAATAACCCATTATGAGTCAGTTTAACATTTGGCATTTTTTTTTAAATTTTTTCCTGTTTTTTTCAGAACTTTTGTATAAAATCGCAAATCAAAATTTCAACTTTGAAAACCTCCCCCCGGAAAGGGGGTGCGTTTTTCCTAATAACTCATTCTCTGCAATCGTATTTATAAATTAGTGAAACATTAATTAAAATATTTTTGTTAAGAATTCGTAGACCGGCAGAGTAAGGGTTAAAAATAAAAAAAAAATCATCCTCATATATGGTCATATCTGATCAAAAGTTAAAACATTATGGAATAATATATATATATGGAATAATATATAAATTCATATATGGAGATATATGGCATATATGAACCAATATATGAACCAAAATATGCAATATATTATCATATATCATCATATATGGTGTCATACATATCCATATATGAACTTTTCATTTAAATGTATTTACCCTTATATGCTCCCATACATTACATATATGTTCATATATGATCATATATGGAACCATATATGCTCAGACATGAAACCATATATGGCAATATATAATCATATATAAACTTTTTCACCTGGGTAGTTACAAAACAATAAGTATGTACTTGGGTGTATATCAGAGATGATAAGTTGCTAATAGTGTCTGGCTGATGATACTTTTTCGGGCCGATACTTTTATAAATTTATAAAAATTAAGATACACTTAGAATACTATGTAGGTAAAGACCACTGCAAATGAAATTTCACTTAAAGAAAGGACGACTTGCATTTCAGTAAATTCAACTAACATTGTCATTTGTTTTTAATGTTCAAAAAATGACTAACAATTGTAGTAAAAATTAACCACATGTTAGTAAAAAATAAACAAACATTTATTTTTTTTATTTTTTAAATGACAAAAAAACAACTGTAAAACATGAATGTAAAATCATAAAACAGTCATTTGATGTGGTTTGTTTTTTTTAAATGAACTACAAGGTTAGTAAAAAAATTAATTTGTTCCACAAATTACTGACATTTACATTAAAAATAAAGAAACTGTATTACAACCCAAACAACTACTTATTTTTAAAGCAGAAGTTCCCTGAGTGTATTTATTTCGTTAAAAGCTTGGTAAATATATTAAACAAATCACAAGATTTTCGCTTAAATTTACCTAACTTTAAATATTTGTTATCTATATATTATTAATTTCTTTCATTGCACTACGTTTTCAAAATTATAATTTTTTTATTTGGAAATTTTTAAATAGTACTAAATGAGTCAAAGTAGTACTTTTTGGGTTTTAATCGTGTTTATATTCCGCTTATTATAGTTTTATTTAACTTAATGGTTCAAAAATTTAATTAATTACAAATTAGTGCAATTATTTTACTTTAATTACAATTACTAATTACATGTAATTGTAATTTAATGTACGCAAATGCTTCCGTCTTCCTGACCATAATACCGTACTACAGGCGAAGGTCACCGCAATTACGGAGTGCATTAAGCTGGTGAATATCATGGGCTTGACCGGTGATATTGTGATTTTCACGGATAGCCAAGCGGCTATCCGGGCTCTATCTACGGACTCTGTGGGATCAATGACGATACTCAGGTGTAAGGGCCTGTGGGGAGGACGAGGAGACCTTGGAACACTATCTCTGTGAATGCCCGGCATTTGCCGGGATCCGGGTGGAAATACTATCCAGTGACCCAATATCCACATTGGGGGATCTTAGGGGCATAGGATGGAAGAAGTTGAGTTTCGTCAGTGCGACGGACATAGGACCGATTGTTTAGAGCGCACAACAAGCCGACATTCTTGCTTAAGTGTAAGTCCTAAGGGGCTTGAGTCGGATTAGGGAAGCGTTTTCCCTTCTCCGAATCCTCTTTTCTACCTAACCTAATTGTAATTCAAAATTTTTAATTACAATTACATGCAATTAGTAATTGTATTTCTTCCAGTTAATTAATTGTAATTGAATTTTTTATAGGACAATTATAAGTAATTGCAATTGTTTTACGCCTTAATTTCAATTACAATTACTTGTAATTATAATTGAAAAACTAGCAATTACTAATTACATGTAATTTAATAGTAATTGAAATGTAATTGACATTGCCCAAGTCTGATATTAAGATGAAAAAACATAAGATAAAATAATCCTTTGTTTACTGGGGGTGTTTGTGATAGATTTCTACTAACATTTCGCTTAAAGTTCAATACAATTTAATTAGATCTATTATATTAACTAAATTTTTCGCTATGGCAACCCTAATTTAGAAAGTATGGCAAATTTAATGTTTTAATTTAAAATCTAACAACAAAAAATAACTGCAATATCCATCCATTCACTTCTGACTTTTCCCGGCAGAATTTACTTTTCTTGGCTTTTTTTTTCTTCTTCTTTAACTTTTTTTCCTTCTTTTTCATTAGTACAAATGAAAATCCATAATAAAATAAATTTGTTTAGAAATTAATTCACAATAGTAACTCGCGTACAAATACTTTTCTTATGACAATTTCTTTTTTTGTTTATCTGTTATACAACCAAGTCACTCCAAGCTTAGCATAACCAACCCAAACCAGCATACGGAGTATATGCACCATCATCCGTACGGTGTGTGTAGACCGATATGACAATTGTTAAATTGACACGTTTAGTCAACGACCATGACTGTGACTGCAATGGAGGTTGTTTGGTGTTTTTTTTTTTCGCTACTTCTTTTTTCGCGCGTAGTTTTCAAATTGGAATTGCCTTCACTGGTGTGCCTTGCTGCCTTGCCTGTCTTTTCTACGATATTTTTTTTCAATTTTAGTTGCTTTTTTGTTTATTTTTCTTTGTCTTGTGCCATTACCACCGTAGCATTTATAATTTTCATCGCAGTTTTTCGTTTTTGTAATATTTTTTTTCTGTGTGTCTTATTGTTTATGTTTAGCAGAAGATGATAATGATGATGCTCATCATATCATCATTATCATCATAATCCAACATCCCAATCCTAACATCTTCTTTATTGTCTATTTTATTTAAACCAACTACGTAACGTTAATGTTATGTTACTTGAATTGTAAAACGACGCTATTGTAAGCTAAAGTACACTTCATTGTATAAATTTAACTCTACTTCAAAAATTCAAAATAAAATATTTTTATAAAACTAGAGATAATTCATGACAAGCGTACTATAAACCCTTAAAGGGCGTTGTGGTGTAATGGTTAGCTCGTTGGACTGTTACACAGATGGTCCCGGGTTCGATTCCCGGTGACGACAATATCAATTTAGAAAAAAATAATATGTATTGTTTGTATCGCTGCGCCCACCTTCGGTATTCCCATAGCACTTAACCCCACCGAAGTAAAATAATGAATCAGGGCTATGAAACAAAAAGCTTCAATAAATTCGCCAACTCTACATCAGGTGGCGAGCAACAACTGTTCTAAGACTTATCTACTCGCGCAATTAAAGTGTTGCCATGTTTGAAGCCCTTCATTTTTCATCACCTTTCATCTCTCCACTGTCCCCTTTCCAAAGAAAGCAACACATTAATTAATAGGAAGAATTTCCTGAGTGTTAGTTATCCTGAACTATCCTGAGTGTTAAAAATCCAGAGTTACTCAGGATTTTTTACATTCGGTACATTATTGCGAAAATGTATAAAAAAAATGATTCATAATATATAATAAAATATATAAAATAATAATCAAATTAAAAAAATAATAATCAGCTTTGAAAAAATAATTTATAAGGAAAGTCCTTTTACACAAAAATTGTTTGATCTTCTTAATTTAGACAGATCCAGACCGAAAAATTTGGAAATATTTTATAATTAGGGCAACCGAAAAAAACAGCTCTAGAAGTAATGTTTTGAGAGCTTAAAAAATGCCTAACAACACACACATAGAAAAATATAGCCATTTGCCAATTGGAATTCTGTTACTACTACTCAAATTCGGTTACTACAACTGAAATCGATTGGTACAATTGCATATTGGTTATCACAACAAAATTCGTTTAATACAACTGAATTTTAGTTGCAACAACTAAAATATTCAGAAATCAAATTTGAATATGGTTGTACTAACCGAATTTATTGGGTGTTAACACCAAAATATACTTTTAAATTGGCACTTTATACTTTTAAATTGGCACTTTATATGTCTGTGTGCAGTAAAATTAAAAATTAAGCTGTTAAATTTCATAATTTTTTCTTGAAAAATTACGTTGGAATTAAGATAATGAAACGCTTCATATAAAAGATGAAACAATTTCATAGATGTCGAAATCATTGAATAAATGTAAAGTCTTTTACTCTTTTCAAAAATTCTTATTTTGAATTATAAATATGATTTTTCTAACGCACTGTATGTACCATATTCTTAAGTGTAGGGCATAACAATAATGAAACAAATAAATTGCAGAAACGTTACCATAACTGAACATTTTTGTTTCATTTTCAAAGATTTGCTTTGCTTTTATTTTTGTTCAGTTTATTTTTACTTCTTTTTGCGAATAATAATTGCACGTTTCAATTTATTGTTTATGTTTAACAGTGATTTTTTTTTTTCATAATTATTATTATTATTATTCAGCTATCTTGTAATGTTTTTACAACTTTGTCTAACGAATTGTATTGTTTGGCAAACAGTGATGTAAACTTTTTGTAAAAAAATGACAAAATCTGAAATTTTACAAGATCAGGTAAATAATGCTAGAAAACTATAAAAGCCACTCAAAAAACTAGTAATTAAGGGTTTAAATAACCTTGCCAAACATCCCGCTTTTGGCGGAGCTTTGAATTGTTTTCCCGCTTTTTAAACCAAAATCATGCTTTCTACATTTTAGAACTTCTTAATAAAATTTTTAAAAACGTTTAAAATATTAAAAATTTTGTAATTGAGATGAAGTTATCAGAGCCAGTGAAATGACTTTAAAATATTTTTTAATACTAATAAATTACAATTTTCTTACGAAAAAATAGTAAAAACAAAAAAAAAAAAATACAGAAAATGTTAATTATTTAGAGAATTTTATGAAAAATTTTTTTTTGTAAAGATTTTTTTGTAAGGCCTTTAAACGATTAGAAAACTTTTCGAAGAAGTTGAAAAAATTTCTGGAAAATATGTTTTATTACAAATACTGTAATACTTAAACTTAGCTCAGAAATTTGTATAAAAAGAATTGTTTCTGAAGACAAAAAAAAAGTGTTTATTAAGATGATACAATTTTAAAACAACCATAACTCCACGCTGATTTCGATGTAACCTTTGAGCGAAAATTCAAATTTAATGAAAGTCCCTGTTCTTCGTCAAAAACTATTAAATATTCCGCTTTTTTGACCAAAACCCTGCTTTTTTGCATAACGAGTTCGGCTTTTTGTTAAAAAAAAAAAAAAAAAAAAAACAGTTAATCACGTTATGTTTAAACAATTTCCGAATTTTGTTTGCAAAAGTATAAAACAAAATATATTTTTTTAACATTTAATTTGTTAATTTGTTATTTAGATAGCCAAAAATAAATATTGTTTATAGGAACAATAAAATTAAGTTTGATATAATTTTTAGTAAAAATAAAACTTATGTTTTTTCGACCTTTAGTTGTGTAATGAAAATGAAAATTATTCAAGTTCGATTCCATGCTCTATATTTTTTTATTAGGATATTGTCCTAACAAATAGTCTAAAGAGTTTTTGTTTTCAAATTTATTAATTGACCACTTTCAGGAATGTGTTGATATATCTATTTCGGGAATTTTCTAGGTTCCATCTTCTATTAACATTTTTTTTTTATTATCCACTTCCTCAAAGAATTTGGTAGTACAATTGTACTACCGTCGTGGGCGTACGTCATAATATTTTGTTGTGTATCAGAGGGTTAAAGTTAAAACGCTTGATATACGAGGGCGGATCAAAACGTCCGTGACTTTTCGAACTTCCCTCTTAGTTATATGAAATGCAACACTGCTCCCATCAAGTACCACCTGTTAATAGACTACTGTCAAAATTTGAGCAAGTTCCGTCATTTACTTTGCGTTTAACAGCTGTTCAAACCATACAACCTCGTGGATTTTTTTAAAAATGGAAAAAAGTGAATTTCGAGTGCTCATTAAACATTATTTTTTGCGAAAAAAAACCGTCAATCAAACCAAGGAAAAGCTTGGTAAATACTATGGGGGCTCTGCACTATCGATTTCAATGGTAAAAAAGTGGTTTGCTGACTTTCGTTGTGGTCGCACAATTGAGGTCAATACACCCGAAAATGTCGAAAAAATAAACGATATGGTGTTGACCGATCGAAGAGTAAAAATGCGTGAGATTGTTCATGCCATAGGCATTTCATATGGCAATGTGGTTTCGATTTTAAATAATCAGTTGGGTTTAACCCTCTAACCGGCAAGACCGTCTCTAGACGGGGTATTTTCAATTGACCATAAGTTCGTCAACAAAGTGTTTTATTATAAAAATCTAAGCTATATCGATAGAGAACGAAGTTAGCCACATATTTTGCGAAGTAATGTTTTGTGTACATGTCACGGTTTGGAAGCGAGAAAGCGTTATAGTTAAAGTTTTCGTTAATTTCAAAAAATAAATATTTTGAAATAACCACAATTTTGAAAAGTCCTTAAAACACATTTCTGTTAACATAAAACCATTCATATTCCACACAAAGGAAGATTGAAGCTTAAACTTTTGGAAAATGCTCTAAGTTTGGTCCAAAACGAGTAGACGGATTTTTATGAAATTTGGCAGAAATATTATATTTGGTAACACTATCAAATCTTCAAAGTTTCGTCAATATATATTAAAGTTAAGGTGCGTTTTCGCTCAATTTCGCGTTTTTCGAAAAACGAAAAACGAAAATCGCCATATCTTTTTATCTAAAAGCACAAAAGGACTAATTTTTGGACTGTTGTTATATCTTTGTAAGAAGAATAATTTATGCCTTAACTTTTTAAATTTAATAGCTTAGTTTATGAGATAGCCTCTAAACCTATTTTGACCCATATCGCCTAAAATAGGCAACGAAAAAAATTTCGCTAGAACAAAATCTTCTTTATTTCTCGTGCCGAACAAGTGATATAAATTTCAATCCAAAAAAGCTTAGGCCGGTTAGAGGGTTAAGAAAGCTGTCTGCAAGATGGGTGCCGTGTTTGCTCTCAATTGACCATAAACGTAATCGTGGCCAAGAAGGTATTGGCAACAGTTTTTCGGGATGCACGCGGGATAATCCACATCGATTACCTGCAAAAGGGAAAAACAATAAACGGTGACTATTATGGCAACTTATTGGACCGATTTAAAGAGGATTTAAAAAAAAAAACGACCCCATATGAACAAAAAATGCCTATTTTATGGACCTAGAAAAATCCTATTTTTTGGAAGTGATACAAAAACTGGAGAAACTTTGGACTAAGTGTATTGAGCTAAAAGGAGATTATGTTAAAAAAAATTTATTTTTTTGCAAAAAAACTGTGATTCATTCAAAAAGTCACGAAGTTATTGATCTGTCCTCGTAAAAGCCCTAATCTTTTTTTGTTTCTCTCAAAATCACTATTATAAATAAGTGCACACTTTGAGATATTAAAAAAACGCTTTATTTAGCTCCAAAAACGCTAAATTGTCATCTCTGTTGGTACATTATCATTTTTGGCTGTGTACATTTGTAGTTAGAGAATGTATCGTAGTTAAGAATTGAGCACATAAATGAATGGCATGGGTGTTTATTATATTTCACAAGTTCAAGTATTAATTTAAGTAGTAAACAATATTATTATTATTTTTTCTTAATGGTATCATAATAATTAATACCTTCCTTCACATTGACTACCATGAGTTTCGGTAATGTATTACACAATATAATTTATAATTATTTTGACCTGCTACATTTCCCTACATATGCAAACGAGTACAGTGGGTTACATAAATTTAACAAATACTTATAGGATATACTATTATGTGAGATATAATGTTGAAGTTTAATTTTTGTGTTTGCTAAAATAATTGAGTTTAAATGAAAACTTTTCCTTGAAATTCAAAAATGTTTAACGCAATTTTCAAAATCTACATACGAGTTATTGCATATCGAACCGAATACCTTTTTACATTACGATTTATTTTTAGGTGGGGACAAAAATGGTATAAAATTCGAAACAAAGTTAAAAAAACTTAAATCATATGACCTTATAAAAATGTAAATACGTTCATAAAAAGTAGCGTGCAAGACCTTTAGAAAAAAACCAAATCGGCCTACTAGTTTTTAAAATTCGGAAAGGTTTTTATGTGTTTTTAAATTTTCAGACAAATATATCTCCTTAAAAAAAAAATATACTTTTTTAAAAAACACGTGTCAAATATTTGTCAATTTTAGCGACCTTTTTCAAATTTGCCGATTTTTTAAATATTAACGTGTTTTCATGGATGGTAACCGATTAGAAACGGGTAATGGTAACTTTATTTTGTTTTATTTCGGTAACGGTATTTTAGGCGTAAGGAAGTTTCAGTTATATCGGGAACGGTTTTTAGCGATGACGGTATTTAAGTTATTTCGGTAACGGTATTTCAGTTATTTCGATAACGGTATTTTAAGAATAACGGGTTTTCAGTTATTTTGCCAACGGTATTTAAGTGGTACCGTAACATTAGTTTTTTGGGACCATAACTTTACTTTTCACCAATAATTTTAATCCATATTTTTTACTTACGATCGAATTCTAATGGCTGTCTAGTTTATGATCAAACTTTGGGAAAATACACTTATATATCGCGATTATTTTTCTGATTTCGACTGCAATTAATAAATAAAATAAAGGTATTGATATTTTAAGGATGGCGCTAATTCAGTTATTTCGGTAACGGTATTTTGGCAAAGGTATTTTAAGCATATCGGTATTTAAGTTATATCAGTAACGGTATTTTAGGAATAACGATAGTCAGTTGAAAGGGTATGAATCGGTAACGGCATTTTAGCGGCATTGCCTTTCATCTGGAAAATTTTGTCGATTTTTTTATCTTTACAATATTAGCAGGTGCGGATCCAGGAAAAGGTTTTGGGGAGGGAAATTAGAGCATTTTTAAATAACTTTTTTAAATCTTTTTCACATTTTTGTATTTAATTTTGGGGGATTAAATGTAATTTTTCCCTCTCCATGGATCCGCGCCTGATATTAGAGATTTTTTCAATTTAAGCGTTTTTTTTTTTTATAATTTTTGGTATTTTTTTTCCAATTTTGGAGATTTTTTTTGCTATTTTTTTTATTTTTATTTTCGTTTTTGTTTTTAATTTTGACATTTTCTTTTTTAATTTGTGCAATTTTATAAATTTTATTGTTTTTTATTTAAAATTTTTTGGAGATTTTTTGTATATATAATCGATTTTTTATTGCTGGTGATTTTTAAATTTTTTTTTTTGATTTTTTGTCTCAATCAATTTTTTTATTTACTTTGGCAATTTTTGTTATTATTTTGTTTAAACTCTTGTCATTTCTTTTTTTCTTATAGTAGCGATTTTTTATTTTTGGTGATCTATTTCCATTTTAGGGATTTTTTTAAATTTTGATGATTTTTTTTACAATTCAACTTTTAATTAAATTTACAAATATTTTTATTGAAACTAGATTTTAGTATTGTCGTGTACGTCTGCCAAATTTCAAATAACCAAAAACTGTGATGTAAAACAGTGTTCGCTTCGACAAAAAATTTATTTTCTCTGTTTTAACGTATGCTGAGTAAAATATGAACTGACAGTAACAAAAACTTTTACGTATGTATAACATACTTCGGTTATTTATATAAAGGGTCCGCCATCTAACTTTTTTTTTTTTTCAACTAGTGCTTATTTCGTGAATGGTAACACTTAGCTCATGTCTGATTTGACAGATAATTAGTTTTATCCTTCCGCTGAACGAATATGGTCCGTATGTTCGTTATCTTGTGAAAAAAGTGAAAGAAACTGGCATCCTCATCGATAAACCAAAGCCTGAAAAGCCAAAAACAGTGCGTACACCCGAGAATATTGCTGCTGTGGCAGAAAGTGTGCGTGAAGCGCCATCAACATCAATTCACCGTCGTTCTCAACAATTGAACATTTCGGAGACATCATTGAGACGAATTTTGCATAAAGACCTTGGTATGACGCCATACAAAGTCCAATTGGTTCAGGAGTTCAAAAAAAAAAAGTTATTTGCGGACCCTTTATTAAAAAACATGACAAAAAAACAAAAAACGACAGGCCTTTATTTTGTTTTGAGGCACCTTACGCTTTGCCTCCTGGATAATCAGACAGCTCACTGTTAATCAGACTTGGGCTACGTCAATTACATTTCAAAATCGTTCACTCATGAAATTTTTCTACATCATTAATAATATCAGACCTACACTCACTCACTCGCTTCCTTGGAAAATTTGTAAAATCTGTTATACCAAACAACATCTGGCTGTTTAATTACAGGGCAATTACTCAATTACACCCAATTACATGTAATTGAACATAAAAAAAAAATTGGCCTGCAATTAAATGCACAGATATTGGAATTATGTCCCATGTCTGGTATTGACAAAATTGAAAATTTCCCAAGGAAGCGTTTAAGCCCACAAGGGTGAGCGTAGGTCTGAAATTATTAATGATATAGAAAAAATTCACAAGAGAACGATTTTGAAATGTAATTGATGTCGCCCAAGTCTGCTGTTAATATTGTTTGTAAGGCTGTCCAAGTGTTTGATTTGAAACCCTTTCCATACACACTTTTAAATTAAATTTGTCCAAAAAATAAGATCTTTTTGTCCATACATGTCCCTTGACTCTGAAAATGGTGAAGTCTTTTCGTTGACATTATTATTATTATTTGAAAACTCTCGATAGGAACCACAATTTTTGCCTTCAATTTAGCCCGATTTTGAAAGTATTCCAAAACGAAGTTTTTATTGCAACCGCGCATTCTTTTAGACAATCTTTCATTCTTGAAACCATTTGTCGCAATATAAATAACTAATAACGCAAAATTAACAAAACGTTATTTATTTGTTTTAGTGTGGATTATTTTCACAAAATTTACAAATTAATTTCAGATGTTCTTTTTCATTCAATGACATGTTTGCTACTGTTTGCAATCTATTGAACTGATCTCTTGCCAAATAATTGAAAGAATATTACCGGTTCTTTTCTCATATTTTGTTTTGATATTGTGATTTGTTTTCTTTTTGCAGCGATGAATAGAAATCAGTTCATATTTTATTCCGCTTAATGTATTAATATTAAGTTGTTTTTAAAAACAAAAACTATTTAAAATTTTCTTATAAATGTCTAAAAAATTTCAAAAATTCACATTTGGTTTTTTTGGAAAAGTTTTAATGAAATTGTTCACTAAACTATTGAAGTTATCTTCACAAAGTGAATGAAAAATGTCTTAAACTCTATGAAAAAAGCTTCATACTTTTAATGAAACTTTTTCATTAGTCGTATGAAATTTTTAATAAATAAAATAAAATTTTTCATAAAGTTTTATGAAAAATTGCTTTAATTCAATTAAAAGTTTCAATGGATGAATTCCAGTGCCACTTCACATATCTACTGCAAATATTCATTAATATTATGCAGAGAATTCTTTCAGTATTCTTAAACAAATTAAATTGAAATTTAATTTTTGTCACCCACTGTATTATTCATAATGCGTGTAAAAAATGTTATAATAATATTTTTTATAATCACGGGTTTGATCTACTTTTAAGTGTTTATTAAAATAACATTAATGTCAAGCCATTTCATACAATTACATTTTTAATGTTATAACTTTTAAAATTGCAATTTTTTTAAATAAAATTACCAAGAAAAATACAATTTTAAAGCAAAAGTATTAAATAATTAAATTATACTCTTACGTTGGTTGTAATTTGTTTTATGTTTTGAAATATCAAAACATTGCTTAAGTTTTTAAAATTATAAAATTTTTAATGACATTCATAGAGAGAATTTTAGTGGAACATTTTCATTAAATTAATGAAAAATTTCTTCACAAATAGAACGAACAATTTTTAAAATTAATGAAAAGCTTCATACTAATGTGAAACTTGTTTTTTAATGAAACTTCTCCATCGATTGAATAAAGCCTTTAATAAATAATATTATATTTTTCATAATGTTTCATGAACACTTGCATTAGTTCAATGAAAAGTTTCTCTTCTATGCAAAAATTCATTATCATTATGCTGAGAATGAATTTTTGCAAAGAAGCAATAAAGTTGCACTGGAACGCGTTCATTGAAGCTTTTCATTAAACTAATGCAAGTTTTCATAAATTTTTATGAAAAAATATCATTATATTTATTAAAAGCTTCATTTACCAATTAAAGATGTTTCATTAAAAATCTAGTTTCATTAAAAGTATGAAACTTTACATAAATTTGAACAAATTTTTCTTTAATTTTTAAAATAAAAGTTTCATTTGTTTATTGAAAAATTTTCATTGCTTTTCGTCCACAAAAATATCACTGTGTAGAATTTTTTTTAAAAAATTAATCAAAACCTATTTTTTTTAATTCTTAAAAAATATTCAAAAACAAATTTAAAGTTTGTTGATAAAAAAATTAAATTCAATTTTTATTTTTCAGACAAATACTAGAAGTGTTCAACACAAAGTGAATGTAACACAATGTCAATGACTGAACAATGTTCAATGAACATATTATTTTAAAATGAAGCTAAGATCTATAAGTTCTTCTATTTGGGATTTATAACAAATTCAAAGTCGATCGATGTCTAGCAGCATATAAGGTAAAGTATGAAATATCTTATTTTCCGTTTAAACTTTACCTGTTTTAAATTATATACAGTGAGTGATACATACCTGAAAATAGATAAAAACAAATTTTTTAAATTACCATAATGATAAAAGTTTCAATTTAAAAAATCATAAAAAAGTAAATTTTAAAAATATATTTTTTAAAAGTCTCCCATGTTGGCCTCCATTTTTTGTAACATATTATTAAATTGAATTGTTTTACAAAATTTCACAAAAATTTAATTTTTGGCATAAAATTACTTTACGTTGGGCGCCATATTTGTTAAACTTTTCCTTTAACTAAATTTTACTGCATTTAATTATTTTTCTAGCAAATTTTAAAATTTAAGTTTAATACTTTTTATCTGTTAATTTTATTTTATACATACATTTTTTACTTCTTTATAATATACTTAAATTTAATTTAAAAAACTTTCCACAAAACCATTTAATACCGAACCAAAAAAAAAACTGATAAAATTCTGCTGAGAACTAACAAATTTCAAGGAAATTTTCTTAAATTACGTCAAAAAACTATGTACATATTAAGAATAATTTTGTTCATTTAAACTTTGACTGTCGATGTTGATGTGCTTGCTGCAGCCGCCTTTTCCCATATTAAAAAAAAAGTATATGTACACTCATACAAATCAGTCTGTAAAACTAGCAAATAAAGTTACTTAAAATTAGTTAAAAATTACGGTGAAGGAAAAGCAGTAAAATTAGCAGAATCTTTTTTGCTAAATATTAATTAAATTAAAAATAGCAAAAAACTGTGAAATCTACTAACTTTTAGTTAAATTTTTAGTTGCTTGCATGAAAACCAAGCACCATCTGTTGGTGAAAATTTTTATTTTAACTAAGCCAACTAAAATACAACTCTGTATTTATAAGATAAATAAAACACAGATTTGTGTACCTATCTTTTATTTGTCTTTATTATATCCGTTGTTCCTTTTGTATGTACATCGGAATGCCATATTTCAAAGATATTTAATCTAAAAAAATGAAAATAATAGAAAAATAAGTAAACATTTAATAAGCACTGATTTTTCCAATTCTTTCAATCGCATGGGTTCCACATTCCGAAAATGAAGTGAAAGTGAAACTTCCGTTCAATTTGTGTTCCCAATTCCACATAAGTGATTTGAAAAGAAAAATTTCATTTTCATTTTGTTTCTAGTGGAATTAAAGTGATTTGATGTGTTCTATAAAACAATTTCACTACAAAAAAAGTAATTGTAAAACGATATTAGTTAACTGAGTGAAAAACCAAACTTTTTAGAAAATAAAATTATTTTGAATATTAAACGTAAAAAAAAATCAAACAATCTAAGTAAATTTGATATGTTGTTAATATACGTTTATTTAACTGAAAAGTGTTGAATTTTTTACGTTAAAACACATGAATCCATAACAAGAGGCCCCATTTTTAACATTCATGGAAAAAAAATCTGGTTTGGCCAAAGGTTTTTAGAGGGGCGACAAAACAGTTGAAGACCAGTTGTGGAAGGACTTAGGAAGTACATTAAACAGCTCAGGACCTCTAGAAAACGATGCAACTGGTTGGAAAAAGGCTTGGGCTGATTGGAAGGCTACCATTCGTAAAAAATTGGCCGAAAACAGAGCAGAGGTAACGGCAACAGGTGGAGGACCCAATAATATCCAACACATATCATCCAAAGAAGATTCAGTTGCCAAACTTTCTGGCCTTTATACAGCAGTCAAAGGTGTACCAGCAGCTAAATCATTCGGGACGACTAGCAAAGGGTAAACAACCACAAATTCATCTACTGAATTGTCAAACTTAGATGGCACCAGTTCCGACAATGTAGTAAACGTGATTTTACAAAAATTAAATAAAAATGACGAAGGTACTGAAAATATAAAAAATGATGAACCGCAACCGATGATTTCCCTTTTTGATTTCTATTTTTGATTTCTCAATTTCTTCGCGACTTCTTTCAAATCTAATCCATTTTGGGCATATGACAGTTTTCAAAACATTACACATATTTGTTAAAATTTTTGACGCTGTACTTCTTTCCACTGCTAGATCGAAGTCTTTTGCGATCATTTGTTGGTAAATTCCTTGTCCGAAGTAGCGTTGTGATGTGTCCAATGGCAAAATAATTGGAATGCTTGTCTTTTTAGCCATTGGTGATAATTCTTCTAAAACCATCATAAATGCATACTTATTTAATCTAAAATACGCAATAAAACAATTTTTTTTATTAATTTTAAACACTTTCGACTCAGTTTTCATTATTGCCTTACGATTTTTCTGGTAGTTCCAAAGGATTTGAACAGTCACGAAGCCTTTTTCTATTTAGATTTTCCGTTCTTTGTTTTTCCTTTTTAATTAAATACCAGGAAATCACAATTGCGAAACTCATTTTATATTATTTTAAAAATAAGTATTTTTTTGTTTAATTTTTATTTTTCTTAAAAAATGCACTCTTCTTTATTGCAATTTCATTCATTTTAAGTGATAATTTGTTTTTTTCCCGCATTTTTTTATGTTGTTGCTAAGAACAAAATGAAAAGAAATCGTCGTGAAAAAAACGATGCACTCGTTTTTCAGAACACAGCGGAATTGAAAATGTGGAATTAAAAACCGATTCCACTTTCACTTCGTAGTGGAATATAGAACCCAGGCCAATATCTATTCATGATAAAAACAAATTTTTTTTTTTGAATTATTTTCTTAATTTTTTAAATATTATAAATTATTTTATAAACACCCAGAAAACAGTCTCAGTTTTGCCCAACGAATTTGTTGCCAATCGAATTCTGACAGTTACGACAACTATCGTAATGTTAAATTATATTTTTAGTCGTCATAGCTAATATTCAGTTGTCTAACAAAATAGTACATTCCAAATAAATATTATTACGTTCCACAAAATTTTATTTAAATTAAAAAAACTTTTTTGATTTTTCTGGTATTGACCAGTGGGCCTTCAGATTAAAAGTCCTCTGTCCTACTGATTGCAGCAGAATCACTTTTAACTTTCATGGCCTTATTTGCTATTTAAACATTTGAATATTTTATATTAATTAAAAAAAAACTTTTTGTAATGTGTTTGTCTTTTCCGAGATTTGAACTCGGAAGTTCTGAGTACAAGGCAACCTCTCTACCCACTACACCACAAACACTTATAAATGTTGACTGCTAAATTTGAATTTAAATATTTTGTTAGGAAAACAAACATTGTCTCAAATTCGTTTACCAATACCAATACCAATCATCAGTTGCTTCTATAAACAATGCAATCCATAATTCGGTTGGTACTACTGAACCTCTCATTTTGTGGCATATTTGATTGCGAATACCGTATTTGCAGTAACCACTTTTGATTCTCGACAAATTCTCTTGTATTATCACAAAATAAATGGTTGCTTTTATCCTACACAATTAATAACCGAATTTTATTGGAAATGTTGATTGGAAATACCAATAATTGGATAAATGGATTGTTTTTTTTATAGTTCCTTTTCCCTCTTTATAATTTCCAGTACAGTATTTTTGCTTAATTACTCGATTATTGGTAGTTCCAAATAAAATAACGTCCTATCAAATAAATTTTAATTGTTCCGACCAAATTCCAAGCAATACTTTTTCTGGGTGAACACAAAAATGACTTATTATAGTTCTTCAATTCAGAAAAAAAAATCTTTTCCTTTTTTACATTTTTTTAGAAAACTCTTGAATTATTTTCATAGTTTTATTTTTTTATTAGTTTATAATAGAACTATTTGTATAAATGTTTCTAAATATTTTTCTAATACGAAGTTTTCACTTCGTTTGTCTATTTTATACTGACATAATATAAAAAATACCCAAATACTGAAACGCAAACATCGCATTACAACTACCTCTGCTGATTTTGATTATGAAAATAATATTTTTAGACTTGAGTAAATTCAGCAAAAAATAAAAAAAAATAGTTAAAAAGTTAGTATTTCATCAAGTCAAAATAGCAAAATTTTTAACTAAAGTCTCTATATGAACTATAAATTAGTTTAAAACTTGCAAAGTGGGATTACTAATGACTTTACTAATTTTTCTACTAAATTTTTTCCATGAGTTTAGGGTTTTGTAACTGTGGCACTAAGTAATAATAGATTATGTTAAAAGTTACAATTTTGAAATTTAATGACATTGGAAAGACATTTTAATAAAAAAAGAAAAAATTGTCAAAATTTTCGATATTTCGAGTTTTGAAAGTTTAAAATCTAGTTGATTATAAATTTAAGTCATCATACTCAATAATTTTGATTACAGCTAAAACACGACTTAAGCTATTATTACTTCCACAAATATAAATAATCCCTATATTGAAACTATTGACAGTATGAGAAAATAAATTGAAAGTAGATGCAACACATTAAAAGTTTCTATATTTTTTTTTGCGGCAAAAAATAATGATGATGAAGAAGAAGCAGCAAAAGTTGAAATTCCATTAATTTTTGTTTGCTGCCACGCATAAGAAGTAAACATTGAGGCTGGCAACAGCAACCAGGCAATGCATTATCATTTGTCAGTTGAAAGAAATCTGATATTAAAAACTAAGTTGATCCTACAAAAAAAAAAAAAAAATCAACTACAAAAACAATCATATTAGGGGTATAATAAAAATTTGTTCACGCTGTAAGAAATATTTTATTAATAAGTAATTAATACTTCTATTAATATCAGCCCACTTAAAAAGAGGCGTGACCTTGCACAATAAAACAGCACCATTAAACTCAGAATGGACTTTTTAGTGGATGTACAATTTCCATTTCCGTTAATTTCATTAATGTCAAAATACAATATTCTCGATTGGCAACTCTTTTATTTTGACAGCTATAATTTTGCGATGTAAATTTTAAAGTAGGCCATATCAATTGTATTTTTCCTGTGGAATGTTGTTGGTCATAAGTTTTTTTTCGCACTTTTAGGTTAGAGCTTCTTCTCCGTCTAGGCGTGTAAAATTTTTAACATTTTCGTAGAAATCTTTATGAAATATAAAATGTCAAAATATTTCAAACTAAAAGATTTGGTAAGCCAAATCTGCTTTAGCATCAGCAATTTTTGTGTAACCTGTTTCGCTGTCGGTTTTAAAACCGATAATTTTTCTTTTAAATTATTTCAGTAGCAATCAGTTTCATAACTCCTAACTAGAACCAATGCCTTTAAAACCCCTTTTGGAACTAATTCTACATTTAAGTCCCGTCGAACGGATTCTGGAACTAGTTCCATGAAATAGATTTTTGTATCGCAAGTTGTGAAATGAAAAGGGTTGGAATCTGTTCGTAAAGAAAACTTCCCAAGAATGTTCTTATTAATGGATTCGGAGACAGTTTAATAGGGGCTGTATAAAGTTTTAAAAATTGCTTAAAAGCCATACCCCTAATACATATGCATGAACAAACATGTACGTATGTTTGTTTGTTTTTGTGGTATTAAGAACATATTGCTAGTAAGATGTGACCAAGTTTATGTAGTTGGAAGGGATTGCCCTTGAGACTTTCTCAGAATGAGCACTTTCGTGGAATATTTTGAAAAAGTGCACAGAAAACACTAAAATCGAGTTTCGGTAAAGTATCGAATACACTATTCGTGACATCTTTAATTAAAACTTCAATATAAATTGGAATAAAATAGGGAAAAGGCGTCAGAATTTATAAAAATCACCAAAAATCAAAAAAATTTATAATTTAAAAAAATCACAAAAATTAAAAAAATAAAAAATGTCAAAATTTAAAAAGTCTCCAAAATTTTTTTAGAAAAAACTTTCAAAATTTAAAAAAAGTTCCCAAAATTTAAAAAAAATCTCCACAATTTAAAAATAATCGTCAAAATTTAAAAAAAATTCTAAAATAAAAAAAACTGGCAAAAAATTTACCATTGCTTCAAACTTGCAACCATTACCACATACAGGTCATAAATTTTGACTCGATTGGCTAGATTCTTAGATCGCGTTTTTCTAAAAAGCTAAGCATCGTAGATAAATTAGAGAAATAAACGAACGAAAATGAAAATTTTTCAAGTTCGAGGCCATACTCTATATTTCTTCATTAGGATATTGTCCTAACAAATAATCTATAGAGTTTTTTGTTTTCAAATTTATTATTTGACCCTTTCAGGAATGTGTTGATAGATCTATTTCGGGAATTTTCTAGGTTCCCATCATCAGAACACGTTTTGAAAGCGGTAACAATCCCATGCCAAACATCAAACATTCATATGAACTAGTTTACTCACTACATGAGAACTAATATACATATGAGTTTGAAGTTAAAGATTATAACCATTGATCAAAAAATAAATTGAAAACTTGTTTGATGTGCAAGATCCACCTCTGGTGGATATTCAATACACGTTTTTTGTTTTTCTCTCCTTTTTATATTTTGTTTAGTTTGTAAACAAAACAGGGGAAGTAAACTAAGCGGTACTTTGCCTTTTTTACAAGTTTGTTATAATTTTTATTAAAAATAAAAATTATGTTTTTTTCGACCTTTAATTGTGCAATGAAAATGAAAATTATTCAAGTTCGAGGCCATACTCTATATTTCTTCATTAGGATATTGTCCTAACAAATAATCTATAGAGTTTTTTGTTTTCAAATTTATTATTTGACCCTTTCAGGAATGTGTTGATAGATCTATTTCGGGAATTTTCTAGGTTCCCATCATCAGAACACGTTTTGAAAGCTAGTTCATATGAATGTTTGATGTTTGGCATGGGATTGTTACCGCTTTCAAAACGTGTTCTGATGATGGGAACCTAGAAAATTCCCGAAATAGATCTATCAACACATTCCTGAAAGGGTCAAATAATAAATTTGAAAACAAAAAACTCTATAGATTATTTGTTAGGACAATATCCTAATGAAGAAATATAGAGTATGGCCTCGAACTTGAATAATTTTCATTTTCATTGCACAATTAAAGGTCGAAAAAAACATAATTTTTATTTTTAATAAAAATTATAACAAACTTGAAATAAACGAACTTTAATGAAATTTTTCACTAAACTAATGAAAAAAAATTGCGCAGTTGGGCACAATGTTTAATGAATCTTTATCATTACCTGTATGAAATTTTTAATAAATAAAATTAAATTTTTATGAAAAACTGCACAAATTAAATGAAAAGTTTAATATCTAACGCATTAAGTCATATCTCTACAGAGGATACAATTACACGGAAATTTTTTTTATATTCGTGAAACTTTTTTTAAAATCGCCGAAAAAAAATTTAAAACGTTCATATCTTGAAAATTAAAGAGCTAGAGAAAAAATGTTTGCACAATTGATCAAAACTCAACCCTAATAACCTAATCCCAAACACCGGTCCTAAATTTCGTCTTGACTAGATTCTTTGTTCTCGTTTTTCTCGAAAACTAAGCATCGCAGAGGAACAAAGAGCGTTTGTTTGAAACATCACCTGAATCCTAAGAAGATAAATAATTGCCCACGGATAAAATTTTGTAAATTTGGCGGTTATTTTTCAATTTTATCCGTTTTTTATTTATTTTGTAATTTTTTTTTTAAATTTTTGGCGATTTTATTTCAGTTTGTTGTCATTATAATTTAAAAAGCTTTTAATATATATTATTACATGTCTGTAATGTCTAGTAATGAACTAAAATATACCTCAAAAATATTTGAACTTTTGTAGATTTTACAAACATAAATTTTTGCTGCTCTTATCTTATAAAAAAATCTGCTAATTTTAACAGTCTTTTTTGCAGTGTCCTTTTGAATAAATATTTAGTATTTTTAGCATACATTTCTTATTTTTTTTTTATAAAAATCATTGAGAATAAACATCGCAGAGCGAAAATAGCGTTTATTTAAAGAAGAATTATTTTTATTAAAAAATAAAATTTTAGCGAAAAGTTCATTTTCATTAAATTTTAACAAAGTCCTTGTTACGGGAATTTGCCCGAGCGCCGAGTTTCCACTAGATTTTGAACGACAAATACAAAACTCAACAATTTGGTGTTTATTTAGGTTTTATATTTGAACATTAAAATTCCTAAATGATACAAAATTTAAATATAATTAAAATAAAAGGAATATAAAAATTATTTAATTGTATCGTACTTTTTTAGTATGAAAACAAAGCACAGCAATTGTTACAAAACTATGTGCAAACAAATATCGGTGTGTAATCTTTTTATGCCAATTTACCAATGATTAACTTTACGACTTAATAGAAAAAAAGTGCGCTGTAATATAGCTTGGGAAATTATTGACTTTGACATTTACTATGACATTACAATTATGGATAACAAATAACATATAATCGATAAGTATGTACATGAACTATACCAATCGATAAATAAATAGGCGACAGTGGCGGTAACAGTCCTTTTTAGATTAAATGTCTCTTTTTTTAATAGAACGTGATTTTTTTTAAATTTTGTTAAATTTGTTTTGCATATTTTGAAACTAATAAATCAGTTAAGCGTTAATAGTATCTATCTTTAATAAAAAGTACTTTTTTTTTTAAAAAAAAATTATTTTTTTTTAATAAAAAGTACTTTTTTTTTAATAAAAAGTACTTTTTTTCAATAAAAAGCACCTTTTAATAAAAAGTACCTTTTAATAAAAAGTACCTTTTAATAAAAAGTACCTTTTAATAGATTAGATTAGATCAGAAGGCACTATGCACCGCGACCAATGTAGGTCTTTTGTGCTGCCTAAGATTACCTACAGATTCAAGCTACCTATAAAGCCAATTATCCTATTAGGCAAAATGTTCGCGATGTCGGAAGGCGAAATGAAGCGATCACCTAGAAACCTAAGTCTCCTATCACAAAGCCTGGGACATTCGCAGAGAACATGCTCCGAGGTCTCAGACACCATCTCGCAAAACCTACACAAATCCGTGTCCGATTGACCCTTCTTGTGCAGATGGTATCTGAGATTACAGTGTTCAGTTAATTACGACGCCAGGGTCCTCAAACCCCCCCTTTCAAGCGACAAGAGTCGCCTCGACCCCCTACTGGAAAAAGAGATCAATCTTTTAGCCTGGCGCTGACCAGGAGAGTTTTCCCAGTAACCAGAGAATTCAGACTCTCTCCATGCCCTGAGCCTTTACCTAACATACCCCGCACGTATTCCACAGAATGGTTCAGGACCAATAAAGGGCTTTTAATAAAAAGTACTTTTTAATAAAAAATACCTTTTAATAAAAAGTACCTTTCAATAAAAAGTACCTTTTAATAAAAAGAACATTTTAATAAAGAAACGACCTTTTAATAAAAAGTACCTTTTAATGAAGAAACGACCTTTTAATAAAAATAAAACTAACTCTTAATATAATAAAGAAAAAAAAAAATAGAAAGTACTTTCCATAAACATAACCTTTTAATAGAAAATACATTAAAAAAGTAGTTTTTAATTGAAAGTACATGTAAAAAAAAGAGGACATTTTTAATAAAACGTTTTTTGTTTTTAAATAAATTCCTAGTTGGTTCCATTTCTTATGCCACATATGCAACATCATACACTGTGGTAATTTATTCCGTATTAAGATAAGGTAAAATTTAGTTTGCCAAAAACTCTACACTCACTGTAACGTAACATATTAACGGTTAAGTACATAACATATGTATATGTTATCTAGGTAATGTGTAACGTTAGCAGCAAATTATTAAAAAAAAAACTTTGAAATTAGTGTACAAAACTAGTGGCAATTTTTTTTTTTCTCTGTAAATTAAAGTATTTCCTTTTACCAAGTTTATAAAATAAACAAACAAACATGCATAAACCTGCATAAATGTACTAAAAAACATTGCTACAAATTAAAAGCCAAGTTATATGGGATTTTGTGCGACAAAACTGTAATCTTAGAAGTAGCAGTAAAAAAAAAGAAGAAGAAGATGTATAGTTTTAAAGTTTTGATGCGAAAAATTAATTGCAACACCACAAATGACATGATGTCGTGATGAATTGGTAAAGCACGCACTTTTATGCGGCAACATGCAATGACATAAAAATGCAGCAATTACTCTGCGGAGTTTTGTCTTTTGACAATGTTTTTTAGAATGATGCTATTTTTTGTTTTCATTTATTCTTCATCAACCATTAAACACATGTGTAGATTTTCGATGTAATTCTCGTATAAAGACGTCTGAACTTTTGAAAATTTTCAAAACAGAATGTAACGAAAAAAAAGAACAATGCTACCACAAATTGCATTTATTCCTCAACCACCTTCAACATTATCTCAACTGTCATTAATTCGAACATTTTCATCATCAATGGTGGAGGAAATACATTTCGTCCTTCGTTCAAAGTATAAAGTTAAAGAGCAACTATGACAATTCTCTCTCCACGTGAAACGTGTATTTGTAACTTTTGTTTCTTTTTTTTTGTGTTTTCCTAATTTCTTACATGTTTATGTGGATTTGCTGATTTTGAAATCCTTTAGTTTGGAAAAAGTAGTGGAAAAAAATTACAAAAAAAAAACTAACATAAAGAAGTCTAACTAGTTTCTCAAGAAAATTGATGATGTTGTAGTAGAAAATAAGCGAAAAAAAGTAAAATAATTCTAAAAATACTAAAAATTTGTCTTAAATTTTACACTAACAAGCTGCATTACGGTAGTCTAAAGTTTTGCTGTGCTACCAAAAGCTGGCAATGCACAACGGCAATAGTTGCTTGTTGAAGTTGCAGCAATTGTATTTGTATAAGTTTTATAAAAAGTTTTTTGTTCTACGACTTTTCTAAAAACTTAGAAAATATTTATAAGATATGGGTATGTGTGTGTGTGTATTAGTGAGATTTAGGTTAGGGTTGCCAAGCTTTTAATAAAAAACAAAAATTAATTCTAAAAAGAATTATTTATTATTAATTTTTCTGCAAATAGAGAAAAACTTTTGATAAAACTTCCTAGAACTAATGTTTAACGCTAATGCATTATCATGTTTATAAAAGCAGTCATCAGGCGTCTTCCTAGGGTTAAATGTTCATTTATTAGTTAATTCAATCGAAATATATCTCATACAATTATAGCAGTTCATAGCTCGCTTCCTCTATCTGATATAATCAAATCAGGTCAAAAGTCGGACACAATAATTTCTAATTTATATATTATAGTATTAATTTAGATCTAAACTGGGCCGAGTTACAGCATTCATGATCGAAGAAGAACAACAATAAAGTATTGAAAATAAAAATTTAAATATAGAAATTAAAGTTTTTATTTAAATTTTTTTAAATTTATTACTTAAAGCCAAAAAAACTTACAACAAAATAATCAATTTTCATAAAATGTCCTGGAAAGGAGTCGCTCCACACACAAACACGAATTATAATTTAATTTTCAATTTATTTTGTTTCTTTAATTACAATTGTTATATTATAAAAATAGCAATCGACATCTCTAAAAGTAGGCATTTTAAAAAATCTTTAAAATTAATTTAAAACTAAAATACTTTTTGGAATTATATTAAATTCGTGGGTAATTTTTGACTCCGAGCTAAAGTGGGTTATTGCTATCCGATGTAGTCAGAATTCCATATCTGAATAATTTTAAGTATATTAAAGGATTACAAACAGCTTTTTCTCAAAATTATTGAGCTTTAAAATTTCATTTTTCAGATATTCTTCGCTTTAAATGCTTTTTCTCAAACTTTTTAGTTTTTCTGTTAAAAAGTGGATTTTAAAATTTTTTTTTTTTGTATGTTTCTATTTTTTGATGATCATATTGTATTTTCATAACGACATAGAGAAATATTTCGATTTCTGTCATTCTGTAGTTAAAACTCACAAATTAATCAGCATTTTGCCCTAGCAGGAATAATATATGACGCCTGATAATAGCTTTGTTAAGCATGAAAAGGCATTAACGTTAACCATTGGATGTAGAAAGTTTTTCTTTATTTTCTTTTAATTTTTTATATTTGTTGTAAAATTAGTTATCATTTTCTATTTGGAATCCAGAAGTTAATTGTTTAGTACAAAATTAATCCAAACGATACAATACTGGTTGTAATATGTCAAAGTACTGGATAAGACTATACAACTTAACATTTTTTAGATATCCTTGTCGTTGGGCGCCATAGTAAGTTTCTGTGCCAATCTTTGCTTCACTGTGTCTTTAATAATTTTATAAACAGATCAAGTTAACGAGCTCTAATTAATGATTTCTGATTTATGATAGATAAAATATAAATATTTTTTTATATACACAGAAACAAATTTAGCTATTTTCCAACTGAAATTCGGTTACTACGACTCAAATTTGGTTATTACGAATTTCAGTCGGTTGGTAAAACTGAAAATTAGATCTCATTATTTTACTAAATTTTAGTTGTCAGACCCATAATATTCATAATTCTATTATAAATATCGTTGTACTAACTGAATTTAGAAGTGGTTACCATTAATATACACTTTTCAATTCGGTTGGCACTTTATTTCTCTGTGTGTACTATATTTTATTGTTAATTCCTTAATTTAGATACCCTTTGGCAACTCTGTCTGAAATTGTGTGTTTACTTATTGTTTAGGAAACAAATGATGCTTAGCACACAACCAAACACATATACGAGATGTTCGCAAAACTCACACATAATCTTAACCCTTTCACTACCGACTTTTTATATGTGGATATATTTATACTTTGATTTCAGTTTCTTAGAAAGAAAAAGGTTTTAAAACGCTGAAGTTTTTAAAATTCGCAGCGCATCTTTCATTTAAAAATCTCGATTTTTTAATGTGTTCGTTATAAGCTAAAATTTTTTTATGAAAATTCGTAAAAGGGTGCAAAAAATTAGTTCGTTATATAAAAAGTTAGTTATAACCGTATTATTTTGTATGAAATATGTTGGTAAATGCGTTGGGACAAGAAAAATCGTTCGTTATAAAAAAAATTCGTTATAACCGTGTTCCACTATACACTCAAAAAAAAAGTTTGTAAAGTCAGCAAAAAAATTTGCTGAGTCAGCAAAATTTTAGTCAGGAGGGTGCTTGCAAAAAAATTGCTAATGCCAGCAAAATCTTTTGCTGAAAATCAGCGAGCTGATTTTTAGCAACAAAATTAGTAGATTCAGCAAAAGTTTTGCTAACACTTAGTGGATTAGAAATAAAAATGCCTTGCTAAAAATTAATAAATTTTTTCTGAATTTTAGTAGACTAAAAAAAAAACTCAAAAAATTTGTAGAAAAATTGTAATTTAGTTAATTTATTTGCTGAAAATCATAAAACATATTTTTGTGATTCTTTTAAAAATAATTTGCAATAATTACGAAATATAAAAATTTTCATTTTCCCACATTGACGACATGAATAATTTAATATCTGAAAATATATAGAAATAAATATATATAACATAACAAAAATTTTCTTTCAACTACTTACATCAATGGTTGTCTAAATGATGCTTTCTTTTAAAGGACGCAACTGCCGAAGATAATTATAGAAACGAAACGAAAAAATAAACAAAAACAAACGAAACGAAAAAACAACCATTTTTTTGCAATAAGAAAAAGGAACCATAAAAAACTACCTAAGATGTGTGTCCTTGTCTTTCGCTTTACTCTGTCTACATGTCTGTATATGTTTATTTACAATTTGACCACACTAGATTATTAATCTATAAACATTTAGTTTAGAAATACATATTAAATTTAAATATTTTTTGTCTTTTATTTAATTAATAGACAATTATTTTCACAAGCCGGTGACAACGCAAAATTTAAGTTGTTTTAATCCTCAATTTTGTTTTATGTATGAAAAACAGATACAAAAATCTTCCATGGTTGATTTTTTTATATGTCTTATTAGAGTTGTACTTTTTAGTATCATTTTCCTCTTCTCTACTACATCTTGACATGCCGCGACATCTGCTTCATTCTGCGTATATCTTTCAATCTGGTTGTCGTCCACACTATTAATGTGCTTATCAGCACAATTTTTTTTTAGCAAAATTAATTAGTAAAACATTAGTATATTAGTAAAGCATTAGTATAAAACAGTTAAGTGCTGAATAAGTATAACAAAAATGTTAGCTGAAAACACGATTTTAGCAAAAAAAATTGCCAAAAAAATAGTATACCTGTTTTACAAGACGTTTTACTAACTTTTGTACTAACTTATTTTTTTGAGTGTACATTAAAATAACCAAAAATGATTTATTTGATTTTGTGCTAGTCATTAGATAAAGCCAAGTGCCAAATTTCGATATTCTAGCTTTTGCTACACCAAACGCCCTTTTCTTTGGAGATAAAAGCTGATTTAAAAAAAATCGGACTTTGTTAACAAATATCGCGACTACATTGCCCTGATAAAGAGCTTATGCGTATAATGATTTTTTTTTCAATGGCCAATATCCTAATGAACATATTAAAAGAAAAATATAAGGTTTTTTTGCATTATCATATTTTTTATCTATAGTGTAGAAGGGTAGTCAAAGGGTTAAATAATCTACCCAGGTATATGGATGCCAGAGGAGCAAAACAAAAACACATGCACATAATTTTCTGTAAATGATAAGAGACTTTTCTTATTGATTAAGCGTAGCTACGCAAAATCTTTTGGTACGTGAGATGCGTAAAACTTTAAAATAGAAAAGTTAAACAAAATAATATAAACTTAAAAAGTAAAATATATAAGGTAAATTTGCAAAACAGTCACTTCGGTGAAATAGAAAAAAAATCAACTTAATTATAATGAAAGCGTGAAAGCAACAACAGAAATTGTAATTGTGATATTTTCGTGTGCTTTAAAAACTATAAATTGATGATTGAAAAACACAAAGGTATAGTGGTGGTAAAAAAAGTTGGTACAGGTTATGGAGTATTCGGTGTTTTTGGGTACTTGGTACTTATTAGGAACTAGTCGATCATTTTGCAGTTGCATTTAAGACAAATAAAAGCTACAAAACTGATAATCGTCTAAAATTATTAATCTAACAACATAACTCTAGTGTTAAGAGAAAATGAAAGATGTTTAAAAAATTTTGAAATATTAATGAAAAGTTTTTAAAAAATATTGAATATACTGTCATATGATGTGGTTTGTTTTTTTAAATGAACTATAAGGTTAGTAAAAAATTTAATTTGTTCTACAAATGACTGACATTTACATTAAAAATATAGAAACTGTATTACAGCCCAAACAACTACATATTTTTATTTTCACTACTATTATCGTGTGTAAGTGCTAAATGGATCGTATTATTATTTTGGTATCCAAAGCCGTTTAAGGTTAAATTTTGTATCTTTTCATATATTTTTGGAGCTAAAAGTGATGTAGAAACGAAAGCGCTTATCCGATCCTTGTAGCACTTACAGAGAACAATAGTAATGTTAATCTCAATCATATAAGCAAGATTTTAAACTATAATTTTTTAAACTGCGGATGTGCCTATCGAAAGTGATGTAAAACCAAAAAATTAATAACGATCTATTTAACACTTTCATATAATGGTTGTTATAATAAAATGTACAATTCAAGATATATGTATTTGAACCCATAATTTTTGAAGCTACAGGTGTGCCTTCAATTTGAAGTTAGCCTTTAAGCGATTTTTGGAAAAAGAACATGTTGTAAAGTATTCAAAGTTTATCCGATTCATTTAACGCATACTAGAAAAATCTAAAAATTTTATAAGCGACATTTTTTGCGGTGACTTTTTCAGCATTCAAAAAAATTAATTCACGCGAACGCTTTTTAATGTATTTTAATTAATCTAATTCACAAAAAATTTGTGTGCCACTAATTTGAAACTTTTCATTTTTAAAATCTACAATCGTACAGTTTCGTAGATTTTCAAATATATATTTTTAATTTTTCTATTTTTTTAATTCGAAAAATATTAAGCAGTTTTAACTTGTTACTACACTCATAATAATCCATGTTTAAAAATACGAATTTTTTAACGAAAACTTTTATAAAATGCACTAAATTTCGTTTATTTTACGAATGTCTTTGTTATTTTGACATTTTTTTCGTACCAAGTACTAAAAGTAACCGAATTTACTTTACCTCTACTTTATATAAATAAGCAGCAAAAGAAAAATACAACACAAAATTAAATTAAATTTATGAAATGTGTATAAAAGGAAACTATAACAGCCGTAAATTAGAAAATTTTCCAAACTAACGCATTATGTCACCAACATAATGGTCCATAATGTTAATATAACGCAGAGAGAAAAAAAATAATCATTATAAGGAAAATGAGAAAATAAAGAAAAACTTAAGAAGCAAAAACCGAAACGTACCAACAAATTTTAATTAATTTGAGACTCGTATTAGATGCATGTAATGTAAGGCATTTGACACCTTAACTAAATGAAATGCACAACAAAGAAACATTGAAAAAGGCAAAAAGACTTGGAAGAGAAGTGAAGATTATGCAAACGAAAAAAAAAAAAAAAATTAATTCAAATAGTGAAAAATGTCAAGGGATCCCAAGGATCAAATATGAACAGTAATTTGCTATTACATATTTTTGCAAAAAGTTTTACAAAGTAGGGACTTCAGATAATTTGACATGTGTTGAATAGTTTTTGATTTGATTAGAGCAAAACTTGTGAAAGAAATTATGCAACGTTTATTATAAATGATATTTTCTTATTTTATATCAAAGAAACGAAATGGTGTAAATGATGTAAATGTAAAAATCACGATATTTTAAAAACTGGTATTAAAAAATATTTTTCTCAAAGGGTATTAAAAAATATTTTTGACAAAAAATTAAATTTGTCGAGTAGTGTAATTTTATTTTAAGAAAATAAAAACTAAAGGTACGTTCAGATTAGTCAAATATTTGACAAAAAACATGAAATATTTCATTGCCGTAATCTGAACACAAAATATTTTTGTGTGTCAAACAGCAAATCAGCTGATTTTGGTCAAACAAAATTTTTTGCATTCAAATAAATATTTGACAAACTTAACCAAAGTGTGAACACTAGCTATCAAATATTTTCTTCTGATTTGAGCAAATATTTATTTGATCTTACAAAACAAATTTAAGAACAAACAATGGCAAATAACAGGTGGTAGAATCGTCAATTATAAATTTTTTTTAATAAATTTATTAATAAAAGGCTTTATAAAAAACTGAAATGTAAATAGATATTAAAAAGCGAAATTTGATGATACAATATTTTGAGAAATTTTGTTTAATAATATATTGTTAAATGGAAAAAATATGCAGTTTTAAATCAAATCAAATTAAATTAAAATTTAAAAACAAAACAAATTTTTTATATAAATAGAACCTTTTTGGTCTTCAAAGTTTAGTAACGTCATGATGCTTGTTAGGAAAAGACCTAACCACGTGCTTGATTACTAAGAAGACAATAATGGAGCAAAATTGATTATTAATAGGTTTTTTGTTAAAGTTCTGCCTATTATGGAGGCTCTAACTTTTCTAAAACTTCGGGTTCTGATGAGATCTTTAGCCAGATCGAAATACTAGTATCAACCTAGCTAATATGTTTGATTTGCTTTATTTTTACGGAGGTTTAAAGCTCGTTATAAATTGAAAATAACATAAAAATAATCTCGATGTATATAAAAACAAAAAACTAATATAACTGTAAAACAAATTCACAATTAAAAATGTTCGGGTCAATTGCTATGGGATTCGTTAAGCTACAATTTTCAAACCATACATGAGACTAATTAATTGAATGGACTAATTAATTGATGATTTCATTACAATCAATTCTAATGAAATTATTTTCATTACCATTTGTTTAATTAATGATAATGAATTTCATTGACTAATTGTAATGATTTTAAATTTCATTACCATTAGTAATGAATTAATTAAAAGAAGAAAATTGCATTTGCTGCTTATTTATATAAAGTAAATGGAAATATCCTAGGTTTGGGAAATATTCCGAAAGATTAATTTTTTATGAAAAAACAATTATTTTTTACCCAAAAAAGTACGTGAAAATAAAAATTTAATCACTCAGATAATGGATTGGAACATTGGTCCAAAATGGAACGATATGGAATGAAACGGGAAACGATTGGAATCGGAGCACTGTACACAATTGTGTTGTCGTACGTGAAAATAAAAATTTTATCATTCCGATAACAGAATGGAACATTGGTCCAAAATGGAACGATATGGAATAAAACGGGGAATGATTGGAATCGGAACACTGTACACATTTGTGTTGTCGGTATAGGGTTATCTGTTAAGGTTTGCAAAAATTTTGTCCATTTTGCGATATCATGCTTAGTTTTCGAGATACAAGCCATTTTACAAAATGGCGATATTTTAAAATGCCCAGTATCTCCAAAACTAAGCGAGATCGACCAAAACGGACAAAATTTTTGCTCCCGAGGAGTATTAATATACCCTTATAATATGAATAGGCTAGGTCCGAGAGAGATCCCGAGTGATCAATTTTTTAAAAAACAGTTAGTTTTTTGATTAAAAAAATCTATGTTTTTTTACACTTTGATTAAATACATATTTAATAAAAATATTTGTTTCAATCTGAACGCTCGACAAATATTTTTTCGTTTATTTTATTTGACACTATTTGAGAGCTGTTTGAACAAACAAAAACCATCAAATATTTGATCATAGTTTGAACATAAAATAAAATAATTTTTTATTTGACACAATTGGAAGCAAATATGTAAACAAATATTTTGTTCAAATATTTGATTAATGTGAACGTACCTTAAGACAAAAAATTCTTGCAAATTAACTTAAAAAATCTTTAATATTAATGTGAAATTTTACAAAAAAAATAAAAATTCTCTTAAATAAATATTTCCTCTAGTTTTTCGACGATTTGATGTTTTTGAGTAAAAAATAAATGATAATGTTACATATTCAGAGCAATTTTGAGTTTAACATTCTTAATTTACTAGAATTTTTACAGTTTACTTTTTCCGGTAAGATTTCGTTTCGTGAATTTGCGTGATTCACGTGAATCACGCGTGATCACACGTGAGTGTGAGTAAAATCTAAATTTACTCACGTGAGCGTGAGTGAGTGTGAGTAGTAAAAATGTTCCTTGAGTGATTGTGCGTGAGTGGAATTTTTTCTCGTGAATGTGAGTCAAAATTCACTCACGTGCCCATCTCTAGTAGCAAGTATAAAATCCTGTGAGAAAAATTTTCTTTGTTCCGTATTTTTGCTTTTAACCCTTTTGTGCTTTTGTTTTTCCGATTTTGAGCTTAAAACACTTTTTCTTCAGATTTTTGAGCATTTAGTTGCTTTTGTTACTTAAAATGATATTTACTCATAAAACATTCGTTTTTCTTTTTCATTTTTTAAAATAAAGGGGACTTTTTTCAAGTTTTTAACTTTTATTTTAAAAATATTTCCAGGTAGACGATCCTTCATGGTAACCAAATGCACTTGTACTACTTTAATTTTGTTAAAAAAAAAGCTTAGGCGAAATGGTCTATGGTTTTTCTTTCCCTGTTGTTTTACAATCTTTTTAATTTACAACTATTTTCTTTTAGAAACGAACACAAAAGGCTCTTTTTATTGTAGTTTAAAATGTTGACATTTAAAATTTAAGTATTTTTTTTAAATTTATCAGATAATTTTAGTATACGAAAAATAATGAAAATTTTCTCTAAACTAATGAAACTTTTCTTCAAAAACCGGGTTTTTAAATAGGTCGAATATTTGACAACTCTAAATAGTGTAGATACGGTAATGGCATATCATTATTTTTTGGACTACCAGTAATGACACCATCTTACTCTCTACATTACTTCAATGCAAATAATAAAGCCATACTAGTAACTAGTTTTTTTTTCTATTATTTCAATACAACAAGTAATGCGTTCCCAATAAGTACTTATTTTTATCATTATTTTAAGTAAAAGTAATGATTTAAAAAAAATTTTTAATCTATTTTAGACTCTTTATTTTTTCAACTTTAGTAAGTACATATATAGCTACTTATTTTTAATTTTTTGTAAGCTGAACAGTAACGGCGTTTTGTGCAAGCAAGTCATTTATGTTTTAATCTATCAAGTAATACATGTCGAAATAGCTCAGATGGTAGAGCGCTTGACTGACAACCTGGAGTTCCAGGTTCGAGTCCCTTGTGGGTACATTTTATGAAAACAAAATTTTCAATAAAAAATATTTTTTTTTGTAAGTACTTTCCATTACCGAATGTGTACTTTTCTGCACTGTTATTTGTTGTTGTCATTTGTTAGACATTAATATTGGATTAAATTTTTAAACCAACGCTCTCGAGTGATAGCTCGATTTTTAAAAATCCGCAAATTTTAGGTGCATATTTTTTGATTCTTAGTGCATATTTTAGGATTTTTAGAGCATATTTGGTTTTAAGTGCATATTTTGGGTTTTCTACACTGCTAATAATCTATGCATAAAAATACCAATAAATGTCAAAATAACAATTACTTTCGTAAAATAAACCAATTTTTGTTCATATACGAAAGTTTTTGTTGTTTGTACCAATAAATGTCAAAATAACAATTACTTTCGTAAAATAAACCAATTTTTGTTCATTTACGAAAGTTTTTGTTGTTTTGACATTATTTTCGTATTCTTAGTATGGATTATTATAAGTGTACTGCATATATTTTAAGCGTATATTTTAGATTTTTTAATGTATGAATGTGACTGCCCGGCCAAGTATTCGGCTTCGGAGTTCGGCCAAAAAGTGATGTTCAGCCAAGTTCGGCGTTTGGCCAAATTTTGGCCAAACCGCTGTTTAGACGTGTTATACCAATGGCTATTATTATATTACATATTTCGGTATTTAATTGACTAAAGAAACCATCACCAAGTGGAAAAACCAAAAAATTATTCAATTATTCGTTAATTTTATTAATCAAAATCATGATTAATCAATTCATCATGATTTTGAATAATCAAAATTACTGCGTAGTCAATTAAATATGTTTTTGATTAATTGGAATTGTTAATTAATCGAATAATTGATTAATCAGGATTTTGTTTAATCAGAAATTTCGAGTAATCGGTTAATCGCACATTCCCAGTATTTACCCTTTTTGGCGAATTTCGAGAACAGTTGGGCGGAGTTTGGTGAGCCGCATACACCTCGATCAAAATTTCAGATATGAAAGGAAAAAAAAAATAAATAATACATTTTGCTGAACACAATTATAAAAAAAATTCAGATCGGATAAAGGACTTTCTAGATATCTTAAACTATATTAAATTTTTAGTCCGATTTTAGATATAGAGTATTTTTAGGCAATTGTTGAGGATAGCTCAAAACTTCTTTTTTCGATTTTATTTATTTTATAGTGCTCAACATGTGAAAATTAATAAAATATAATGTGATAAATTTGAAATGATCCAGATATGCTCCGAGTTAACGTTGTCCATTTTAGGCCAAATTTTGACTAACGACATTTTGAAACAACTGTCACCGATCTCATCTCGGCGTTCCACGAAATTGTATTAACAATTTTTTCCCATACACCCTAGTGGATATTAAAGTTCTCTTTTTAGAACCACCTTAATAATTTTACTTTTACATGCCCTGGAAAACCCACAGGATTTTTCTATATTCAGTATTCTACCATCATTTTTAAAATTTTTTTTTTGTTGAGTTTTTAGTAAAATGTTTGATGGTGTTTCTTCTTTAACATATTTATGTATGACCTGTAAGGGGTATAACAAAACATTTTAATATTTTTCAAAATGTCCCGACTTTTGTAACAGAAACTTTTAAATTAACGTCATCGTCTAAAAATGTTTATATATTCTGTTAAGAAATCGTTCTCGGGACCATATCATAGCTGCTTTACCAACAATACTTATACTGTTGTATGGTCCTATTCGGATTGGTTTCAAATATTATATCCCTAACATACTAATGTATCTGAGGATATGCTATCTAAAAACTAGTAAGTTAGTGTTTTATACAGTTTCAGGTTTTTTTCCTGTATTTTTTTTTTTTTTTTTTTTTTTTGTGTGTGTTTAATTCTCCTTGACTGCAACCATACGTAAGGTACGTTGAATTTTGAAGCCAACGACCCACTTTCTCAAACCATATGCGGTAATGTTGGTGTTTTACTGGGTTACCAGGCTTACTGCAGAAGAACTTTCTTTTGCTGCTTCTTCTTCAGTTTTGTCTTCGTATTTCTTTTTTTTTTGTGTGTTTTTTGGCTTATTTGTTTTCTTACTGCAGCCCGTTTATTTCTTATGTGTGGTAAATGTATGATGATGATGACGATGATGAGGTTTGTTTTTGCCTGTTATTTTTGAATTTTATATTTTACTTTAATGGTTTTTTAACATTTTTTTTTTTGTTGCCATTTTATTTATTTATTTTTGTTTTGGTCTGGTTAAAAGCCTGTATCTATCATACATGCATGCAGTACTGCATGTACTACTTATATAAAATTTATAAAAACAAACATCAAATTGACAAGGTGTTTTTGAAATAGTGACAACTAAAGCTGTTTTTATTTTAAGTGTATTTTAAATAAAAAAAAAACGCTTATTTTGTTTTAAGTTTAGTTTTATACGACTTTACCTGATTTTAATGAAAACATGCGGTACATACCTGTAAGTGAAATAAAACGAAAATAAATATTAATACAATTTAATTAATCATTTCATTAAAATAAGTAAAATCAAATTAAATTTTTAAGAAATTTATAACAAACATGTTTTCCTAGTTTTGGATTAAAATATGAATTCTTCAAAAATGTTTTAATTTTGTATTAAAAATACAGAAATTGTTTTTTCGGACTTTCTATATTTCCATATATTAAGTTAGAATATTGTTCTACCTCAAGTTCAGGAATCTAATATGATATTGTAATATTAGATTTTATTTGTTGCTTTTCAAAAAGTCATTTTTATAATAGACAATACAATTGTTTCATTGGCATCACCCAAATCTTCAGTTGTCTGCAATAGAAAAAGACAGTTGGCTAAACTCAAACCGAGACATTACATACAACAGACAAAATGAACTCAATGAGAATCTTATTGTCTCCCTTAGTGTTTAAGCTGCCTGCTCTGTAACCCTAATTATAAAATCAAAACTATTTGAAAACGAACAATTTTACATGTTGATATAATTTGTATGTCAGTACATGTATGTGTGTTTGTTGTATTACAATTTTTAAAAACAACATATATCCTAACAAACAGTGTTTGTTGAGAAGAGACGTGGTATGCTATGTTCAAAATTATTTTAGTTTTTGTATTCAGGGTCCGCCAAATAACTTTTTTTTTTTGAACTCCTGAACCAATTGGACTTTGTATGGCGTCATACCAAGGTCTTTATGCAAAATTCGTCTCAATGATGTCTCCGAAATGTTCAATTGTTGAGAATGTCGGTGAATTGATGTTGATGGCGCTTCACGCACACTTTCTGCCACAGCAGCAATATTCTCGGGTGTACGCACTGTTTTTGGCTTTTCACGCTTTGGTTTATCGATGAGGATGCCAGTTTCTTTCAATTTTTTCACAAGATAACGAACATACGGACCATATTCGTTCAGCGGAAGGATAAAACTAATTATCTGTCAAATCAGACATGAGCTAAGAGTTACCATTCACGAAATAAGCACTAGTTGAAAAAAAAAAACGTTAGATGGCGGACCCTTTACATATTTAGTTAGAATATTCCAAAAATAGAAAATTATCTTGTCATATTAGATTCTATTTGTTGATGTTCAAAAAGTTTGATCATTTTTATGATAAAAATTTTTAAATCTGCATAATTTTTGACAATTTAAGTAAAATCTATTAGAGTTTTGACGATTTACTTAATTTTATTTAATTTTTTTTATATCAAATGATTTGAATTTAATTCTATTTTTTTTTTAAATAATGTTGACAATGTAAATTTCCCAGCCAGCAAAATTTGGATAATTTTATAAGGGTTCCTATTCTATGAGGAATAAATTGATCAAATAGAACATACAATTTTCAAATGAAAATTACTCTTTTTTTTGGACAAAAATATGAGCCTTCCAAAAATAATCATAAAAGACACAAAAATTTGAAGAAAATTATTTATTCCACAAAAACTGGTTCAGAACGGAGTAAGAAATGTAATTGAATTTGAATATTTTGTGAGCAATTCAAAAAAGGCTCCAAAAGAGATTGATTTTTGATCCCATATTATTTTTCATTTATAGTTTCTGAGTTATTTTTTAATCAAAACGGGAGGCTTTTTGGTTGCACAACTTTCATACAAACAATTGTAATTTTAATAATATTTGTTTTGAACTCATTTTGGAGCTGATTCATTTTGGAGCTTGTTTGCTGGCAGGGTTAATTATTTTTGTTATTAAATAGAGCAAATTCACAGTTGAAAAAAACCACTGTCTACTATTACAATGATGTCTATCTTTTTTTTTTATAATAATCTTATTAAACACAACATCTACGTTTATTTTCAAATTATGTCAATAATTCAAATACGTTACGCTCCATTTTGTCTATGGTTTTTACAGTCAATGATGTTGTTTAGTATGTCAAAGCTAAAATAATTAAATTTATACATTAAAAATATTGTAATGTATATTATGAACATAGATGGCGCCACATACATGTCCTCAAAATATTATTTTGAATAATAAATCTGTGAAAGCAGACAAAAAATTATTGGGTTCAAATTTTATTAAAAAAAATTTAATAATTTTAAAAATATTTTTTTAAAAAAAAACTGTTTAATTATTTTTTGAAAAAAAAATTCTTCTTAATTATTTGTGATATTTTTTATACAAATAGCTAAACACACGTTCTGAACACAGTTCGAAGTGGAATCTATACTACTTTTTGACAACAATTAAGGGATTTTTTTTCAATAAATAATATTCTTTTTTGTAAATATTTTAAAAGAATTTTAAAAAGTTTTTATAAAATTTTAGAGCCCCAAAATGTTTACTATTTAAGAGAATTTAAAAAGTTTTTAAAAAGAATTTAGAACTCCAAAATGTTTACTATTTTGTTATTTTGTAAAAACTCCCTACTATGGGCAAAATCGCATAGGACATATTCCGTGACTGGTTAAAACAGAACTTTTCCCATAACTACTTAGTAAAATTTAACATTTCTGTTGATTAAGCAGTTACAAATATGCTAAAGAAATAGTCCCAAGTATGGTAAATCGATTATATATCGCTCATTTACTGCAAGAACGTCACAACTCAAAAAACATGATTTTTGAGTTAATGACTCAGAATTATTCGTTATATCACGTATCATATTGTATAAAAAGGTAGTACTGATATCTTGTATACTCACCTCTTGAAAGAAATTATGTGGTTATTTTTTTCTTTAAGTTGGGAGTAAACTCGTTTTCTACAAAATCAAAGTATTTGAGTTATGGCATTGCAGTAAAATTTCAGTAAATGGGCGATATCACTACAATGGTTTCAGTAAAGATTTAGATCGTTGTTAAGATTTAGATCGTTGGGCACGTAAGCAGAATTTAGAGTGATTTACGTGATTCACGCGTGTAAGAAACCGACTTATACTCACGTGACGTGATTGAGTTTGAGTAGGAAAATTTGAGAACCCGGTTAAAAGTCAACATATGTGCATCCATTTATGAACATGTATGAACTCATTCATGCTCATATATAAAGTGATTCGAGGTCATTCATGTCCATATACCATCATATAGGATTCGTATGTGTTCATAAGAGTTCATATGTGATCATATGTATAAATATTACCTCAATTTTCGTTAATGTACACATATGACCATGTATGAAAATGTGTAGACATGTATGATTATATATGTAAATATTACCTCAATATTCGTGCACAGAGATGAAAATATATGATTCCTTATATGAACATAAAGCAATGGTTTATGAACACATATGAATCATGTATGGATGCATATGGACATGTATGAAGCATGTGTGTTCATGTATAAATCCATATGTGTTGATTTTTAACAGGGTAAATAAATTTTAAAAATTACCAAAATTTAAAAAATTCCCAAAATTAAAAAAAAAAAAAAAAATTTAAATTAAAAAAAAACTGCCAAAAATAAATTCAAATGCAAAATTTGGAAAAAAATCGCCAAAAATTGAAAACAAATTGTCAAAATCTAAAAAACTTAAAAAATCGTCGAAATTGACAAAAACATCAAAATTAAAATAATTCCCAAATATTAAAAATACTCGTACACCAACATTAAAAAAAAACACCAAAATTAAAAAAAAAAATTTTAAAATTGTCAAAGTTAAATTAAAACGCCAAATCAAAAATTTGCTAAATAAATAGGATTGTTTCTCTATCACATCGATTTTTTTTTTAATTTTGATGATTTTTTTTTTTAATTTTGACGATTTTTTTTTTTAATTTTTGTGATTTTTTAAAACTGGATTTTTTTCAATTTGTAGTCTGTATGTGTTATGTGAACTGAAGATTTTGTATGTACCAAATTTATTATCAATTAAACATTTAATACACTCAGAAAAAAAAGTTAGTAGAAAAAAATTTTCAAACGCACTTTACTATTTTTGTACTAATCTTTAGTACAATTTTTTATTTTAGTAACATTTTTACAAATTACTGAATTTTGTACTAATTTTTGTTGCTGATTTTAGCAAAATATTTTATTCATTTTTGAAAACCAGTTGCAAAATATAACAAAAATTTTGCTAATCACAAAAAAATTTAAATATATTATTTATTACAGAGTTAAAATTTAAATTTAAATATAATAATAATATAATATACAACAATAATTCCTTATTTACAAAAATTTTACATGTTTAGTTTAACAATTCGTAAGTTTTTAAAAACAGTATGTAAAAAAGATTCCGATTAACGACAATGTTTTTCTTTAAAACGTCTGTTAGAAAAAAAAAAATAATAAAAATAATGTTCATCTATTAGGAAAAAAGTGTAAAGGATTGAAAAACAAAGTCGTTTTATTTTACTTTTTTAATTTTTAATGTGTGAAGTTCTATTTGATGTACTGTAATTGAGTTTGGCAAATTCATTTTAAATTGCAGTTTACTGAAATTTTATTAAAACTTATCAGCGATTACTAATGTTTTCTACTAATTTCATTTTACTAAAGTTCAACTGACATGTGTTGCTAAATAAGGTAAAAAAATACCGCAAGGCTTAAAATAGCTAAATTTCCCACAATAACAGCAACATTTTTAGTAGCCATTACAGATTTTTTTTCGTAGTGTAGCTATTATTATTCTTTCTTTTGATAATTTGAAATCAAACAAAATTTAATTTTATTGAAAATATTTTTTTCTGTGAATATTTACATATGTGATATCAACATTCTTAAATTCTGAACCTTCTCTGTATTCGGGTTATTACAACCGAAACAATAAGCATTATATTTTCCCCCAATCGCAAAACATTCATCTTTTGTCAGCAAGGTCAAAATTTTAGATAGTTTGGGGCTTTCAAGAAAATATATAAAAATTTTCCTTAGTTTTTACTGATTGTCTGTTTATGAATTTTTTTTTTATAAAAAAATGGATATTAACTCTGATATGAACCTAAGTTTTTACCCAAATCGGTCAACGTCCCTCTTTTATCACCGAGATCAAAGGCAAATTTTCAAGATATTTTGGGTTTTCAAGAAAATTATATAGAAATGTTTCTTAGTTTTTACAGATTTTGATAAAACTTGTTTTTATTTAGCCCCGTATGAGATTTTTAATGAAAAAAAAAACTGGAAATTAACCCATATATGCTCTTGAGAGTAAAATACCCCAAAATGTTTAAAAAGTTAAATTTGAGTGTTTGAAAAAATCCTTTATCTTATGCATTTTTTATTCTGAGCACAAATTTTTAACAAAATCTTTTAGATTTATAAGCCGTTTTGCAGTCACTTTATTTTATTGTGAATCAAATTGCCAACATTGTTTTATACAGATTTAAGTAGATGCAATTTTTCTTAATTCTAAACATGCATAATATGAAAAACTTTATACTTAAAAACAAAACATATATGAACCGATTTTCTTCATTTTCATCTTTTGTTGGTTTTGTGTTTAGGCATGAACAGATTTTTAGCACAATTTATAAAGCAGTTTCGTGCATATAATTTTACCAAGACTTGCAACCGTCAAAAAGATTAAAATTGCATGTGTTATATAAGAAAAACTTATTGTTTATGTATCAACAAAAGCAGAAAAACAAAAAGAAGCAAATTTTAAGCTTATAAAAACTAAAGACGTAGCAAGCATGCTATTTTCAGCAACAACAACAACAAAAGTTAAATATAAAATTTATAAAACTTTCGCTGCTTTTTCTTTTTTGAGGTGGTTTTTTAATACCACCACCTTTGAAAAAGCAAAAACGAAACGTTCTAATATAAAATATAAGTCTTTTAGGATCAAAACAATTATTAACAGGAAAAGTTTTTAATATATTTATTTGATTAATGTTTTTTGTTTAATATTTTAAAAGTAATAAAATTCAAAGTTTAATTTATCTCAATTTTTTTTTCAATGGAATGCCTCGCTCCAACAAAACAAGGGTATAAGCGACAACTTTTTGAAAACGCGTTTTTGGCATAATACGATATTTTAGCCATAAATACATCATTCTGTAAATAAATATAGCTTTAAATTGTTATGCGTTTTTGACCGCGAATTTTTCGAAAAGTTCAATTTTGCGGTTCTCAAAACTTACTAAATTGAAACATTGAAATATTTTTTATCCATTGGACATGAGTAATTAAAAAAGTTTAACTAATATCCTTTGAAATTATAAATTATGAAAAGTTTTTCGACCTTTGAAATGAATGACTTTATTAAATAATTGAGCTCTAGGTCACGTTTGTATTTATAAAATATCCTTTATTATTTTATATATCTCCAATATTTCGTCATTCTTTGAATGACATCTTCAGGGAGTATGAACAACAACAAACAATATTAAAAACAAAAACTTTTTTGCCGCTGCCCTCCACTCTGGTCAACACAACATTTACAACTGGAGGGCAGCGGCAAAAAAGTTTTTGTTTTTAATATTGTTTGTTGTTGTTCATACTCCCTGAAGATGTCATTCAAAGAATGACGAAATATTGGAGATATATAAAATAATAAAGGATATTTTATAAATACAAACGTGACCTATAGCTCAATTATTTAATAAAGTCATCCTTTGAAATCGCTAATAATATATTCAAATATCTAAAAATAAAAAAAAAAAACATATTGAAAAATTTGGGCAATTTTGACACATTAATTGCAAAATTCAAAAACTTGCATGTTAAATATCTGGAGGAAATTTAATAATAGATTTGTATTATAGAACATTAAAATAAATTTACTCCAAACAAGTTTCCCATGTTTTTCTCTTCTCCTGCAAAGTTCTGAAAATGGATTATATACCCTTATTCAAGCGAGGCATTCAATTGTTAAGTTGAATTTTTAATATGAATTAAAAATGTTGGTGTGTATTTATCGTGATATCCTTTCTAAACTGTATTAAACTTTTTTATAATGATGCCAAAAATACAGTTTTGCGGTTGAGTTTTATAGACTCCTTTTGCTTTTTTTACACTTTTTGATTATTACAATATTCATTGATACGTTAAATAGCTATTATATTGATACTATAACGCCTTTAGCATGTTTAGAAAATATCATAAATCTTTGGGAAAAATAATATATAATCGCGCGTATATTTCAATAAAATATGGCAACAAATATGTTACCATTTACGTGATTCATATTTTGTGAAATCATAAATGAACAATATCATAAATGTGAAAACTTAATGTATTTGTAAATACCTTAATAAGGCATTTTGGTTTTTTTCTCTTAAAAAAAAAAAAGATTTATAACAGCTATAACTTTTTTTTGCAAAATACCCTACCAATGAAATTGTAGGTGATTAAATATCTATATACATAAAACTCATTTTCTGTTTGTTTGTTTGTTCTCTATACAAATTTGCAATTCTCAACGTATTTTCCTCAAATTTGGCATGAATAATCCTCGGACCTCTACTTAGATCGTAGTATAGTTTTCATCGATCACGCCCACTTCTACGCCTACTTTTGACAAGAAATGTAAAATTCAAATTTTTTTCAATTTTTTCAACTTTTTTCGTTTTTTTCGAATAAAAACTTCTAAGAAAGTTTTAACGGATTTCTTTAAAATTACACACATATATTCTCAGTTTCCCGAGGAAGGCCTCAGTAAAAGTTTCATTACCATAGCCCACTTCAATACCGACTTTTGATCAAAAACGTCAAAATCAAAAATTTACACTATTTTTAATAAAACTTATTTTTTTAATTTAAAAGTATTAAATCCAATGAAAACAGTTTAGGACAAACCTTTTCGTTTTTAAGAATATTTTTCCCCCGTATTATATACCTACTGATTTTTTCGAAATGTCTTTATGATTTTATTTTTTTCTAATTTTATTTTTTCTTACCGTTTTTGGCAAGTCCATTAAAAAAAAAACAATAAAAAATTTCTTTAAGGATAAACTTTTTCGAAACCATGCACTAAAATCAATATGAGACAATTTGTTAAATAAGTTTTGGGACTTTAGCACATTTAATTACTATAAATGCAATTAATGTTTATCCCGATGAAAATAAATTTAAATAACAAATATGCAGGTGCTTGTGCAAATTTAAATGTAACTGACACTAATAGAAAACATATGATTTTCTATTGTTGACTTACTTGAATAAACGTCACTACATTGCTAGGTCTGTCAAGAAAACAGAGTAGTATTTGGAAGATGACAAAGCCAATTGTGACAATACTTTGTTGTTGTTTTTGTTTTTTTCTTTGATATTTTAAATTTTGAATCTCGCTCCTAGACGAGGACAAGAAATTCTCATTGAGTTTGTGATTTAACATAACAAATATCTCTAGAAATTCGAATAACAAAGTCCCCTGAAGATTTCCTTAGGCAGGAATGAAATCCGGATAGGGACACGCCTACATCAGATTGTTTCACAATTTGTTAAATAAGTTTTGGGACTTTAGCACATTTCATTACTATAAATGAGACAACTTTATTGATAAAACACATTGACATTTTGTATTCAACATCAACAAGGTAAAATAATTTTTAATTTTGTAACCTTATTTCATAAATTTCAAATGGAATCTTTGTTTTCAAGTTTAACGTTAAAATCCTGATTCTGCAGACACAACAGAAAGAATTAAGTCGTCTATTTCCTAGGTTAAAATTTTTTCTCCATTCAAAAATGACAGTTTACCCGGGAAACACCGGGCACTTCAGCTAGTTGTTATATGATGATTTAATAGAAATTTCAATAAAATTAATAAGAAAAATTGTATTGTGTTTAAATTAGTTACTTTTTAACTTATAAATATGCACACGAGAAAATTTTGCCATTTGCCAACTCAAATTCAGTTGCTATGACTTAAATTCGGTTACTACAACCGGTTGGTACATCTGAATAATGGTTGGTACAACTGAATATTGGTTTTGACAACAAAATTCGGTTAATATAACTGTTTTTTTTAGTTGCAACACCAAAATATTCGGAAACCAAATTTGAATATCGTTGTACTAGCCGAATTTATTGGTTATTAACACCAAATACTCGTACACTTGTCAATTCGGTTGGCACTATATTTCTCTCTGTGTGGAGTTGAAAATCTCATTATATTATTAAGGAGAATGTGACATGGATTTTAGAAATATCGAGATTTTAAAATTCTGTTTAATTTGAATTAAAATTTGAGTTTGCTCAACTTGAAAATGTATAATAGTCTAAGAGTTTTTTTTTTTTTATTTATAAAAAATTTAAATTGAAAAATTGAAAAATTTCTTGAAATCCTGTAATTTTTCTATATTGCTTCAGTATTAGAGATTAGTTAGTTTTAAAATATGCTCAAAAGAATAAGCATGGAATTTTGTAACACATGAACACTGTATATTTTTTGTAATGTTAGTGTACGATATTTTCCTTTTTAAATTTTTTCTTTATTTTCTTGTTGTGTCGGCTTTGTTTCATTTTTTGTTTCTGGTATTTGAACACACATGCAAAAAATATAAGTTTGCTGTTAGCTAGCATCATGCTTGCAATTTTGGCATAATGGATGCTATAAATATTATTTTTTTAGTTGATTTATCACTTGAAATTTCCAAAAAAAAAGGGTTAGATAGCACTTTTTTAAAATTATTTGAGTTTTTAGCATATTTTTTCTTTAAATATATGTTTCACTATTTTATGAATGAAATCAAGTTTACAAAATTTCCTTTCACATAAAATTAACAATATTTCCATTGTTCAAAAGAATAAAATCAAAGAAATATAGAATAAAATCAAATTCAAATCTAGTACAAACAATTTTAATACACATAGGTTCTGGTATAGATGTCTAGAAGGTCAGATATCAACAAGTTACGCCTTTTTAAGAATCAGTACACAACGAAAAAAGTTTTGCCACCGCTGGTGTAGGATATCCTAAAATTACGAATTTACAAAATTTACATTTTGTAAACTAATTTTTTGTGTACATGGTACGATTAGGAAGCGAGAAAGCGTTATAGTTAAAATGTCGTATAATTTCAAAAAATAAATATTTTGAAATGAACACAATATTCAAAAATCTTAAAAAAATATTTATGTTGACTGGAAACCGCTGATACTAAATACAAAGTAAGATTGAAGCTTAAACTTATAACAAAAGCTCAAATTTTGGTATAAGGACATACAGGATTCCTGTAAAGGACATATCCTTAACTTGAAAACGTATTTACGGATTTTTATGAAATTTGGCAGAAATATTATATTAAGTATTATTAGAAAAGCCGTTAAACTTAATCAATATATGTTAAAGTTAAGCAGCATTTTCGCTCAATTTCGCGTTTTTCGAAAAACGAAAATCGCAATATCTTCTTTACTACAATAACAATAAGGTTAATTTTTGGCCTGTAGTTATATTTTGGTAAGAGGAATAATTTATGCCTAAAGCTATTTAGTCAAATTACTATTCCATGAACTCTTTTTTTATGCGATATCGGGTTTTCAGAGGTCTATATACGAGTACGTAATAGAAAAACACAAAATTTGTGTAAATTTGTTAACTAGTATACTTAAAAATAAAATTTTGTTTAAAAAATTAATATGCTCGAAGTTTGACAACAAAATTACAAAAAATATTCAAAAAAATATTATGCCAATTATCAATCACATCAGCTTCTCCACCTCTTAAAATATTTCCCAATTTTCCACCAAATTATCGTTTACTATAATATACTATGATTTACGAATACATGCTAAAAATTATCATAATTTGTCTTCAAATTTTAACTGCTACAATATTTACACTAAATCATGTATTTTTTGTAGGTCACTTAAAAACAAAAACTTAACAGAAAACTTGCATGTTAAAACAAGTCTTTATTTTATTGTTTGTACATTTTAAGTTAATTTCTGTTAACATAAAAAATTGTTAACTTATTTTTCCAAACAATGATGTAATCAGTGTAGATTTTTTTTGTTTAAATGCACAAATTGTTAAGGTATTGACAATAAACTCAATGGCAACATACAATACCAGATTATATAGAAAATCATAGATTGTGGTTAACAAAAATTTTGTTTAATCTTTGAAAAAATACAAAGTTTTGGTATGGAATTTAAATTTTCGACATAATCTGTTTTAATTTATGGTCAGACAACTTATGACCACTAAACAAGCTAATAAGAAAATCGTTCCTTATGTAGGAGTTTTTTTTTTTTAAATAATATAGTACAGTGTTGGAAACAGTAACAACAACGATCGATTGTATTCCAATAATATCGGATTGAAAGAATAAATTAATTTTTACTCACTAATTTATAAAAATAATTATCCTTTTAAATTATTTTAAAACAAAAATGACAAAAATTATTCAAAGAATAAATTTAATATTACTCAGATTTATAAAAAATAATTTAAAAGGATAATTATTTGTATGAATCAGTGAGTAAAATTATATATATTCTTTGAATCCGATAGTTTAAATAAAACATTTCTTTTTGCAAATTCTCATTAAAAATTTTAATTAAGGAAATAGTTAACAATTTTAATCAAATCTTTTTTGGTCTATAAAAAGTTATGAAAAATTCTTAATTTTAATATTAAAAAAGTTCAAACATTTTTTAATTTTTGTATTAAAAATACAAAAATTGTGTTTTGCGAACTTTCTTTATTTTCATATATGAGTCATTCCATGTCAGACCGAACACCTTTTTTACAACACCTCATCCGATTTACTTTAAATTTGCCAGAAAAAAATTAAATTTTTTTTTAAAAATGTTATGGGCATTTGAAAATCGTCAAAATTCATATATGAGTCATTCCATGTCAGACCGAACACCTTTTTTACAACACCTCATCCGATTTACTTTAAATTTGCCAGAAAAAAATTTAAATTTTTTTTTGAAAAGGTTTGGTCATTTGAAAATCGTCAAAATCGTGAAAAGTCATCCGACATGACAACTTTTAAACTGATGGTTTTCTAAAACTAGTAAATGGATTTTAAAATTGAATACCTTATTTTATAGGTATTTAAATCTTCTTTTTAAAAAAGTCTAAAAATAATCTCCTCTGTTGGCTTTAAATCTATTTTATTTCATTACTTAAAAAAAAATTAAAATTGAAAATGTAATTTTTCGTGATACTACAATGGAAAAAAATCGGGGAAAAATAGAATCCATTCGACTTCCATTACGAAATTTACAGGGAATATTAAGGTTATATTGAGCTTCAAGAAAATATTTTTTTCAGATTTTTCGACTTGTTCGAAGATGGTGGAAAACAGAAGTTAAGTAAATAAATCAAATTAAAAAAAAAACAAAAAAAAAAATAAATAAATAAAAAAAAAATATTTTTATAAAGAAGGTTCAAACACCTTTAAAATAAGGTATGAAACTTTAAAATCAATTCACTAGTTTTAGAAAAACATTAGTTTAAAAGTTGTCATGTCGGAAGATTTTTCACGATTTTCAAATGCACATAACTTTTTTAAAAAAAATGTTTTAATTTTTTTCCGGAAACACGTGTAAAATATTTTTTAATGAAGAATACGTCCTGAAATTTTGAAAGAAATCGGCGACATCAAAGTTATTTTTTAACAAAAATCGTACGGTCTAACATGGTATGACTCATATGTAGTTAGAATATTGTTCTACCAAAATCTAATATGATGTTGTCATATTAGATTTATTTTTAGCTTTTTAAAAAGTTTTGAAAGACATCGGAGACATCAAAGTCAATTTTTAGCAAAAATCGTACGGTCTGTCATGGAATGACTCATATGTAGTTAGAATATTGTTCTACCAACATCTAATATGATATTGTCATATTAGAATTATTTTTTGCTTTTCAAAAAGTTTGATCAAACTCATGATAGACAATACAATTGTTTGCATTTCCCTAATCTTCAGTTGTCCGCAAAAGAAAACGATAATTAGCTTAACTCAAACGGAGGCATTATCAATCAACTTTATGGGAATTTGTCTCTGGTTGATTTGGTAAATTTAATTATAAAATCAAAACTATTTTCAGACAACTGAAGATTATGGTGATGGCTATGAAACAATTGTATTGTCTATCATGAAAATTATCAAACTTTCTGAAAAGCAACAAATACAATTGTCATAATATTGCTCCTAATATTTTTCAACACTGTTTATATATAACTAAATGAGCAGACTATTTGTTTGTCATTATTAAGTAAATAATATTAAAATTTAATTAAGATTTTCTTGGTTTTTGCAGATTATGATAAATATGATAATAATACAATTTACAATCGTTATTATATCATATTTCTTTTTAATCATAATAAAATTTTATGAATTTTTACTAGTTTATTGACTTTACTTTTAAACTGCTTATACATATATAATACTTGTATATGTAGTGTTTATATTTATATTTCAATTGAAATTGAAATTTAATTGGGTTAGTATTAGGGCAAGGAATTTTATGCTGCTAAAAATGAAAAATAGGCGAAAATAGCTAACAATAAAAAATATGCACTAAAACATAGAAAATATGCACTTTAAAAAAATACTTTTTGCAAAAATCAAAGCTTAAAAGCATAAAAATACAAAAAAATTTGATTTAGCATATGAGGAATCTCAAAATTTTTCGACACTTTGAGTCAAAATATATATTTTTTTTAATGCATGAATTACCTTTTGTATATGCGTTAGCCGATGTTCAATCATGCTAAATACATCCGCGTTCTACGGCGGTTTTAAGCTTAAAGCAAATTAAAATGACAATTCTTGTTTGAATTTAACTTATTAATGACACGTCATAGATCCGCCGAATATTTTTCAAACAAACTTTACAGATATGTAAAACCATCCTTCATTAAAAAATTTTTTTAATTTTGTTTTTTTTCCCTAAAAGCGCTAAAATATGCCCTAAAAACATTTTTTTTTGTTCTAAAAGTACATATTTTTGTACTTCTAAATAAATACTTTTTATCAAAAATATGCCCTTAATATCAAAATATGCAATTAAAAGCAAAATATGCAAAAATATGCTCTAACAAAGCTATGCCAGCATCCGTGATTGTTCTGAAAAGGATAAATATATAACTCAGTTGTTAATACGACGCGCAGGAAAAACACGATACAGCATATTTCTGATTGCCCTGCTTATTATAATTCGTTTAAAAAATTTAACTTTGGGATATCATAATTTTTTAGAAACTTTTTGCATCAGTTATTAGTATACAATTTTTTTTGATTTATTGCAGCACGTTAAAAAATTATAAAGTTATAGTAATACTTGAAGTAGCTCATATATCTTTTCAATAGGCACATAATCTCACGTTTTTTTTCGTTTAGCAAAATTTTAAAATGTAAAAATTTTTTTGCTTAAATCAAAATATTAAAATATATTTAAACTTTTTTTACAAAGTAAAAAAAATACTTAAAATAAATGAAAAATATGCCAAAATTTGCATTAAAAAGCACAAAATATGCATAAACATCTCAAAATATGGACTTTTTCAAAATTTGCAGCTACAAATTGATGCCATTGTGTTCTAAATTTCATGATCAGATAATTATTTAGTCTTTATCAGTTTTAGATTATACAAAAGCCATGCATTTGCAAAAAATTGTAGAATAGGCATTCTACGATTTCGTTCATTTGCATTAATTAAACTACTTCGTTCTTTTAGTTCATATGTTTGTTTTACAATTTTTTTTTAATTACTCATATTGTTTTATTGCTCAATTGTTTGTTTAACAAATCTGAACAGTTTAAGCGAAAATCCCAAAGAACGAACTAGTTCAATAAATGCAAATACGAAATGAACTATGAACTAGAATGCCCAACTCTAGGCAGTTGCTTGCCCTAGTTATTATATGTATTCTACCAAATATATAATTAAGTATGAAATATTTAAATAAATATTAGTTTAGTTTATGCATGAAATATTGTATAAATATTCTAATTATATATATAAATATATTAAAACTTAATTTATGAATTTTAGGGTTTAAATCTTAAAATTAAGATAAGCATTTTTAAAAATGTTTGTAGAGACAAACAGACAGATGTTGTGTTAATTGACATAACAAAGGTTGGCAACTTTCAGCGATGTGTACATCGTCATCTAAAATGCAAAAGGGCGTAACTAACAAATTTTGCAAAACCGGTTTTATTGATGATTATGATTCATTTGGCTAAACTACATGCCTACACAAAATTTTTGGACTTCTACGATAAAAAAATAGCGGTTTTATAAATAAAGTTCGAATCTTATATGTTCTAGTTTACAGACATTTTTTTGGTTGCCCTGTAGAATATTGAAGTAGGGTTGAGTGATTATGAAGCACTACATCGAACTACATTTCTCCACAAAATTGTTTGGTTTTATGATTTAAACTATCAGTTTTACTAACGATTTTGTTAAACTATCTGTGGACTTTTTTGCTTATATTGTAAAAAATTAGATATGTTAGTTACGTCCTTTTACATTTTAGGTGACGACATGTAATTGTATAATATATTTTTTTGCAGTTGGCAACTCAGTCACTTTGTTTATAATTAGTGCTAAAGTAATTTTAACATGTTTTTTTACTTTCAGTTAATTTCTCTAATCATTTCTCACATAATTTATTTTGCCAGACAAGAGTAATATATAATTCAAACATAATTATAATTATTAATGCTTGCAACAATATACATCGAAAGTATGATCACACGTTTGTATATAACCAAGTAAATTATTACCAAAAATCACCATTGATAATTTAAACTCAAAATTGTCATTTTATGGTAAATAAGGGATTATACACCGATTTTTTAAATACATAATGTTTATATGTCTTGGTACAAAAAAAAAAATCTGCAATATGCTAAACAAATTCGATACTATTCCCATAAAAATTGTCCTAAAAATATTTAAAACATAAAGTCTGTATGTAAAACTTTATATTTCCGTACAATTGGACCAGTTTTTGTGAAAGTTATTTTAATTGGTAAGAAAACAGGAGATTAAAGATTAATTATACCGAAATCGGTAATCTTAAAACTGAAAAGTCAAATTTTCAAAAATGGTTTGTATTTCCAAAATTGCTATTGCAAACTCTGGAAATTTAAAATTTATTAAAAAATAGAACTGTTTGATGACGATAGATCATGAAAAAAAAACAGCAAAATATGCTCTAAAAATGGGCATTTGTTCTAAAAAGTTCGAAAATATGCTCAAAAGTTTAATTTTTTTTATCAAAAAATATGCAAAAATATGCTCTAACGAATCGATGCCAGAATTCGTCTATTGTTCAGAACGACGCATTTCTCAATATGATGCACAGGAAAAAAACATGATGCAGCATATTTCTGGTTTCCCTGATGATCACATATGAAAGTTGTAAAAAAGAGATCGTATAGGAGTTAGAATTCGTTTATTGTTCAGAACGACGAATTTTTTAATACGTGCCTCGTATATGAAAAAACATGATGCAGCATATTTCTGGTTGCCCTGCATATTCCATATGCAAGTTGTGAAAAGGGATTGTTTAGGGGAGTTTGCATGTCCCTTAAAAAACACTTGATATCTAGTTCATTACACCTCCAAAATTTTTTGTTACAATAATAAGGTTCGCGTAAATCTTGTAGAACCTATTTCACATAATTTTTGTATAAAAAATTGGGTTTGTTGTGAATTCATCTTTTTAATAAAATAAGAATCTGATTGAAACGATACATTGGGCAGGCTGTGATTGGCAAAACTTCAATTAGCCACACTCATCGGTGTGTCGACCGCGGTGTAACTCGCTAAGGGGTGATACTTCGAGTCGTAGCCTGATTAGGGCTCTGTGTTTGATCCTCAGCCACGACACAAAGTAAAAAGTTTTTCATATAGAACAATTTAACAACTTAAAATACTTTTGATTAATTGACACATAAACAACCACTGACGATTCCTTGGATGGGACGAAACTGCGGCAGTCTGGTATATCCCTTGTGCCCGTTAAATGTTTCAATAAAACTGTTTCTTCCTGTAAATAAACTGTAAACAATTTTGTTCACTTCTATAATTTTATGCACAGCTCCAGCAATTAACATACAAGAATATTTCATGCGCCATGATGTACAAGCGTATGAAATTTCGCTGTATATTAAGTTAATATATAGGGAAATATTATTAATTGCTCGAGCCGCGGATGTATAACCTAAATTACAATTTTAGTCCTTTTCAAACCTGCTTACATATTTTATACCGCTCCACGTGCTAGCTCTTCAGAAACAGTTAAATGACTTATTATTTTTTATTACATACTCGAAAACAGCAAACACAATCGGTAATCACTCGGGAAAATTTGTACAGATCGTTTATAATACACGATATGAAACTTTCTGCATTACACCCTGCATCCTTATATGGGATTAGGGTAAGCTGCTTACAACCTGCATCCTTGTTAGGGAAAACAGTAAGCTCAAAATTTTTGTTTGTTTATTTTTATACGAAAATTATTCGTTTTTTTTTGCTGCTTCTCAATATTATGTAATAGTAAGCACTTACATCAGCGCATTTGATTCTGATTCTAAAAACACGAAAATTTTTTACTGGGATCTTACAATGCTTGAAAACTATGTTTTTATGCTATTTTTACTTTTCAACTGATCTGAATAAAAATTTAAATTAAAAACCGGTTAACCGACAGAAAAAAAACGGCTTGACAATTGTAATTACCATAGAAAACTACGATAAAATATTTGATTTTTAAAATTTTATGTATAAAAAAAACTGCGTTAAAATATGCAAAACCCTAATGGAAATTTGTGAAAAATCTGGTCCATAAGTGAAAAAAGTCTGTACTCCATTCTGTTTCCAAAAAAACCGACTTTTTAAGAAACCGGGTTTTCGGTTAACCGAATGTGAAAAAAACCGGTTAATCAGTTAACCGCCCTTAATTAAATCCACATTTTTCTAACTAAAAATGTACAAAATCCTTGTAAAAATGTGAAAATGATACTTCAGAATTTTGATTAATTGGTTCATTATTCATTCAAAACATTCTATAAATGCATTACACTTTATTATATTGCAAACTAATACCACAGATTTAAAAAATTTTAAGGTAAACTACAAAGTTTTAAGGTAAACTTTCCTTTTTATTAAGTGTCATACCGAAGGGTAGAAAAATTATAGAAATTGTAATTCGGCTATCTTTCGGCTTGTTTCGAAAGTAACCGCAGGACAATTAGGTATAATTAAGGGTATTTGAATAGTCCTTACACAAAAATTATTATAAAACTAAATACAAAACCACAAAGTGTAGTAGCTAAGGGATTAAGTTACGTGCTCTCTATGACTTATTGAAGTTTCATTAAGATCAGAGTGTTATAATCCGTAAAAATTATATTTTTTTTAATTTAACCACGTAACAATTTTGTAGAATATAATTTCTAATTTTATATGACAAGTGGCCTTTGTTGCGATTTTGTCTGTCTAATAATATTAATAATTCGTCCGCTTTCATTATTTTAACTAAGACTTGAGGCCTTTTAAGTTTAAACGAAAAATTTTAACGGTAAAAACAACTTGATATTCTTCAAAACCAAGTTTTTATACCATCTTTGCTTCCCAATTGATTTCAATAAAAATTAAAATTAAAAACCGGTTAACCGACAGAAAAAAAAACGGTTTGTCAAAAACCGAAATTTGGCCTAAAAACCCGAAACCCGGTGTGGCCGAAATATTTAGGATAAATGGACGGTACTTTTATTTTCGATTATAGAGTACATCAAAAGTATGATCAAATATTTGTATATTCCCAAGTAAATTATTACCAAATAACAGCTTTGATAAATTAAATATAGTCATATTATTGCTAAATATAGCAGATTATTTTTTTAAATATATAGGCAAAAAAATCACCAAAAATTGTGAAATTTTCAGTTTTTTTTTTAATTTCTTTTATGCGAATAAAAATGTGCGCTTCTGGAGTCAGCAGTTTAACATTTTTTTAGCAAATATTTCTGTTGATTTCAGCAAAGTATACTGCTATTTGCATTTAACTAAATTTAAAGTACCTAAATATTGCAAAAACATATGTTGTTAGTAATACTAACTTAGTATTACAGTTTTTAATAAACTAAAATTCAACACGAATGTTACTAAATTTTTTATAAATTTAACAGTTTTATTTTTGCTTTTCTTACATTACTATTATAAAGAAATTTTAAATAGCTTTTTCTGCAATTTTTAAAGACTTATTTCTGTGACAAGACGCCTGATGATTTATTTGGTAACCATGAAAATGCATTAGTGTTAACAATTGGATATTTTTTGTTTTCAAAGTTTTTCGAAATTTGTAGTAAAAATTAATTATTTCATTAAATCGTTTTGAAAAGAAAATTTTTATTATTTTCCTGAAAAGTTTGTTTTAGGATTAAAATTCTATCATTGTAGTTTCTTATTCCCGTTACAACTTCAACTATTTTATTAACAAAATTAAAATGATTAAATAACACAAACGAAAAAACGGCCTGAAAATTTAATAAATATTTGTATGCAACATAATTTAATTAAATTACTAGTCGTAACATTTTAATAAAACTGTGTTAAAATATGGTTACAAACAATATCGAAAAAATACATATTTAAATTTACAACATAATATGATTATAATTAATTGAATGTCAATAACAGTAGCTAATGGAAAATTATAAAAATTAAATTAAAAATGTATTTAAATATAAAGTGCGTTTCACAAAATAAATAATTGGTATATGATATATATATATACTTTGTTGATATAAACATCATATATATATGCTAAAGTATTTAATGTTTATATATATATATATATATATATATATAAACATTAAATACTTTAGTTAAATTTTGATAACAATTTGAAAAAGACAAAACTTTTAAAATTTAACACAAATTAAAACATTTTTGAAATATCTTTAAATGTTTCTCAAATAAAACATTTAACTAAAGGGTCCCCAAATAACTGTTTTTTTTTGAACTCCTGAACCAATTGGACTTTGTATGGCGTCATACCAAGGTCTTTATGCAAAATTCGTCTCAATGATGTCTCCGAAATGTTCAATTGTTGAGAACGACGGTGAATTGATGTTGATGGCGCTTCACGCACACTTTCTGCCACAGCAGCAATATTCTCGGCTGTACGCACTGTTTTTGGCTTTTCCACGCTTTGGTTTATCGATGAGAATGCCAGTTTCCCCTTTTTTGATCAAACTGGATATTTGGAAACGTTTCATCTATTAAAATTTTCTCTGTTCCTATTAAAATTTTCTCTGTTCCTACGAAAATTTTCTCTTTTTGTGTTTAATGTGGATTACTTTTTTTTTTTTGTAAAGCGCACTGTATATATTAAAAGTACGATGACTGAAAAATGCAAGTAAATGACATTATATTTAAAGGAAAATAATTATTATAACACTATGTAAATTAAATATAAACAATTTAACAAAAAGCTATAATTAACAAATGTTAAAAACACTGTTTTTAATGGACAAAGGAACAATTTATACTGCAATAAAAAAAAGAAAGACAACTTCTGACAATTTTATGCCATAACAAGTAACAATTCTTGGGGCACATATAAATGTTAAAAATCTGTAAAACACTCAGAAAGGGTTGACAGTAGTATCTGCTGAAAACGACAGTTAAAACAACTGGTTTTTTCAGTTAAAAATGCAACAAAGGTAATTACCGTTAAAATAACTAAAAATGTAGTTGATTTTAACTGTTGAAAAACAGCTAACAGATGTAGGAACAGCAACCAACAATGGCATAAAAACAACTGACAATTTTTTACTACACAAATAAAAAAAAAAAAAACTGTTACAGTTTGTAAAACTACTGTTTTTAACAGTTATTTTTTAGGTATTTAAAAAATATTGTTTTAATAAAAAAAAATATGTTTTTTTTTTAAATAAAAAACTTCTCGGGTTAAAAACTGTATGTTATAAAAAAAAACTGTTTTTTTAAAAAATTTATTTTTTCCAACCACTCTATTTCCTAAATGGTGCACTTTAAAAACGGGAAAAAATGTTTTTTTTACAATCGAAAGGTGAGCTCAAATTTCATATAAATGCAGCTCGTTTCGCTCTGTAGGAAAGTACACTCTAAATCATCGATTTTGTCCGCTGCGCGCATGTGGTAGGTTGGAATTGTACAAAAATAATACCGCCATTTTTTTTTTTTTTTTTTGATGCAAAAACGTGATGATATCCAAAAAACAAACACATTTTATACTTTCTTGCGAACTCTAATAATTATTTTATCTTTTTCCTACAATTCGAAAACAAAACCCCATGGTCTAGCTCATTTGTCCGTTGTCGTCAAACAGTTAAAGCACACCCCGCACCCCTTTATTGTTAGATAATCGTATTTGTAAAATCTGGTTCAGTGTCAGTTTGACCATTAACTAAAAAAATAGAGATCTGCAAATTTTAATGAATTTTTACTTGAGGAAGTGTGAAGTTGTAATATAGAATATTTTGGTATTCCATAACACTTCTTACTCTTTCTTTAAAATAAACTTTTAATGAAACGAAAATTATAAACTAATGAATTAGTTTTAAAAAATTTGGCCTCTACTTACACTTCGTAAAATAGAATTTCAATAAGTTTTAGAAAAATTTACATTAATTTCCTTGCCCGAAAATTTTCTCTGTGTATCTCTTACATTTTCCTTCACCCATTAGATGGAAATTTCTTTCTTTTGCTTTTTGCAATTAAAAAAAAAAAACGGTTATTAAATTTAAACTATAATAAAGCAAACGCGTACTTTGTAAAACAATTATTTGTAAATTAAGTTTTTTAATTGCTAAAACTAAAAGTGTTATTTAGTTTAAAAGCTAATCTAAGTAATAGACAAACCATTAAAAAAAAACCTGCGAGCGTGTTTTAAATTTAAATATTTTATCTTTTAATTTGTTTTATAAACATTTGTCATGTCTTTAACAAACTACTAAAACTCCCACATTTTAATGTAAATTTCAGTTTCTTACAATTTCTTTATATTCATCGTCATCATCGTTATCAAACTACCAAACATGATGATGTGATGTTAAGGTGAAAGCCCAGTTTAATTTGCAACTAGTAGTTAACACCTAAATTAGGCAGGGAGTATGCTCGGTGAAGCATAACTTACAAATAAATAAATTACAAAATATGTGAAAATAAAAATTTTAAGATGGCAAAAATCGGTGAGATGGAAACGTGTTTGTGGACAGATAAAATTCAATTAAGATTTGATTTTTGTTTTACCTCATTTCTTATTTTAATTGAATACGCAAGGGAATTTAAGTAACAAAAAATCAAACTTAATACCAAATTTACACAGAAAAGTTAATCTACTAAAATTTGATTAACTGCTTCATCAAGCACTAAACACCACTTTTAAGCTGTTTTATTAACAGTTAATCCAAATTTTCCTCTGTTTACTACTCTGTATTCATACTACTAATTGTCCGCAACTCTGTGGTTTGATATACAGTGGGGAGCACTTGGAGTACATATAAGTACTTTTTACACCTAAAGATTCAGGTCGAAAAATGTTTGACTCTAGAACTAAATTATACTTTTATGAAGGTACAAGGTACGCTGAATCCAAATCTGGCCTTATTAGATTCACTCTCCGACATCAGGCGTTCGAGCTATATTAACGAGAAAAGTGTATTTTTTGATCAAAATGCTCCGATTTTTCACGTTCCTGGAAATGTATTTTTCATAATACTTGTAACGGCAACTGAACACATTACTTTTACCATTTTTTTCAGTTTTTCAATTTTTAAGATAACTTATTTCCTTACGTCATTGTCGTCGGTTGAACTTGATAATAAATTTGAATTTTTTAAAATTTTGCATTGCGGGACTTTAACATTGCTGTTACAACTTCAATTTCAATTTACAATAATGTCGTAAGGAAATAAATAAAATAAATAAAATTGAAAAACTGAAAAAAAAATGGTAACAGTAGTTTGTTAAGTTGCCGTTACAAGTATTATGAAAAATACATTTCCAGGAACGTGAAAAATCGGAGCATTTTGATCAAAAAATACACTTTTCTCGTTAATATAGCTCGAACGCCTGATGTCGGAGAGTGAATCTAAGGCCAGATTTGGATTCAGCGTACCTTGTACCTTCATAAAAGTATAATTTAGTTCTAGTGTCAAACATTTTTCGGTCTGAATCGTTAGGTGTAAAAAGTACTTACATGTACTCACAAGTGCTCCCCACTGTACATTTGTTTAGCAACGTTAAAAACATACATACAAAGTCAGATAAAAATTAACGTTTACATGCTGGCGCAAAAAAAATATGGGCACCTCCGATATTTTTCTAGTTTCTCTTATGCCGGATCGCTATCGGCGCCGCCTTGGTATTTTAAACTGACAAAGTTAATCTTTTAGCTTTCTAGCTAAACTTTTAAATGTCAAAAATGCATATGTAAACGATTATGACTAAAAACGTTGATTTAAGTTAATCATGTAGATTAATTTCACTGTCTAAACTCCCTATTAGTAATAAAATAAAACGTTACAACTATAGTTGGCAACGCAAGCAAATGTTTTAAGACATCTTAAGGATTTATAACCAATAGTTTTTATATTTTAAAATGAGTCTTAAATGATATAAAATTGATCGTTAGAAAGAAATTTCCAAAAAGGTAAGGAGGTTTGTAATCAAGCATTTTGGGTTGAACGCATTCCTTACTAGATTACCTACTCGATTCTTTTAACATTGCGTGATACTAAAATAATTGATTCTTTAGAATTGATTATTTTTTTTTATCGAAGAACTATTTACTTTATATTTTGGGCGTTGTGGTGTAATGGTTAGCGCGTTAGACTGTTACTCAGATGGTCCCAGGTTCGATTCCCGGTGATGACAATATCAATCTAGAAAAATAATATGTATCAGTTTTCTATCAATTATATGTATCGCTGCGCCCACCTTCGGTGTTCCCATAGCACTTAACCCCACCGAAGTAAAATGATGAATCAGGGCTATGAAACAAAAAGCTTCAATAAATTCGCCAACTCTACATCAGGTGGCGAGCAACAACTGTTCTAAGACTTATCATCTCGCGCAATTACAGTGTTGCCATGGTTGAAGCCCTTCATCTTTCACCACCTTTCATCTCTCCACTATCTCCTTTCCAAAGAAAGCAACACATTAATTAATAGGAAGAATTTCCTAAGTGTTGCTTCTCTTAAAAAAAAAAAATTAAAAAAAAAGTACTTCTAATATTGTTTCTAGAATTAATAACCTTATGGAGTTGAAAAATAGTAATTAATTAAATATTAAATTAATTAAATATTAAATTAAATATGAATTAAACTTCAGAAAACATCATTTGAGAAATATATAATTTAAATTCCAGAAACTGTCAATAGGAATTTAAAAATTCGAGCTGCAGTATAAAAATATTATTTAAAATTTAATAACACAGATAATTTTATCGGCCAAAAAAAAAGAAAATTTTAATTAAATTCATGAAGTTTTTCCTCCGAATATAAAAAAAAAAAAATCTTAATATAAATAAAAGTTTCCTAAACTATATGAAACATTATTTTAAATGAAATTTTTTTATTCAGTGTATAAAAATTTTCATACATATAAAAGAAATCATTTTGACTATATCTGATTTTAAAAAATATTTTACAAAAGTGCTGTTAATTAACCGCTTCAGAGAAGAGCACGTGACTGAATTTTGACACACAATTACGCGTACTTACGATTGAAAATCGTTATCACCCACTCTCACTCAGGATATTTTTCCACCAACTCACGCTCACTTGAGTAAATTCAACTTTTACTCACACGTGATTCTCCTGAGTCACCCAAATATAACGATCAAACCTCATCCGGAAAAAATAAAATCATAAAAAGTGAAACATCGAGTTGTTATGATAACATGGGTTTGCCATAATTTTGGTGCTATAAACCACGAAAATATAAATTTTTCACAAAAAAGAACTATTAAAAATTGAAATTTAAAACAAAAATATGACTCACGCACAATCACCCTCGAACATTTTTTTACGTTCACTCACGATAACGTCAATAATTTCAACTTTCACTCACAATTTTCTGCTCACGTGCGTATCCCTAATTTATACCTAACCACAGTTTAACAAAATTTTGACTTCATGCAATTTGTTTGAACAAATATATAAGATAAATTCTTTAAAGTTATATGAGGAACTACTTCCAATAACGTCCTTTTATTAAGAAAAAGTATATAATTACTTCTTGAGCACAAAAAGTTATACATATAAGTTAATAACATTGTTATTTTCTTTTAAGTAAATAATTACTTTGTTATTGAGTTCATGCTTTTTGGTTTAAATTTAAAGAATTGATTACCATACTACTTGCTTTTTTGACTCTACCCTATATGGAATGGGACCGGTTCTGCGTGTGCCACAGGATCGGTCCCTTCGTGAAAGAGAGCGGTCCTCTGCTAAACCCTACCCTATGTAAACAACTGGCAACTGCTTTAAACCACATAGTGGCATGCCACAGGACTAATCAAAGATGGGCATACCACAAGACTGTCGCAAAAGCGCCATGTCGTATAAAATAAAAGAAAACTAAACAGTTTCCAATGGGTAAAATTCTGGCCAACTGGTTTTTTCTTGTTAATAAGCATTCCGGTTAAGTGGTATATCCTCCCTTTACCAGTCACAGGATTGGTAATTTTAGGACAATTAACACTGCTTAACCCACTTCAGTATTAAATTATACCAGTCCTGCGATACGTCTTTCTTTAACCAGTCACTTTTAGATCAATTGACTCCTCATTCCCCATAAGGTATCGTTGGAATGTGTTTGGTATTGCAGTTACTTAATTTTGGCAATGAGATATGTAAGCAAGTGTGGGCATCACCTACTTTTTGAATGTGTAATTTTTTCCTGGGATGTTATTGTTCCATGTACCCTCAGAAACCCATACCTCAAAATCTTTTTTTTTTTTATTTTATTAATTAATAATCATATAATTACAAATTATATACTATTAGCCTAACCGAGCACTAGCTACTATGGCCTTCGGCGCGTTATAGCGAAAACAGACCAGTGCCTCTGGTGGGAATCGAACCCACGACCCCCGCACCGATAAGCCAGCACGCTACCAACTAGCCTACCGGGGCGCACACCTCAAAATCTATACGAGAGAATTCTATTGGACAAAAATATTGAAAATTTTCAGATAGCTAATGGAAAATTTTAGCAAAAAAAAAAATTTATATTTTATGAATAAATTGGAAAATCAAAAATAGCACAATGGAAAAGACAGAAATAGAAACAAATCAAATTTGTCTTCTCATGGTTTTGTACTTGCCAGTATTTAAAATTGAGGAAACCCTTGTAATTTCCCTATGCCCCCCCTGTCCTTGGATCCACGTATGGTCTACATAAGCCTGTGCATCGTTTATCTCAATTCTAAAATTCTTGAGAAATAAAAGACATCGAACTTTATGGGCAACAGGTTTCGAATATTTTTGAAATTACTCATATTTTTTCATATGAATCTCAAATTCTATTTTATACGATTTTCATTTGCGTACACCTTGCAACTTCAACAAAAAAGTTTACAATAGACTAAAAGTTAACAATTGAAAAAAGTGCAGACCACATTTGATAACTTCACGCACCGTTACAGTGTGTCAGAGGTAAGCCACTAGAGCCTCAGATATTTTTAAAATTTTCAATGATATTTTTAAAATTTTTAATCTATAAATAACTACTTCTAACTCCTCCTGCCGCCTGTTATAGTTTCAAAACATTCATTAAATAATTTTGAATACTATAAATATCCGCTCTAACTTTAACAACTTTAACAACATGAACAAACAATAAAATTGGCAACTCATCTTACAGTGGGAGGTCATTTAAACAATACACCGAACCATGTTGTAATATCCATAACAGTTATAAAAAAATATAGTAAATATGTGTTAAACAAACATGTTATAACATGTTTTTAAAAACACAATTATTACAATTATAATAAATTATCTAAACTTAAATTTAAATGAAATAAAAAAATTGGCAACATTAAATTTTAAAAATACATAAATATTAAAAACAAAATCTATAGCTATTTTAAAAATACCTATTTCAACATTTTATAAATTTTTAATCAAAACCAAATATGTTTTTTTTATATAATTTTTAAAGCGTTTTTTGTACGACTTTCTCTTTAATGTATTTATGGTTATTAAACTATGTTTGTGTTTCCAATTTCTTGTATTTTTTTTAAATAATTTTTGTTTCCATCTTTAACGCCACCTGTAAATTTTTTTTTTTTTATTAATATTTACCTTATTTAGTTATTATGATTTTTTTTTTGTTGTTTTTTTGCAATATTTATCAAACTAGATGAAGTCTTGATTTTTAGCAGTAGGGTAGAAGGGGGAGGTTTTGCCACTATGGCTCATATGCCACCCCCGATTTTCGTTGTATTTCAGAAAGTTATTAAAATGTTACTTTCCATAATTTGTGCAGTTATTGCTCATCTTTCATGTCGCAAAATTTTACACTTGTACTTCACACGTGGTCGAATATAGACACGTTTTTGAGTTTTTTGGGTTGCAAAAAAAAAAAAAATAATATTTACGAGGGCGGCTCAATAAGTCCGTGACTTTTCGAACTTCCCTCGTAGTTATATGAAATGCAACACTGCTCCTAACAAGTACCACCTGTTAGTAGACTACTGTAAAATTTTAAGCAAGTTCCTTCATTTACTTTGCGTTTAACAGCTGTTCAAAACATACAACCTCGTGGATTTTTTTAAAAATGAAAAAAGTGAATTTCGAGTGCTCATTATTGTTTATGTAAGGCTTTGCCAAATCACTATCAATTGTTGTAATACTATTGTAAAATCTCATAACATGTAATTTTAAACTTAAAAAAGTAACAAGAATAAAGGTCTATATAATTAAAAAAAAAAAAAAAAAAAAAAAAAACATACAACACCGTGCATTTTTTTTAAAATGGAAAAAGTGAATTTCGAGTGCTCATTAAACATTATTTTTTGCAAAAAAAAAACCGTCAATCAAACCAAGGAAAAGCTTGATAAATACTATGGGGAATCTGCACGATCGATTTCAATGGTAAAAATGTGGTTTACTGACTTTCGTTGTGGTCGCACAAGTACAAATGAAGCTGAACGTTCTGGACGGCCAATTGAGAAGAGTAAAAGTGCGTGAAATTGTTGATGCCATAGGCATTTCATATGGTAGTGTGGTTTCGATTTTAAGCGATCAGTTGGGTTTAAGAAAGCTGTGTGCAAGATGGGTGCCGCGTTTGCTCTCAATTGACCATAAACGTAATCGTGTGACAACTTCAAAGGATTGTTTGGAGTTGTTTAACCGCAATTCGAATGAGTTTTTGTGGGCGCTGTGGTGTAATGGTTAGCGCGTTGGACTATTACACAGATGGTCCCGGGTTCGATTCCCGGTGACGACAACATCAATTTAGAAAAATAATATGTATGAGTTTTCTATCACTTATATGTATCGCTGCGCCCACCTTCGGTGTTCCCACTTAACCCCACCGAAGTAAAATAATGAATCAGGGCTATGAAACAAAAAGCTTCAATAAATTCGCCAACTCTACATCAGGTGGCGAGCAACAACTGTTCTAAGACTTATCTACTCGCGCAAATACAGTGTTGCCATGTTTGAAGCCCTTCATCTTTCACCACCTTTCATCTCTCCACTATCCCCTTTCCAAAGAAAGCAACACATTAATTAATAGGAAGAATTTCCTGAGTGTTGCTTCTCTTTAAAAAAAAAAAAATGTCAGAATTCCATGAATTGGTACCTCATCCACCATATTCTCCGGATTTAGCACCCAGTGACTATTTTCTATTTCCAAATCTAAAGAAATGACTCGGTGGAAAGAGATTTAGCTCCAACTATGAAATTATTGATCAAACAAATGATTATGTTGATAAATATATATTTTTTTTTTTTTTTTGCAAAAAAACAGTGTTTCATTCAAAAAGTTACGGACTTATTGATCCGCCCTCGTAGTTAGTTTATTTGGAATAACTTTTTCGTTTTGTGTATTAAAACAAATTACCCTTTAAGATGTCGAGGAGTTAATATTAAATTATAATATCAACACGAATTTTTTAGATCTTATTTCTAAAAAGTGTAATAAAATATAAAATTAAGTAAGCGGCTGATGATGTGGCACATACGCCTGACCAACAGGCAACAATTGGTAACACTTTAAAAGCCATATACGTAATATTAATTCGTTAGATGGTTTTCATTTTGATAGTGGTATGAGTCCATTTTTAAAAAAATTGTGTTAATGATAGAATTTCCTAGTTTTCCTTGACTTTTATTCACTGCATACAAAGTTGTTGTCATAATTTTAAAGATCGCTTAAATCAAAGAGTACATACTAATAGAGAGACTACACTTCTCACGACTCTCAGCCACAAGATGCTGAACTCGGGCAAGCAAATAAAAACATATTTTTACACTAAAAAATTAGTTGATAAAAACTTGCTGCTTAAAACACTCAATTTTCTTTTGCGTATATTTTGAATTAAAAATGTATATATTTTAATTTTCTCTTGCTGATTTTATCATTAATATTTAAAATAATTAAATATTTTATTAAATTATTATTTAAAAACATGATAAAAATAAATTTAAACTTTTAAATTTCTGCAACATATTTTCATTTGATCGGTGCGAGTTTACGAACAAAAAAAGAGAGAGCTGATTGAGCGACACTGAGTAGTATGAAAACCCACTGCCGAAAATATAAAGAAATTCTTGTATTGTACGTTACTTTAATAATATGGATATTCTTCCCACTAAAAACTTATCTTGGTCTTATAAACGCTGATCTCCAGATTTCAAATATGCGCCTTAAATTTTTTCAGCAAACACCAATTTCGAGATATTCTCAATTTCGTTACTTTTTTTTAAAAATTTTCCAATTTTCTTAAAAATTAACAACAAAACTAAAAAAAAATGTTTACTATGTTTATAAACAGTTTTGAAAAAATATTTATTTTAAAGAGTACATACAAAATTTAAAAAAACGTAGGATTTCGCAATAAATATGTAATTTTCTTTAAAATATAAATAAAGTATAAGTCTTTTGATGAGACAAGCATTACAAATTTTACATAAGTTGTTAAATGCAAAACCGTTTATATCTTATTTTAAAAACGAGGGGACTTATACCACTTTAAAAATAAATAGTTCATATATATGTGTTGCACTGGCCAGACGCAGTTTTCGTTCAACAACCTCGAAGAAAATAAACTTTGAAATTTTTTTTACTGAAATTACAGCTTATTGAGATCCATTTTTATGAATAATTAATGTAAAATATAAGTTTTCCACCAGCACTGTTATATTTATTGCGGACAAATGTGCAACACCAACATGGCGAATTTAGCCCATAGGTTGCATAGTTTAGACGATTTGGATTACTTTGGAAATCTTAAAAAATAATTATAAACAAATAAAGATAAATAATGTTTTAAACATACAAATTAAAGTTAAGATTTTAAATTTAACAAAAAAAAAAAGAATTTTTCCAAAAAAAAATTGTTGGTTGAGTAACGATAGCATTTAAGAAAAAAGTGGCGAATGCTCCCCCTTCTTCCCTACTTATTATTATTTTTGTATAAAATATAGAGTTTGTGGAAAGTGAAATGGCTTTTTTTTTAAACCGCAACAAAAAAAGTGAAAAATATAAGTAATGCCTTTAATCGTCAATTAGCATCATTATTTGTTAGATTTTTAAATGAATTTTTTTCATACTAAGCGAAATTTTAATTTACACATTTTAATATATTAAATAATGTTTAAGGTAAAGAAATTTTAAAAGTAATACATTTTCTTATATAAGTTAAGCTTAAAAAAACTAACCTAAATTAAGTATCAATTACAGTCAAGGTTAATGTTGTATATAAACTGTAGTTGGCAATACTTTTTGTTAAAAAAAAATGTTGCCAAACAACAATTTTTGTACAATTTTGTGTTTGTAAACCAATTTGGAGTTTTATAATAAGGGAGGGAGAGAGGGAGATAATTTTAACGAGTGAGTTGTCACTTTTAGTTGGCAACACCCGAAATCAGAGAGTATATAACTGCAAGAGGAACCAATTTGGCCGTAAGGGAAAATGTATTACTACTTGTTACTATTTTCAGAGCGTTCTTAATGTGAAATAGCGAGTGAGATGCCACTTTTAGTTGGCAACAACCCCATATTAGAGACTTTGGTTTATCTTGGACATATATGTCTTTGATTGGGACAAACATTTATGTTCATAATAAACCCAAGTCGCCAATGTTGTGGGTGTTACCAACTGAAATTGGCTTCTCACACGTTAGTTTACAACCAAATTACATTAAAAAATAGTAACGAGTAGTAAACACATTTTTTCCTTGAGACCAAATTATTTTCTCTTGAAGTTCTTTACCTTTTGCTGCAATCAAAGAGTTTTTAAAACTAGAAGAGTAATCAATTTGGTCGTAAGGGGAAATGTGTTACTACACTCACAATATTTTATAGTTAGAAACAAACGAATTTGTACATTAAAACTATAGAAAAAGTTGTTAAAAACAGGACTACTGATTTTTCGTTTAAAACAATAGTAATTTCCAATTATTTTTAATTGTTAAAAAACTAACTACAAATATCGATAAAAACAAAGTACTTTCGTTTATTTTAACTATTAAAAAATAATTGCTTAATCCGTTAAAATAAACGACGTTCGTTTTTTTTGACTATCAAAAAATTACCGAAAATCCATAAAAATAAAAGATTTTCCATTATTTTGAACATTAAAAATTTAACTCCCAAAACTTAAAAATAAACTATTTTCCTTTATTTTAACCATCAAAATTTTAACCCCAAAAACGTAAAAATAAACGATTGTCGTTTATTTTAGCTATCACCAAATTTAATTTAAAAGAAATAAAAATGTATTATTTACATAATGTATTATATACATAATAATATATGTTAGGATTTATTTTTAAAACTAAATAATAAGATTAATTGAATAATAATTAATTGAGCGAATGGCGCCTAACATTTATATGGCAGCATAACGAAAAAGGATGACCTTTGAGTTCATCTTTTACTATAATATGCAAATAACTTAAAAAACTATGTGTTTGTAAAATAAAAGACAAATAAAATCTAAAGAAAAACTATAGTGATGGTAAATAAAATATTTGGTTTAGTACTAAAGTAAAAAGCACGTTTGTAAACATGTTGGTACCTTTTGATTTAATTTAATTGTTAAGGTACTCTTGCAATACTATTGCACATATTACTGACAATTTTATTATCATTCAATGTAGCCAACTCAATATTAAATATTTTACACATATCTTGTGCAGACACAAAACCTTTTTGATTTTTCTAACCTTATGACATGATTTTTTCTAACCAATATGACATAGACACGGGTAATTTGTTGCAAACTAGCAAAAGTTGCACAAGAATATTGCTTAATTTTAACTTTACATTAAACATTGATGCGCTTTATCTTGTTTACCTAACAAACACTAGACTTTTACCATATTGCTAATTAATTTTCTTGTATTCAAATAATCAGCTAGCACATGTTCTATCCTGCGAAAATTATAATCCTAACTTTTCGTTTTATTTTATATATATTAAAATTTGTTATTTGTACATGAATAAAGAAACTCAGAGTTTTTACTCTATCTCTAGCATGCTGTCTCTTCAGCTCCTAGATGTCATCTAATAGATGTGCTTTAACATATAAATTTGGAACAGTGAGGGAACTCCATCTCTGTGCTAATATGCACATTATGCACCGTCAATACTGCTCAAGGATGATAAAGTGCAAATTTGCATCGTGTGCAAATAACCACGCTGAATACCCTCAGTAACATAAAAAAGTAAAACAAAATTTACTGAAACAAAGCACTTAATCGTCAGCTGGGCCACTTTGGTACTTTTTGGACTGAAAATGTAAATAAGTAATTTATTTACCATCCCCAGTTCATGCATATGAAAAACGTTTGAGAGAACTTTAAAAAAAAAGATTACTGTGATTTTTTTTAAACAAGTAGATTTTTTTTTAAACATGTAGATTTTAAACGAAAATATTAACTGCTACAGAAAATCCGTATTAATTCATAGTTTGTTTTTTAAATAACGGTCAAAAAAGTTGAAAAATATGTTTCTTTGTATTTTAATAGTTTATTCAGTTAAAAACAAACTTTACGGATTACTTTTTAAATAAACTACAATCGGTAACGGAAAATATATTGTGAGTGTACTCGTTACTTTTTTTCAATGCATTCTTTATGTAAACTAACTAGTAATATACAACTTTTAGTTGGCAACACAATCCATTTTAGCGACTTTTGTTTATCTTCTCTTTCCATATAAACAGATATGGAATTACTTTCTCATAAGTTTCATTTCCTCACTTTTAAAAAAGATCTTAACATCTTCAAGTTCTTAAATACAACGAAGTCTTTCATTAGTATAATGCAATCATTCTTTATCCATTCCAAAAACTTGATAAATATCTTAAAAACATTTAATCAAAAAATTTCCCTTCATTTCCCCAACCACAATGATGATGCAGTAATAGTTTCATCCATTTCAAGTACAACTCATATATATATATATATGTATATATGTGGCTTACCCAGCCAACTTTCCTGCTGAAACAAAATTTTATCGCTGTAAATTTCAAACTATACAGAAAAAACTAAAATCGAGTTTCAATTAAAACATTTGTTAATTCAATTAAAAGTTTAATTGCATTCAGTCCTATTAAGAGTAATTAAAGTAATTTTTTACTATTTAATTGATTTAGTTAAAATAAAGATTTTAATCATAATGAAAATGAAAATTATTCAAGTTCGAGACCACTCTATATTTCTTCATTAGGATGTTGTCCTAACAAATAATCTATAGAGTTTTTTGTTTTTGTTTTCAAATTTATTATTTGACCCTTTCAGGAATGTGTTGATAGATCTATTTCCGGAATTTTCTAGGTTCCCATCATCAGAACACCTTCTGAAAGCGGTAACGATCCCATGCCAAACATCAAACATTCATATGAACTAGTTTATATAGAGTATGGCCTCGAACTTGAATAAAAATTCTAATAACAAAGTCCCCTGAAGATTTCCTTAGGCAGGAATGAAATCCGGATAGGGACACGCCTACATCAGATTGCTTTTCACAATTTGTTAAATAAGTTTTGGGACTTTAGCACATTTAATTACTATAAATGCAATTAATGTTTATCCCGATGAAAATAAATTTAAATAACAAATATGCAGGTGCTTGTGCAAATTTAAATGTAACTGACACTAATAGAAAACATATGATTTTCTATTGTTGATTTACTTGAATAAACGTCACTACATTGCTAGGTCTGTCAAAAAAACAGAGTAGTATTTGGAAGATGACAAAGCCAATTGTGACAATTTTTTGTTGTTGTTTTTGTTTTTTCTTTGATATTTTATATTTTGAATCTCGCTCCTAGACGAGGACAAGAAATTCTCATTGAGTTTGTGATTTAACATAACAAATATCTCTAGAAATTCTAATAACAAAGTCCCCTGAAGATTTCCTTAGGCAGGAATGAAATCCGGATAGGGACACGCCTACATCAGATTGCTTTTCACAATTTGTTAAATAAGTTTTGGGACTTTAGCACATTTAATTACTATAAATGCAATTAATGTTTATCCCGATGAAAATAAATTTAAAGAATAATTTTCATTTTCATTGCACAATTAAAGGTCGAAAAAAACATAATTTTTATTTTTAACAAAAATTATAACAAACTTTGATTTTAATCATATCTATTAAAAATTTAATTGAATATTGGTTATAATTTCAAAAAATTTTAGTAGATACTATAAAACCTTAAAAAAAAAAAAAAGATTGGGAAAAAAACCAAAAATTCACAAAAAAATAAAAATAAAAATGGACTAAATTAAGAAAAAGTCAAATCGTGAAAATTAGTTTTTTAGTGCAGTGTTATTCCAACATCATATAGACAGTCGCAATTAATTATTCTTAATTAATATGCATTTGACAAATTTAATTTAGAAGAGTTGAGGTTAAGAATAAGAATAAACATTTTACTCCAAAAATTATAAACACTATTAATTTTCAAATCAGACTAAACTAATTTCTGCCTTTTTATTGCGAAGTGACAAACACTAACAAACACAAACATTTTATTTTTAGATTTTTGATTATTTTGTAATCTCCTCCGTCTCTATTTCACAAAATAAAAAAAACTCAAAAACCGCCGAAATTGAAAAAATAGAAAAAAATTGCAAAATAAAAAAAAAATTACCCTTTCACTACCGACTTTTTGTTTATTGATATATTTCTATTTTGACTTCAGATTCTTGTTAGGGGTTATTATATTAGAAAGTAAAGGTTTACATATATATCCCCTCCCTCTCTCCTACCCACAACAAAATGATTCTAAAAGTCGAATTTTTGAAACTTCTCAGCCCATTTTTGAGCACTAAAACATTCGAGTACCCAAAAATGCTTTGTTTGATTTTGTTCTTGACATTAGATGAAACTTCGTGGCAAATTTCGAGATTCTAGCTTTGTTAATTTGCGACATACACCAAACGCCCCTTTTTCGGAGATAAAGGCTGATTAAAAACATCGGACTTTGTTAACCAACATCGACATTATATTGGCCTGATGAACAGTTTATACATATAATGATTTTTTTTCCAATGACCAATATCCTAATAAACATATTTGAATAAAAAATATAAAGATTTATTGCACTATCATATTTTTTATATTTTTGTGAAAATGTGTACACCGTAGTGTACAAGGGTAAAGAAAAGGGGAGAAAAATCGATAAATTTAAAAAATAAAAAGAAAACGAATAACCTGAATAAAATTTAAAATCTCCATGTTTCGAAAACATTTTTCATTTTTAATTTCACCGATTTTTAAAATTTTGATGATTTTTTTAAATTTTACCGATTTTTTTTAGTTTTGGTGATTTTGTTAAATTTTGATGATTGTATATAATTTTTTTTTTTGCGATTTTCGTTTTTAAAATTTTTGGGTTTTTTTTATTATTTATTTTGGCTTTCAATTTTGACGTTTGTTTTTAGCGTTTTTTTCTGTAATTGTAATTGTAGTTTTTTTTTTTAATTTTGTCGATTTATATTACAATTTTTTGAGATTTTTCCAATATTAGCGATTTTTTCAATTTTAATCGATTTAGGCCCGATTGTCTCGTTAGCTACTAACTGGGACTTTAACTGACAGATTTGTTACTGCTTCCAATATAAAACTTAAATTTAACTGTGTGTTAAATTTTAACTGAACATTCAGCAATCGTGCCTTAATGGAATTTTATTTTAAATTGTTTCGATTTTATTAAATTGTGGTAATATTGAAAATTTTGGAATATTTTTCAATTTGCTGTCTTATGGATTATAAAAACTTCAAATTTTATGTGCACCAAATTAATATACATAGATATTATTATTCCAGTTGAAGATAATTTTTTTTTTGTTAAACAAAAAACCGCGCAATGTTATTTATTAATTAAAAATCCGCTAATTTAATGCAGACTTTATCTACTGACAGGTCCTCGAATGTTTAATTTCGCGTCACCGAAAATCCTCGTAGGACCAATGTTGAAGGAATAGAAGATTTAACCAATTTTTAATTTTTTAAGATCTACCCTTTACCCGAATTGTTTTATTTACTTGATGAGAAGTAAAAAACAAAAATTGAAAGTATTGAACTATTAACTAATAAACATTGTTTGTTTAAAGGCTAGAATCTCTACACTTAGAAAATAAAGTTAGTAGAAACAATTTTCAATCGCACTTTACTGTATTTGTACTAATTTTTAGTTCAATTTAGTATTTTAGTAACATTGTTTACTATTCTCATTTTACAAATTACTAAATTTTGTACTAATTTTGTTGCAGATTTTAGCAAAATGTTTTTCTATTTTTTTTTCTCATGTTACAAATTACTAAATTTTGTACTAATTTTTGTTGCTGATTTTAGCAAAATGTTTTACTAATTTTTGTAAACCAGTTTCTGCTATATTTAGCAAACATTTTGCTAGCCATAAAAAAAAACTATATTTTAAACAAATAAATTTTTTATTACAGAGGTAAACTTAAAATAATGTTCATCTATTACTAAAGTCGTTTATTTTACATTTTTTAATTTTTATTCTGTGAAGTTCTATTGAATGTACTACTACGACTACTACTACAAACAGACATGTGTTGCTAAATATAGCAAAAAATACGGCAAGGCTCAAAATAGTTAAACTTCCCGTAATAACAGCAAACTTTTCAGTAGCCATTACAGATTTTTTTTTCTTAGTGTAGTCACAATACACTGTGTTTTTAGTGTTCATTAAATAAACTATAACACTTTCTGACTATTTGCTTAAGTGGGTCAGATGGCTTGGAAAGCCTCATACATATGTAGTTTGAAAATAGAAAATAAAATTCAAAGTCATGTTTAACTGATTAAACAATACGTTTGTTACAATAAACCAACTTAAAGAAAAAAAAAAATAAATATACTTTAACCAAAACCACAACATAATACAAATATGAATCCATCATATATTGTCTTAAGCATATAAAGTACGTTTTTACATAGAATTATGTCTTTGAAAATTACAAAATTTTTTTTTTGTCTGGATTATCTTCATTATAAATTTTGTTGAGATTTTGTGTTATACAATATTTGTTTTTTCCGGTTTATTTTTCTTCATTAACATTAAAGGTAAATGTCATATTCATTTATCAATTGTATCATCAATTGTTTAAACTTGTAAATACATTAGATCGTTTTTTGTGTGAAGTTTTCTTTTTTGAAAAATTAAAATTTTTGTTCAGGTTATTGTAGTATTAGGTCTTAAAGTAATTTGGTGCAAATTTGAGAAAAATCCGGATGGATTTAACCCCGCTACCAAAGTATTGGATTTTTGATAATTTTTCTTAAATGTCTTAAATAAAAATATGTCTTTCTTATTAATTTTTAAATCGGACCAACGGCCGTTTTCCGGTTTTCGGTTTTCGGTTATTCCGGTTTTAAACCGGTTTTCGAGATATTACGATTTGATTTTTACTAGAAATTTTTTTAAAATTATATTAAAATTTTTTGTTTTTGCACTCAAATATTACACTAAACATGCTTTCATTTGATCATAATTACGTCTGAAATTAGAAATGATATATCACAAAATATATTTTTTAAAATAAATTTTTAATTTATGTCCACATATCAGAGGCTTTTGCATACGTCGCCAAGGGTTAACTAATCCAATTTTTTTGCACTGTTTAATAGTGCAAAAATAAAAAAAATTAAGATAATTTTTAAAAAAATTGTAGAATGGGTGAAAAAAACTCCAAAATTCGAAAACTTTGTACACTGAGCGGCAAGGGTTAATGCTATCCGATTTTTCTCAAATTTGCACCATCTAACTTTTAGACCTAATTCTGCAATAATCGCAGCAATAATTGATAAAAATCAAAATTTGAAAAAATACCGCGCTAAAATACATACACTTCTAACTTTATGTATTCTACATACTACAGTTTATGTAATTTAACATACCAAACCATGTATTTTCAATTTAATTGTAGGCAAATTAATAGAGATGGAAATGGAGGAACGGAGTGATAAATACAAATATGCTAAAAAGTACCTTTTTAAAAAGTACTCTTTTTCTTTAAAAACTACCATTTTATTTCAAAAGTAACTGTTTAAGAAATTTAAACTGTTTAACAAGTACCTTTTTTATAAAATTTAACTTTGTTAAAAAAGTAGCTTTTCGTAAAAAAATACATTTTATTAAAAAGTAGATTTTCTTAAAAAGTGCCTCTTATTAAAAAAGATCCTTTTTTAAAAAAGAACATACTAAAAAAGTACTTTTTATTAAAAAAATACCTTTTATTAAGAAAGTAAATTTTAATGAAAAATTACCTTTTATTGAAGAAGTATTTTTTATAAAACAAGTACAAAGGTAACTTTTTTAAAAAAGTACCTTTTGTATAAAACAAGTACAAAGGTAACTTTTTTTAAAAAAGTACCTTTTGTATAAAACAAGTACAAAGGTAACTTTTTTAAAAAAGTACCTTTTGTATAAAAAGTACCTTTCATTAAAAAGTACCTTTTCATTAAAAAGTACCTTTTATTAAAAAAGTACCTTTTACTAAAAAAGTATATTTTACTAAAAAAAGTACCTTATATTAAAAAAAGTACCTTTTGTTAAAAAGTACCTTTTAACGAAAAATTACCTTTTATTGAAAAAGTTCCTTTTATTAAAAAGTACCTCTTACTAAAAAAGTACTTGCATATTTATTTAAAATAAACTCGTGCACTTTTTAATCTCTTGCTCTCGTTTAGTCAACCTCCCATCTCTATTTCTTTGTGTTCTCTTATGAAGTCAATTGTTTGTGATTGTATGGAGTTGTTTTCATATTCCATTTTAACCATGACCAGGTATCAAAACAATTAAAAAAGTCAATCACTTTATTTTATTGTGTACTCGAACGTAGAAATTTTTTATTTGTTTTTTATGTGAGCATATCTCACACTCATTCGAGGTTAGATTTTTCTGTATTAGAACATAAATCTAGATTTTTTATATATTTTTTAGAGTTTCGGTATATTCTTTTAAATACGTGCTGCCCTAGTTTTGTTAAAGCTGAGAACAATACCAAAAATACAAAAGTGGCTATCCGTTGTATTTATTTTTTTTATAGAAAAATATGTGTGAACATATTTTTGAAAATTTGAGTGACCAAACTAAGGCACAAATCTATTGTACTAAAATCGATTCCCTAAAACTGGTTCTGAAAACCATTACACGAAATGAAAATAACTTGAACTTACTGAGACCTAATTAAAGAACTACACATACAAACTATTGTCAATAATATTTCATTCAAACTTTTGTTACTATAAAATTTTTAAAATTTCAAGTTTTTATAACCCATTATGATAACAAATTCAAAAAACAAAAATTTTTTTTTTTGTTCTCGTTTCTATTTATTGGATCTTCACAAAATTTTAGTGAACTAACAATAATTATTCAAATCTTAAAACTAAATATTGATGTTAAATCCAGCCAGTGCCAGACAGAACTTCAAGGGCTCAGCGACTAAATATGTTTAGGAGCATTTGTAACACTTTTATTGTACCAAGTCTGGTGTGTCCATTCTTCTAAGGCGTAGATGTCCACGATTATTTAATAAATTTCGAGCTAGTGTATTAGGGTGTGTTTCCAATCTTTTCATATATCTTTCACTGTATTTCTTGATCTCTTGATGACAAAATTTAAAACAAATCACATGCATTAGAAAAAGTGGTTATATTATAAAAATCGTCAAAATTTTTGGAAAAAAACTCCAAAATCAGAAATAAAAAAAATGTCTAAAATTAAAAAAAAATCTCCGAATTGAAAAAAAAAAAAATCTTCAAAATGAAAAAAAGCGCAAACATTTAAAAAATCAACTAAATTAAAAAAATCTCAAACTGAAAAAAAAAAAATTGCAAAAAGAAAACTGTTTTCGAGATTTGGTCGTTTTAAATTTTATTCAAGTTATTTTTTTTTTCAATTTTAACGATGTTTTTCAATATTAGCGATATTTTCAGTTTTGGCCAATTTTTCCGATTTTGTTTTAAAATATTTTAAGTTATGTTGATTTTTAAATTTGTAATTTTTTTTTCGCAAGTTTAGCGATTTTTTTTTCACAATTTTTAACACCTTTTTTTCAATTGAACTGTATTTTTAAATTTTGGCGATTTTTTTTTATATATATATTAGCGATTTTTAAGTTTTGGGGTTCTTTTCTATTTTAGACTTTTTTTATTTTGACGTTTTTTTAGTGATATTTTAAAATTTAGTTTTTTTTTTTTAATTTTGTCGATTTGTTGCAATTGTCGATTTTTCACAACTTTTGGCGATCATTTGCAAAAACATTTGTTTGAAATTAAAAACAATATTCAGTTAAATTTTTAATTCATATGATGAAAATATTAATTGAAACTAAATCAATTAAATAGTTACAAATTATTTTAATTGGCAATACTACAATTTCCTTAATAGAAACGAATTCAATTAAACTTTTAATTGAATTTACGAATATTTTAATTGAAATTCGATTTTAATTTTTTCTCTGTAATCCTGGAACTGATTTCAGAAAAAAAAACTGCAAAGAAATAAGAACGCTTAAGAACATTTTCAACAAAACTCATCATTTGTAGAACCGATAGTAAAAAAATTTCCAAAGCAGAAGCAGTTGTTCTACAACCGGTTCTTTGCAAAAAATTTTGTTGGGGACTTTTTTCAGCAACATTTTGTGCAATGGAAGATTATTTTTATATCATATTGCAAAATTTTTTATCATACAAACTTCTCAAGAACTTTTCATTGCAGCTTCAATCTGTTTAGGTCCCCATCTCTTAATAAGTTAGACAACCTTGATCTCTTCATACACATATTTTACTACTACTTGTCTTACTTATAAGTGATGGATGTATGATGGTAATAGCAGCTTAATAGAATTTGAAGTTTGAGTTTTACGATTACAAATACCAAGTACATACAATTGTACTTTAAAAATATAAACTTTTTAGAACTAACATACTCAGCATGCATACGCATATTAGCAACATTATTTATACATACATACTATATCATTAGAAATGTTTGAAATACATTTGAATAGACAGACTCGCACATTTCCATGTGTTATTCAAAGGGGTCATGTATTTCGAAGGGGTCATAAGTTGATGTCACAAAACTGACTAGTTTTGTTTATAACTTGAGAATGGTTACACAGAAAATAATTAAATTAATATTCAAATAAAATATTTGTTAATTCAATTAAAAGTTGAATTGAATTCTGTTCTATTAGGGAAAATAATTTAGTTTCAATTAAGATTTTATTCGTATCTATTAAAAGTTTGTTATAATTTTTATTAAAAATAAAAATTATGTTTTTTTTTCGACCTTTAATTGTGCAATGAAAATGAAAATTATTCAAGTTCGAGGCCATACTCTATATTTCTTCATTAGGATATTGTCCTAACAAATAATCTATAGAGTTTTTTGTTTTCATATTTATTATTTGACCCTTTCAGGAATGTGTTGATAGATCTATTTCGGGAATTTTCTAGGTTCCCATCATCAGAACACGTTTTGAAAGCGGTAACAATCCCATGCCAAACATCAAACATTCATATGAACTAGTTTACTCACTACATGAGAACTAATATACATATGGGCTTGAAGTTAAAGATTATAACCATTGATCAAAAAATAAATTGAAAACTTGTTTGATGTGCAAGGTCCACCTGTGGTGGATATTCAATACACGTTATGGCCTCGAACTTGAATAATTTTCATTTTCATCTATTAAAAATTTAATTGAACATTGCTTATAATAAAAAAAATTGCCAACATTTAAAAATTAAAAAATGTGAAAAATGAAATAAAAAACCTATAAAATTGGAAAAATCACCTAAATAAAACTTAAAACGTCCATATCTCAAAAACATTTTTCATTTTATATCCCAAAAATATTTATCATTTTTGATGTTTTTTTTATTTATTAATTTTGGCGATTTTTTAAATTTTTTTTTGTCTTTTTTCAATTTTAGCGATTTATGTAAATTTTGCAGAGTTTTTCATTTTTGGTGTTGTGTTTTTAAATTTTGGAATTTTTTTTTTTAATTTTAGATTTTTTTTTAATTTCTACATTTTTTTTCAAATATTAGCGATTGTTTCAATTTAATAGATTTTTTCAGATTTGGTGATTTTTTATAATTTTGGTATTTTTTTTTTTTTTGTTTTTTAATTTTTGGCATTTTTTTCCATTTGTTGTCATTATAGGTCATAAAAACTGGAAATTTTGTCTGCACCGAAATTAATTTTTTCATTTCAAACATTTAACATATGTTAGTTATTAAACATTTAATTAAAAATGAGTTTGAAATCAATCAAACGTATAATTCAAATTATATTGACAATAATTTTTCTGTGTAACTCAAGTTGCAAAAAAAAAAATTGCAAAATACTTGGCGCCAACTTATTACCATCGCATGTGTATATAAAATAGTAATATTTTAGAGACATTGTAAACGTTTTCGAGTTTTTTTTTATAGTCTAACTATTGGCCGGTGGTCGTCTAGTTGAAAAGTCGCTTACAAAGTGTAGTTAGTAACGAACAACTGACGGTTAAATTTTATTTTATGTAGTAGTAGTGACCATCTCTACCTATTGGCATTGCCTTTGGTTGTTTGGGTCAGCAAATAATTCGTAAATTTATTCACCCGCTTTAACAACCTAAAGTTTTTTTTTTGTTCAAGCGTTTTGTATTTTGTTGTCAGATTTTTTTGTGTAATTTTCATGAATTTGTTTTTGTGTACCCTATACCAGGAAAACATAATCAAACCGGTACCTTTGGTAAAAAAAATAAGAATATGCTTTTATTGAAAAAGTGCCTTTTACTTAAAAAGTACAATTTATTTAAAATCTATCATTTTTATAACGTACCTTTTACTACACAAGTACATTTTATCAAAAAAGTACCTTCTATTTAAGGAATAGCTCTTATTATAAAGTACATTTTATTAAAAAAGTGCCTTTTTGTTAAAAAGAAGCTATTTTTATCAAAAAGTACCTTTGTACAAATTATGTGCGTTTTTATAATGCAGCTAGTATGTACGAGTTACTTACAACAACGACCTTGTCTTACAAAAATATTGAGTTTTGACGCATAAATTATATGCAGTTGGCCCTAATTCTACTGCTTATTATTTAGATACTGGTAATGAGAGCCCATTACTGAGATTTTGCTGGGACGTCCTAATATATAGGTTTGTATGTGAAGATACATATATGCGTAGAAACATATTTTTGTGCGTATTTAATACTCTTAAAATTTTAAATTTTCTCCCATACTCTGAAAAAATTATCCTTTTTGATATTAATGAAACAATTTCATAATTTTTTTTTCGTAGATTTAATGAAAAAGTTCACTATATCAAAGAAATTTTATTAATATTAAGAAATAATTCATAAACTTTTGTCATAAAATTTAATAGTTTCATAAAAAAAAATTCATTCGATTTCATAAATTATCTCTTCATAAATTTAATCAAGATATGGAATTATTTCAAAGACTTATTTTTTTTTTTTTTTACATAAAATTTCATAATTTCATTAATTTTTCTATATTTCAAACTTTAGTTTTAAGATTAAGTTCAACATATTTTATAAAGTGCTTTATTATTTCAATCTAGCCTTTTATTAATTTTTAATTAAATGAAATTGTTTAAAAAATCATATGAAGCGGTTCATTGGCTTAGTTCCAACGCATTTTTCAAGACATTCCTGAAGAGTTTTAATAATTCTTAATATTAAAAAACTTTATAAAACTGTTTCATAAATTCTATAAACACTTCATTTTCGGAATGATTTATTAAAGTTATGAAGATTTTCATTAAAACAAACATTTCATAAACATTTACTTTAATGAAAACTGTATCATCGATACTATGAAAAGTTGCAATGGACGAGTTACCGTGACAATTTTCATTAAAGCTATGAAGAAATTCATTACTGAAGTGATAATAATTCTCTCAGTGTAATGGAAAAAGTCGAGCTAAATTCTCAAAACCCTTTTGAGGGTTTGGTCTACTGGTTAGTTAAGTTAAGGATACAATTTCTTGTTGCGCAGGGTTATTAAAAAATTACATTTTATTAATGTAATTGAAAAAAAGTATACCTTTTCTTAAAAAAAAGGACATTTTATTAAAAAAGTAACTTTTATTACAAAAGTACATTTTAATAAAAAGTAACTTTTATTAAAAAAAGTACCTTTTATTAAAAGAAATACCTTTTATTACAAAAGTACATTTTATTAAAAAGTAACTTTTATTGAAAAAGTCCCTTTTATTAAAAAAGTATATATATATATGTCCTTTATTTATCTAAATATAAATAGAATTACATTTCTGAACACCATAAATACTTAAATTAAAAAAGTACCTTTTATTAAAAAGTACCTTTTATTAAAAAAAGTACATTTTATTAAAAAAAGTACCATTTATTAAAAAAGTACCATATATTAAAAAAGTACCTCTTCTTAAAAAGGTACATTTTATTAAATTTTTTTTTTTTATTAAAAAGTACATGTTATAAAAAAAGTAACTTTTATTAAAATGGTGCATTGTATTAAACAAGTACCTTTTATTAAAAAGTACATTTTATTAAAAAAGTACAATATATATATAAATTCCTGGGATTCCTAGTTGGAACATAGGGCCAGTACAAAAGCTTTCCATTGACTTCTATCTTCGGCTAGTCTATTTGCTTCTCCCCATGAAGTTTTGGCTGAAAGCAGTTCATTTTCTATTTGGCGCCTCCATGTATTTGCGGGTCTTCCTCTACGTCGGCTGCTCTGGTGATGGTTATCAAGAGCTTTTCTTGTGACGTCGTCATGGCTTTTTCTAAAGGTACAATAGCTTTTATTAAAAAAGTACTTTTATAAAAAAGTACCTTTTATTAAAAAATATCTTTTATTATAAAAATACCTTTAGTAAAAATTACCCTTTTTGAAAAAAGTTCCATTTTATAAAAAAAGTTCGTTTTATGTAATAAGTTCCGGTTATTAAAAAAAGTTTATTTTGATTTAATTTTGTGTAATTTTTCCTTGTAGTGCTTTATATAACCATTTTAAACCAATTTTTCCTTCCATATATTTTTTCGTTGTTGATTTTTGGTTGCTACTTGTATTTACTTGTTTGTATGGATAATTTCTGTTAGTAGTATATTCTATAGAATAGCAGCAACAAAAAAATGCTTTACAAGCATTTTCAACATTCTTAAACACTGTAATACCGCCTTGGCAAGTACCACTAGTACTAGCAACAGTAGTAGTAGGGTTGTTTGTTGTTGCTCTTGTTAAGTGTGTGTAAAATGTTTGTTGTTAATATTATTGTTGTTGTTGCTTATTTTGTTGCTACTTTTGTTGCTGTTAACATTGAGTACATGAATATTGTGCAATTTTTGTAATTTTGTTTTTTTTTTGCCACTGATTTAATATTCTTTTCCTGTAATAGTTTCGTAGCACTTTGCTAAAAAAAAAAAAAATACTAAGGTACAATTTTCTTTTATGCCAATTCATTTTGTAGTAAATTGAAAATTAAAATTGTTATATAGCATAATACTTTGCTTTTGTTCTTTACCGACAATTTAAAAAATATGCACAAAACATAAAACGATTTGAAATGGTAATTGAAATGAATAAATTTATGAATATTTAATCGGTTAAAGGAAGATTAAATTCTTTAATTGTTTATTCTTATGTGGTCGATAACGAATATTTATAATAATTTTTCTTATGCTCATGTTGTTTTAGAATTTACCTTCACTTGGAAATTTATCATGGATTTTCTTAAAATAATTCTTGTTTTGTTCGTAGTTTTGAATAGAATATTCGTTAAATATTTCAATAGTTGTGTTTCAAAGCAATGTATACATATCGTATGAGCAATAAATAATACATATAATAAAATTACTTACACGGCATAAAGCATTTGTACAGAAATATTTTAATATATATATGAAGGATAATAGTAAACGATAGGCTTGGGCATTTTAGGTCTTTCTAAAGATCGCTCTTTACAGTTCAGCTCCTTTCAATGAACTAGTTCGCTCTTCTAGTTCAACAGCTCTTTATCCTAAACTGAGCTGTGCGACACGAACTATTTGAAGTGAATTGAATCACCTGATGCGAAACAAAATGTGTAACTTTCTATTAAATTTACTATCGGAGAATAATTCCACAATTTAAAATATATTTAAAATGATTGTTAAATCATAAAATGGTACGTAATTATAAAAATTTTAAATTATTTAAAAAAAAATTTGAAAAAAATTGAGCTGGCAACATTAAGAAAAACTCAAAAGCAACATAAAGAAAAGAAATATTACTCAAAAGACAAAGAGAACGAAAAGAGCGAAAGACCTAAAAGAGCTGATGATTGTGATCCAGCTCACTAGTTCACAGAAAAGACTAGTTCAATTGAACTAGGTCGTTCACGAACTACACAACTCTAGTAAACGATAATACAAGTTAAACGATGAAACTTTCTGAATCGTATAATCAATAAAAATCATATAAAGAATAAAACAAAAGTTATTTCCAGAAAATCTATGGATAAATTTCGAAGTTATGGTCAATTATGTTCTAAAAAATATATGAAAATTTCTGGATTGAATATATATTTTTTTTTTATAAAAATAATCTAAAAAAATGTAGGCCGGATTTAAGATTAATTGAATTCTGTATAACTTTAAAAATTCGGAACTAGTTCTGTTTTTGTTTTTCATTTTTTTAATTCTACATAAAAATTTGTTTAGAAATATTAAAATCTCTAGCATTTGCCAAATTCAGTTAAATCATAAGTGAGCACAAACTTTTTCAATATTTAACATTTTTTTTTTTTGGAAATATTTAAAAAAGTTGTTCCATTTATTTAGCCTCTTGTAGGAGAATAAATACCGTTACTTTGGCATTGCTGCAATATACTTATTCCTGTAACGGGGCAGTTGGCTCGGAAAGCGCCATATATGCCAATTACGATTTTATTTTTTGTCAAAGTTACAATTAGCAATAAATTACACTGTGATAGTTTTTGACCCGAAAAAAATGTACTTCGATGTATCGTTTTTGAACTATTAGGGGGGAGTCCCCTGAGTGCGAAAGTACATTTGGAAGTGTCAGATTGGCTCCAGTTTTTGAGAAATCGGTATATATCCATTTTTCATGGATATAGCTAAGTCTGCGCTATTAAAAAAATTTTTATTCGACTGTATTAGTTTTTTTTTTTGCCTTTTACGGAATGTTTTGACTTTTTTTTTCAAATTTTCACGTAATTTAAACCATTAATGTCGATCAAAAGTAACGATTTTTGACCATTTTTAGCCATTTTTTTCAGGTTTTTAGGTCGTCGTACCAAAATGTTCCAAGCAGCTGACAATATACACACACAGAAACAAATCTAGACATTTGCCAACTAAAATTCGGTTACTACTACAACTGCAATTGGTTAGTATAACTGTATATTTGTTTTCACAACGAAATTCGGTAAACACAATTGAATATGCATAAATCAAATTTGAATACAGTTGTACTAACCGAATTTATTAGTTGTTGCCACCAAAATACAATTTTAAATTCGATTGGCTTTTTATTTTTCTGTGTGTATGTTTATCATTACAAATGTTTAATAATGACTGAATTTTCCCTTAGGCAAATATTTATTGGAAAATCTTGGATTTGTCGTCATGTCAAGTTTTGTTAATATAAATAAAAATATTTGTATGCAAATTGCTGTCTATTTCATAAAAAAGAAAAAATCTTCCTCGTAAAGATTGAAAAAATTTGAAAGTTAGTAATTTTTACATGTTTGATGAACATTGACAAATTGTTAAAATAATGAAGAGAAATAATATAATATATTTCATTTTCTTAATTTATATTTATACAAGAACTTGACTGACTGACTGTACACAGAAAAAAATTATCAACCTAAAATATATAATTAAAGATTTGATTTGAATTTAATTTGTTAATTGAATCAATTAATATTTTAATTGACTTTTAAATATATAAATACATACTTTATTTTAGACGTAATTATCATAATTTTTTTCATACACTGTATGCATTAATAGAAAATGTTCATTATAAAATACCAAATACATTTGCAGTTAACAAAAAAAAAACAAGCACACACACAAATAGACTCAGCATTGCAAAAAACACACAACCCAACGTATAGATCACACACTTTTTTTGTGAGTATCATATTTTTTTTTGTAGAAGTTATTTATAACTTTTTTTTCCTTCTTAATTTTAATAAAATGTTTAATTGATAGTATCATTGCCGTGATAGGTGCACAATCAATTAAAATATTAATTGATTCAATAATTTTTTTAATTGAAACCCTTTTTTTATTTTTTTCTGTGTATTTGTATTTGGAGACAACGTGGTAAAATTTTGATGGTGAAGACATATTTTTAGATTTTTAATTAGATTTTAAGTAAAAAATTTAAGAAAAAAGCTGCAATGTTAAATAATCGGCCGCCGAAGTTTTTACAATTTCGCCGATTGTTCGGTTGCGGAATTATTGAATTCATTGCTTCACTACGGACATTTCTTTAAGTCTGACACCCAAAATCGCATCGAATAAGCCGAATACATATTTTTAATTAGTCAAAAAGCATTTTCTGGTCGAAGTCTTCTGTCAGACACTAAAAATTTTGTTTGAAATACAAATTTATACTAGATGTAATTAAAATCATAATTGAAACTAAATCGACGAGAGTGTTATAAATTAATTTAATTGGTATCCTTAATAGGACCAAATTCAATTAAAAAAATATTTTAATTGAAACAAGATTTTAGTTTTTTCTGTGTAATAGCCATTTTTTGCATTTTAAAGTTAACCGAAATGTAACTACACAGGCAAAAAAATACAATCGGCACAGTGTTGGCAAAGCGTCAGGGATGTTCGGTTATGTGTTGCCAGAAATTGGAATTAACAATCTTGACAGTATTGTCCTGTTACCCGATTGATAACAGTGGCCAACCGGTAGTTTGAACTCTCCACCGTTGGCATAACGTTGGTAATTCAAAAAATGTTGTGGTTTTATATTTTAGCTCAAATTAAATTATTTTGAGAAATATGTATAATAAAACACATTTAAAAAGCATCGATACAGTTTGGTCTTAATCTTCTAGGTACATCATATTTAAAGGTGTGAAATATAATAAAATATTTAAAAACATGCTTCTAATTGGTTGTAAGGTACAAACAATATTGGCAACGAATTTTGAGGGTGGTACTAGCAAAACATATGCTTTGCAAACGAAATTGTGTTTTTCTGGTTGTACCTTTGGTCATTTTAAACAGGGTGGATTTTACAAAAATAGCAATGGTTTGCCAGTACTATTTTGTTTGTACGGTTGGCAATTTCTACCTGAGTAGTCTCATTATATCTTAAAACAAACCTAGATAGTGATGCAATTAAAAAAAAAAAAAAATATTTTTTTATTTTTTTTTATTTCTTTTCCATGTACCGCCTTTAAATGGAGTTTAAAATACAAACAATTACTTGTTAAGATAAAAACAAATATCTTAAGAATTTGTTTTAACTATTTTTGGTTACAAAATTTAACAAAAAAAAAAAAACATTAAGCTATATCTTGTGACAAAAAATCATACTTTATGTCACAAAAAACTCTGACATAAAAGTCATGCACTGCACGAATTATAAAAAAACAGCTGGACAAAATGTTTTATATTTTAGGCGTTTTGTTGTTAAGAGTTTTTGGAACAATGGAGTTTTAGTTTGGACCACAAACGACAATAACAAATCTAACCTGTACTATAGCATATATTTGCAACAAATAAGTAAAACATCAGCATCCATGAAAGGCTTGTATGGAACTCAGTAAGTTAAAACACAATCATACGAAACAGCATTAACCCTCTAACAGGTAAGGTTGCCTCAGGGCAGCCTTTATAAAATTGTCCACATTTTTCAATTTTAGCGTTTTTCTTTAATTTTAAAGTTTCTTTTTTTTTAGTTGTGTCGATTTTTTTGTTTAAATTTAAGCTTTTTTTTATTTTTGCAATTTATTCAAATAATAGAGTTTTTTTTGCATTTTAATCGATTTTTATTTTCAATTTTGGCGATTTTATCAATTTGTTGTGATTACACAAAAAAATTATTTGCAATAAAATTTCAATTAAACTTTTGTTTTACTTTCATTAAAAATTTAATAATATCTATTAAATGGTTAATTGAAAAAGAATTTGACGCACACAAAATATTCACTTTTTATAACCCATAATGCCAACAAATTCCAAAATTTAAGAAAATAATAAAAATTAAAAAAAATTGCCAAAATTTAGAAAAAAAATCTATTAAATTTGAATATTTTCTAATATTTCAAGAATTAGCCAAATTAAAAAAAAAGTCAAAATTAAAAAAATAGCTAAAATTTTAATAAATATCTAAAATTAAAATAAATTGCTAAAATTGAACAAAATCGACAAAAAAAAATTTTAACCTAGTGATTTTTTAAATTTTGTCGACTTTTTTTAAACAATTTTTATGATTTTTTTATACTATGTAAATTTTTTTTTTTTGACGATCTTTTCAATTTTAGTGATTTTTTTTATGTTAAATGTTAAAAAAACATCAAAATTGAAAAAAAAAAAAATATCTAAAATTTAAATAAATTGCTAAAAATTGAACAAAATCGCAAAAAAAAAAATTTTTAAACTTTAGCGATTTTTTTTTTTTTTTAACAATTTTGGTGATTTTTAAATTTTAATGATTTTTTCTCTCCAATTATTGGCGATTTTTTTTGAAATTTTTAATTAAAGTTTTAATAGTATCTACCAAAAATTTGTTTGTAATGAAAAACAATATTCAATTAAATTTTTAATAGATATATGATTAAAACCTTAATTAAAAAAAATGAATTAAATAGTTACAAATTATTTTACTTGATACTACCATAACCTTAATAGGAGCGAATTCAATTAAACTTTTAATTGAATCAACAAATGATTTAATTGAAACTCGATTTTAGTTCTTTCTGTGTAGAAATTAATATATTCCGATACACCACACAATTTACAAAATGTTTTAAGAAATTTGTCGTGTGCCGTGCACGGTTTGTAAGCTTCAAAGAGTCTAAATCAAAATTTTGTAAAATTTAAAAAAAATATTTTTAAGCAAATATATTTTTCAGAAATCTAAAACCAAAATTTAAGTTGAATTTAAAAATCTAAAATACAAATTAAAGTTGAGATTGAAGCTTTAACTTAGAAATTAGAACTTTAGAAATTAATATATTCCTATAGAACACACAATTTACTAAATGTTTTTAGAAATTTGTCGTGCACGGTTTGGAAGCGTGAAAGTGTCTAAATCAAAATTTTGTAAAATTTAAAAAAAATATTTTTAAGCAAATATAGCTTTCAAAAATCTAAAAAACAAATTTAAGTTGAATTTAAAAATCTAAAATACAAATTAAAGTTGAGATTGAAGCTTTAACTTCAACTTTAATAATAAGTGCTTTTGTTGGTCCAAGAACACACGGGATTATATTTGGATACCTCTAAAGACATCCTCTTAACTTATAAACTAAATAATAGCCGGATTTTTAAAAAAAAATTGCAGAAAGCAGATATTTAGTATTAGTAGTATATTGAAGTTTCGTTCAATTTCACTTTTAGCAAAAAACGAAAAAAAAAAAAATTTGCAATGTAGTTATGATTTTTAGAAAATACACTCATTCTTCTCTACCACGCCTTTCACAAGAAAATCGCCATATCTTTTTTAATGAATGTAAAAAACAGTAATTTTTTGGATTGCCATTATAACTTGGTAAGAGGAATTGACTTCTGTTTTTATGTGTTAGTTTTTGAGATGTACCCTAAATCTATTTTGGCTCCTATCGGCTAAAAAAGGCAACAATAAAAATTTTTGTATTCGAATTGATGATTGATTTTTTTTTTCGAGACGAAAATTTCATTGCAATACCGCGTTAGAGGGTTAAAAAAAACTCTTGAAGTCTTGTTACCAAAACAATTTATACCGGTTTTGTGTTGTTGTTATTCAGTTTTTGTTAGTGTGTAAAATTTTCAATTAAAAAATGAAAACTGGGTGATTTTCATTTTCAAACGCGTTTTTTGTTTTTTCTTTGCTATTGACCAGTTTTAAATTAGTTTTAGCGTTGCATTTTTTGCTGCATATAAAATCAAGATAAATTCATTCAATTTTTGTTGCTGTGTCGACAATTGTAAGAGACTATTTTTGGTATTGAGATCAACAACAATTTTGATCCGTATATTAGCGGTTTTTTCCTCCGCAAGTCTCCAAGGCCTTTAAAAAAAAAAACACATAAATAACTAAAAATATATATTATAAGGCGTGTTTTAGCATGTTGAAACAAAACTAATTTTCAAACTAACAATTTCCTACTTTTCGCTGGCAGACAAAAAGAAGTAGAAGAAGCAAAAAAAAAAAAAAGTAAAAGGAAAATTTAAAATTATACACACTTTTTGTTTTAAATCTGAGAAAAACAATTATGAAAAACTTCCTGATACATTTCAAATACTGATTTTTTGGATTGTTAAATATCTTAAAATACGAAATTCAAAGTGGTATCTAAAGTACCTTTTTAAAGCGGAACTGAATTGTCTAAAAATAATCACAAAAGTTACAAAAGTTTAAAATATAAATAAATTTTAATAATTTCTGAAAAAGTGAAAAAAGCTACAACAAATAATTCAATTAAAGATTATAGAAATTTTAAATCACTTTCATACAAACATTTGAATTTTTAGTAAAATATTTTCCCCTAATTTCTTAATTATTTTGAAGCTTGTTTGCTGGTTGGGTTGTTTGAAATAAGTTTCTACCATCGATGTAGTTTAAATTTCAACGGATGATTTTTGCAGGAAAAATGAATATATTGGAAATTTTTTTAAAGCTGAAGTTTAGAATTTTAAGATGCTAAACTGAGTTTGTAAAAAATTTTTGTATAGCAAAATCGTAATTATCTCAGAGATTTCATTTTACACCCATACTTTGCCTATTTTTTGAGCTATTGAGGTTGAACTTGGGGAATTTTTTTTTTTTAATTTTGATTTTTTTTTCTTTAAATTTCGTTATTATTTTCAACACGGATACATTTTTTAACTAAGCTGGAACTCTTTAGTAGTGACTTATCCGGTTTTGAGGAAACAAAGCATTAGAGAAAACAAATTTTATGTTTCGTAACTTTATATAACATCATATTTTGGATAAAATCGATTTAGGAACCCCTTAACAATTTTTATAATTAATATTCCGCTTTAAGAGTTGCAAAACTAAATATTTACCTCAAAGAACGACTAAAATCGGAAAGATTTTGTTCATTTGGCTGTTAAAAAAAATTTAGTTATAGCTGAATACGGATACTATATCAACATTTTTTAGAGGTTACTTTTAGTTCCGACACTCAATTTAAGATTTAAAAAATTATATTTTTTTGCAACTAAAAAAGTTGTGATAAAACCATTCATTATATACACGTTGAGGTGTAATGGTTAGCATGTTGGACTGTTGCACAGATGGTCCCGGGTTCGATTTCCAGTGGCGACAACATCAATTTAGAAAAATAATATATATGAGTTTTCTATCCCTCATATACATCGCAGCGCCCACCTTCGGTGTTCCCATATCACTTAACGCCACCGAAGTAAAATAATGAATCAGGGCTATTTACCAAAAAGCTTCAATAAGTTCGCCAACTCTCCATAAGGTGGCGAGAAACAATTGTTCTAAGGCTTATCAGCTCGTGCAATTACAGTGTTGCCATGTTTGAAGCACTTCATCTTTCCCGATGTTTCATCTCTACAATATCCCCTTTCCTAAGAAAGCAATACATTAATAAATTGGAAAAATTTCCTTACTGTTGCTTCTCTTAAAAGAAATAGTTATAAAATGACATTGCAGGAAAAAAAATTATAAATTTGTTTTTTATAAATATTAGTATGATAAGAAACGCAAAAAAAGCTGTTAAATCTACAAAATTTTAGTTGTATTTGAGCTAAATTTTAGTTATTTAAAAGTAACTAATCCGCTTAAATCAGCGAACAATTTGCTAAATATTAGTGCACAATAAAAATCACAAAAAATTTTAAATATTTTATTTTTTTTTTGTATTTTTGTATTTTTATGCGAATAAAAATCTTAACTTGTAAAATCAGTAGTTCACAATTTTTAGCAAATATTTCTGTCGATTTTAGCAAAATATACTGTTATTTGCATTCCACTAAATGTAATGTCAATATATCAATCATTTTGTTGATTTACAGTTTTTGTTTGCTATTTTTTGTCTACAATTTTTTAGTAAAATGTTCGTTAATTTTAGGAGAGTAAATTGCTGCTTTCAATTAACTAAAATAATTTAAATATAACTAAAATTTTGTAAATTAACATTTTTATTTTTGCTCTTCTTATCTTACTAATATTTGGCAAAAAAATCTGCTAATTTTTGTAGATTTTTCTGCAAAGTAATTTTTAACAAACTTTTTCTGCTCTTTTTACACGTTTATTTTTATGAGTGTACTTATTTGATAACTCTGGATAATTTTCTACTATGGATAATTTATTACTATTTTTTTTATTATTTACGATTGTTTTCAAGATTGGAAACCAAACAGTTGCTCGTCCTTTACAGACCAAAGCTTATTTAAACACAGATCTATTCCCAGAGAGTACTATTGATGATCGTTACTAATACCTTTACCAACTGGAAAATATATTTATCTGTAAAGTTCCTATAGGTCACTAAAGGGTTAAAATATTTCAAATCAATTTTTTTTGAAAATTTAAATTTTTTGAAAATTAAAATTTTCCATTACAAAGAAAAAATTATAAAAATAATTAAAAAAAAAATATTTTTTTAAATTTATTCATTACCCAAATTTTGAGAATATTTAAATAAAAATATATATTTTTTAATTTGGACGTTTTTAAAATTGTTATATGGCAACCCTGACTTATACATTTTTTACAGAAAAACATTTAAAAACCCAAGATTAATGAAAAATATTAACATTTCTGTACTTAAAATTTTTAAATTAAAAAAATGTTTCAAATAAAATATTTTCAAAATTGAAATTTTTGTAAATTTAAGATTAAAAAAAAAAAAAAAATAGAAACAATTGAAGGGCTTATTGTAAAAACTTGATAAGCCACATTTACAGTTTTATAATTGCCCGCTATTATCTAGACATCCATTGATTAATTTTTGCTTGAAATCCTGCCTAAACAATTATTACTAGTACATATACTATTAACATCCTGCAATTGTCCTATTTTATAAATATGGTTAAACTTTAAAAGCCCAAGGCAAATCAGAAATTGAATGTGGCTTATCAAGTTTTTACAGTAAGCGCTTCAATTAATAATAAAAAAAAATTTTTTTTTTTAATTATTCAGCTCTCAAATTTTAATATGGACGATTTTAAAATTGTGATATGGCAACCCTGGTTAATTCGATTTTAAAAGGTAGCTTTTTTTACACAAAACATTTAAAAACTTAATGGAAATGAAAAAAATATTGAAATTTGTGTACAATATTTCGAATTTTAGAAAGGAATTATTTTCAATAACTGATCGGCCAGATTTTTAGATAGCATATAAATTTGGCAAGAAATTGACCTTCTTTAAAATAATTTTTGGATACTTTTTAGTAAAACCAACACGAACATTTTACCCAAAGACTTTACTAATATTTTTAAGCAATTAATTTCGTTTTTTTTTTTTCATTAGTAAATTGGCAACCCTGTACCAGTAACACTAGTTTGCAGCAAAAATTACACAAACATGCGATTTTTTTATTAAGTATGTATTAAGGCCTCTTAAAACCGGAATTCACACTAAACATATTTTTTATGAAGTAGTTTTTAAATATTTTTAATTTTTTATTTTTAGTCTTTGAGTAGTTTCACTATTTTGAATATATCTGGATTAAGGATCAAGCTACTTTGGTCAGCCAAATTGTAAAACAATTATCATTTAATGCGCAACATGTCTTTTGAATACCTAAACCGGTTCAATAGTTTAGTTCTATGGGGTGAAATTTACACGGAAAAATCTATTTTTCATGAAAAATTATAACACCGTAAGAATTATATATTTTTTGCCTGAAAATCGAAACATGTTTTATGAATGCTATTTATAATAGTTTTTAAATTTCAAGGTTGTAAATTTAATGGTTTCGAAAACTTTTTTAACGGACTTTTTCGTCCTATATTTTTATCACAATTTTTCTTTACATTTCTAAATGTTCCAAAAGCTTCTAATACAAAGGATATTTTTTAAATTATTTGTTTTATTCGATTAATCGTCAAAGTGTATTCGAATTAATCTTTGCTCGTGGTTTTAAATTGCTCGTTCGAAATTTTCCTTTGTTTGCATAACTTTTGATCGAGATTTGATTTGATACCGATGTCGATATTGCTATAACGGGTTTACATGTTTGTTTCTAGGATGAAAACCAATTTTGAGCACTTTATCAATTTAGTCCGTCTAGATAAAAAAATATGTTTTCAAGCCATGTTAAAAAAAAAAAAAAAGAATTGCAAAGTGAACATATCCTCCGCACTATGGGATGGAGGGTATAAAAATGCAAAAAAAAAATAATTTAATTTCGCAAATTTTTTTAAAAAGTTCATAAAATGATTTTCCTTAAAAGTTTTAAAATGCCTTTCTGAATCTGAGGAGCTGTTTACATAGAAACTCAGTTCACGCAATTTCAAATATAATTTTGTAAATGTCAGACTCATAAACATACATTTTCAAAAAATTTACTACAATTTCTTATAAGTTTGTGATATTTGTTTCCCGTTATTGGTGCGCTGACATCAACTTGCTATACCTCAAATTGTATAAAATTACACACCATTTTCTAAATACTGTTCTCAAAACTCAATTCCATTTTGACACCATTTTGTATTGGTTTGGATTTGAAAGGTAAAATAAAATAAATGAAAAAACTTGTAAGTTTCAAGGAATGTTTTTTTATTTTTAAACTTTTAAATGTCCACACAATCTTTTGGTAAAGACGTTGCTTCCTAAAACTTTTCACGTAATAGCTTTTAAGTATAGTCAACCTAACCCTGCCCATCGTTCCTCTCGAATCATAAAACCTTGAGAAATAAGAGGCATCTAAAGTCAGTTTCATCAGGTGTCCAAAATTCTTGAATTAGCTCATATACTTAAAATTTATTCAAATCGTGTAATCATTCAAAATTTTAATATTATTTCTTTTAAAACACACAATCGCTGAAAATTTAAATTTCGATAAGAATATCCATAAGTTAACTTAACTAAAATTAAAATCTGAATTTTTACTTTTTGCTTAAACTTAAAAAAAAAAAAAATAATAAAAATATAAATCAAAAATCTTAAATTTTTTATATAATTTCCAAATTTTTTAAATTATAAAAATTAAAAGGATAACTGTTAATTTTTTTTAACATTTACATAATAAAAATAGATTTTATTTTTGAAAGTCTTCCATTCAAAACTTAAGTTTTTATGGGTTTTAAAATTTATTTGGTTTTTGTTTGTGATTTATAGTTTTGCTATTTCAGCGAACTTAGAAACCTTAAAAATACCGCGAATATTCAAACTAATAATTAACTTAAAAACCTAAAAAATATTTTTATCTTTAAAAATTGATCAAACTCCCTTATTTTTTTTTATTTCAAAGCATACCTTTTAGGATAAGGAAAACGCCTATATTTAAAGGCCGTTTCAACATCGCGCAACTTCATTTTGAAAGATTTTTCAGCACTTAAGCTCATTTAGCAAAAAAAAAAAAAAATTTTTTTTGAAACTGTTCAATTACAAAATAATTTGTATCACTATTTTTTTTTTTTTTAATTTTGCTCTATTTTTTTAAGAACTTTTTAATCGTTTTCTTTTTGTAAATGTGTCACTTGATTTTTTTATTATTCTTGATTTAACTTATATAGCTTATTTTCTTTTTTATTTTAAGCCAAGTTAAGAGCATAAAATTGATAAGACCGGCTTTTAAGCCTTTCCACAAACAGCACGTTTTTAAGCTAGGGTTTCTTACTTTTAGATAACCAGAGCAAAACACGTCTTGATCTTAAAACGTTCGCGTTTGAACTGAATGTTAAAAACTTACAACCAGGTATATTTGGCCAAAAACCACATATCAACCAACTAACTTGTCTATATCTGCGTAAAATGTCTTAAAAACCAAATTGTTCTCTGTTGTTGTTTTACCAACAAGTGTGTTTTTGTAGTTTTTCCTTATTTCTTTTCATTACACAGCGCTACAAAATCGACCCCTTAAATCGAAAACAAGAGTACCGACCATTGATCCTAAATAGTTCGGCCATGGTGATTTTAATAGCGTACCCAGTTTTATCACTTATAGGCAAAATTCATATAAATATGTGAACATATTTAAAATAAAATTTGATAATATTTTGTAGACATTCACTGTAATGATAATGTTTTTTAAATTTCTTTCTCATATATTAACCAAGATATATTGATATAGGTAGTCTTACTAGAACAACAACTACAACAAACAACTACAAACAATACAAAAACAACAGGGTTTTGACATTTCAAAATACTCAAGATACAGTCTTTGTACTGTCAAAACCATGTAAGAAATGTCAAAACCAGGTAAGAGGAAGATAAACAGCTGGGCTACTAAATCTATCTTATAAATATATCTTGATATTAACGTTATTTTTAAGCTATTTACATTAGGCCGGGTCGATTTGTATGGAGGCAAAAAATCGCTCAACGTTCAAGGAAAATCGTATTCTAGGAATCAAAATAAGAAACTTTGCCGAAGGAACCATACCTCTAAAACGAATTCTGATATCCCGACTTTTGACCCGTAGGGTGAAATTTTGAAAATCCCACTTTGAGCCATTTAGAGTGCCCCAATCGAATCCAACCCAATCGAATATATTTATAATCTATTTCTTTCGGAGAAGAAATAGAGATCTTAATCTTGGAAAGACTCCTCCTACTTTCTAAAATATCTATCCCGAGATTTGTACATTTTGCTATAAAAACACGGCTAAAAAGGCCCTCTTTCAACTTAAATGCATTAATCTGCTAGCGCGTCTCCCGGAGAAGAAGTAGCTCCAATAATCTTGGAGAGATTCCTCCTACTTTCTGAAATATCAAAGTAGGCTTTTTCAAAATTTGACCCTTTGGGTCAAAAGTCGGGACATCAGAATTCGTTTAAGAGGTAAGGTTCCTTCGGCAAAGTTTCTTATTTTGATCCCTAGAATATGATTTTCCTTCAACGTTGAGCGATTTTTAAATCGACCCGCCCTAATTTACATATTATACACTGAGAAAATTGTCTGCATGATATCAATGATTTTTTGCATTAGATCTATGAAATGAAACTTTTTATTAAAAAATGCAGTTTTTCATAAAATTTTATGAAAAACTTCCTTTAAGTTATTAAACATTTCATGCATCTAATGAAAAAGTTTCATTATAACTATGAAGCTTTTTCATAAAGTTTAAGAAATTTTTCATTCACATTGTGGAGAAAACTTCACTAGTTTAGTGAACAAATTTCATTAAATTGGTCTAAGAAATTTTCTCTGTGTACTAAGATATGAACTCATAGGTCGTCCTTTTTCGCTATGCAGTCATATAAATATTACGCACATTTTTCTAGTGAACAGCACTTTTTTTTTGTCTTTTTTTACACGAAATAATAAGTCATATTTGTCTTTTTGCTTATGCTCAAAAATGCTTTGATCGATTTTGAAATGGTATGATAAATTGTGCAGCAATAGTAAAATATAGTAAAAACTGACACAAAACACGGAGTTACTTGTTACTGCTGCACATTTATTAACAAATTTTGATACGAGAATGTTATTGAAGGTATTTTATGTATTTACCATATAAACTAAGATAAAACCGTTTATTTTTTAAAATTGTATGTATTAAAAACTGCGTTAAAACATGCAAAACTTTAATGCAAATTTACGAAAAACTTGGCCTATTAACATCAGCGTATCCGAAATATTTATTATCAATAGTCGGTACTCTTGTTTTATTTTTCGAGTAGCGCAGTGTTATTTGCTGAAGTCTAACTTGACTGATCGTTTAAGTTGTGTCTTTGTTGGTGTAATTTGACGTCATACCAATATTAGTGCCTTTTCTTGGTTTATGTATGACTTTTTGTTGCTGTTGGAACATATTTATCATTTTGACTTTTAGTTTGATTCTCTACCATTTTTCTCTTTTGGTAAAATAAAAATGTTGATTTTTCAAGATAATAACAATAAGAGTAGCTTAGTTGTGTTTTATTTTACATCATGTAAACAATTGTGTAAATAATGTATGCCTGGCTATATTTCCATGAAAAATGGTTAAAATAAATATAAGGCCATTGCACTATAGGCCGAAGAAGAATAAATAAATGATTAATATAGTTTTTGATGTAACATTTTTAAAAAATTTTGACTCTTATGAGTTTTAAATAGTAGTTTAAACTGTTGTCTCAGTAATTGTTACCAATTGTTCCTAAATAAACTGTTTCAAATTCAATACAGTTTTCATGTCTTGCCCTAACTATTGTAGCTTTTTGTTAATATTTCTTTTATAAAAAATAAATATTTCATGGTAAAATGTTAAAAATTATTACAAAACTTTAAAATGTGCCACATATTTTTTATGTGCTGTTAATTATATGGAATTTACAAAAAGAGATATTCAATGATGAAATTCTTTTAAATGTTTTCTTAAAATATTGGTGCACTCAAAATAATATGCCTGTAATTGAATAACAAAATTATATTGCAATATAATATATTTTTTTAGTAAAAAAATATAGATTTCTGTGTGCTTTTGAAGCTTTCAAGAATCTAAACAAACAATGGTATTGAAATTTTACTGAGGATTGCTTGGGAGAGCGTGAAAACATGTTGTAGACAGCTCTTAATAATTTCAAATTTCTTTAGTTTTTTTAGAAACACTTATTTACTATTAGTATAGAATAAATTGTATAAAATATTGATAAAGCTGGGAAAAAGGTAGATACCCAATTGGTAAATACCCGGTAAAAAGTAGAAATTTAATAAAAATGGGTAAATACCCTGGTATGTACCAAAAATGTGGGTTTAAACTATGTTTGTAGAAAATTTGGCGACTTTATAATAAATTTTATAAATAAAATAACAATACTTACAGGCAGTTGAAAAATCACAACTTAAGTCAATTGTATTGGTTTAACATACATTCCCATCTTTTCCTCAATGAAAGACAATCATTTTTCTTTTTTATTATCATAAATTTCAGTTTATTGACATTTGTTTTTTTTTTACAAATATCCAAATAAAAAATGTATATACCCGGAATTTACCCAGTATATGGGTTAATACCGTATAGAATCCCATCTATATGTATTCAATATTTTTTACACATATGATTTTCGACAAATCACAAAATTAAACTTTTTATTTAATTACTAAAACCGCAATTTGTTTTATTAACATTAACTCATTTAGCATAAGTCATAGATCCTCTGCACAGAAAAAATTATTTTCAATCAAATCTCAATTAATCTAATCTCTTGTTTGATTTCAAACTCACTTTCCATTAAAAGTTTAGTAATCACCCATATTTTGAATAGAAAGGGAAATGTTGTTCCCATGTAGTTTTCATTCCCCCTCAAGTGAAAATTGTTATCGTGAATTTCCCCTGAAATTGTATTATGCTATTCACGAGTGAATGATTAAACGACAAAGGGAACAAATTTCGAGGGAACTTTTATTCAAGATTGGAATTGCGTGAAAAGGGAAAACAATTCGAGGGAAAAAATATTAACGATAGGGGTGAATATCTATTAAATGTTTAATTGAAAGTGAATTTGGCACACACCACACTTAACCCATAAGACAAATTAGAAAAAAAATGCAAATAATTTGAAAAAATCTCTAAAACTAAACAAATCGCTAAAATTGCAAAAAAAAAAAACGTCAGAATTAAAAAATCGCCAAAATTATTAAAATCGTAAAATGAAAAATAATGCGAAACTTTAAAAAAAAATCACCAAAAATTTAAAAAAAAATATAAAAAAACTAAAAATTTTTATGTTATTTTTTGTCTACTAATATTTAAAATTTTTCTTCGAAATTAACTGAAATTTAGCTCAAATTAATCTAAACATTTGTAGATTCAACAATTTAAATTTTGCTATCCTTGTCTTACTAATGTTTAGCAAAAATTTGCTTACCAATTTTTAGTAGTTTCGGCAAAAAAGTTTACTAATTTTTGTCTATTAGTGTACTAAACCATTGGGACTAAACCATTCAATAAACCATCCATACTTGGGACTAAACCATTGAATGGACCAATTAATTGACCATTCAATTGCCATTGTTTGATGTCAATGGTAATGAAATTTTTTTGGCATTGGCATTGTCAGCAGGTTAGGTTAGGTTAGGTCGAAAAGAGGATTCGGAGAAGGGAAATACTTCCCTAAACCGACTCAAGTCCCTGAGGACTTACACTTAAGCCAGAATGTCGGCTTGTTGTGCGCTCTAAACAATCGGTTCTATGTCCTATGTCACCTTACTATCCCAGGAACTCCGTCGCACTGACGAAACTCCTCAACTTCTTCCATCCTATGCCCCTAAGATCCCCCAATGTGGATATTGGGTCACTGGATAGTATTTCGACCCGGATCCCGGAAAATGCCGGGCATTCACAGAGATAGTGTTCCAAGGTCTCCTCGTCCTCCCCACAGGCCCTGCACACTTCCGAGTCCGCCCTACCAATACGATGGAGATGGACCCTAAGTGTCGAGTGTCCCGATAGGATTTCCATCAAAAGACTCAGTTCCTTCCTACTGAGATTCAGAATTTCCCTCGTCTTGTCCTTGTCCGGGTTGCCCCAGAGAATATTTGTAGTCCTGCCAACACCCGCATTTTCCCAGATGGTCCTATGCATGGTGTCTGACACCATGCATTGTCAGCAAGTAATGTCAATTAAATTTCAATGCCAATGAAAAATTCCCAAGTATGGTGTACACTTACTAACTTTCTGGTAACACTTAAGTTGTGTTAATAGTATTGAAAACGTGAAAAAAATCAATAGTAAATGCATATTTTTATATTTTACGTGCATATTTTAGGATATTTATTGCATATTTTTTGTACATAAAACACAATGCATTAACTTCTGAGTTCTACTGATTACAAAATATTATTGATCAAGAATCGTAAAATATTATAGGTCTTAAAATATTTTAAGTTGATTTCAAAAAGCTACATCAGAAATTTCACCACTACCAATTGCCACGTTTGATATGAATTTTTTTAAAAATTCTCCATTTCAAATTTAAAAAGTTCTATTCTTTTAAATTTTTAAGACAATATCTAAATATTTAGTTGACTAGTTACATGCAGTACGTACATAACATTTGTTCAAATACAAAAGAAGACGTAATGATGATTAATCGTAATGTGTTGTTTTATATTAAATGATATTTGGGAATGAAAATTTTTAATAAAAAAGTAAATATGTTTACTGCAACAACACATTTTTTAAGCCAATAAAAAAAGCAGAATGCTGTGTACAAACATACATACATACGTACACCCAGAAAACAGACTCGGTAGTAGCAACCGTATTTGCAGCTTATAACTATTGAATTTTTTGGTTGGTATAACTGAATTTCTGTTGGTGCAATCGAAATTCTATTCTCGCTACAGAAATTCTGTTGTTTTAATCGAATGATTGTTGTCGCAAATGAAATATTCGGTAGCCACAACCGGGGACCGTAATGTGTACACACAGAGAAAAATGTAGCTATTTGCCAACTAAAACTCGGTTACTACGACCAGTGGCGTACCCAGGGGGGCCCTGGGGGCCAAAGCCCCCCCGAAATATTTTCGATTTGTTATTTTATTTTTGTTTTGGTTAGTATGTAATAAATGAATTTATAATATTTTTTTGAGACTATAATTTTTCAAACTAATGTTATTTTAACTGAAATTGATCTATGGAAGCACTACCATAAAGACAATCAAATCCGCTAGATGCTATTCAAGATTGCAACAAGGAGCTTTTTCCAAACGTTTACATTTACTGATAGTAATTCCTGTTACAACTGCATCCGCGGAGAGAAGTTTTTTCCACCCTAAAAAGAGTGAAAACATATTTAAGGAATTCTATGGGTGAAGCTAGACTTGGTGCTCTAGCTCTTGCATCAGTGTATCGAGAAAAGGTTGAACCTGACAAAATCATTGACACTTTTATGAAAAAAAAATCGTCGATTTAAATTTTAAGAGTTTTGTTAATAAGGATCTTAATTAATATGATAGCTCACTTTAAAAATCAAAATAAAATTATTTAATTGATACATAAATTTGTTTAATATTTCAAAAAAAAACTTGTTTGTAGATATAAAAAAACTAAAATAACAAAGACATGTCAAAACATTTTTGCTTCAAAATTGCTATCATAACTGGGTATAACGTCAATGGTAACTTTCCCATCCAAAACTTATTTAACAGATACAAAATATTAGTGTCCGACCGAACTCATTTTTTTCGGCCGAAGCCGAACTTCTGCCATTATATCAATGTTCGGCCGAAGCTGAACTTTTTGTTTTAATAAAAAAAAATATAAATTGTTTATTTAGATCAATAAATTTAAACCAAAAAGTTATTAAACATAAACAAAATACAAATTTATAGGTATATTTTTAAAAAAAATCATATTTGGAAAATAGTTTTACTATTTTAAGTACAAAAAAAAAAGAATAAAATATTTGTATTGTACTATATTTTATAGTCAAAGAAAAATAGTTGATCGATTTTTAAGTTGATATAGAGAAAAAAACTTAAACTTTAATGTTTAAAACTAAAAAGTTTGATATTGTCATGACAGAAAAGCAATTTTTCCGCATTCACACCATGTGAATTGCTTCGTCTATCAGAATACAGCTGTCCGGCAGCGCTAAAAAGCTGTTCGCTAGCTACACTAGTTGGTGGGGCTGATAAATATTTTATTGCTACAGCTTTTATATTTGTAAATGGACTTGAACTCCAATACTCAAATATATTTATATTTCGGGACCTAAAGGCTCCGTAATAAACATTTTAATTTCTTTTTCAATAAAATTTTCGTTTGGTTCTGCTACTTCTAAGTCTGGTACTGCATCATGTCTATCCCAAATTGATGAACCTGTTATTCTCTTACCACTCGAATTTTTTTTTTTATATTTAATTATATCGCATTAAATTTGATTATTTGCTTATAAGTCTTGTAGCTACCCAGCAAACAATCCGGTCCGTTTATGTGCCGTTTTCGGTACAGCGTATACGGATCCGAAGTCCGTTTCCGTACCGTTTTCTGGATCAGTATACGGACCGGAAAACGGAATAAAAGGAACATCGAATACGGATTCGAAAGAGTATAAAGCACGCTAAAACGGACCGTTTTCGTACCGTCATGCTGTATATAAAACGGAGTGTACGAATTGAGTGTACGTTCAAAACGTACCGTAAACTGTCCGTCATTTTTTTTAATATACCGTATACGGTCCGAATATGGTCCGTATTCGTCCCGTTTTTTTTTTTTAATGGTCCATTTTTATTTTTTTTTATTATTTATTTTATCTAAATGATTTCTTCTTTTTTTAATTTTAAACAAAAGTTTGGTTTTATTTTTAAAGTTTTTCATTTATAAAGATATTAACAAAAATGGATTAACAATTACATTATTAAAAAACAATATGAAACCACATAAAAATTCAATAAAAATCAATAAAAGGATGTGGTTTTAACATTTTGATTTTTTTTTCATTTTATCTCTGGTGTTGTTTAACATCTTCATCATTAAAATTTTCATGATATCTGCGTCTCTATATTTAATTGCAAAAACATCTGATATACAAGTATATGTTAAAAAAGTGGTACATTTAAAAATAACCAAAAAAATTACCACTAAAAATCTTAAATACGTATTCAGCCATTTTTTATTTTATGCAGCCGTTCTCGAGTTATGGAGTGACAATCAAAATGTACCCTTATTTTTATATATATAGATATATAGATAGATGAAAATGACTAATGTTCAGAAAAATCATCACATCTGGACCAAACGAAAATATTTTTAAAATTTTTTTTTTTAAAACCATCCTCATTGCATGTTCTACAAAACGTTTTCAGCCATTTTTTTATTTTATGCAGCCGTTTTCGAGTTATGGAGTGACAATCAAAATGTACACTTCTTCTTATATAGATAGATGAAAATGACTACTGTTCAGAAAAAATCACCACATCTGGACCAAACGAAAATATTTTAAACATTTTTATTTTAAAACCATCCTCATTGCATGTTCTACAAAACGTATTCAGCCATTTTTTATTTTCTGCAGCCGTTCTCGAGTTATGGAGTGACAATCAAAATGTACACTTCTTTTTATATATATAGATTTTATTAATATTTAATTTTATTAATAAATAAAACTGTTTGATTTTTTTAAACAAAACACACTCCGGTAATACCGGAATTAAAACGATAACGGTTGTAACGGAGTTTTAACTGATGAAAATCGGTGTAGTCCGGTTAAACGGCACCGAAACGGATACAGCAAAACGGAGTTAAAACGGATAATTTTCGGAAATTTGAGTAATCCAATTTTACTGTACGTTAATGGTCTGTTTTCGTACAAGCTTCGACGGATACGTCAATTCCGGTCCGTTTTCGTACCGTCAATGCCGGATTCATGAATCCGTTTGTAGTCCGTAAAGTTGTTTCTTGGGTATATTTCTGGAAATTTTTTTTTAAACTCTTGGCTTTTTGAAATTTTTTCACACACTTTGATGTTTAAATATCGGTGTTTTTTTTTGTATTCTATCATATTCAACGTTGTATTTTTTATGTAGTTTTTTTGTAAATTCGGGAAAGTAAATATAACCACAGTTGTTATTTATTTGTGCTTTTTATAAATAATCATAAAAAGTTCGGTAGTTCGGCCAAATTCGGCCAAAATTTGGCCGAACACCGAACTTGGCCGAACTTTACTTTTTGGCCGAACTACGAAGCCGAAGCCGAGTACTTCGTCGGACACTACAAAATATTAAATATAGGCTCTCGTATGTAAAAAATGATATGCTTCTCAAACAAACAAAAATTAAAAAAAAAAAAATTGGGCCCCCCCCCCCCGAAACAAAATCCTGGGTACGCCGCTGACTACGACTCTAATTCGGTTATTACAAATTTCAGTCGGTTGGTACAACTCAACATTAGTTTTCAGAACAAAGTTCGGTTAATTTAACTGAATTTTAGTTGCAACACCCAAAATATTCAGACATCTGATGTAAATATCATTGCACTAACTGCATTTATAAGTTGTTGCCATTAAAATGCACTTTTCAATTCGGTTGGAACTTTATTTCTCTGTGTGTACTTGCTATAAATACGAAAATTAAAAATAATAGTTTTTAAACTAACTCAATTCAATTATAAAACAAAATAATTGTAAAGCATTATGTTTTATATTCATATCTTAAGAATAGTATTTGAGAAATGCTTATATAATTTTAGAAATTTTTTTAAATCTTCATTATCATGCACAGAATATATTGGTAGAAACATTTGTATAACTTTTACGAAAATAAACCAGTTTTAAATTAATGACTTTTTCTAAAACCACCAATACCAAAAACTATATGATATTTGAAATTCTATAAAATACTAAACATTAAAACTAAGTCTATAACCAAATGACCGGTCAAGTTGATTTACATAAACTTACACAGAAAAAACCAAAAAGGGATTTCAATTAAAAAGTTTATTGAATCAATTAATATTTTAATTGATTTTGGGCCTATCACGGCAATGATAATGTCAATTAAAACTTTTATTGAAAATTAAAAAGAAAAAATGCTTTAAATATCTATCTACAAAAGAAAAATATGGTACTCCCAAAAAAGGGTGTGAATGACTCGCTTGTACTCGTATATGTGTTTTTGGTAATGCTGGGTATGTGTTTGTTTTGTTTGTAACCTTCAAATGTATTTGGTATTTTATACTAAAACTTTTCTTATTAACCATACAGTTTATGAAAGAATAATTTGGGAATTATGTCTAAAATAAAATATGTATTTATATATTTAAAAGTCAATTCAAATATTAATTGATTCAATTAAATATTTGTTCAGAAACAAATTTAATTTAAATCAAATCTTTTATTATATATTTTATCTTGATAAGTTTTGCAGTGTATGAATTTCATTCGTTAATTGTTTATATTATTTAAACTTTTAGAGTGGTTCGAAATTTAAATTAAATTTTTTTTCGCATAAAAATATTTTAAGATAAACTATCTGATTTGTTTCTGATTTCTTTTTTATAGAAAAATTCGCAACCCCGACAAAAAGAAATTTGAAGGCGCTTATTAACAAGAAGAAGAAAAAATTTTATTAAACATTATCGGGCACAGACTGCCGTAGTTTCGTCCCATGCAAGGACTTAGTCAGTGGTAAGTTTTAAGTAATATGTCAATTTATTGAAGTATTTTCAATTGTTAAATTGTCTTAATAGAGCGGCATTTTTTTAACTTTCTATATTTATCAATTACACTACTCAACAAGTTTAAACTATTTTTTATTTGAATTCCAAATCCATTGATAATATTCCGAAATATTTAGAAAAGAAACAAAATTAATATAAAAAAGTGAACTTTACCAGATTTATGGCCGTAATTTCAAGCAATATGTACCTACTGGTGCTTAGATACCTACCGTGTACACGAACAAAATCGGGTAGGAAATTACGGGCATTAGACTCACAAGGAATCTACACAGTGCTGAATCCGCAGATTTTGACGAAACTTGGATATGTTGTTGAGGACAAAAAATAATACACTCAGAGAAAAAAGTTTCATCATTTTGATGAATAAATCGTTTGTCATCAATTATTCATCATATTTATGAAGTTTTCATGAAATATTTCATACAAATTTATGGCAAATGTTTCATAGGCCTTCATCATTTTATAAAAAAGTTTGATAAACTTTTTGAAAACAAAGTTTTGCTTCTCATTCAAATTTTTATATATATATATATATATTTTTTTTTTAATTTAGAAAATATAGTTTGCAACTTAGACTTTTTTAAACTCAAAACCTAACAGAAATTATTTGAAATTCTGAATCATCAACGAAATATTATTTGATGTGTTCTTAATATTAAATAGAATTCTTTGAATATAATATAAAACGTTTATAAAACATTCATACAAATTTTGGAAAATGCTTTATATTATTTATGAAACATTTAATAACATTTATTATGCATATCATAAAAAGTTATGTAACTTCATCATATATATGAAGTGGTGCATTGGTCGAAAATCAATGAAGTTCTTCTTCATATTTAAGAAGTTTTTCATATATATGAGGAAGCTTTTTCCCTGAGTGTACACTTATTTTTTAGGTGCGCAATCGCACGTTTGGTCAAAAACGTTGGATGGGTCAAAAACTACAACATTTTTGTCTGAAAACATGTTTAAAATATTTTGCCTATGTTGTACGCCCAGCGTTGACACTTATTTGAAATATTTAAAAAATGTGTTAAAAATCTCTTAAGGAAAAGTCGTGTTAAGGCCGAACTATTACGTATATTGAAAAAAGCACAGATACCCCCTCGATTAAATTAAATAAGCATTATTATATGTTAGTTAAAACTAAAGCCAACAACAACCTCCCATACAAATGTGGTGTTCGAAAAGTTTGATTATTAATTAATAACAAAAATAGTGGGACGTGCAACGTCATGTTTTATACATCAGTGAATGCGTCTTTAAAATACCTCTCAGTTGATACCCTATATGACTATAGTTTAAAAACTTTTATATGAAATATATTAAAAAAAAAAACTCAAATTAGGCTATTTTTGTCTCTACCTTCTAAACCCTAACCGTATTTAATATTTGTTTGTAACATATCCAATTTTCATTCAAATCTGCGGATTAACCACTGTGTAGTTTTCTTGTCAGCGTTGTTTAATTAATCTATTAGAAAATATGTATTAAAAAGACAGGTTCTGCAAAAAAGTTGGAAATTCTTCAGTAGTTGTTATTTGTTAGCTCCTCAAAAGCACATACCTCTATTTTAGTTTAGTCTTTTGATAGTTTCATTCCAAATAGTGGTTTAGTGGTGTGCTTCTTAACCCAAAAGAGCAATTAAATTATTCGTTAGTTGCATTTTTTTTTGGCTATTTTTTCCATGAATAAAAGGTGAAGAAATTTGAGACGTTGTGGGGTAATTTGGGTCTCTGAAAAGAATATACTAAAATAAAAAAAAAAAAAAACAATAGTTTTAATGGTAATTAACGAGATAAATGAAATAGAAAAAGCAGAAAGAAATAATACTTCAAAATAAAATTACATATGGTAAACCTAATGAATGCAATTATAAAAGCTGGCCGGTATTTTAGCACATTTTAAGCCCACAGCACTCTTGCTTGTGTTTGCAGATCACTGAATTGTTAGAATTTAATTGCAGGGACAATTCATTGAAAAAAAAATTATGCAAAAAATATAAATCCAAAGATATTGGGGAAGATGATGACAGCCGAGCTTTTTTAATAGGTGGTTTAGTAGTACAATGTTTCTTAGCTGAAATCTTTGAAGCGCCGTTCATAATATATTATTAAATTTACGCTTTTTCTTAAATTTTACGTCCCGATTTACCCCACCCACACTACACAATTTACCCTATTATGACCAAAGTCACAAAAACTGCCATCATTTTTGCAATGTTTAAATATTTGCGAAAACCAAAACGTCATTCGTAATATGTAGGGCTCAGAACTTCATGTAAATATATGTTTGTTGTCTTTATCTGGAAAACAATGTTAACCAAATATCTTTGCGAATCAAAAAATTAGCAACATAATCGCAACGATTTGTTAATGCGTATTTTTACATATTCTGATATAAATGCATATTTTGCTATAAATGCATATTTTAATGCATATTTTTGCATATTTTGCATTAAAATGCATGTTTTTTAGAAAAAATTTGGATGTTTTACTAAATATAAATTTTAAACAATTTCTATATATTAGAAAACAATTTATATATTTAAACAATTTATATAATTTAGACATTCAAAGTCATGCTAAATCGTTTATAACAAATTTGCCATTATAAAAATTTATCCAAAACACTTTTTATTGCCAAATATTGTCCAAATACCTTTTTTGAGCCGAACTCTTCGGTCAAACCTTTTTTATATATATTTTTTTTTAAGTTTTATAATTTTTCTGTTTTAAGCTTACAATTTTTTATACTGAAATTTTTTTAGTCAAACTCTAGGATTTAAAAAAAATTCCTGTTATAAAAATTTCTCTTCGACTTAATAAAAACTGAAAATTTTAAGAAAACCACAAATTTATAATGGAGACTTATATTTATAAAAACTATGATTTAATATGAATAATTTTATAATTTATTTTTCGAGTGTGACCTCGGAAATTTTTAAAAAATTTTCCGCTTTCCCGGGAAATGAAAAATTGCGGGATTTTACATGCCCTAGTTAAAAGGAGAAAATAAGAGCTTAGTAATTTCACAAAACTATAGAGATTTAAAATAATTTGTTCGTTTTTTAATCTCGCCTTTTTTTTTAGAGGGAGAGACTTATTGTGAAATTATCTATAGCAGCCTTCTCTACATATCAGAAGTCAGGATATTACTGATCAGATCAATACAAATTATATTTCGTGGGAAATCTTATAAAACTGTCTAAGATCTTGCATTTTTTAGTTATAGCTGAGCTTTTTTTACGTTATGGTATTAGACATTTCGTATTAATATTTCATTTTATCTAAACTTGTAATAACCATGAAATTAAATTTCATCTTTAAGGCGCTGTCATTCAATATCCGGCGACACATTAATCATAAAATTAATGTAAATTAAAGATAACTTCATAAGCTTTCCAGTGATACACAGTTGGTTTAGATCTGATCAGTAATAGCATGATGTATTATAAGTAATTTATGAGAAACACGATACTAACCACGTGCTTGATTACTAAGAAGACAAGAATGGATCAAAATTGATGATTAATAGGTTTTTTGTTAAAGTTCTGCCTATTATGGAGGCTCTAGCTTTTCTAAAACTTCGGGTTCTGATAAGATCTTTAGCCAGATCGAAATACTAGTATCAACCTAGCTAATATGTTTGATTTGCTTTATTATTGTAAAGCTCGTTATAAATTGAAAATAACATAAAAATAATCTCGATGTATATAACAACAAAAAACTAATATAACTGTAAAAAATATTACTTGAGCCAGAGTACACAGTAAAATTTTTTTATATAAATAGAACATTTTTGGTCTTCAAAGTTTAGTAACGTCATGATGCTTGTTAGGAAAAGACCTAACCACGTGCTGGATTACTAAGAAGACAAGAATGGAGCAAAATTTATGATTAATAGGTTTTTTTGTTAAAGTTCTGCCTATTATGGAGGCTCTAGCTTTTCTAAAACTTCGGGTTCTGAAGAGATCTTAGCCAGATCGAAATACTAGTATCAACCTAGCTAATATGTTTGATTTGATTTGCTTTATTTTTTTTTTTTTTTTTTTTTTTTTATTATTCTTCATTTTGTAATTTGTAAGCCTTTTTTGGCCAATTAATAAATTACAATAATTCCACTCACTTAAGTTAACCTTAAACTAAAATTATAATTAAATAAACCCTGATAACAATTAATTAGTTACTTTAAAATAATTATAAAAATTATTTTATTACTCAATAAAAATCACACTAATTGTTTTTTCCTCTTTTTTGCTAACCCAATTAGAACAGAACGCAAAAATATACATAATTTCTATTAACCTTGTTGTAATAAAATTATCAAAAATATTAATATTGAGGTTACTAATGAAAATGATTTAAAAGTTTTCCCTTATAAACATGATCGGAATAGTTGAAATGCCTTAAAAATGATGGTAGTGCATTATATAACAAAACCAAACGCCTTTGAAAAGACCGACTTACCCAAGGAGTATTAAATGGTATAATAAGCAAATTCGATCTAGTTGATCTAGTAAATCTAAAAAAGTTTGATACAAACAAAGGACAGCTTATACTAAATACCCGATAAAAATAAAGCAGAAGACGTATACTTATAAAATCATCAAACGATGTTCCCAGAAAACGATAAACATGTTCTGTAATATGTTCACGGATTCGCACCGAATATATATATCTTATTACTCTATTTAAGAGCAATCGAATGTCATTTATGTTATAATCCCAATGTAATTGTAAATATACGGAGGTTGAAAGCTCGTTATAAATTGAAAATAACAATATCGCCACTTTTTCATAGAAAACCACACCCGCGAACAACAGGTGGCGAATTTAAAAAACAAACAACATTTAAAATCTGTATTTTTTTAACATTTTACCATTTTGTGGTGGCAGTTGAGCTTTTGTTTTCTATTTTAAAAACAAAAGCTACAAAGATAAAATTACACACAAAGAAAACTTTAGCTATTTGCCAACTGAAATTTAGTTACTACGACTCCCAATTCGGTTATTTCGAATTTCAGTCAGTTGGTACAACTGATCATTAGTTTTCACAACAAAGTTTGGTTAATTTAAATTAATTTTAGTTGCAGCACCCAAAATATTCAGTCATATAATGAAAATATTGTTGTTCTTACACTTTATAGTTCAGGTGGCACTTTATTTCTCTGTGTATATAAAAAAAATTTTTTTTAAATTTTTAATTCGTCCCCAATTTATCCCCACCATAAGTTAAAGTTTTTTATACTGTCCAGGTGAAAAAGTTCATATATGATCATACATTGTCATATATGGTTTCATGTATGAACATATATGGTTCCATATGTAATGTATGGGATCATATATGGGTAAATGCATGCAAAGGAAAAGTTCATATATGGATATGTATGACACCATATATGATAATATATTGAATATATTGGTTCATATATTGCTTCATATATACCAGATATCTCCATATATGAATTCATATATTATTTCATATATGGGCAATATGTTTTAATGTTTTAGCAGATATGACTACTTAACGGCGAATTTTTTTATTTTTAACCAATTCTAGCCGCTGTACTAATTCATGACAAAAATATTTAAAAGAAAATACATTTTAAAGTTTCCATAATTTAAAAAGACGATAGTACAGAATGAGTTAATAAGATAAAAGTTTTTTATGATTTTTATTTTAATTATAATATTGAATCTAATTGAGCTGTTTATGCAGTTTTTTTGTAATTTATGTTTCAGTATATCTTAAACTTTTAATACTGCTTCACCTACACTTTTTTTACTATTTATTTGCATACAATTCATGAAACATGTTTTGGTTCATATGAGATATCTCACTTGAACCTAAAGAAATATCAATAGCATTTGATGTGCTTAATTCTGAATCGGCAGTTCCTAACATAACTAACCATCCCGCATTTGGCGGGACTATCTCGCTTTTCAATATAATTTTTTCTCAATAGAATTTTTACAAAAAAATAAAATGATTTAAAAACGTTCAACATATTATAAATTTTTGAGCTTATACGTATGAATTTATCAGTAACATGTTCTTAGAAGTATAATATAAACATTTTCTTTTAATAAAAAGACAATATTTTTGATAAAAATTTAAAAAATGGTCGTGGGTTCGATTCCCACCAGAGGCACTGGTCTGTTTTCGCTACAACGCGCCGAAAGCCATAGTAGCTAGTGCTCGGTTAGGGTAATAGTATATAATTTGTAATTATATGATTATTAATTAATAATAAAAAAAAAAATAATATATGACCATATATGAACATTCATATATGACCATATATGAACATTCATATATGACCATATATGAACATTCATATATGACCATATATGAACATTCATATATGACCATATATGTCCATATACCCTCAAATGTCGGATCCGAGCATATATGAATTTATATATGAACTCATATATGTGGCCATATATGACAATATATGAACATTTTCACCTGGGTGGCTTATTATTTTAGACGTTGATTTAAAGAAAAAAAAAACAATTTTTTTTTTTATTTTTTGGTCCACTCTAAAATAAATATATTAATCATATATAAAATTTTAAATTTAGAAAGAAATTTAGAAAAAAACAACGATAATTTTAACAGAAAATAAGAAGAAAAAAAAATTAAAAGAGGCCTTTGAACTTTTATAAATAAGGAGTAAAACTTGTTTTTTTGATATATTTTAGATTTTGGCAAAATTTAAAGTTTAGAAGATCGTTGATTTGTAGCAAATAACAATAAAAATCTTGAGATTTTATATGACGGCAACCATTTTAATACTAAAAATCAAATTGAAAGTAAATTATGATAGAATACACCGTTCTAATAAGATGGTGAGTTTTTTTTGGGAATTAAACAAAAAAAAAAAATACAAATTAAAATTTAATCTTCTTCTTTTTTATGATTTTAATTTTAATTTGTTTATACAAAAGATCTTTAACATGTAAAGTTGACTAAAATAAAGTTCTTTTTATTAATTTTGTTTAAAATCACATGACCTTTAATTTCCAATTTACTATTTAAATTAATAATTTACTATAATTCGTAAAAGAATAGTAAAAATTATAATGGTCAACATATTTTCTGCGAAAAAAAAAAATAAAAACTGCATTGTTTACGTTTGTAAAATCACATGTAAATAATGATTAAAATAGCCAGTGCATATTAAAAAAAAAAATACACAGAGAGAATTTGTTGGACGAGTTTTAATGAAATTTTTTCATAAAACTAATGAAGTTTTCTTCACAATGTGACTGAAAAATTTCTTAACTTTATGAAAAGTCTTCATAGTTTTAATGAAACTTTTTCATTATTCGTTTGAAATTTTTAATAAATAAAATAAAATTTTTAATTAGATTTTAAGAAAAACTGCATTAATTAAATGAAAAGTTTCAATGTACGAATTCCAGTGACACTTGATAGATCTAATGCAAAAACTCATTGATATCATGCAGGTAATTCTCTCAGTGTACAGGAATTGTGTCGTTAACAAAAAATTTACAATAAATGATATTTTAATTTAAAAACTGTTTGTATTTTTGTTTGTAACAACAATTACGAATTATTAACTGTCAACAAAATTATAATAAAAAAAGTGTAATACAAACCATGTTTATTGTTATATACGAATAAGAAGAGTTTTAAAAAAATGCACTCATGTATGTTGAGATTTTATCCTGAATTTAAATTTTTTAAAAATTGTCATATGAGGAATTTTAAACACTTTCAGGCAAAATATTTTCAAACTTTTTTTTGGTTATGACTGTATAACCTTTTTTGTATGTGTATTGTGGACGTTGTTATGCAATGGTTAGATCGTTGGACTGTTACACAGATGTTCCCGTGTGCGATTCCCGGCAACGAACACATCAATTTAGAAAAATTATATGTATCGCAGCGTCTACCTTCTGTGTTTCCACAGACCTTAACCCCACAGAAGTAAAATTATGAATCAGGGCTATGCCCCAAAAAGCTTCAATAAGTTCGCCAACTCTCTAACGGGTGGCGACACTCAGGTAAAAGCTTCATCATATTTATGAAAAACTTCATTGATTTTCGTCCAATGTAACACTTCATAAATACGATGAAGCTGTTTCAAAAGAGGGAAAATTGATAAAAGGATTCTTCATATTATGAAATGTTTCATAAATACTATGAAGAAGTTTCATAAATTTCATGTTTCATAAATGTTATTAAATATTTGATAAATAGAATAAAGCAGTTTCACAAATTTTTATGAAAGTTTTATAAAATGTTTCATAAATCTTATGAAACTTTTCATAAGCGTTTCATATTATAATCAAAAAATGTTATTTAAAATTAGAAAGCACATCAAATAATATTTAATTGATGTTTCAGAAATTCAAATAATTTCTGGTAGTTTTTGAGTTTTAAAACGTCTAAAGTCTTGAACATAATTGGATTAAGTGACATAAGTCAGTTTTTGGTACAGAATGTGAAATAGAGACGTAGGAGATTAGAAAAATAAACAAAAATCTAAAAATAGAATATTTGTGTTGTCCTGAGTATAATGTACAATAACAGAAAAGCTAATAGGAAAGAAAACTGCAATTTAGCTGCATTTAATTCGAGGACATACTTGGTTGTGATCGCTAAACGGTCATGACTTGGTATTGTTACGTTTGTAATGTAAGAAGAGCGCAGGTTTGATTCTTACAGCCGCAGGTGTTTTTAAAATGTATCATATAGAGACAATCTGACAATTATAAGACACAAATAATAATACAATTTAAATGGAAAATCACTGATAACGCCTGTCCCTAAAAAAAGGCTGAAACTAGTCTAGTCTGATTTAAAAATTAATAGTGTTTATAATTTTTAGGGAAAAACATTTATTCTTCATCTTAACCTCAACATTTCTAAAGAAAATTTTTTAAATTTTAATAATTGTATTTCCAAATTTCTGTTTCATACCAACATTAAAAAATTAACATTTTCTTCACAAAGTCTATCAAACTTTTTTATGAAATGATGAAGATATATGAAATATTTGTCATGAATTTGTATGAAGTTTGTCATCATATTTATGAAAACTTCATAAATATGACTAATTGATGACAACCGATTTATTAATCTTTTTTCTCTGAGTGGAACTGTTCTAGGACTTATCATCTCGCTCAATTACAGCGTTGCCATGTTTTAAGCCCTTCATCTTTCCGCACCTTTCATCTCTCTCTATTCTAATATTGTAATTTATAAGGTATTGTATCTTGTTGTATTAGAAATTCAAATTAATAAATACAAATACAAAATATCCCCTTTCCAAAAAAGCAACATATTCTTTTTCAAAAAAAAAACAAAGAATTTTTAAATATTTAAATTACAGTTTTTGCTGTGCTTTAATTGAAGTTACAGCAATTTAGAGATCTCATTCACATATCAAAATATATATTTCTCCACCTAAATGTAAAAATACTCTCAAAAATATGTTTGTCGTATATTAGAACTTAAAAAGAAAACCTCGACTATTTTGGAAAACACAAATTTTTTACCGGTTTACGTATATCATTAAACTAATAACACAGTGCAACAAATGAAGACTTTTGAAAAATGCACTGACTCGACAGTATAGATTCGATTGTACTACCAAAGGTAAGTAAAACCCTGTACTCGGTTTGGCCAGTTTGAATACCATTTTTTTTTATGGACCTCAAAAGACTTTGAAAATCAGTGCACCACTCAAAAAAAGGTGTCCTCAGTTTTTGGCCTACAGCTAATTCAGACTTGATGATATTGCTTAACTACATTTGGCAATAATGTGCAAATTTATGTGCAAAAAATCATTTTTTCCTGCACTTTTTTGAAAAAATATAGAAGAAAATTATTTTTTTTTTTGTTTTTTTCAGCATAACTTACAAGGACTCATCATTTCTCACTATCAATATATGACAAAATTGTAGCCATTGTAAATCTGAACAACTTTTGTGAACATATCAATACAATCTGAATGTGTCTAGGCATCCGAAATAGCTTACAAAGACCACTTTGTACCTTATAAAGTTTCTTTTTTGACTAGACTACACTTTTATTGCATTTTTGTTTACTTTTTTTGTTATTGAAGAAAGTAAACAAGAATGCAATAAAAGTGTAGTCTAGTCAAAAACGACTATTTATATGGTACAAAGTGGTCTTTGTAAGCTATTTCGGATGCCTAAACACATTCAGATTGTATTGATATGTTTACAAAAGTTGTTCAGACTGACAATAGCTACAATTTTGTCATATATTGTTAGTGAAAAATTATCGAGTTCCTGTAACTTATGCTGGAAAAAGCAAAAAAAAAAAAAAACTAATTTTCTCCTATATTTTTTCAAAAAAGTGCAGGAAAAAATGATTTTATGCACATAAAATGTTCATAAAATTTGTTCAGTAGACTCTTCACTACATTATTGCCAAATACAGTTAAGCAATATCATCAAGTGTGAATTAGCTGTTGGACAAAAACTGAGGACGCCGTTTTTTGAGTGGTGCAATGATTTTCAAATTCTTTTGAGGTCCATAAAAAAAATTGTTAGTCAAACTGGCCAAATCGAGTACAGGGTTTTACTAACCTTTGGTAGTACAATCGAACCTATACTGTCGAGTCCGTGCATTTTTCCACTGTTGCACAGTGTAATTAGTTTAAGGGTTACTTATTTGCAGAAAATCGTATTTAATACTTTAAATTTCGTAAAATTAAAAATTTTATATAAAATATTATTGAAACTGTTTTCTCCATAACATTGCATGTCCTCCAAATTTGTTGATGCTTTTTCGATTTTAGTTTTAAGCTCATTAAAATCGTTTAAATCCGCTGAATTCGCTAGGAATGAAAAAAAATATTTATTTTGCACTTAATCAATTTAGTCTGTCGATTTTCTCTATATACTTAACTATTCTCAAGTCATGTTTTTTATAAAAGAAAATGCGAAAAAAATACTAAAATTTCTAAAAAATTTTTAAAAGTTCATAAAATTTTGAATTTTTATTTTATTATGAGTGTTAGGCACCGACGTAAATAGGCCGGTTTTTTTACACTAAATGTCTTTCCCCCGAAAATAGGCTTATTTATAACTTTAGGAAGTTAATCTATGTCTTGTAGACCTATAAATTTTTTTTTTTTTAATTTTGTTTTTCTCTTATCTCTTGCAATCAACTTAAAGTTGTTTTACCATTTTTAAAAGAAAATTAATTATGCGCTCTAAAAAATGGAGTTAGTATTTTATGTTTTATGTAGAGATGTTGTGTAATTTTTTAAGCTAAAAAAATGCACTAAAAATAAAATTAAATGTCTAGGGTATTATAGATTTCTAAGACGTTGATGTTTTTAAATGTTTTTCCCGTAAAAGTGCATCTTCCATAATCTCATACTGTGAAAAGTAAAATTTTGATTCTTTTCCAAAAGGCTCCTATTGACATTTAAAAATCTTTTAATTAGTTCTCCGAGGTTGTATAAGTTGACTTTTTAAAACATTTTTTAAACTTTAGTCGACAATTGTTAATTATTTTCGATTCTGTCAACATATTCCAGGTTGATTTTTTTTAGAGCTTAGATTTATGGCCCTAGAAATATAATTTTAGGCTTTATGAACATGAATATTTAAAAAAATTTTAGACCTGTCAATCGTTAATTGAAGTATTACAAATTCCTAAATATATGAAATAAATAAATTTTTGTAGAAATCATGTGCATTTAAAAAAATTGTTCCATATTCGGGTTCAGCATTCTAAAATAAAAAACAGGAAACAAATATTAATATTGTTACATTTGCAAAATGGTTGTTGTATTTACCTTCAATTTAGTTGATCGCACATAATAGAATATCCTGCTTAAATTTAACAAAAATATTTGATAAAAAATTGTATACGGCTGATTTTAGGAATCCAGATTTTTATTCGCATAAAAAAAACTTTGAAAATTTTACATTTTTTCGTGGTTATTTTTATATACTCGTATTAACTAATATTAAGACTTTAAATTGGCTAAAATTAAGCTCAAATATATAACAACAATCTTGTAGATTCAACAGTTTATATATATATTCTATTAATAATATTTGGCAAACAAATTTGCCAATTTTAGCGTTTTTCCTGCAACGTCATTTTGAAAAAAAAAATTTTTTTTTTTAGTAGTGTTAGAAAAAATATAATTTTTTTTTTCTGAAATAAAAATCATTTAAGTTCGAGGCCATACTCTATATTTCTTTATTAGGATATTATCCTAACAAATAATCTATAGAGTTTTTTTGTTTTCAAATTTATTATTTGACCCTTTCAGGAATGTGTTGATAGATCTATTTCGGGAATTTTCTAGGTTCCCATCATCAGAACACGTTTTGAAAGAAGTGACAATCCCATGACAAACATCAAACATTCATATAAACTAGTTTACTCACTACATAAGAACTAATATATCGTAAAGATTATCACCATTGATCAAAAAATAAATTGAAAACTTGTTTGTTATGTGCAAGGTCCACCTTTGGTGGATATTCAATACAAAAAACAAACAAAAGAAAAAACGTGTATTGAATATCCACCAAAGGTGGACCTTGCACATAACAAACATGTTTTCAATTTATTTTTTGATCAATGGTGATAATCTTTAACTTCGAGCTTATATATTAGTTCTCATGTAGTGAGTAAACTAGTTTATATGAATGTTTGATGTTTGTCATGGGATTGTCACTTCTTTCAAAACGTGTTCTGTTGATGGGAACCTAGAAAATTCCTAAAATAGATCTATCAACACATTCCTGAAAGGGTCAAATAATAAATTTGAAAACAAAAAAACTATAGATTATTTGTAAGGACAATATCCTAATAAAGAAATAAGTTCAATAAGTTCGCCAAATCTCCATCAGGTGGCGAGCAACAACTGTTCTAAGACTTATCATCTCGCGCAATTACAGTGTTGCCATGCTTGAAGCCCTTCATCTTTCCCCACCTTTCATTTCTCCACTATCCAATTTCCAAAGAAAGCAACACATTAATACATAGGAAGAATTTCCTGAGAGTTGCTTCTCTTAAAAAAAAAAAAAAAAAAAAACAGGCCTTAATACCATTTTTTGTAGATAATGTAGCCAGGCCCTAATTAGAAAAATTAAATTAATTTATATTTTTTATAAAATTCATTTGCCAATGAATTCATTCTTTGTATCTTCATGATTATATTACTACACATAAAAGTTTAATTTTATAACGTTGAAACTATGCAAAATCCAAAGTATTTATTTATTTATACAAAAAGTTCTCAAATTACATATAGAATATTACATACAGACAATTACACATGGTTTTTGAGTATAATTTTAACTTTTTATAAATTAAATTAAGTTTAATATGAACAGAAATCTTGCACACAAATTAAAGTTAATACAACGTATTGCTTTTTGTTACCATTTTCAACAACAATGTGAAGGACATAGTTGCATTTAAGTTAGGCCTCTTCTGCACAGTAGGCCTGGAAACGAAAAATTAAATTGTAAAATTTACACTGAAAATAAAACGTCTGTAATTAAACCAAAATTTTTTCTTACAAATTGTGTTTCGTTACCGGCAATCAAATCGGCTAGCCTCAAAATATGACGCGTGATGACCTCTTACAAGGGAGTTATCCCGACCCGGACCGGTAGATCTTAATGAACTTCAAGCTATGACTCGTTGCATCACCTCTTACAAGGGAGGTTTTCCGACCCGGGCCGGTAGAAGCGTTCTTAATGAACTTCGGATATGTTGTAGAGAATACAAATTTAAGGGACCAGCATTTTTTCTTAACTGCCCAATTTTACGGTTTATTCGGATTATTTCGTTCTATTAAAATTAACTATAGACCAATCGAAAGCATTAATCAAATTAATCAAATGAAAGTGTTTTTGAAAACACCTTCACTGGTAAACAAATTATGCTTAAGCTTTTATTTTGGCCCAACGGCATACAGGATTCTTATAAGATGCCTCTAAAGAACATCGTCTTACCTTGAAAACGAATGGACGGATTTGTATGAAATTTGGCATGTATTTGGTAATGGTACCATAGCCTTTTAGATCACTATATATTGAAGTTAAAGGGCTTTTTGTGTTTCAAAAAACGAAAAAATTACGCACAAAAAGCATAATTTTTGAAGTGTATTTATATCTTGGGAAAAGGAATAATTTAGGACAAAACTTATTACTTTTTATAGATTAGTTTTTGAGATTGGCTCTAAACCTATTTTGGCTCATATCGCCTTGAGATGGCAACGAAAAAATTGGGTAAAAGAACATATTCTTTATTTTTCGTGATAAACATGTGGTATTAGGGTGGTCCTTATTTTTCAACTTGCGATTTTTGGGGCTGCCCCCCTCTTAAAATATTTGTTTGGGTACAAAATTCACCATGCAAAAAATTAGAGTTCTAGCATAACGGGAAGATGTCCCGCATCGCCCTTGAAAATCGGGCCCCTTGGAAAAATGGTCATAATTAAAAAAAAAATTCTAATTTTTTTTCTTCAAAATTAAAAAAATATAAAATAGTTTTTGTGTTGGGTTTAATCATAACTACTCAGATAAAAAATATTACTTTCCCAGAAAATCGCTAACTTACCCTAACTTTGTGTCAAAAAAATTAATAAATATTTTGGGGGTACCTCAAAGTGACTTTTTTGCATTTTTGAAAATTTTATTCAACAAAAATCAAAAACCTGATGTTTGCTGTCAAGTATTTTATTAAACACATCTCAAGTATTAAATAAGCCAAGTATTACACATATCCGTTGTCAAAAATTTTTGTTAGAGCATTTTGATTCTAGCGGATTTCAACATTTTTTTTTAATTTGTATAGACTTTTTTTTTTAATAAGATTTTTGTAATATTTTATCAATGTTATTGTGTATGCTATTTTATATAATTGTAATAACTTTATTATAAAGTATAATTTTTCGTGTTCATAGTTAACCTGTGTTTTCATGGGGTCACAATTGACCCTCGTATTTTAAAAATCACAAAGATGACATAAAATAAATTTTTTTTATGTTTCTAATTGTAATTTATTTACATTTTAAAATTAATTAAAATTAATTATTTAGTATAAATTCAGACATTTGTATTCATATTAAAATTGATTTTTTTTGTACATATTCAGGAGTATTTTCGAAAAACGTATTTTTAATTTAATAGTGTAAATTTTTTTCCCTCAAAATTATTATTATGGAAAAGTTTTAAGTTCTAATTTTTACTTAATTGACCTACTCGAAGACTAGAAACGGTTAACGAAATTTTTTTTAGAATAAATATAAATTGAATTATTCCTTTCTTTATTTTATTTATAAATTTTGCCACAAAGCTGTATTTTTCTTACGTGGGTCATATTTGACCCCAGGTTAACATGGGTTAACTATCAACAGAAAATATAGTATTTTTAAATAAAGTTATTACAATCATATAAAAAGGCATATACAAAAATATTGATGAAATATTATTAAAACCTTGTTTTAAAATAAAAATGTATAAAAATAAAAAAAACCTTGAAATCCCCGAGAATCAAAATGCCCTAAAAAAAAAATTTGCCAACGGATATGCGTAATACCTGGCTTATTTAATACTTGAAATGTGCTTAATCAAATACTTGACAGCAAACACTAGGTTTTTGATTTTTGTTGAATAAAATTTTCAAAAATGCAAAAAGTCACTTTGAGGTACCCCCAAAATATTTATTAATTTTTTTGACACAAAGTTAGGGTAAGTTAGCGATTTTCTGGGAAAGTAATATTTTTTATCTGAGTAGTTATGATTAAACCCAACACAAAAATTATTTTATATTTTTTAAATTTTGAAGAAAAAAAATTTGTAATTTTTTTTTTAATTATGCCCATTTTTCCAAGGGGCCCGATCTTCAAGGGCGATGCGGGACATCTTCCCGTTATGCTAGAACTCTAATTTTTTGCATGGTGAATTTTTGTACACAAACAAATATTTTAAGAGGGGGGTACAGTCAAAATCTCGTTTTTATTTTTCGCCCATACAACGAAAGACCACCCTAATGTGGTATACATTTTATTGCAAAATTGAGGGTTAGGCCGATTTGAGGGTTAAAGTGATATTTTATGTAAATATAGTTTTACAATAGTGTGTTTGTTAAATAATAAAATCTGATTATTATTAATAATCATATAATTACAAATTATATACTATTACCCTAACCGAGCACTAGCTACTATGGCCTTCGGCGCGTTGTAGCGAAAACAGACCAGTGCCTCTGGTGGGAATCGAACCCACGACCCCCGCACTGATAAGCCAGCACGCTACCAACTAGCCTACCGGGGCGCACTAAAAAAATCTGATTAAAAATATTACTACATTCTACAATTAATTTTTAACAATTTAACATAACTACACATTGCAGCTGATTTAAATGCATATTGTAGTTGTTTTTAACCGAAAATGTAGTTATTTTAACTGCCATTTATAGTTGATTCTACCTGCATAATTTTCTAAGTGTATGAGTGTTTTAGTTTAGTTTAAGATTGCAGATTTCTACCAATTATTTATTTTTTTTTTAATTAAAGAAAAAAGTCTGGACATTACCATAAAAGAAACATTTACGTTTTACTTACCAGAATGCACAAAATTCTTCAATTTTTATTTGATGCTTTCAATGTTTTATGCAAATATTCTCAATATTAATAAAATTATGATTAACATCATAAGTGTTCCTATAACTGTTACGCGAAATGCTAATAGCAAGTCCATTTGAATAATCGTTTATTTCGGAAATATTTAAAATTAAAATAATTACAAAATTTAAGTAAATATGAAATAAAATTGAACTGAAAAATTAAATGGCATAAAACAGAATGATTCTAAATTTTAATATTTTAAAAATATATACAATAGTCGTGTTCTAAAGTAATGTATACACGTTCAATATTATTGATAATTTTATTTTATAATCAATCAGTCAGAACAAAGTATTTATAAATAAAATATTTTGCTATATATTTAGCTTGAATTCGTAAATTTTAAAAACTCCCTGCCAGTAAAAGACAAGCGGACTACCGCTGGCAAGGCCTTTAGCCAAATTGGCATATGACAGTCTTAAAAGAGCTTTTCCAGAAACAAAGAAATAAATTTTTATAAAAAACACTATTTTTTTTTTAACAACGTGGCGTACATTTTTTAAAATCAATGCTTTAAAAGCACCTTTTACTAACGTTGGCAAAGCGTTCCTAACCAGAGTTTTGTTTGTGCTTTTATTTTGTTTATCCGTTATGGTGTAGTGCCTAGCGCGTTGGATTGTTACAAACTCATACATATGTATGAGTTTTCTATATCTCATATACATCGCAGCGTCCACCTTCGGTGTTCCCGTAGCAGAGAACGAAGCCGATCGGCTAATAGCCGCGGCTAATTTCGGCTACAAAATATTAGCCGACTATATTAGCTGAGCCGACTATATCAGCTTAGCCGATATTTTTTTTTTTTTCATCTAAATTAATTTTAACTAAAAAATCATATTATTTTAAGAATCCTCCGCCTTCATCCGGCTTTTAGTACCCACCAATCTGGCAACCATAGGTTTTCCATTATGAATTCTCTAGCGTTTGCAAAATGTGCCGTTATATTGCGCTTCACTAGAAAAAGAAAACGTTAATTTTCCAAATCTTACAATAACTCAAAAAAATATAAAAAACTTTTTTCATACTACACAAGCTAATCCCACAATTTCACCTGATTCTGATTCTAACTCAGATGCTTCTACTGATGTAAATACATTTATTTCAAAATCTGCCGATATAGCATCCCAGCAAAAAATTTCCAAAAAGGTAAGCGGGTTTGCAATCAAGCATTTTGGGCAGAACGCATTCCTTACTACTCGATTCTTTTAACAGGGCGTGAGACTAAAGTAATTGATTCTTTAGAATTGATTATTTTTTTTACCGAAGAACCATTTACTTAATATTTTTAAGAACTACATACATTTTTAATAAAGAAATAGTTCCATTGTAAAACTACGAAGTACTTACACAAAAAAAAAAATAAATAAATAGTTCCCTAGAAAAAATAAGAAGTACTTACATTTAAAAAAAAGAAGTAGTTCTATAAGTAAAGTCAACTTTTACTCACACGTGATTCTCCTAGGTCACTTAAATTTAACGATCTAAACTCATGCGGAAATAAAATCCTTAAAAGTGAAACATCGAATTGTTATGGTAAAATGGGTTGCTCATAGTTTTGGATAAATTTTTCAAAAAAAAGAACAATTTAAAATTGAAAAACAAAAATATGACTCCCGCACAATCACCCTCGAAATTTTTTTTACACTCACTCACGATAACGTCAGTAATTTCAACTTCCACTCACAATTTTCTGCTCACGAGCGCTTCCCTAATTTATACCTAACCACAGTTTAACAAAATTTAACCAACATGCAATTTCTGTTTTTGATATTATTTTCCTGCAAATAAAAATTTGTTTGAAAAAATATATGAGATAAATTCTTTAAAATTGAATAACTTCTTTTTTCAAAATTAGCAACTACTTCCAGGACATTATCCTTTTATTAAGAAAAAGTATATGATTACTTCTTGAGTACAAAAAGTTATACATATAAGTTAATAACATTGTTATTTTCTTTTAAGTAAATAATTACTTTGTTATTGAGTTCATGCTTTCTGGTTTAAATTTAAAGAATTGATTACAATACTACTTGCTTTTTTGACTCTATCGTTGGAATGAGTTTGGTATTGCAGTTACTTAATTTGGTAATGAGATATGTAAGCAAGTGTGGGCATCACCTTCTTTTTGGAATGTGTAATTTTTTCCTGGGATATTATGAAGACTTATTTAAAAGAAAAGAGGAAAGTTGGAAGCATTTTGGTAGTCTATACATAAAAGATGGACACACCATGAAAGCATGATATTTTGTAAAATTTGCTTAGATTACAAATAAATAAGTGAATTAAATTATTATACATTTTTTAATCATCGGCTTAAACGATTTTTAGTCGCCGCCTAGTTTTTTTTTCGTTTTTGCCGCTGCTGCCGAAAATTGTTCGGCTTTAGTCGACTTTCAGCCGCCGCCGAGTATATTTTTGATTAGCCGCCACCGGCGACAATTTAATGTTGGCTTCGTTCTCTGTCCCGTAGCACTTAACCCCACCGAAGTAAAATAATGAATCTGGACTATGAACCAAAAGCCTTCAATAAGTTCGCCAAACCCTTCATCAGGTGGCGAGCAACAGGAAGAATTTCCTGAGTGTTGCTTGTCTTAAAAAAAAAAAAAACAAATTTCTGTCTATGGTATCAAAAATAAAGTGCTTTGTCAGTGATTGATTTTTCTTTCCATCGACAATTTCTGGCTGGTTAATTTTGAGATTTTTTCTATGCTTGAAAGATAAAAGAATCCACTATAATATTCTGTTTTAAAAATTAAATTTTTTGTATAAAAACACTTGTTTAAAACATGCAAAACTTTAATAAAATTTTGCGAAAAATCTGGTCGGTACTCTTAAGACTTTCTATAGAGTTTCTGCGTGCAAAATATAATTCAATTCAGGAGACCCAAGGTCAGAAACTTACACATCTTTCGTGGAAATGCCCATAAATGTTTTGTTTGTTTTAGTGCTTTCATCGTTAGCTCGGTTGAATTCATATGCACATCCTCTTGTTTATTATGTCCTTGGGGTAAATTACGCTTTATCGAATTAAAACACTTATCGTTGTTTTCGCTCCCGCTTTAAGAACGACAATAAAACACATTCTTATTTAAATTTAATTTTTATTATTTAATTTGTTCTTTATTTTTATTTAATTTTTTTTTTATTTTCTTTAATTTAATACATTTTTTCATCTATTTGATTCAGTGCGTTTTCATTTATAATAAATACATACATACTAATTAAATATGGTACATGGGTAAAATTATTTTAATAAAGTATAAATTTAAAAGAAAAGAAAAAAAAACTGTATTAACAAGGAAAAGAAACCAAAAAAATATAAGTTAATTCTAAATATTTACACAACTGAAAAACTTTTTTGTTTTTGTTTCTATGGACTAGAAATGGGTTGTTCTTATTTGTATATCCATAAGATTGATGTCAAAAAAAAAAATTGTATATAAATTTCTTATTTTTTATATAAAATTTAAACACTTGGCACAATCGTTTGTTTTACTAAACTCATATTTTGTATATTTTCAAGGGAGTTAGAAATGCACAGAATGAAATTTTATTAAAGACTATTTTTCATTGATCATAAAATGATGGGTTACAAAAAAATCATTCATATATAATTTGTGATAAAATTATATTATTTTAATTAAAAGTGAAGCGGAAATATTAAATATAAATTAAAGAACAAATTTTAGCACAAAATTTCATTAAAATAAAGACAAACTTAAGTTGTCTAAACGACTAATGTTATTATTATTTATTATTTAACTTAACAATAAAATATAAATTAAATTAAACAATTAGCTAAACTGTACTTTGAAATTAGGGTGATCACGCGTTTTCATAAAATAAAGTCAAAATGACCTAGTTCAAAAATTTTCGACACCTGTTGAAACTGCCTCTTATTTCTTAAGGTTTTATGAATTGATGGACAGGGCTAGGTTGACTAGGTATATGATGGACACCCAGCCAGAAATTGCCAATGGTCTGAAAAATCAAGCACTGGTAGATCACTATTTGCCAATGATTGAACAAATAAAGTGCTGGCAAAGCACTGATGAATGGTGTAATTTTATATAGCTTGAGGTATATCAAGTTGATATCAGCGCACCAAAAACGGAATATGAACATCACAAACTTATTAGGAATTGGCGTAAATTTTTTGAAAATGTATAATTTGTTGAGCTAACATTCACAATATTGTGCGCCCCGGTAGGCCAGTTGGTAGCGTGCTGGCTTATCAGTGCGGGGGTCGTGGGTTCGATTCCCACCAGAGGCACTGGTCTGTTTTCGCTACAACGCGCCGAAGGCCATAGGAGCTAGTGCTCGGTTAGGGTAATAGTATATAATTTGTAATTATATGATTATTAATTAATAAAAAAAAATTGGAATTGGTTAGGAAATTGCGTGAACTGACTTACTTTGTAAATAGCACCTCTTAGCCAAACAGGAATTTTAAAAATTTAAAACGCAAACATTTTATGAATATTTTAAAAATTTTGCGAAATTTAATTATTTTGTTACGCATTTTTTTATAAAAAAAAAACATGTCTTCAGAACATAGTTAGGTATCTAGAGTGATTCTTATGGCGGACTAAATTAATAAATTTGTGACATCAATTCCGCCAAAACGTACATCAAATACAAGATATTAATGAGCTTAATACTAAAATCGAAAAGGCATCAAAAGATTCTAAGGACTTTAAATTATATAGAGTAAACAAAATTTGCATAACCTCGAAAAGCATCCTTAAATAAAACTTTTAATTTTGCAAATTTAGAAGTATTTAATATGAATTCCTGGAAATGCGTATTCTTAAACCCAACTAAATAGCATTAAACCGGTCAATAATTCGTGTTTTCCAAAATAATCGCGGTTTTCTTCTTAAGTTCTGATATAAGACAAAAAAAAAAAATTGAATGCATTTTTAAATTTTTTGGTAGTGTAATATATATTTTTTTATATGTGATAAATGTAATAAGATCTATTAATTGATGTAACATTTATTTAATTTTATTTGATTGTGGCAAAAAGTGTGATTTTAATATTTTGTTAGAAAGTGTTTTGCAACCGTCAGATAATGACAATCGTAATTAATTTTATATTAATTACTGTAGAATATTACTTTAGTTCAGGGGTGCCCACGGCCTATGCGCTTGGTACTCAATTGTTTTTGTAAAAACACTTAGCTATAGGCTGTGTTTTAATACACATATAGAGCGCTCAGCACTAGCAATACGAAATACACAAACAACTTTGTCTTATTAGTTTTTTTGTCGTTCTTCACTTTATACACGCAAGCGCAAAGCAACAACACTTTCGTATGCTTTGCTGGTAAACATTGAAATATTTTTTTCTTTTTTCTTTGTATGGATTGGTTTTTACAACAAAAAATATTGAATAAAAATTAGTTTTTCTTTGGTGTTTGCTCTTCCATAAGGAACTTTTGGGCACTCCTGCTTTAGTTAGTCTCTTTACAGTAAGAAGAAGAAGAAAACATTTTTATTGAAACATTTTACGGACACAAGGGATACACCAGACTGCCGCAGTTTCGTCCCCCTCCTGGGACTCGTCAGTGGTTAATTTATGTGTCAATTGAACAAAGTATTTTATATTGTTAATTTGCTCTATATGAAAAACTTTTTATTTTTTGGTGTCGTACTGTGATTTGAACTCACTGCCTTAGCATCAAGCTATGCATCGTAATCTCACCTCTTAACCAGTTGAGCCACGGTCGACACAGCGATGACTGTGGCTAAAGTGGAGTTTGGAGTTAGCTTGAAACTTTAAACCGCCATAATTGTTGTTTAGTTAAAGATAAATGATTAACGCGAATAGATTTAGCATGCTTAAACATCGGCTAACATGCACACAAAATTTTATTCATGTAAAAAAAAAAATAAAAATTCAAAATATTTTAATTCAAAGTGTCGAAAATTTTTGAAGTTCCTCATATACAAAATCCATTTCATGACCAAATATTTCGTTTAAAATTGCAATAATGACAACGATTGAGAATTAATGAAATTGAAAAATAATTAAATTCCCTGTGATATAATAAAATGATCGAGTCTCCAAGCAAAAAGAAAGTCTATAAGAAATAATAATTTGGGTTTTTTCTTAATTTAATAATAATATAATGCCTACAATAAATCTATAAAGTGCGCGTATCTAAATAATTACAAAATAAATCATTTTCCAAAATATATTATTCTACAATGTACAATTTTTACTTATATTTACTTAAAATGTACATGATTTAACATTATTTTTAAGTTTTATTTTAAATTAAATATATTTTATTATTTATATGGAATGTGTTTTAAATGTCTGGTGTTTAGGGGCTTTTTCTCTTAATTTACTTACTCCTATTTTTATTTAAAATTTTATTTGTTTAAATTCCAGTTAGTTTTTTTTTTATAAAATTTAATTATATATTATTTTATAATTGCCTAATTTATGTTCATGTTTGCTATTAGGTAATATTGATTGTTAATTTATTAATATTCAACCATTATTTAATTTGTTTGGCATTATTTTTTATAAATTTTTTAGAATTTTTTTTTTTGTTAAATGGAATACAAAATTAAAATATATTTTTTAAACAAAATTAAATCATTTAACAAAAATAACTAAAATTAGTAAAATTCATATATAAATTAAATAAAAAACAAATTATTTAATGCCTAAAGTCTGGCCTTAATACGGAACATGTTGTAAAAATTATTCAATTAAAATTCCTCGCTCCTAGACGAGGACAAGAAATTCTCATTGAGTTTGTGATTTAACATAACAAATATCTCTAGAAATTCTAATAACAAAGTCCCCTGAAGATTTCCTTAGGCAGGAATGAAATCCGGATAGGGACACGCCTACATCAGATTGCTTTTCACAATTTGTTAAATAAGTTTTGGGATTTTAGCACATTTAATTACTATAAATGCAATTAATGTTTATCCCGATGAAAATAAATTTAAATAAAATATTTTATTTATCAGGTATGTGATAGAAATAGAATCGTTTTAAATTAAATCGAACGCTCAAATCGAACCTATCGATTTAAGGTGTGATTGAAATCGTATCGGTTTCATTTTCCATATTTGTTTCAATTCTACGTATTTCTTAAAAAAAAACAACTCTGTTGCTTTGTTTACAATCACGTTTTGTTCAAATTATTTTTTTGACTTTAAACAGACATCATTAAAAATGGCTTTTGTTGTAATATCTTCTTTAATTTTGATGAATGAAGAGATAAACAAAGAAAATATTGAACGAAAAAAGTTGCGAGACTCATCCAACCCATTAAACTTGACAGAAAAAGTGTCAGTAAAAAAAAATACTAAGTTGCACTAATAAATAAATTTCAGTTTTATAGAATATTTTCGAGTTACAAAGAAGCTTTTTCATTGATATTGGATAAAATAGGTCCACACTTTATATCCACATCGATTCCTTTAAACATCCAATTGGCAGCAACGTTGAGGTTTTGGTGGGCCAATACTATTGAGCTCGTCTGCAAGGGTCTGCCAAAGTTTCTCGATTTCAATTCTGTCTCCTTTGGCAAATCCCTTTTCCAATTGATTATGTTTTTCCATAAATTCTATTATCATGTCTTCCTGTAGAATATTTATGTGCTTTCCCCTGAAAATTTTCTAAATAAATCTATTTTTATATTATTTTAAATATTTATACCTACATTTCAACAAAAATTATTGCAAACAAACTTCAAAAAAATGCGATAGTTTTAAAATCGTAAACCCCCGACTACACGTTTTAAAAACGCAAAAAAAAACGAATTTCGTTTTCCGTCACACTTTTTTTTATCGATATTTCTATGGGACAATATGGAAAATGAAATAGAATGCGATTTCAAGTAAAACCGAAATGAAAACGGCACTTATGTTGTTCATCACAACTTTTATCGGGTTTGTATCGATTTTGGATCGATTACGTTTTCCATCACATACCTGTATATTTAGTTTTATTTGTGCAAACTTTTGTATCACTTTTACTGTTTCCCTTTAAATTTCTTTAAATCTTTATCCATAATATAATGAACATTTCGCCAAAAATTTTTCTAGTTATTTGCATGCAGACAATATCCATCTTCGAAATATATACATCTGTTAATTTTCTACTCATCAAGCCTTATTTTATCTGCCAATTTTAGCAAATTGTTTCAGAAATAGCGATGTTTGGAAAAAAATAAAATCAATTTAGTATTAAAATTTGAAACAAGTCTATCAAAATCTCTTTTTTATTGATATTGATAAGTTGAAAATTTCTAATACATTAGCTTATAAGCCAACTCTATGGATATTTGGCTTTAGACCATTTTGTTGTGGTAGCTGCATAGAAAAAAATTAAAATATCTGTTGATTCGAATTCCAGTCAGTTCTTGAAATTGTAGTATATATAAAATTAATAAGTCACTATATAATTGGTTTAATTTTAAATAAGGTTTTAATCCTACTTATTAAAAATTTTACTGAATATTGTTTTGAATTTAAAACAAATTTTTCGTTAAAATTGAAAACAATCGTCACAATTTAAAAAGCCCCAATAATAAAAAAAATCACCAAAAAAATCGTTAAAATTGAAAGAAATTTCCAAATATTGGGGAAAGATCGGCACAAACTCTAAAATTGAAAAAATAAACATAAAAATTAAAAAATAACCAATAAATATAATTATAATTTTATCTAATTTTTTTTTTATGTTCTTTTTAGCGTTCTTTTTGGCTATTTTTTCTCAGTTTTGTGGTTTACAATTTTAACTTTTTTTTTTACTTTTAGCGATCTTTTCGTCTATTTTTTCTCAGTTTTGTGGTTTACAATTTTAACGATTTTTTTTTCACTTTTAGCGATCTTTTTGGCTATTTTTTCTCAGTTTTGTGGTTTACAATTTTAGTGATTTTTCAATTCAATTTTTTTTTTTTTAAACGCTTTAAACCACTGTTTTGACAGTGTTTTTTTTAAACAAACAGCTACATGTTTTGTAAAGGAAGAACTGCTAAAGTACTTTTTGCAAACGTTAGAAAAACGTTTTAAAGCTATATTTTTAAAGTGTTTTTATTTCATAAACCGTTTTAAATTTTTTATGAAAAGTACTCCCAAAGTAGTTTTTTGCGACCGTTCAAAAAGCTATTTAAAATAATGCTTTTGTAATGATTTTGTTTCGTACCATTAGAAACTAACACTTTGAAAATACTTTTATAATTGTACCATCGAAAACAAACGCTTTAACGGAGCTTTGTTTTTGTACCGTCTCTAATTTCTACATGGGTGGATTACATATTCGAATTTCATCAAAATCGTAGTGTTTACATTGAAATTCTTTCCTTATGGGGAGCAGATTTTGTCATAAATAATTTTTTATGGATTAAAATAGAAACTGCTGGTCACCCTAATTTGTTTTAATAATAGCTATAAAAAAATTAAAAACTATAGCATACCTTTGGGCTAACGTAAACCTTTAATTGAAAACAGTGGGAAGTAACACTTATAAATTTAGTGTAAAATCATTGGTAATTGAAATAAATTTTTAATTCAATTAAAAATATCTAAACAAACAAAATATATGCAAACAATTTAAAACAATTCAAGAAAAAAAAAACTTTTATACAATTTTAATTAATAATAATACAAATTTTGGCTTTTTGTTGTTATACCTTCTCAAATTAATTTCAATTTTAACTACACGTTTAATTATGACTAATAGTTGAAATAATTAGAAATTTCTTTTTTTTTTGTTAGGACTTCTCTATAGTTATTGTGTATATTTATATGACATATGTTATTTAATGTGTATGTAAATTATTTTGAATTTTCATGTGACAAGTAGTGCGTTAATTAATTAAAACCATAGTATAAATGTACTTACTAAATATGCATTACAAACTAGTTAATAGAGACTTAATTGTTAAGAATTGTATAGTACATTGTATATATATATATATATCTATATATATATAGAGTTTGGTTTCCCAGGCGGAAATGGTATCGTATAAGAACATATATGATCATATATGAGCTTGTTTATGATCGAACACATATGCCCATTTATTGTTCAATATATGATCATATAGGATCTCAGTAATGTTTGGATCCGAAATTTGGGGTATAAAGCTATATGAGTATATGTGAATTATATATAAGCGTATATACTCTCAAATTTCAGATCCGAACATGTTTGAGACCATATATATATATAGGTAATATGTTCTATATATGGGACTATATATTATCAGCGATACCTATATATGATCATATACAATCCCATATATGATCATAAATGTTCATATGCAATCCTATTTCCACATAGTTCGTTAAAAAATATACAAAAATAATAATTAATGTTTAGGCATTCTTGTGAAATAGAGAAATGTTAAAGAACAACAAATTAAATTTTTTGATTTGATGTTAATTTGACTTTAACACTTTAAACATTTTTAAAATTTATAATAAAAGTCTACCAATTTGAAAATAGATGATAATGGTTCCAAATCGATTAAAACGATTTTTTTTTTTTTTTGGAAAACATTAACCTGTGCCGAAGTACGGCCGAAAATCGCTCTTTTGTGAAAAAAGTGTATTTTTATTAAAAATTCCCGAAATTAAAAAAAAAAAATTTTTTCCATATCATTTATTCATTTAATTTGATACTATTTAGATATGGAATGCTGACTTCATCGGATATCATTAACCCACTTTAGTCTGGAATAAAAAAATGACTCCCTAATTTGATAAAAATGCAAAAACATGTTTTTCAAGGTGGTCCACCGATACCTTTTAAATACCGTTATCCGTTTCAAAACCGTTTCAAATTGATTATCGATACAATACCGAAATACCTGGTGTTTAAAACAGCGGCATGCTGCAACCGTTGCTGCAATACCGGTACGATTCCGGTATTGAATCGGTAACATTACAACATTTTTTTTTTTTTTTTTTGCTAAAAATACAATTTTTTTTATATAAAACCAAATTGTTAATCAATTTCAATTTATATTTTTTTTTATAAAAAATTGTATTACAAATTTGACGAACATCAAGCTTTTAATTTGCGTTGAAAACACTTTTATATGAATTTGTAAACTTTTTTTTTATAATCTCTATACAAATATAAAATATTTGTATTAAACCAGCTTGTCTTCCAAACAAACTTTATTAAATTTGTATTTGTATAGTAAAACTTAAAATTTTCTTTGGTGTCACAGAAAATAAACCGTAAAAACATTTTTCGTTTTCGTATTGTTTTCTGTGTGGTTGTTGATGAAAACCGGAAAAAAAATGGTCGAAATGGTTTTCTGTGACATGCCTGCTTAAATATATATGGGTATATGTTTATTGTTTTTTACCATTATAAGTAAGATTGCTACTATAAAGAATTGCGCTTGTTCGTTATTTCAGTACCTACCCTTTATCACATTTCCAAATTCAATGAAAATCTGAAAGAAATTATTCTGTAAATTATCTATTTTTATCAAGTGGAAATATTTTTTGATCAATTAAATAGCTTTGCAATTTTGTAGTCATAATTAAAATTACGTTTCATGGGGCTTTTTTGTCTCCCGGCCACTAATGGTTAAATATTTTTAAATAAAAGTAAAGATAATTATAGTCTAGTCAAATTAAGGTGTTATTTTTCAGAAAATTATGAAAACTTTGATGAAAACATTAAAATTTGGTCCAATTTCTGACAAAAACTCAGTTTTTGTAAAATGTCCTTTAAAGCAGTCACTCAAAAAACACAAACACGAATATATTTCTTTAGATTTTTTTCTTCTTAAAGGATGTCCACAATTAAACATTACTATACAGTCCCCGCACCAAAAACGAATTGCAGAAGATATCCGAGTTTAAGACAATATAAAAAATATCTATATTTTTTTTTTTTCATTAAGAAAAAATTATTTTATTTTATATTATATTATAAAAATAGCAATCGACATCTAAAAATTAGGCATTTTGAAAAATCTTTAAAATAAAATAAAAAAAAACACGTTAATGATATCTGATGGAGTCAGAATTCCATATCTAAATAAATGCAATTAAAAATTAAGTTTTTATAAATTACAAATTTTGATAATTAAAAAAAAATACACTTTTTTCAAAAATCTTACATTTTTATCCGAAATACGGCACGGGTTAACGTTTTCCAAAAAAAAAACTATTTCTTGAATTTGGAAACATTTGCAATAAACAAAAATCTACAAATCACTTTTTAAGGGACATCCTAGAAAAAACATTTTCCGTAAAAGTTTATTTTTTACTGAACAGTATTGTTGGATTGAATTGTTAATTTTTGTATTCTGCTTTTGTTTTAAAACGCAGAAAAGAAAAGTTATAAAATAAATCGAAAAATTGTATGTTTCTCAAAATATGAGGGCGGCTCAATAAGCCCGTGACTTTTCGAACTTCCCTACACTCAAAAAAATAAGTTAGTAGAAAAGTTAGTAAAACGTCTTGTAAATCAGGTAAACTATTTTTTTAGAAATTTTTTTGCTAAAATCGTGTTTTCAGCTAAAATTTTTGTTATACTTATTCAGCACTTAACTGTTTTATACTAATGCTTTACTAATATTATACTAATGTTTTACAAATTAATTTTGCTAAAAAAAATTGTGCTGATAAGCACATTAATAGTGTGGACGACAACCAGATTGAAAGATATGCGCAGATTGAAGCAGATATCGCGGCATGTCAAGATGTAATAGAGAAGAGGAAAATGATACTAAAAAGTACAACTCTAATAAGACATATAAAAAAATCAACCATGGAAGATTTTTGTATCTGTTTTTAATACATAAAACAAAATTGAGGATTAAAACAACTTAAATTTTGCGTTGTCACCGGCTTGTGAAAATAATTGTCTATTAATTAAATAAAAGACAAAATAAAATATTTAAATTTAATATGTATTTATAAACTAAATGTTTATAGATTAATAATCTAGTGTGGTCAAATTGCAAACAAACATATACAGACATGTAGACAGAGTAAAGCGAAAGACAAAGACACACATCTTAGGTAGATTTGTATGGTTCCTTTTTCTTATTGTAAAAAAAAGGGTTGTTTTTTCGTTTTGTTTATTTTTTCGTTTCGTTTCTATAATTATCTTCGGCAGTTGCGTCCTTTAAAAGATAGCATCATTTAGACAACCATTGATGCAATTAGTTGAAAGAAAATTTTTGTTATGTTATATATATTTATTTCTATGCACAATCGACTTCAATGGTAAAAAAGTGGTTTACTGACTTTCGTTGTGGTCGCACAAGTACAAATGACGCTGAACGTTCTGGACGGGCAATTGAGGTCAATACACCCGAAAATGTCGAAAAAATTCACGATATGGTGTTGGCCGATCAAAGAGTAAAAGTGCGTGAAATTGTTGATGCCATAGGCATTTCATATGGCAGTGTGGTTTCGATTTTAAATGAGCAGTTGGGTTTAAGAAAGCTGTCTGCAAGATGGGTGCTGCGTTTGCTCTCAATTGACCATAAACGTAATCGTGGCCAATAAGGTGATGGCAACAGTTTTTTGGGATGCACGCGGGATAATCCACATCGATTACCTTCAAAAGGGAAAAAACACTAAACCTCGAATATTATGCCAACTTATTGGACCAATTTAGCGAGGATTTAAAAAAAAACCCCCATATGGCCAGAAAGGCCTATTTTATGGACCTCGAAAAATCATACTTTTTGGAAGGGATACAAAAATTGGAGAAACGTTGGACTAAGTGTATTGAGCTAAAAGGAAATTATGTTTGAAAAATAATTTTTTTTTTTTGCAAAAAAAACTGTGTTTTATTCAAAAGTCACGGATTTATTGATCCGCCCTTTGTACTTAATTTAACTAAAATCACTGAATTTCTTTGAAATTTTCTGCAAAAAATCTTATATTGTTTGAGGTGTTTAGTATGCTCTCTATATCCAGTTTTAGCCGATTTTAAATTTGAAAATTAATATTTATATGTTAATGTATTTTTATATTTTGTAATGTGAATCTTTAACGACATCACAACACTTTCGAGATTTTCTTATAGATAAATATATTATTTTTTCTTTAACTACTTTCCTTAAGGTGCTTTTTAACTAATTTCGTGCCACTATTTCTAAAGTATTTTTTATTTATTTTTATATTTTATAGTTAATTAACTTAATTAATTAATACTATTTTAATTGTGGCTGTTTTTCCTTTCAATATTTTGACAAACAATTACATTACATTTGTTTTATGTTGTAAAGGTACCTAATTTACACAGTAGTTTTTTTTAATATTGTTTTTTTTTATATACTAAAATTTAAAATTTATTTAAAAGATTATTTTAAAAAATAGTTTAATTATGATTTAATTAAATTAAAATAATGAACACAATTGTTTAGTAAGAGTCAGTTTTTGGTAAATAGTTTAAACTTAGATTAATGGAAGATTACAATTTTTCGTTTTTTAATGTTAAACAAATAAAAATCACAGTTTTCGACGCGAATACTTAAACTAGGGTCCTTTGCTTAAGTAAAGGATGCTCAAATAGAGGATGTCCAAAATAAAACAGTACTAGATATTTATCCAGTCACTGCACCAAAAACGAATTGCAGAAGATATCCGAGTTTAAGACAAAATAAAAAATATACTATATATATATACAGTAGACTCGCGGTAACGTGAACTATTAAGACCTGAGCGTGTTCAAGTTTGCAAAGTTTTTCATGTTTACGAAGGTGTAATTTTTTTTACATCTTAAAAATAAAATAGACATATATTTAACTCAAATTCATATATTTTTTTATTAATTCATATTCATATTTGCTTTGCTAAGCTAGTCACGCTTGATCCTCTTTTTATTTTTTCTATTACATCCACTTTTTCATTTAAAGATAAAAAATTTGGTAGTTTTTGCGACATTTTCCACGACACACTTTATATTAAACTAAAAATAAAATAAGCAAATCAATGAGCGCGTTACACAAAATGTCAGAATATATTCATAAGCAATCATTTACAGGGATTCCCAATTTTTAAAAAAGTAGTGATTGCTTAAAAATGTTCAAAAGAAAACAACGTTTTCTATGTCCCATTAATTTTACATTTGTTCACGTTATAGGGCTTTCTTACTGTGTTCACGCTACAGAGTAGTCAGTGTAAAAAAAATTATGTTCATGCTAGCCGCTGTTCACGTAAGGCGGTGTTTTTGTTATCGCGAGTCTACTGTATATATATATTTTTTTTTCATTACGAAAAAGTTTATATCAATTTAAATCTATCATAAATCATATAAAATTATTTCTTTAAATTTAATTATTATCATTTTTAGACAAGAAATCGAGTTGAAATAACAAATTATAATAAAAATAGGTTTAAAATTTATTAAAAATTGATTTATAAATTTTTTCAAAGAAATATAATATAAAAATTTAAATATACGGTTCGAAAATCTTCGTCTTAAATTCGGTAAGCTCTTTAGTGCTGGTATATTCGGTTACTTTACAATACTTGATACTACCCGATATTTTTAAATTGGATACTCGATACTACACGATACTTTTAACGATTTTTTAAATTTGAAAGTTGCTTTCATGTTTTACAAATTTATTTGTAAAATTCAAATTTATTGAATTTTTCATTGTTTTTTATGGTTTTTCAACTTTTTTTCTTAAAATTTTTCATCTTTAATTTTTCTTCTAGCAGAGTTGTTCATTAACTTAGTGGATTCGCATTTTTTTTATTGTTTCTCTGTCCAAAATACAACTTTGAAAATATTGAGTAGTTGCTTTTAAGTATCGAATACCCTAAAAAAAAAAAAATCCAAATACTCGATATCAACTATACGTTCTTTTACCATCACTAAAGCTTTTGTTGCACTTCTTTGTTTGACTCAGTGGCTTGTTGTGTAGATTTTATTCTGCACATCCTCTACTTTATAGTGTTCTTGCTACGTTGCACATTATTACATTTTAGCACATTTTTAATAGAATCTTTCCAAAGTTTTTGATTTTAAAACACACAAATTCTTTTACTTTTCAAAAATTAAATTAAGTAAATAAAAAGTACAACCGAAGTTATTATTGCATTTTTTAAAAATTTAAATGCAATTTTTTAAAAAACGTTTTAGCAAATTTAAAATATATAGTATTATGAAGTTTGTACTAAGCTTTTGTAATATTCATTAATAATAAAAAAATCGGCAGTGTTTCAAACTCGAAAATTAGCCATTTTACTCATACGTCATGTTGCCACATATCTTAGCTGGTACTTGAACTTAGGGTGTTTGAGAAACTAAGGTATATAGTTAACATTTATAATTTAATAGAAAACGATCCCTAAAAAGACACAAAAGCTTAAAGATGAAAATACAAATAAATGATAAGTTTAAACTCGGTTTAAATCAATCGATGATTTTACTTCCATGAATTTAAATATGACCAATATGATAATTCTGGATTTAACAAATTTCTATAGAAGTTATGAAAATGTTCTTCAAAATCTTTAAATTTATTTTTTTAAACCAGAAATATGAAATTATGGTTTAGTCCTGACACGAACCTGGTGAATGAGGCTTGAATTATTGATTGTGGAAGCAGAAAATCATTTAATCATGTTAAATGAGTCGTTTTGACGAATTGATTTTAAATGGGTTTCCCTCTTGTCGAAATATTGGAAATTGAATTTGAAATTTTAATATCATTTGAATCTCAGACGGTTTAATATATTTGAGAGATTTCAATTTTATGAACAAATCTTAATTTAAACTTTAGTTTCTTTATTTTTTTTTAATTTGCTGGTTTTTGACTTTTTTTTTTAAATTGTCGTGTGGCAACACTAACATTATAATTTTTCTATGTGTAGTAGAGAGGCAACACTCAGGAATTACTTCCTATATTTAGTGTGTTGCTTTCTTTGGAAAGGGATAGTGTAGAGATGAAAGGTAGGGAAAGATGAAGGGCTTCAGACATGGCAGCACTGTAATTGCGCGAGATGATAAGTCTTAGAACAGTTGTTGCTCGCCACCTGATGGAGAGTTGGCGAACTTATTGAAGCTTTTTGGTTCATAGCCCTGATTTATTATTTTACTTCGGTGGGATTAATTGCTATGGGAACACCGAAGGTTGACATTGCGATACGTATGAGGGATAGAAAAAACTCATACATATTATTTTGATGTTGCCGGCACCGGGGATCGAACCCGGGACCTTCTGTGTAAAAGTCCAACGCGCTAACCATTACACCACAACGCCCCACAAAATATAAATAAATAGCGACAAATAATGTTTTGAGTAATAACGACATACATTTCAGCATGTTTTTAACTTTGTGTATTTGGCAAAAGCTTTAACCGATCGGTGAGATTTAAAAAAAATTATATACGAACTAAATTTAAGCAAAAAAATAAAGATTCAAATTTTTTCATCAACATATAAATTAAAACTATTAAAGCTTAATATTTTCTCAATTTTAAAATAATTTTTGAAAAGTTCAGAAGTCGTTCCATAAAATTCCGATTCGATTTTAGTCGTTTTTGCAATGGATGTGTATGGTTTTCATTGAAAGTGAGCACATCGTTATTCAACGTTCCTAAGAAAAGGGGAAAACATTGATTTTTTCAGTTAGATTTTTACAGGAAGAAGAAGAAGACACAATTGAACAAAGTATTTTAAATTGTTAAATTGCTTTATATGAAAAACTTTTTACTTTGTGTCGTAGTGAGCTTCAAACCCACATCCATACAACAGGCTATGACTCGTAGAATCACCTCTTCGCGAGTTGAGTCACGGTAGACACAGTGATGAGTGTGGCCAAGTGGAGTTTTGTCAATCACAGCATTCACAATGTATTGTTTTTCTCAGAATTGACAGAATTAACTAATACTTATGAACAATTTATTTTTCAACTAGAATACTTCCTCTTTTTAATCATATTGTTATCTCTTTTTTTTACAAGTAACTAATTATCACATTATGATGCGCTTTATTCACATTCGTTAGTTGGATACCAAGTATATGTTAGTGATAGAGTTGCCGCTGGGCAATTTCAAATAGATATTTAGAAACTTTTTTTTACAATTTTTTTTTATTCATTCAAGGTGTTAAATTATTTTATGATTTTTAAATCCCTGTATTATATTTACCCAATAATTTAGCCGTTTGACATTGTGTCGATAATTAAAATATTACATTTCGAACTTGATTTCAAAAATTTGTTATATTGTTGATCCCGAACGGCTGAATTTTGTTTTATTAGAATCTCATAGCTCTCTAAGAAAGCTGAAGACCTTTTTAAAATTATTACAAAACCTAAAATCATTTTTCCGCAGAGTAGAAAAAGTTGGTTAGGTGAAGAATAGTTAAAATTTAGTATTACACAGTGCAGCATTTTTAAGGTCATCGTTTGGTTCCTCCTTCATACCCGTTTTTTTTTGAAGTGTATATCGAAACTAAAAAAAATCCGCAAAGGACTTGGCCAGATTACATCGAATTTTTTTTTTTTGGACACCCTAAGTTTTTGCACCCAAACATGATTTTTTTAAAAAAGGAAAATTTTTATGGAATCCATATATCATAAACCGTTCGGAATTTTGTTTTTATGTCTTTGGCAAAGTTGTAGATCCAAACCAAAGCAAAAAAATTCTCATATGGACCGACCCAAAAAAATTGCATCCACTGCATCAAAATTGCTAAAAATTGGGAAAAAATGCTATTTTTTTATGATTTTTTCATGATTTTGTCCTGAAATGGCTTAAATACTGGGAATTTAAGAAATCTTTCTTCAGCTAAATTATATCTAACAACAATATAAACAACTCTCTAGTACATGTCGTCTTAATACGAACATTCCTTAACCCTAGAAAGCACATCTTTTTGCTCACACTTATTTTGCATAGCCAATGTTTGTCGTTTCGACAAAGAAAGACTATATAGGTTAATGCTTTGGTTTGGATCAACAACTTTGCCAAAGACATAAAAACAAAATTCCGAACGGTTTATGATATATGGATTCCATAAAAATTTTCCTTTTTTAAAAAAATCATGTTTGGGTGCAAAAACTTAGGGTGTCCAAAAAAAAAATTTCGATGTAATCTGGCCAAGTCCTTTGCGGATTTTTTTTAGTTTCGATATACACTTCAAAAAAAACCGGGTACGAAAGAGGAACCAATTTATGTGTTGCACTGTGTTATTCAATATATTATTTTTATAATTTAATAAAATTCGGGAAATTTTTCTATTTCAATAGATTTTTATATGGGCAGTTACAGAAAAAAAAACTAGGCATAGTTCTGATAAATAAATCTCTGAATTTATCTAAAACTCGGGCAATTTTTTTTTATTGATCTAGAAAGTTTCATCGTGTAACTCGACTCCGTTTTGGAGAAAATATTCATTTAATACCCAGAGTAGAAAATAATTACCATATAATGGTTATATAAGTACATATTTGGTAATGACAGTTCTTACATTTCTCATTACAAATCTCATTTATATTGTGGTTACATATATGCTTGCTAGTATGGTCAAAAATATTGAGTCTAAAAATAAGTTTTCAAAAAAATCAAATTTATTAAAAACATATTTTTTAATGGAATTTTTTTTTTTTTTAATGTTCATGTTATTCGAAACTGCAACTCCAGGTTGTCAGTCAACCGCTCTACCATCTGAGCTATCTCGACATGTTAGACTTGATAGATAAAAACATAAATGACTTGTTTGCACGAAATGTCATTCTTTCTAGCTTACAAAAATTCTAAAATATGTAGTTATATATGTCCTTACTAGAGTTAAGAAAATAATGTGTCTAAAAAAAGATTTTCAAAAAATGTTTAAATCATTACTTTATATTTCAAATAATGATAGAAATAAGTATTTGCGGGTAACGCATTTTTTTTTGTAGTGAAATAATGGGAAATTAACTGGTTATTAGGAAGTCATTATTATTTGTATTAAGTATTGAAGAGAGTACGCTGGTGTTATTACTTCTAGTCCAAAAAAGTAATGATATGTCATTACCGTATCTACACTGGGTAGATTAGATTACAGTGGCACTATGCACCGCGACCAGAAGTTGGTATGTTGTGCTGCCAGCGAATACACCCTATAGGTTCACGCTCCCTACGAAGCCAACTATCCTATCAGGTAAACAATTCCAAACGTCCGATAGCGTCACTATTCGACCACTAAAATAACGTACCCTCCTGTCGGAGAGCTCCGGACATTTGCAGAGAACATGATCTGAGGTCTCGGGTTCCAATTCACAAAACCTGCACGTATCCGTAGGGGATCGTCCCATCTTGTACAATTGATACCTAAGGCCACAGTGTCCCGTGAGTTAACCTGGGTATCCCAACAAAAACAAGGTAATGACATGTCATTACTGTATAGACTAACATGTAATGAGATGTTATTTCTTTTTCGATTACTTTAAAATGCAAAATAATGACTTACTGATATAATTGGTTATAGAAGAATTTCTATGTAATTGCAAAATAATGATTTACTCCCAATTGATTATAATTATCAATTTCATACTTTTGATTTCAATATTGTAAGGAAATATTCGCTAATGTGGCCCTACATCTGGTATTTCGATCTAGATAAAAAAAAAACTAACAATGAAAATACACAGTGATGAATACGCATATTTTAATAAAACCTAAGGACAAAAAAATATTAGACACGCAGTTATGTGCGCAATTGCACGTTTTGGGGTTAAAAAGGGGAATCAAAATTTACAACATTTTTGTATGAAAAAATCTTTGAAATTTAAAAAATTCAGATTTTTGTTTGTACGCATTATAAAGTACTCGAGAAAACGAAAATTTTGATAACCATAATTGCCCATGCTGTGGGCCCTGGGTTGCCACTTATTTCAAATATAGTTTATAAAATCTCTTCGGGAAAAGTCGAGATTACGAAAATTGAAAAAAGCCCAGACACTGCCCTCGATTAAATTAAATACGCATTATTATATGTTAATTTGAACTCAAACCAACAACAACTTTCAATACGAATGTGGTATTCAAAAAAAAAAATTGAAATAACGAAAATGTTATTTAAATTTTTCTTGAATACTTTAGACGTAAAATATTCAATGATTTTTAATAATTTTAAAATATTAAACATTCACTTTTGTCGCTCAGTGTGAAATTTTATAAGGTTAAACTAAGTTTAAACTTTAAATAAATATAATGTAGCACAAAAACTGACCCTTAAATATGTTTAACATATTATAAAGATAAAAATAATAAGTTAAGATTAACTGGAAATTACTTTTAAAACTTAAAATTAAATTTGAAAACTAATTACAGTAAAGTTCCAGTTTAACGAACGCTATACTATCTGATCATTTTGTTACACCATTTTGTTATTTTTCTTTTATTTTTACCGAAATCGAAAAATCATATGACTGGGATTTGTTAAACCGAGACTTTACTGGAGATATATGTCATGTTTAGTTGTAAGGCAGTGATTGTATTGAGTTATCGTTACATAATTGAAAAAATGAAATAAATTATTAGAAAAATCTATTAATAAAATCCTTTATTCACAAAGAAATCAATCTTTAAAGTAATTACTTTTCAGTTATTATTTATATTTGAATTTTTTTTTTGGTTTATAGTATTTTCATATTACGCTATAAAGGTTTTTTGTGTTTTCTGTTTAAGCATTTAGAAAAATTTCATTTATCTTGTATTTTTTTAATTCATTTTTATAGTATACAATTTACTTGTAGTTTTTTTTTTTAAGTCTCCCAGAGAACAACACTTCAAATATATCCTAAAATTAATAAAACAATTCTTCGTCTTTCTCCATCCAAGCCGCATTCCGTTTTGACAACATATCACACTGTAGTCTCCCGGTCGACATGTATATATTCGACCGGTTGCAGCCCGTGTCAGGAAGACGGATCAATGAATAGTGATTCTTTTTTGAATTCCTTTTTCAATGTACCACCATTAATGATAGATTTTTGTAAAACAGTTTTCTTACGTTTTCTCAGCAGACCAAATATACAGAATATCAGGCAGGCAGTTATAGCGGCCGCTATACATCCCAGGGCAGCAAATACACCGCCAGGTAGTTCGAGTAGTTTACGGGCCGTACCACATTCTTCTTCGGATTCATCGAAACCAGAGGGACAATTGTGATGACCTGGAAAGATATAAAATATGGTAGGGATTTAAGTTTTTTGTTTTATATAATTCAGAATTCTCTACTTATTGTTTACAACATCATAAAATTAAACTTTTCTGGTAGTATTAATTCCTTAAAAATCTTTTGCTTTTAAAATTACCCAAAACTCTTTAACGTCTATAGAAGGCTAAAAGAATACAAAAAAATTCAAATAAAAATATCCTTATAAAACAGGAATACATTCAAAGGAACACTATATTGTAGTAATACTGCATACATCCAGGATCATAACAAACAACATTCATTTAGTCATTCAAACTTAAATCGTTTGAGTAGAATGCATCATTTATTCGTTTGCCATAATATTTTTTTTTTGTTTCAGACGTAAATTAAAGGAATGAATTGTTGTATTCTAATATAAACAAGTTCATGCATTAGATTTGGTTTAACCAAATTTTTTTCTTTATACTCTCCACAATGAACCCTGAAAACAATTTTTTGTACATTTTTGATTTGAAAAACAATTTCTGTGGTGAAAAAAAATTTGTGGTGAAAAAAAAATTGACGTGAAATTTAAGTATGAAGATATATGTTATTCACCAGCCATTATGTTATTCACCCTTTTCACTCATAACTTTTGAACCGCTGGAGCAATTTTGCTCATTTTCAATACCAAACTTCTCGGGAAAGTGTATATCAATCTAGGAATGAAATGAGCAGTGCGTATTTCGTTTTCGCTACGTGATTTCAACAACATACGGACTGGCAGAAAAACGTACAGGCAGATGGACAGACAGACGGACAGACGGACGGACAGACATACGAACAGACGGACATAGCTAAATCTCGTTAAAATTTAATAAGTATCAATAATATATATACTTTATGGTTCGATGCGTTACAAACGGAATGACAAACACAGTATGTGGAGGGTATAAAAACAAGTTTAACTATTTAACAAAATTAGTATCGAAATTTGCGTTTACACGAAAACGTTATGAAAATATTTTAAAATTAGTTTTTTTTTGTTTTATAGCGCCCTCTAGTAGTAATATAGGCACCCTAAGTAAACATTTATTTTGTCATATATATAATAGACGACTAGGATTTTTAAAAACTTCAAATTTTAGCAAAACTTGTATTAGTTTCACAACTAGTTCTATAACTAGTTCTTTAGAGCCAGTACTGATTCTAGTTTGGCGTTGTAACTCATGATTTTCGTTTGAAATTGTCACCCTTAGAACTAGTTCAAAGGTACTAGTTCTATAGAACGGTTGTAGAACCCATTTTTGTATTCGTGATTTTTGTTTGAAATTGGAACTGGTTCTATTTAACTGTTCTAGCATGCGTTCTACAACTAATGCTTTGAGGGTGAACAATTTTATAATTTTTTTGTATGCAAAAATTGTGCTGAAATGAAATTAAATTTCAAAAATGGAATAAAAAAAGTGCTTTCAGTTGCTTAGTTAAACATATGATGTAAATGATACAAAAGGAATCCAGTTATAATTGAAATCCGGCAGATTTCCTACAAAAATAGAGTTTTCTGTTTTGTTAAATATTGAATGCGTCACTAGCGACAATTTATATGATTTATATAATAAATATTTATTGCGCCGTTGGCAAATTTTTGGCGGAAAGTAAAAGAACTGTGCTTTCTTTATACCGATTTTGTTCATAAAAATTTTTGCTTATAAACAAAAGTTGACAGTTTTCCGATCCTCTCTAATGATGTGGTTTTTATTTTTAATTATATGCTCATCACTGTGCGATATGTCGGCGACACAAAACATAAAAAAATCTGAAATTCGTGTCAACAGATATCATTGTTTTTTTCTGAAATTCGTGCCATCAGATATCATTGTTTTTTTTTTAATACAATATTCAAAAATTGTGTAAAAAATCAATTTTTTTTTTTACCTTTTCGCAGTTGTTTTGGAACTAGTTTAATATTATTTGAACTACATAGTTTAATATTATTAGTTTCTCAAAACACCCTAAAAGTGTTGCTAAAATGCTAACTAACATTCTCTTGCATAAGTTCTAGCACTAGTTGCACCATTACTAGTTCTAAGAATGCTATTTAAGAACCTGATTAAACCTCCTAGAAGTACTTCTGGAACTAGAATTTTTATCAAATTCGTGGGTCATTTTTGATTCCAGGTTAAAGTGGTTTAATGCTATTCGATGAAGTCAGAATTCCATATCTGAAATTTTTTAAGTATATTAAATGAATAAATAAGAAAAACGTTAAATTTTTCAAATTTTAAAATTATCGGAATTTTTAATATAGATCCACTTTTGTGTATATGATGTACACACAAAGAACAATTAAGCTATTTGCCAACTGAAATTCGGTTACTACGACTCACACTCTGTTATTACAAATTTCAGATGGTTGGCGCAACTTAACATCAGTTTTAACAACGAAGTTCTGTTAGATAGATAGATAGAGTTTCTTTATTTTTTCATTCAAACATTTTACAATAAATCTTACACTAGGTATAAATAAATAAATTATTTAAAAAATTAAGAAATTTTTAATAAAGAAATATACAGCTTGGTTTTTAAAAAACCGTCAGCCGGAAAATTAAGTTTGATTAATTTTTGGTTTTTATAAGTTAGAAATTGAATTCAGCTACTAACATTTTTCTATAGTTTAAACTTTAAAGCTATTTTAAGATAATTAAAAAGGTTAGACCAATTAGCATCTTCAACACAATTTAAAATATTTATTATTTGTCCTTCAGACAATCTTATGCTGCGAAAAAAGCGAAGACGAATCTCATTTAGAACTGGATATATACCCAAGAAGTGTTGCATTGTTTCTATTTCTCTTAGATTCCACATAGAACAAAGTCGGCTATCCCCTAATTGGTAGGAGTTGCCATTTAGCCACAACACATCACCTCTAGCTTTTGAAATTAAAGAAATTTGACTTTGTGTATACAACATATTACAATACGTAGCACCTTTGGAAAAGTCTAACAACCTATAGAATCTAGTCTGGCTTTGTTGTGCACTTGTGACATATTCGAGGTGAGCCTGATTTTTCATCTGTTCTAACAACATGCAGCTAGCACTTTTCCATTGATTTTTACTATGATTGATGTAGGCATTTTCTACATTATACTATGTCATCCGGTTTTCAAGATCCTTGTACCAATAAGTATTTTTCTCGATGTTTTCAATATATATTTTAGATGCAAAGCATATGTGTAAAAGTGTCCATCTTCTAGACCTGTTTCTAATGCAAGTACATAATTCGGTGTGTTTTCTGGGAGTTTGAGAATTCTTTTTATGAAAAATCTGTGCAGTTTATCTACGTCCGCAAAACAATAGTAACCCCATATTTGAGATCCGTAGGACTGGATGGACCGGCATACTGCCAAGTTCTCTTAATTCAAGTGGATTTTAGTTGCAACACCCAAAATATTCATAAATCTAATGTAAATATCGTTGTACTAACTGAATTTATAAGTTGTTACCATTTATATACACTTCTCAATTCGGTTGGCATTTTATTTCTCTATGTGTAGGTATATAAATAGGACATTTTCGGTCGAAATTAGGCACAGATTAACGTTTTCCAAAATAAACCTAAATCTTCTATTATGAAACCATTTAATATAAATCCGGGGGTGTAGTAAACTAAAATCGAAAAATCGTGTTTAAGGGTCAACCTAATGTATATACGCCTAAACTTTGGCTAAAGAAAAATTCGAGAATATTTTGAGAATGCCTATAGAAATATTCAAAATCTCATTTAAAAAATTAATACTCTGAATGCTCTGTTTGTTGTTGTTATTGTTGCAGTATCCTAAAACCGAGAAATGCAATTTGCGACGTGGTTCTGTGGCTTCAACAAAAAAGTAAAAAAATAAAAACTACGGAAATATTCACCAGTACAATATGGAAAACAATATTTTTTGTTTCTTAAACTTCACAATAGAAACAAACAACATATACTCAACTACAAAGAAGAACAATAAAAACAAAACACTTTGAAAAATTCATGTTGAACAGCGATGTAAAAATATACACTAATAAAAAAAAAACTGCTAAAATAAGCAATTTTTTTTTTTCTAAATATTAGTAAGATAAGAATAGCAGAAATAAATCTGTTGAATCTACAAATATTTAGTTATATTTGAGCTAAATTTTAGTTAATTGAAAGTAACAAATTGATCTGCTTAAATCAACAAAAAAATTTGTTAAATATTAGTAAGGGATAAAATCATTAAAAATGTGTAATTCTGAAATCAGCACTCTACAATTTTTTAGCAAAAAATTTCTGTTGATTGAAGCAAAATATACTGTTATTTTCAATCTACTAAATTTAAGGTAAATATAGCAAAAACATTTTTGTTTGCAGTTTAAGGTCTTCACATATTAAGTAAATGTTTTTGCTAATTTAAACACAGTAAATAGCTTTTTTCAATTAACTAAAATTCAATTCGAATATAACAAAATTTTTGTCAAGTTAGGAGTTTTATTTTTGCTGTTCTTTTTTTTTTTATAAATAAGGGTAACCATGTCAGAAATTTTGATCTTGGAAAAATGGAAAAGTGTAAAATTTTTCAAAAACACAACAACAAATACAAAGAAAATAATTTCCCAAAAATGTAGTAAAATTGTCTGGGTCAAATCGATTTCGAAATTGTCTGGATAAAAAATACTCAAAACATATGTTTTTTGTAATATTTACAAATAGCAGTTCGCCGATAGTTGCCGAAGAGATAAGTTATCTCGTCACTCGCATTAATTATTAATGGAGAATAACGGTTAATTCTATTCTTTTTTGCAATACTATAAAGCGTGTCTCAGCATGCCGTTAGACTGTTGAGTCTAGCCATATGCAAACCGTTCGGATTCCTTTGGAGACATCGTTTACTCCTCCATTGCAAAGGCAATGGTTGTTTTGTGCACGTGTTGGTCTGATGGAATTCGTTCTTTTTATGGCGAATTGGGGCCTCATCTCGCTGAGCCTCCATTGCGAAGGCAATGGTTGTGTATGTGTTGCTGATGTTCCTGTTCGTCTGTTTTTAAATCATCTTACTTATTCAGTATAACTATACTGTGTGATTTACCCTGGCTCTTTGGTTTCGCACCTCGCCATTTATTTCGAGAATTATAATAATAATATTTACAAATAGTACTAAAAAATACAATCTAATAAAAAAAAAATACATACGAGGGCGTATCAATAATTCCGTGACTTTTTGAATGAAACACAGTTTTTTTTTGCAAAAAAAAATTAATTTTTCAACATAATCTCCTTTTAGCTCAATACACTTAGTCGAAAGTTTTGTATCCCTTCCAAAAAATAGGAATTTTCGAGGTCCATAAAATAGGCATTTGTTTGATCAATAATTTCATTGTTGGAGCTAAATCTCTTTCCACCAAGCCATTTATTTAGTTTTGGAAATAGGAAATAGTCACTGAGGGCTAAATCCGGAAAATATGGAGGATGAGGTACCGATTCGTAGCCCAATTCATGGAATTTTGCCATTGAGACTGCACACGTCTGCACCCGTGCATTATCTTTTTTTTTAAATCCTCGTTAAATCGATCCAATAAGTTGGCATAATATTCGCCGTTTATTGTTTTTCCCTTTTAAAGGTAATCGAAGTGGATTATCCCGCGTGCATCCCAAAAAACTGTTGCCATCACCTTATTGGCCGACAAACATACATTGGCCTTTTTCGGAGCCGGTTCACCCGGAGAGACCCATTGTTTATACTGCTGCTTGGCCTCCAGAGTGTTGTAATGGATCCATGTTTCATAGTTACAAAACGCCGCAAAAACTCATTCGCATTGCGGTTAAACAACTCCAAACAATCCTTTGAAGTTGTCACACGATTACGTTTATGGTCAATTGAGAGCAAACGCGGCACCCATCTTGCAGACAGCTTTCTTAAACCCAACTGATCATTTAAAATCGAAACCACACTGCCATATGAAATGCCTATGGCATCAACGATCTCTCGCACTTTTACTCTTCGATCGGCCAATACCATATCGTGAATTTGTTCGACATTTTCGGGTGTATTGACCTCAATTGGCCGTCCAGCGTCAATTGTACTTGTGCGACCACAACGAAAGTGATTAAACCACCTTTTTACCATTGAAATCGATGGTGCAGAGTCCCCATAGTATTTATCAAGCTTTTCCTTCGTTTGATTGAAGGTTTTTTTTCGCAAAAAATAATGTTTAATAAGCACTCGAAATTCACTTTTTTCCATTTTTAAAAAAATCCACGAGGTTGTATGTTTTGAACAGCTGTTAAACGCAAAGTAAATGACGGAACTTGCTTAAAATTTGACAGTAGTCTATTAACAGGTGGTACTTGATGGGAGCAGTGTTGCATTTCATATAACTACGAGGAAGTTCGAAAAGTCACGGACTTATTGATCCGCCCTCGTATACGTTTGATCAAACAAATGTAATTAATAATAAGTATCATCCAAAAATATGGAGACCCGATTAAAGAAAATTAATATGATGCAACAAAGAAACGTATCAAATTTGATATAAAGTATGCGCCCAAATAAACGTTAACACACATATTTCCTTATATTTTTTTTTGCGATTGATTTTAATATTTTTATTTACCAGACTATGTTTGAAAACTGCGTCAGATAATAAAATTTTTTGATTTACCAAAATTAATTGTATGGTTAGTTCACAATAAATAATCAAAAGGAAGTGCGTGAAAAAGTAGCACGACGCGTGCAATGTTTTAAACATTTTGTGAGCCCAGTTAAAAAAAATTGTGCGAAAAGTTCTGGGTAGGAATGCAAAGAAAAATACTGAAGCCGAAAAACGAGCAAAACTACTAAAAACTATTTATTTTTGTTCAAAAATTCGAATGTTGTATTATGGACGACAAAAGTTATGTATTTGTGGATTTTTCACAGCTTCCCGGACGGAAGTTTGATGTAACGTTTTATGTCTTGAAGACAATTAAAAAAACAATCAAAATTTCCAAAAAAAAAAAAATAGTTCTCAAATCTATTTCTAACTTTCGATATAAGTGGACAGAAAAATCACAACAGAAATTGCTTATGGGAAGGCATACCAGAAAAATTAATTGAACGCTTAACTTTTATATAACATGGTACAGAATATAAATCTGTATAAAATTAGAGTTAATAAATTTTTTTATTTTAAACTATCTCTTAACTCAGTCTTTATTAACGTAACTTTTTGTGTGTTGACGTTTATATCTAATTGGAAAACAATTTGATCCGAAAAATTTTGGATCGTATTGGATATAAATGAATTATATTACAGTGCGATTGATAAGCTTTTATGCGATTCAGTCGAGTAAAAATATGGCCCGATTATTAAACGCCCAATTTAAGTTTAACGTACAAATAAATTTTAATTTTATATGCTTAACTATCAAAAATTTGTAAGTCAAACTAAATTGTGATGTTCATTTAAGATAATTTCAATAGATATTTCCAATGAAAATTTTAGTGTTGATATTAAAATTTTGAGTAGAATGGTTATGGATTTCTAAACAAAAACATCACTTTTCCACAACTTACATGGGCAATACGTTGTTTTGTTTCATCTCGTATATTAATTTAATACTGACAAACCAATTATATATTGTCTTTAAAGTCTTACACCTAAATGCTACACTGATTATAATCCATGCATAAAAATACGAAAAATGTCATAATAACAAAAAATTTCGTAAAATAGACGAAAATTTCTTAATTTTCCAAAATATTTCGTTATTTTGACTTTTTTTTGTATTTTTAGCATAGATTTTTATGAGTGTAGGCCCGTGTTTTGCCAAAACATGTCTAAGCTTTTTATTCTATTACAAAAGTTCTTTAGTCTTTTCCACTTGTTTCAGCAGAACGGGTGTTTTGCACATGAGTGTGAATGCCATATAACTTTTCCTCTCTAACCCACCACAATTCTAATTCAACACTTATTAGTTTTCGCATCTGGCAACACCTTTAGTAGCAAATTATTTCAACGTGTGTGAATTTTGTTAAAATTGTAGTGTTAAAATAAAAATATTAATTTAAGTGATTTAATTCACAAAATTTGTTATTTTTTTAAATAAATTAATTAAGTAAGTCGCAAATTTTGTTGTAAATATAAGAGTTTATCAATGCAAGTGATTTCTATTAAAATACAACACAAATATGTTGAGGCAGCCTCTCGGGGCCAATTATAGGGTTTTGTTAATTCAAGCGTTTAATATGTACAAATATTCAGTATTTTATTAATAATATTATAAAGTATTTGTAAATATATAATTAAATTAAAGAAAATTCATCCCGGCAGAGGTAATTCATTAATATTACACTGTGCATGCCAAATTATTGTGTAGTTGTTGTTTTTGTTTTATTAAAGCAACTGCAAGAGAAACAAGTAAAAGAAAAAAACAAAAAACTAGTATGTTTAGTTGTTATTGTTATTTTTAATAGCAAACAAAATTGATCGTGATATTTTTGTTTAGTATGCTGAACTTATTATAGAATAACAATACATACACTGAGCAAAATTCTAAGGTAATTAAGATTTTATTAGTCTTAACAATAAAAATGCTCCATTTAAATTTATACCCCAATTGTTATAGTTGCTGGGTCAAATTAAACCCAAATTTAAAATCATTTAAAACACGGTGCTACAAAATTTATAATTTTTCATGAACTTAAAAAGCGACCTGGTGGGTGTTGAAGTAAGATTTTATTAGTTTTAATAATAAAAATGTTCCATTTTAAATTATACCACAATTGTTATAGTTGCTGGGTCAAATTAAACCCAAATTTGAAATCATTTAAAACACGATGCTACAAAATTTATAATTTTTCATGAACTTAAAAAGTGACCTGGTGGGTGTTGTAGTTTTGGTTAAGTAAATCGCATGCTCAAAATCTGAAGTTATTGTTAAAAAGCCTTTTTTGAGACTTTGCAGACTAAAAAAAATTTGGTGAAAGTTATATCGCACACCCAGTTCAAAAGTGACTTAACTCAAAATTTTTCATTTTTCAGAAATTGAAAAAAAATATTTGCAACTTTATACCAATTGAAACATAAAGAAAGACATAATTGTTTTTTTAGCAACAGTTAACAACAACAAAATACACTGATATTTTTTTTATAGATAAACAAGTGTATTGTGCAAAGTTTAAGCATATAAACCCGAAAAATTAAAATTTAGAGATGAGTCACTTTTGAACTAGGTGTGCGATATGAGCTTTCCAAATATCTATAAATTTCAATATGTTCAACAGAAGTGTGGGAGGTTTTTATAATAATATTTAAATTTTTTTCGTATTTTGACATCTCTTTTAGCATAATTTATTAATATTCATAAAAAAAAAAATTTCATGATTTAGCGATAAAATTTCATTAAATTATGCAAAATATACAAAAAAATATAGTGAATGTTGCAAATATAAAAACCGAGATATTTCAAATACATGCACAAAAAGTGCTGGAAAAAATATATTTCATACAAAATAGATGGAAATAATTCCGCTTAAATGCGTCCCGTTTAAATGCCATCCACGAGTAAAAAATGTTTTACAAGTATGACATCATGTATAGTACGATACAATTTTACTTGCTACTTTAATTTTTCGTAAAACGGCATATTTAATTGTTATTAGACGGGCAATATATAATTGTATATAATTTTCGTGTTGATAGATAAATTTTAAGAAGAATGGTTATGGATTTCAAAACAAAAACGTCACATTTCTAAAACTTAAATAAAGAGTATATTTTTTTTACATGAGACATGTGACATTGTTTTATTTAATCCCTTATATTGATTTAATTCTGCCAATCCAATTATATATTGCAAGTCTAATAACGAATAGTATAATCACCCTTATTGTGTATGTCGTATTTAAAATACGCCTACGACTGTTTTGTAATAGATTAAAGAGAACGTAAACTTATTTTCTTTAATCTATTACAAAACAGTCGTAGGCGTATTTTAAATACGACATACACAATAAGGGTGAATATATTATAAAATACAATTAAATATGTCGATTTACGAAAAATTACAATGTCAAGTAAAATTGTATCGTACTATAAATGAAGTCATACTTAACTAAGGAGTGAGATCGAATAAATCCACAGATTATCACTTATAACTTTTTTATGTTTAAAAGTGAACTTTTTTTTGCAATGAAGTTATCTTTTAAAAAGTCGCCAGATGATGTGTATAAATTATTAGCGAAATCGGATCATTACTTTGTTTACAAATGGAAGCTGAACAAAAAGTGAGTAAAGGAGATTTTTTTGCCATTTTTAGTGCCCTAATTGATAGGAGCAGACCATTTCCAAAAAAAAGTGACAGTATTGGGAACTTGCTTTGTAGCCTTCATCAATAATTTAAAAAGAATCTTAATATAGTTTAATTTTTCTGAGTTCTGAACAATTAATCATATTTTTTCTTACGAAATTTAAGTTTTTTTTTTTTTTTGTAAAAATGCTACTTTTTTTGTTTTCACTTTTTGTTCAAAGTCCATTTGTAAACAAAGTAATGATCCGATTTCGCTAATAATTTATACACATTATCTGGCGACTTTTTAAAAGATAACTTGATTCAAAAAAAGTTCACTTTTAAACATAAAAAAAGTTATAAGTTATAATATGTGTTAGGATTTATTTATTATAAATACAATTTTTTTGAACATAATCTCCTTTTAGCTCAATACACTTAGCCAACGTTTCTCCAGTTTTTGTATCCCTTCCAAAAAATAGGATTTTTCGAGGTCCATAAAATAGGCATTTCTTGTTCATATGGGGTCGTTTTTTTTTTAAATCCTCGTTAAATTGGGCCAATAAATTGGCATAATAGTCACCGTTTATTGTCTTTCCCTTTTGAAGGTAATCGATGTGGATTATCCCGCGTGCATCTCGAAAAACTGTTGCCATCACCTTATTGGCCACAATCACGTTTATGGTCAATTGAGAGCAAACGCGGCACCCATCTTGCAGACAGCTTTCTTAAACCCAACTCATCATTTAAAATCAAAACCACACTGCCATATGAAATGCCTATGGCATGAACAATCTCACGCACTTTTACTCTTCGATCGGCCAACACCATATCGTGTATTGACCTCAATTGGGCGTCCAAAACGTTCAGCGTCATTTGTACTTGTGCTACCACAACGAAAGTCAGTAAACCACTTTTTTAAAATTGAAATCGATGGTGTAGAGTCCCCATAGTATTTATCAAGCTTTTCCTTGGTTTTATTACCGGTTTTTTTCGCAAAAAATAATGTATAATATGCACTCGAAATTCAGTTTTTTCCATTTTTAAAAAATCCACTAGGTTGTATTTTTTGAACAGCTGTTAAACCCAAAGTAAATGACGGAACTTGCTCAACATTTGACAGTAGTCTATTAACAGGTTTTACTTGATGGGAGCAGTGTTGCATTTCATATAACTACTAGGGAAGTTCGAAAAGTCACGGTCTTATTGATCCGCCCTCGTATAAATATTAAGCAAAAAATTAATTCTAAAACTAAAAATATTAAAAAAAAAAACACGTAAAAAAGAAAAACACGTCCAAAAAGTGGATCAATGCTAAAGTACTCTGATAATTATTAATTTTGTATCTTATAATCGAGATTTTGAGGTATGACAAAATATGGCTTTTCTTGGAAAACTAATATTGAATTGTGTGTTTTTCTAAGTATCCTTCAGTTCAAACGTATTATAAATTGTTTGAAGAAACAAAGGTAGGTTCTATCTGGGTTATTGTGAAATGGAGGTTATCTTAAAACTTGATGTGGAAGTGCGGAAAACTGGAGAGCTAACACAGCTGCTCGCATTCTAGCAATCATAGTTGATAAAAAAAAATAATGCTCACATCAACAATAATGTAGTTTTGCAATTTTCCCTTTTTGCAAGATTTAATATTTAGCAAAAAAAATATGCTAATTTTAGCAGTATTTTTTGCAACGTCATTTTTAATTAGCTTTTAGTAGCTTTTTCTGCTATTTTCACAGGTTTATTTATATAAGCAGCATTTAGTTCATGAGTAACCGAATATTAAGATTACTCGATAATAATATACCATTCTTATCATGATTTTAACATCCAATATAATGATGAGAAAACTAAAAATTATTTCTAATTTTAGCCAGATAGATTGCTATTTTCATGTAACTAAAATTTTGATAAAATTTAATTTAAATATAACAATAATTTTGTTAAATTAACAGTTTATTTTTTGCTGTTTCCAATTTACTTCTATCTTACTTATATTTAGCAAAGAAAATCTACTAATTTTGAGCAGTTTTTTCAGCAACATTATTTTTAACTAATTTTTAGTATCTTTTTCGGGCATTTTTTACTTTTATTTTTTTAAGTGTATCATAGAGCCTATAACGAAAAAGAATATAATAGCAACAACCGATAAAGTTTAGCATATAACACTTTGAAATACACATTTAGGAAATGCTTATTTATTCATATAGTTAGTGAGATACAAAAAGATATGAGATTCACAATGAAAATTGGGGTAACAATATTACTTAAAGCGTATGTATTTTTTTAAACAATGTAGTACTGGTGTGATTAAAAATATGGCACTAATTAGTAAATATTTATTGGAATCTAAAAAGTACAGTGCGCCCCGGAGGCTAGTTGGTAGCGTGCTGGCTTATCAGTGCGGGGGTCGTGGGTTCGATTCCCACCAGAGGCACTGGTCTGTTTTTCGCTACAACGAGCCGAAAACCATAGTAGCTAGTGCTCGGTTAGGGAAATAGTATATAATTTGTAATTATATAATATATTATATTATTAATTAATAAAAACAAAACACTTTTATTTATATATGCAGGAAATAACATCTACAACTGGTGATCAGAAATGTTAAACACTACTAAATACTGCTATTTTTATGCAGTCATCAGTATAGCTGCTATTGCTGAACATATTGCTGACTAAATTACTATCAGGATCAAGATGGAGACAATGTTGTTAGTTGGTGAGTATGTATGGATATTTGTTTTTCTAGCAGTTAAATAAAGGGTGTCCCAAGAAGAGCGCAATTTTTAAATTTTAAATAAAACATTTAAAAAAAAAATCGTGAAACTTTATTATATCGTAAAGTAGACAGAATAAGGTTATGTATGGAACAATATATCGTGCAGATGGCCGCCGCGGCTTTGCTGGCATGCACGCGATCTTTTAATGAAATTTTCAATGACCGTTTTGCATGAATGCTGCGGTATTTCATTAATGCAGCGCCCAATTTCCTCTTTTAAGGCTTGAGTCGTCGTCGGCTTATTCGCGTAAACCATCGACTTCAAAAAACCCCAAAGAAAAAAATCTAGTGGTGTTAAATCGCACGATCTAGGCGGCCAATTCTGTTCTCCAAAACGCGAAATAACACGACCAGGAAATGACTGATGCAGCAATTGAGTTGTTTCTCTGGCTGTATGACATGTGGCGCCGTCTTGTTGGAACCACATGCCCTCCACATTCATTTCTTCAATTCTAGGCAAGAAAAAACTGGTTATCATTTCACGATACCGAACACCATTGACTGTTTGCGCTTGACCTGCCTCATTTTCATAAAAAAAAGGTCCAATGATTCCTCCAGCCCAAAAACCACACCACACAGTGACACGTTGAGGATGCATTTGCTTCTCGTGAATCACTCGAGGATTTTCCTCACCCCAAATGCGACAATTCTGCCTATTGACGAAGCCAGATTTAAAAATTGCGTTCTTCTTGGGACACCCTTTATTATTATGGTTTTGACTTAATTCTTATGCGGTATATCATTTAAGATTTTTTTAGTTATTCAAACTTTGTTACAAAATGTATATTTCCTTTAGTTTACTGTTTTGTTACTATTTTTAGCAAACTCTTTTTGAATGCATAAATACTTTGTGCACAAATCATTCTTATTTTTAAGAGTGTTACGTACTACTAAATCTAAAAATATACATCTTGCTGCCCTATTTTGGTATACGGTGTATAATCAATTAATGTTTTAGCAAGAAGAAAAGAATAGTCAAGAAATTATACTTAACATCCTGTTTTAGCAAAAATGATTTTTTAGGGCAAAAATATGTTAGTGTTACTTATTAATACTTAAAAGGATTTGATGAGAAGTTTTCAATTTAAGATTAATTTTAATTAGTTTATAAAACTTCTCAATATAGAAGTTAGATACGGTACAAAAAGCAAAGTGCAGTCGAAGTGTTTGTTTTTGATGGTACAAAAAAGAAGCATTTTTATAGCGTTGTTTGTCAATGATATGAAAAAAAAAGCATTACAAAAGCATTATTTTGGATTGCTTTCTGAACGTTTGAAAAAAGTACTTTTGATACAAACTTTTCAAACGGTTAAGTGTGCAATGAAAGTGGTGGGAATCTAAGCAAAGAGTTAAAAGAAATAAACGCAAAACAAAATCAAATAACAACAAAAGCTAAATAAATTTGATCAACTGGATATACTGCAAGACGCCATGCAGTTAATGTCAAGTCAATTTGATGATATATTAAGTTTGTTCGATAACACAAAAATTGTGACAAATTTGTACAAGTTTTTACTGAAAGGCGTTCGTTTACACAAGTACTCAGTAAAAAATAGTACAAAGAGAGAGTTAAGTGACAGTTTCATGCCAAAGAACTCACAAGTTTTTACTGGATACATTTTTGCCAGTAAAAATTTGCAAGAGAAAACATATCGCACCTGTACCTCTAAACAGAGTCAACTCAAAATTTTTAAATTTTCACTTTTTGCAAGAAAACCATGCACAGTGATCATATCTACCTACTGTAAAAATCTTACACCTTTTTTTCTACTCTTTCTCAAAAAAAAATTCAGTTGTATAACTATTTGTGTTATAAGAGTAGCTTCTTTAAAATCAACTGAGTTGTCTCCAAATGTAAACCCAATTCATATCAGTGTTTTTTCAACTAAAGAGAAATATTTTAAGTTCTGCCTGTGTTTATGCCATAACGGATTATTTTAATGATGTTCTATTTTGTTTTGTCCCTCTTTCGCTGTTATGGGTAAGTTTATTGTACTGTTTTATTTCGTTTTGCTTCTCTATTGATGAAATTGTTTAAATAGCATTTTCGGTTAAACTGGCACAACTCAAAATGACAACACTAAATAAATTTAAAAATTTCAGATAAAGAGGAACAACTCAAAAAACTTGTTATTTTTTGATAATGACTGAAAAAATCGCAAAAACAACTACCGTTCTGTACTCCTTATACGTATTTCTTTACAATGGCATAATTGTTTTTATTTTTTTTAGTAAATAATAAACAAAAACAGTTTTTTGCCCCTACTGAAAATTTGTAAATTATGAGTTGACCCCCTTTAGAGGTACAGGTGCGATATGTTTAAAAAAATATGCTTGTATTTTTAGTAAACAAAAACAAATATTAAATTAAATTATTACTGTTTACACAGAAAAAATTATCAACCTAAAATATCTAATAAAAGCTTTGATTTGAATTAAATTTGTTTCTAAACAAATATTTAATTGAATCAATTAATATATTAATTGACTTTTAAATATATAAATAGATAATTTATTTTAGACGTAATTATCAAATTATTTTTTCATACACTGTATGCATAAATATAAAAATTTCAGTATAAAATACCAAATAAATTTGAAGTTTACAAACAAAGCAAGCACACACACAAACATACAAACAGACGTAGCATTACAAAAAACACACATACCAACGTATCGTTAACACACATTTTTTGTCAGTATCGTATTTTTTTTTTTTTTTGTGGAAGTTATTTATAACTTTTTTCCCCTTTTAATTTTCAATAAAAGTTTTAATTGATATTATCATTGCCGTGATAGGTGCAAAATCAATTAAAATATTAATTGATTTAACAAATTTTTTAATTGAAACCCGTTTTCAGTTTTTTCCGTGTATGTATTTAAAGTGAAAAAAATTAAAGAATTTACTATGGAATCAGTTAAAACACATTTTATATTGTTTCTGGTCGACAATTTCAATTAAATTTTATATTTTACATAATAACCAGTTGATTTTTTTTTTTTAATATTGGGTATTTAAAATCATATGTTTTATCTATTTTACCAATTCTTACAAATTTTCCGTTCGATTACTTTTTAGTAAATTTGTCTTACTTACCAGTGCCTCTGGTGGGAATCGAACCCACTACCCCCGGACTGATAAGCCAGCACGCTACCAACTAGCCTACCGGGGCGCACAACTGGAAAAGTAATCGAACAGATTTATTATAAACTATAGCTGACAAGAACAAAAAAGTTACGAGTGTTTACATAAGGAGAACAATAATTTGAAAAAATGAAATAACTTAATTAAAAACTTTTGTAAAGATTTTAAACGATCATAGAGTATTCTTTCTTCACTCTGTATAATTCATGGAATTGAAGATGAGGGTGGATCGAATGCTGTTAAAACGGTCGTACAAATTATGAAAGATATAGGAGTTGTGTTGCCTCCAAACGGAATTGATGACGCTTATTTCTTAACGAAAAAGGATGAAAGTAAAAATATGTCTATGGTAGTTAAATTTGTAAACAAAAAGTCAAAACAAACACAGTGATGTCGATAAAGCAAAAACTTAATGAAATAAAACTTTATATTTTTGTTTGAATGTTTCTTATGCATTGCTTTTAACTTAATTTTTTTATGGTTGAATACGTCGTTTTATTTTTTATAGTTAAAATTGAAATTTTCCCCACTTTAATCAAGCGCCCCAGACATAAATTTGTCATACAAAATCGCAGCGATTTTTGATACAAATTTTCGGCTGTGGCGCTTGAATAAATAAAAAAAAAAATATATAACGAAAAAACGCTGAATGTTACATATTGTTTTCGCCTGATGATTATTCCTTACAAAAATTTTTAAGTTTAGTAAAATGAAAAAAAATAAAAAAAAAAATTAAATAGTCCCAAACATATAGAACATGAAAAACACACAAACTAAAACTTTTTGGTTCTTTTTCATTTGGAGTGTATTTCATAATAAAAAAAACTTTCAAATCATCAATGAAAAATTTGCCAAAAAAAAGTAAAAGAACCCCCAAATTCAATTTTTTAATTTTTTGTGTGCTTTTTTAATTTCAGGGTTTGGGGGTTATTTCATTGGGCTAATTCCGTAGCTCCGAAATATTTAAATGAGAAATTTAAAGAATTCGCCAAACACTTTTAACGTAAAATTTTAAAATTTTCATTTACAAATTTTTATTAATACAAATTTCATATAAAAAATAACCCAAATTGTTCATTAAAATTTTTTTTTATTAATACAAAATTGCGCGATTTTGCATATAAAAAAATTATCCAAATTGGTAACTAATAGCTTTTCATTTAAAAATTGTTCGTTAATATTTTTGTACAAATTTCTGTAAGCATTTTATGTTCATATGAGAAATGGTACAAAAGTGTCTAAAACAAAATTGGGCGATTTTGCATATGAAAAATCACCTAAATTTTTCATTATGCCTTCAAAAATTGTTCGGATGGTTTTGATATGAAAAATCGTACAATACAAAATAATTAAAAAATTTTTAATTAAAAATTTGGGTGATTTTTTATGTGAAAAAATCGCTTAATTTTATAGCCTAATTTCATGTTTCGTCTATTTAATGAAAAATTTAATTTAAAAATTATTTTTATTAATGGTAAGAAATGTGACGTTAATTTTTGTAGAATATTTTAAAATTCTTCTTTCAAAAATTATAAACAAAATCCTTTTATTTATTTATTCAATAACACAAATTTTAAAAATAAGCTCAAAAAAAAAATATTCATCATATACGTGGTACATAAAACCAAACCAGGTCACACAAGTTCATGTTAATATAAATAAATAAAAACTCAATAAATGTAAATAAAATTAAAATAAAAAATACAACCAAACATTTGTAAACTCGTGAATATATAAAGTACGAACGCTATGGTTGTCCTTAATTGGAATATTTTTTTTGGGGGGATTTTCCTAAAACGTGCATATAAAAACTAACCAATAAAACCCCAACCAAATGTAACAGGGGAAAAAATTGTATATTTTTTTACCCAAAAACCAATATTAAAAAAAAAAAAAAATTACAGAAAAACCACAACCAATAAAAATAAAAAAAAACCTTTGCAAAGGTGAAATGAGAAAAAAATATGTTAAAAAAAAAGACGAATAAATTATTAAACGCCTCGTAAATTTTGTTCATAAGAAGCACGTACAATGCTCCTCCATTACGAATACAAGTTGATTTAACCTAAATTTCTATAGAGCAACAGTAGCAGCACCAGCATTCTCATCAAGCACAAAAAATACGTATTTCCACGACTAAAACATGATGTCGAGTAGAAAAAAACATACAATAAATTTTCCCTTAAAAAAAAAAGCAAAAATTGTATGTGTAGTGTAAAACAAATCAACTACTTCTTGTATTAACTTTACATTGTAATGTGTGTGTTTAACCCATAAAATGTCATCAAGGACATGTGCAATTATATTGGTAATTTTATGATTGTAGTTGAATCTTCATTGAATGTTAGTTTTTTTTCTTCATCTTTATTACATATTTAAATTTCATCAAAGTCGTTGCCAACCCCTAAATTGCCATCCTTTTTCGATTTGTTTTATATAAAAATATTTTCTGACCCATTTAGTACCCCATATACTAATACCCCCGGTTCGCGTTGGTAATGGGAATCGGAGAAATGCGACGCAAATCGAAAAAAGAATTTCCATACATTTGTACTGTTTTTTTTTTATTTAATTTGTTCCATTATTAGTTTTTAATAAAAAAATTTATTTTTCAATAAAAGAAAAAGCATTTACAATAAAAAAATCCTTTTTCAATAAAAAATATAACTTTTTTATAATTTTTCGAAAAAAAAAGTTTTTATTTAAAAAAAATTCATAAGAGAAACATCAAATAAAAATTTGAAATAATCGTATAAAATTAAAAGTCTGAATCGATGATTTAATTATTTAATCGATTAAGGAGCATATAGACGACATGTATTTGTCATCTGACATGTCAAATTTTCAAGTCACATGTAATTGTGCATGTCTGTCAAAATTGCTGTTTTACATAAGGTTTATAATATTTGGTCACAAACGTACATGTTTTTTGCTTCTGACACAGTCTCTGTTTTTTTTCTTCAACAGCTGATCAGTGCGAAAATTTTATTAAAATAATTTTTTTTTAAAAGTGATAGTCAAATGGAATCAAAGGATAATGCAATTGCAGTGTGCAGTGTAATTTCAATTATAACTGCAATGAAATCGAAATTAAAAAAAAAAAGAAAAGTGGAATCAGAATCAAGCAAAATTTGCTATAGTTTTAGCACACACCAAAGTCGATCTGGCTTTCAACATGGCCTGCTGCCGCAGCAAAAATTTTTTTTGCGCCGCAAAATAGTTCAGCCATCTTAAATAATTTTTCTTTAAATGCGGACATACCAATTTGTGATATAATTATGAAACTTTTTATAAACATATATATGTACATAATTTTATTAAATGGGAAAATGTATATACATTTATTGGTATTGTAAAATGTTAACTTTAGCCGGCTAATGATTCCGTCAATAGGGGACCGCCGCTGTTTGTTTTCTCACGGCATGGATTTATGACAACTTTTTGTTTCATATTTAAAACAGCTGATGTCAGATGGTTTGTCAGAAGAAAATAGAGCACGCTCTAATTGAAATTTTGTCAGATGACTTTGCGTCTGACTTTTACAGAAGCAAAGTTAAAAAGGTCACACACGACATGTATGTATTTTGCAGTGGGAATTTTGACATGTCAGATGACAAATACATGTCGTCTATATGCTCCTTTACTAATCTCGTCAGTTTTAATTGGCAATCTTCCTGATTTTTTTTATGGAGTGATCTAAAGTTTGTTGGATTGTAAGAGATTCTTTCTCCAAAAAAAATTCATTGTAACAATTAATAGCGCGGACAACATTTTGTGACACTTTTAAACAACGATCTTTGTCCGGATCATTATTTTGAAAAATATCCATTGCTTAAGCTTGGTAGGCTTTTTGTATTCTGATACACATTGTTTGTGGTTAAAAAAAAATCGGATTTCGACAAAATAGTTCATATTAACACGCAAATCATGCGACGCTAACTGAAACATAAACGACGCAACTTCAAAGACACGAAACCTTTTTAAACGACACAACTTCCAAACGACACAAACCGGGCTATTAGTGTATAAATGAAAATAAATTTAACGGCTAGAGGGTTAAAGGCAAAATCTTCTGATAATTTTTATTAAAGTTTTGGTAAAAAATTATAAATCACTTTTTTCACTGGGTAATGTAAACGACGTTCTGAATTAATCAATGCGTTGGCTATAAGTTTTTAAAAAAAATAATTCAAACACTCTTTTAAGGGTTAAAACTTTATTCCGAATTGAGAAAAAAAATAAACAATACCAAAAACATCACTTCAACAAAACGGGACAACTAAAATTACAAACTTAAACATGCAGCCATACTCCAATATCCTTTGAAACCGACAGACTAACAATAAATATAACATTGTGTATGAGTCATTCCATGCCAAACCGCACTCACATAACAAATTCTGTTGTGTCAACCGATTTTTATCCAACCGTACGGATTCGGTTGCTGCAACCTAATAAATTCGGTTGTCCCAAACGATTTCAGTTATCACAAACAAATTCGGTTGTCACAGCCCCAATTCGGTTGCACCAACCCAACGCAGTTGTGACAACTAAATTTACGAGGTTGCAGCCACCGAATCAATTCGGTTCGACAAAATCTTTCGATTTTTATGAGAGTGCGAGTACTTTTTTTATAGGATAATTTCTGTTTGCCTCGAAATTTGGCAGACGTATTTTTATTTCAAAAATATGTGGGCATATGTTTTTAACATATGCCCTTACTTTTATTCAAAATGTACATTTTTGTTAAACATTTTTGAAAAAGACTAAAACCTGAAAAAAATCATATCTGATACAATTTGACATTATTTGATACAATTAGATCTAATTTGATGAAATTTAATACAGTTTGATACAATTGTATCCGAATTATATTCAATTAGATACAATTGTATACAAATGTATGCAATTACAAGTGACTTATGTTATCATGTATAGATCGAGTTGTAAATTGAAAATTTCGATGTCTATTAAGAAAATTTGTACATTTCTTTCATTTTTAGGTGGGGAGTAAAAAAGAAGAATCAGTGTTCCAGACCTTAAAAATATTCCATCAATCACTAAAATTGTATTCGACTTGACATGGAATGACTCATATATGTATGTACTAACAGTTGTACTTACCATCACACCACAGAATGGCAGCTATACATGCATCAATTTCAGGACATTTATATTCACAGTCTGACTCTTTTGGATAAAATCCAAAATCACTTAGCGTATCGTTGCCACTAGTACCCGTAGATGTAACAACACCACCAGTGGCAGTACCAACTCCAACAGTTCCACCAACACCACCACTACCGGTTACTGTCGAACTTGTATTGGTAAGTAAGTCAAATTGTTGCAATAAAGTATTTTTAGTTCGATGTATTTCCAACCATGTAAAAGCAATATCACCGGGTTCCTTTAGAATCGGTTCCAATACCAAACTAACCGCTCTGAAAAGTAAACAAATGACAAGCATAAATTAAAATTTATTTTTCTAGTTTATTACGTTTTAATATTTTCTAAATTTATGCAAAGTTTTAAAATAAGGAAAACACTTTAAAAAATTTATCAAAAAAAAAATATTTAATTTATTTTCCAATTTTATGTGATAATTATAGTTTTATTCTTTCATAAATTTTGTAAACATTTTATAAACATATTACGTAACATTTGTTCAGGGAAGGAAGGCAATACAGCTGAAAAATCGTTATCGATTAAAAACCCCTTTAACTTCCCTATGGGGAATGAGGAGTCAATTGTCCTAAAAGTGACTGGTTAAAGAAGGAATTATCGCATGACTGGTATAATTTAATACTGAAGTGGGTTAAGCAGTGTCAATTGTCCTAAAATTACAAATCCTGTGACTGGTAAAGAGAGGACATACAATTTAACCAGAATGCTTATTAACAAGAAAAAGCATGTTGGCCAGAATTTTCCCCATTGGAAGCTGTTTAGTTTTCGTTTATTTTATACGACATGCCCCTTTTGCGACAGTCTTGTGTTATGCCCATCTTTGGTTAGTCCTGTGGCATGCCACTATGTGGTTTAAAGCAGGACAAATAACCCCCTCCTATGACAATCCAATGTTAAAGTTTCCAGTTGTTTACATAGGGTAGGGTTTAGCAGAGGACCGGTCTCTGGCACGAAGGGACCGATCCTGTGGCACACGCAGAACCGGTCCCATTCCCCATAGGGTTATTATCAGCGATGCCAACTTATTAAAAGCAAAAAGCGCTGGTCGGACACTAAAAAAGAGCTAAAAAACCGCTAAATGTAAATAAAAAAACTTATTTTCAATTTTAAATCCAATATTTCAATTTAATATTAAATTTTATCTATTTGAGATCAATTTATTTCTTGTTTTTGTACAAAAGTTATACAAAGAAAATAACAAAAATAAAAGAAAAAACTAAAATATTTAAAATATTTTTTAAAATAGTCCATTAAATTGGTCATTTTCGAATAAAACTTTATTTTCCTCTTCTTCTTCGGGCCACAATATAGTTTTTATAAAGTATTTCGACTTTTTATAAGTTTGGTTTGAATTAATTTTTGAACAAACGTGTGGTGGTATTTCATAGTTCGAGCAACTAGTGTTTTTTCGTTTTAGTCCATATTTTATATGAATTAAACAATTTGAACGCTAAATGTTCTTTCAACTTCAGCATTAGAGTAAGGCAATGTTAATAGCTTCAGGACAAAAGTTGAAAGGTTATGATATGGATTTTTATCTAAAGAATTTCTAAAGTTATGAACTTCGATCCAAAATGCATCTGTCCTATCCAAATTTTTCCATTTATACAAATTTAAATTTTTTATACAATTTTCGAAGTTTTCAATTTTGTTTTCATTGTTTATAAAGTCTTTTATAACAGCTGTTGTATCTTCTGTATTACTTGTGGAAATGTTGTTAACACTAAATGCAGAAATCTTTTCTAAAATTTCAAAATTTGATTGTAGCTTTGCTCTTATTCATAAGTAAGACTAAGTAAATTCTACTACTTTTTTTTTAATTGCTTTTTTTTCGCTTTTTGTAATATTGGCATCAGAACAAGCTTTTTCAAAACTGTAACCTAAGTAACAATGTTTATTTATAACAGGTTCAATTACACCTTCCATATAATAAAAACCATTCATTGGGATTATTATTTTATTGCTACGCTTTGGAGTAAATGATACAAATCACTAAAAAGTTTTGTATGATCTGCACTTGTTTAAAAATATCTGTTATTGTTAACCTATTACAGAAAAACCCCAATTTGAAATGCAGAGTCGTAAAAAAGTATTTATTACGTTTTCAACTTTTAGTGATTGACAAAAATAACATTTTTATTGACTTAGCTGCCAGATTATTCAAAAACTTACCTGTTTATATAAAAGAGCTAAAAGCGATAAAAAAAATTAAAAAAGCGCCACCTTAGCGCTTTTTTCTTAAAAAAAGCTAAACGAAAAAAGATCGCGCTGTGAGCACTCAAAAAGCGCTAAATCTAGCGCGAAAAAAGCTAAGTTGGCATCGCTGGTTATTATCGTTATAGGTAAAATACCGTTATTGCTAAAATATCCTTACCAAAAAAAAAAACATTGGAATAGTGTTATCCTTAAAAACCGTTACCAAAATAATCTGACAAGATCAGAAATAAAATAGCTTTAAATAGGTATGTTTTCCCAAAGTTTGATAACACAGGTCAACAAATAATAAAAAAATTTGGTGCCAAGATATCGTTAGTGGTTTTTTAGGTCTCCATCAGCAACACTAAAAATATTTTAAATATTTGTTTTCCTACCTGTGGTTTTGGATCTACCGTCACACAGTGGAATAATTCACAAAATTTGTGGTAACATATTTGTAATCTGCTAGTAACACCAACATATGAAATGCACACATGTTTGGTTTATCTCTTACATTTCCTGAGATATTGCTATTTGAAAATGTGAAATTCCAAATTTGGAACAGTCAACATCTAAGAAACTAAGCTTAGGGAATTTAACTAATCATTGAATTCGGGCATGATGGGACTGAAATAACGTTACCCATAAAATACCTTTACCGAAATAACTGAAAATCCGTTATCCTTAAAAAAACGCTACAGAAATAACTAAAATAACATAAACGATAAAATACCGGTACCGAAATAATTTAAAAACCCGTTATCGCTAAAAACCCTTACCGAAATAACCGAAATATCGATAGCCCTAAAATACCGTTACCGCATCGAATCGATTACCATCCATGCATTTTTTGCTTTCTTTTTGGTTTTTCTCTGAACAAATGAAAATAATGTAAATAAAATGAGCCTAAAATTGTCTGGTGTGGCTTTATTATATTGTTTTTCCCCCTCCCATAATGAACTCTCTTGTTTAGTACATTTTATATACACACTTTCGAAAAGAGGTCGTGTTTTTGTTGTGCCATTGTGTTTTTTTTTTGTTCGTTTGCTTTTAATGGTACTACAGTAAAATTAAAAATCAAAATTTAATTTTAAAATGTTATAGATTTTGAAACGTGCCGGATCATTCATGTATATGGGTATGTAAGCTTTAAATTGCTAAACAAGTAAAGGAAGGAAATAAAAAGGAACAAAAAGGGATAGTACAAGGACGTAGAATAAAAGAAGGTATAATTTTTATTTTAACTATACAGAGAGAATTTCAATGAAACTTTTCCAGTTTTTAATAAATAAAATTATATTTTTCATACATTTTAATGAAAACTTGCATAAACTTAATGACACGTTTCAATGGACAAGTTTCAGTGCAACTTCATTGGTTTTATGCAAAAATACATTAATATGATGCAGATAATTCTCGCAGTGTAGAAGAGTGAAATACAAAATTCAAAAAATTTAGTTGTTTGGATTCAAAATCTAATTTTGCCCACAGTAACAAAAAAAAAAGAAAATCAAAAACCTGTTTTTTAGGCAAATTAGCTCACTGTATTTAAACTGCTTCAACACTTGAATGCCTTGATAGAATAAGGGTATAAGCGAAAACTTGTTGAAACCGCGTTTTATTGCATATTGCAACATTTTAGCCATAAGTACATCATCCTGTAAAGAAATATTCCTAAAAATTTTCATGCGTTTTTGATCTCGAATTTTTCGAAAAATCCAGTACTGCAAGTACGCAAAACTTTCTAAATTTAAACAATGAAGTGTTATTTTTTATAGATTGTTCATGAGTAATTGAAATAGTTTAACTTATTCCCTTTGAAGTCGCAAATAATTCATATAAATATCTCAAAATCTAAAAAATGTATTAAACATTCTTGGGGCTGTTTTGTCCCATTTAAATGCAAAATTCCACCACTCGCATGTACAATATTTGAATAAAAATTTCTACACGGATACAAATAGATTTGAGTTATCGAACTCTGATCAAAAACAATTAATAATGTGAGTTTCCCACGGTTTTCTCGTCTTCTATAAAGTTCTTAAAATGGATTATATACCCTTATTCGAGCACAACATTCACTTCTAGAATTTGTTATAGACAAAACACGCCCTGGTCATAAGCCATTAAAACAACATTGGACTACAGTTATGGCCGACAAATGGCAATCAATTCTTTATAGGACATACACATACTATCAAACAAATATACGCACTTAGACACATAATCACATACACCGAGACATATTACAAATGTAAATGGCCTAAAACCAAAAGCCTAACGAAATAAATAAAGGGTGATTTTTTAAGAGCTTTCGGATTTGATAAAAAAAAACACATACAATTTAGAGAAATGTATGAAATCTTTATTTGAGTCGATAGAACGATCTATATAATTGAATGTTTAAAGATGATTTCATGTAAATGTTGACCGCGGCTGCGCCTCAAATGGTTTATACGCTGGGTCCAATTTTGACATACTCTCTCCAACATATCGGCCGGTATCTCACGAGTAAATTCTTCAATATTGGCTTCCAGTGCGTCAACCGTTGCGGGCTTGTCCCTATAGACATGAGCCTTAACATAGCCCCACAAAAAATAGTCTAAAGGAGTTAAATCTCACGATCTAGGCGGACAATTGACCAACGCCAAATGTGAAATAAACTGATCACCTCTCAATTGGGCCATTGTTTTGCGTGCTGTGTGGCATGTGGCACCGTCTTGTTGAAACCACATGTCACCCAAGTAGAGCTTTTCCATTTTGTGCAAAAAAAAATTTGTAATCATCGCACGGTAGCGCTCTCCATTCTTAGCAACGTTCCTGCCTTCGTCGTCTTTGAAAAAGTACGGTCCAATGATGCCACCGGCCCATAATCCACACCAAACAATGCATTTTTCGGGATCCATTGGCAGTTCTTGCAATGCTTTTTGCTGCTCTTGACACCAAATACGGCAATTTTGCTTGTTCGCTTATCCATTCAACCAGAAATGAGCTTCTTCGCTGAACACAATTTTCCGACAAAAAATGGATCTTCATCCAACTTTGCCAGCGCCCATTGATCAAAAGTTAGCCATTGTGGTAGGTCGTGTGGCTTCAATTCTTACACCAGCTGTATTTTAAAAGGTTTTACACCTAAATCCTTCCGCAAAATTTTCCACGTAGTGGAGTAACAGAGGCCCAATTGCTGCGAACGGTGCCTAATCGATAATTCGCGGTACGTATGCGTGTTGTAGGTTTAATGTCCAACAATGTAAATTTGGTTACAAGATTCCGAATAGCCGCCTCAGAAGGTCACCCAAACTGACCATAAATTGGAAGAAGTGCACCATGCACTTTCTTAACCGAGCATGAATTTTGATAATAAATTTCAATAATCTGCAAGCGTTGTTCGTTTGTAAGTCGATTAATGGTTAAATTATAGACCTAACTGAACACGTTTAACAGTAACATGTTACACGAAAACAGCTGAGCTAAAAACAGTGTTGCCAAAAAGAAAGTTGCTAAAAAATCACCCTTTATATTAAACAAACATTTAAAAATGTATTACTGGGCACAAAATTATCTGACCATAACTTACTGACAATGAGAGTATCCCGAAAAGTTCTCTGTTTTAATTTCGGATATGTGGAGAAGAAAAAATAAGGGACGCGTATTTGTTTTTTAGCGTCCCAATCTCAGGTTTGAGGGTTAAAAAGTTGGGTCTAAAATTACCGAAATTTTCGTTTCATCGGTTTATTTCATATTATTTCAAAGAAAATTTTTACAAATGGGGTACCCAATGAAAGTTTTTGAAAACGCATTAACTGGTATATATATCCGATAACTTTAAAGCATTTTTGTTATTAAAAATATGTTTTTTAAATTCCATTTATATGACCTTTATATTACATGGTAATAAGTTTCGGAATGAGAAATTAAGGTCGGTAACTGGTTAATTTTCTATTACGAACCCTATTGTTTTAAAAAGGGCATTTCCATTCTGTCAACGCCTTAAAAAACACATATTACCTCCAGTATAAAAGTAATGTTTTTTTTTTTTTTTTGAAAATTTGAATTTTTTATATTAGATATTAAATTAACTAAAAATTTTATAAATGAAGTTTTTTATAAGTTTTGGTTTCAAAAATAAACTTTTTGTAAGGGACGTAAAAGTTATAACTTTTATTCCAAAATGTTAATATTAAGATCTAATATAATTTTAAAATTATCAAATTTGTAGTAAAAATTTAATTGTATTACATTTTTTGTAGAAACGAACTATTTATACCATTGATGGTAACCGATTCGATGCGGGTATCGGGAAGGGTAATGCTATTTTCTTTTATTTCGGTAGCGGTGTTTTAGGGGTATCGATATTTCAGTTATTTCGGTATCGGTATTTTACTTATTTTGGTTTTAATCTTAGATCTAGGTTAGGTTAAACTCAGTATAAACTTAATTTAATCTCGGTTTAACTTAATTTACGGATTAAACTTGTCTAAACCGAGTTAAAACTTGGTTTGCTTAGTTTAAATTAAAATCAAATTCAACTTGTTCTAAACTCGTATTTAACTCTGTTTAACCAAACGAATTAATTGCCCGTATTTCAATCTAACATATGCCGAAAAGTTTGTTAAAATCATCTGATTTTCGAGTTATAGCGTTTTTAATAAAATCCCACTTTTTACTAGGATTGTCATTTTTCAAAAAGAAAAACATTGGCGATTATTTAAAGTAAAACCAAGTTTGTTTCTTAAGTCTTTTGTATTGTTCGATTTTGTTTTATTGAAATTTATACGATTTCACCGTTTTTTGAATCACTCGGGAAATATTGGGCTGGAAAACCTACAGCTTTGGATTTTCGATGCTCTTTCAGAATCGTTCACCCAAATCCAGAAATTCTTAAAATTTCTGAATTCCTCGAAAAAATTTTTCTTTTTCAAAAATGGCAATCTTAGTAAAAATGGGCTTTTATAAAAACCGTTATAACTAGAAAAGTAGTTGAGATATTTTAATAACCTTTTCGGCATATGTTATATAGAAATACGGGCAATTGGTTGGAAATTGGAAAACAATTGCCAAAACTTAAAAAATTACTAAAATTAAAAAACAATTCAAAAAAAAAAAATTTTTTTTAAAAAACCAACAATATTGAAAAATATCTCTAAAATTTAAAAAAAAAAACGACAAATATGAAAAAATCACTTGAATTTAAAAAAATCACCCAAATAAAATTAAAAACGTCTATATCTCGCAAACATTTTTAATTTCGGTATAACATTTTTAATTTTGGCGATTTTAAATTTTTTTTTTGATTTTAAAATTTTTGGGGATTTTTTTTAATTTTAACTAATTATTTAAATTTGGTAATATACTTTTTAATTTTGACGTTTTTTTTTAATTTTGGCGATTTTTTAAATATTAGTGAATTTTGTAAATAGATCGCTTTTTTAAATTTTTGTGATATTTTTAAATTTTGGAATTTTTCTCAGCTTAAATTTAAAGGGTTACAAAAACTGAAAATTTTGTATGCACCAAATTGATTTTCAATTAAACATTTAATTCATATTATTAAATCAAACAAAAGTTTAATTGAAATTTGTTTGACAATAACTTCTTCTGTGTAAGTAATTTTTCAAATAGAAAAACGTCAGATTATCTTATCTTTCTTAGGATTTTATTCTACCGAAAAATCCCCTGATTCTAAGTATTTTTGTTTTCTATATAATATATTTGCATTTTTCGGCATTTTTCCTTAAGAAAAACTATTGTTTCGATTCTGAGTTTTTTCTTCCATGCAAAACATTAAGAGTTTGAAGATTTTCTTTACTATAGAAAACCATTTAGATCCAGACGGATTTTTCCTATAGAAAACCCTCAGTTGCTACCGCCTTTTCCTATCGAAAATGGAATTGTATCTACAGAATACCCCTTTGATCCAGATCACTTTTTTCATATAGAAAATCCTCAATTTCTACCGGATGTTTTTATCGAAAATTATTGATGATTTTAAGAACTTTGTGTTCAAAATTTTTTTTTTATTTTTTCGATCGAAAAACGCTCGGTGGCTTGTAGACATGGCCAACAAGGGAATTGCGTTAAATTTTGTTACTAGCCCAAACAGCATACAACAGGCGTAAGTTGCTGTTGATGATGTTTGTATGTGTTCAGTAAATTATCGACTTAACATACACATTCAATGTATTCTATACCCCATAATATACATGAAAGTTTACAGAACGATATATTTTATAACAGCCGTATATTAAACTACTCCTTGTGGTATAATGTTTTGCGTCTAACATCATGAATTTTTTTTCTAGGACTGGTTTTATAAAATGAGAAAAAAATTTACACTAAATATTCGCAAAACAGAGTTAGTTTTTTTTTCAATTTCTTTTATTTTGGTAAATTTTGCATGCATATGCATGTACTACCAGCATCATGTAGTCAGGATATATTGTCGAAAAGTGTTTTTCTGGGTTCATACTAAACACAAAAACATTTCAAATTCTGTACGAGTCGTGAGGAGTATGTGTGTATGTGTTCTTAACACCTACAATACAAGATTGTATCGATTTTAATGAGTGTCTACCTTTAGGGTTAACTATTTTAAACCTAAAAGCCTTTTGGTAACAGTAAATACAGCACTTTATTTGTAAAAGCCAGAAGACCTAAATACTGTTAAATGTGTGTGTGTGTGGAGTGGTTTTTTGTTAAATGCTGATAGTCCAAGTTTGTAGTAATTTTTCTGTTGAATTACGCACCAAATACACTTTTCGACTTTAGTGTATTTCATTTATTCATGCATTAATAATGTTGTTTAGGAAGAACATTTGTGCCAAAAACAAAAATAAAGAAAGTTTTTGACCGGTTTTGGCATATATGACTTTAACATATATTCAAAGGATAGTAAATTTAGGAAAAATATGTAAGGAACAAAAAATTCTAAACTTGCTATCATCTTTTTTATGTCTCTCCTAAGAGTTATTAATATTGCAATATTTATATTTTAGGTAAAAAGTTCAAAAAACATTTTAATTTTTTAATGAAAATGATTTTTTATTTAAATTTGTTAAATTTTTGGTAGGAGACATTTTCCCACTAAAAATGAGTGTACAATTACACATGCAAGTTTTGGGTGCAAAATTACACTTAAATATTAAAATATTTTATGCACTGTTAAACAAATAATGCTTATAATAAAAAAAAATTAATAAAAATTATAATTTAAATCAGACTAACGGTTTTCGATTTCAATATAAATATCAATAAAAATTAATTCTTTCTCCTCTATCCTAGAATTTTTTTAAATACTGTCTCAGAAATTTTTGTTTCTGCACTATAATAGTACATAAAACGTGCTTTCATTTGATTATAATTGTCTGAAATAAAAAATGATTCATAACAAAATATACTTCTAAAAATTAATTCAATTTTATTATTTTTTTTATATATCAGAAACTTTGTTTGAAGGTCGCCATGGGTTTAGTTATCTGATTGTGTATACATTTTGCAGCACATAACTATTGCGGCGGTACCATAATCCAAACAATAATTAATGAAAATTAAAAGTTATAGGCCTGGGTTCTATATTCCACTACGAAGTGAAAGTGGAATCGTTTTTTAATTCCACATTTTCAATTCCGCTGTGTTCTAAAAAACGAGTGAATCGTTTTTTTTCACGACGATTTCATTTTCATTTTGTTCTTAGCAACAACATAAAAAAATGCGGGATAAAACCAAATTATCACTTTAAAGTGAATGAAATTGCAATAAAGAAGAGCGCATTTTTTTAACAAAAATAACTTATTTTTAAAATAATATAAAATGAGTTTCGCAATTGTGATTTCCTGGTATTTAATTAAAAAAAAAAAAAACAAAGACCGGAAAATCTATATAGAAAAAGGCTTCGTAACTGTTCAAATCCTTTGGAACTACCAGAAAAATCGTAAGACAATAATTAAAACTGAGTCGCAAGTGTTTAAATTTAATAAAAAAAAAATAGTTTTATTGCGTATTTATTTATTATGATCGCAAAAGACTTCAATCTAGCAGTGGAAAGAAATACAGCGTCAAAAATTTTAACAAATATGTGTAATGTTTTGAAAACTGTCATATACCCAAAATGGATTAGATTTGAAAGAAGTCGCGAAGAAATTGAGAAATCAAAAAAGAGAAATCAAAAAGGGAAATCATCGGTTGCGGTTCCTCATTTTCTATATTTTCAGTACCTTAGTCATTTTTATTTAATTTTTGTAAAATCACGTTTACTACATTGTCGGAACTGGTGTCATCTAAGTTTGTCAATTCAGTAGATAAATTTGTGGTTGTTTACCCTTTGCTAGTCGTCCCGAATGATTTAGCAGCTGGAACACCTTCGACTGCTGTATAAAGGCCAGAAAGTTTGGCAACTGAATCTTCTTTGGATGATATGTGTTGGATATTATTGGGTCCTCCACCTGTTGCCGTTACCTCTGCTCTATTTTCGGCCAATTTTTTACGAATGGTAGCCTTCCAATCAGCCCAAGCCTTTTTCCAACCAGTTGCATCGTTTTCTGGAGGTCCTAAGCTGTTTAATGTACTTGCTAAGTCCTTCCACAACTGGTCTTCAACTGTTTTGTCGCCCCTCTAAAAACCTTTGGCCAAACCAGATTTTTTTTCCATGAATGTTAAAAATGGGGCCTCTTGTTCCGGATTCATATGTTTTCCCGTAAAAAATACAACACTTTTGCAGTTAAATAAACGTATATTAACAACATATCACATTTACTTACATTGTTTGATTTTTTTTTTACTTGTAATATTCAAAATAATTTTATTTTCTAAAAAGTTTGATTTTTCACTCAGTTAACTAAACCCGTTTTACAATTACTTTTTTTGTAGTGAAATTGTTTTATAGAACACATCAAATCACTTTAATTCCACTAGAAACAAAATGAAAATGAAATTATTCTTTTCAAATCACTTATGTGGAATTGGGAACACAAATTGAGCGGAAGTTTCACTTTCACTTCATTTTCGGAATGTAGAACACATGCGATAGTAAACATTTCTTCAATAATCATATGTATGTATCAAATTAAAAAATATAAAAATTTTTCTATGTGAATTTTCTGTTTTCGAGATATTTGTAGGCAACTTTACAAGTTATCGTTAAATCAATATTGACATAATTATGCTCAAATGAATAGTCCACATCTAGTACAAAAAAAAAAAAATTTTGGATAATTTTTAAAAAATTTCTAGAATTCAGGAAAAAAAAAACGTGAGCAATATCTCATAAACCGTTAGTCCGAATTTAAAATATTCATGTTCAGCATGTCGAATGTAATTAAAACATACATATGTCTCTCAAGACATATTTTTTTAAAATCAGTTTAAAAAGTTGGAAAAAAAGTGCACATATCAAGTAAAAAAATATTCACACTTTGATGTAATTTTTATTCTCAAAGCAGCATTTTAGAAGCACTATGTTTATCAGGGGGCAGAAAAGGGAACGAAAATTGTCGATCTTTCTGCAGAATACCTAGACAGGCTTATTGCGGTTGGTGTTTTCGATATCGACAACAAGGCGTTTTTACTAAAAACTGTTTTTGCTAAATTTAGCAATCAACATTAGGTTTATTATAAAAAAAACGAAGTTTGAAGTTTATATTTACCTTACGGGCAAAGGGACCGATCGCATGTGACACACAAAACATGTCCCAAAAATGATAGGATTCAATCATTGGTTGGACTTCGTATATGAAAGCGAATGTCACTTTAACATTACGTTATTTAATGGGTAAATAAACACAGCTTAAACACCTTGTAACGTGTTAGATATTGTGTCCAAAAACCATTTTTGAATAAATTAAAACAATAAATAAAAAAAATCTACTAGACGTCAGTATTTCCGAAGCTAATGTTGCTTGGGCATATTGGCTGGCTTACAGAGAAGTTATGTTTTTTACTTGTGTTTATAAATACAAACGAAAAAGCAAAAAATAACTACAAGAAAATAATACGACAAATAACTTGTTCAAGTGCAGTAATTATGCCGTCGGTTGACCGTTAGCGGATAGGTTATTCGAGGTCAGTTAACTCACTTTTTACTTAAAGAGAAAAATTTCTCCAAAAAATAAAATAGAAAATTTAAAAAAATCAATTAAAAATTAAGAAAATTTCTATAAAAGATCCATTTATACCTCATTTAAACTACAGCCAAAATATAGTAGTTCTTTAAAACTATAAGTTTTTAATGCTTCTTATTTTAAACGAGCTTAAGATTATTAATTATAATTGTTAACTTGTTTTTTAATCAAATTGTAATAACTGTTCCGTGAAGAAGTCACCCAATGTGCAGACGAAATATTAGAAATAAACAATTATAATTAATAAATAAATGATCTTAAGCTCGTTTAAAATAAGAAGAATTAAATAATAGAAGATCAAAGAAAACTTAACATACTTTAAGTTTTTGATAAAAAAAAAGTTGTATTGAATTTGAAAAAACATTTAGTTTTCAAAAGCTACTAGTTTTGCAGTAGTATAAATGTAGTATTACAGTAAAAATTAAATAACATTAAAAAATTACGGAAATACAAAGTCTTTAGAAACGCAAAAACTAATAATAATCATTGAAATTGAAAAATACACAAAAGTGTATTGTAATGGTTAGCACGTTGGACTGTTACACAGATATTACCATACATAAAATGTATGAGTTTTCTATCCATCATATGTATCGCAGCGCCCACCTTCCGTGTTCCCATACCACTTATCCCCTTCGAAGTAAAATAATGAGTCAGGGCTATAAACCAAAAAGCTCAAGCAAGTAATTACAGTGTTGCCATGTTTTAGG